>OY756365.1:1250000-2500000 GCA_963576895.1 Ceraclea dissimilis
CGAAAATAGACTACGATGGTACGGACACACTATGAGACTGCCACAGGATAACATGATTCACAGGACAATGGACATAGAAGTAGGACCCAGAAGACCAGGTAAACCCTTGACTACGTGGATGTCCACAATCGCAAGAGACCTAAAGGAGGCGAGGCTTCGTGCGGAGGATGCGGGGGACAGAAGGACTTGGAGGATTAGAACTAGGAGAGCCGACCCCAAGTAAATGGGACAAAGGCGAGGGCGAAGAAGAAGATTGGATAATTGAAAGAAACCTTAAAACATATTTATAGCAGTAGGTATGAAAATCTTGTGTTTCGAGAGCGGAGTTAAAATCAGGGCTCTCTGTTTGATATTTGAAATTATTCCCAATTTAACTAATAAGTACATAGTTGGCGCAATTAGTTGGAGTGCGAACTTCTAATTGGAGATGCTGGGTTCTAATGACGGTGCTGACGATGTAGTTTGTACTTCTCAAGCCCAGATCCTTTTTTAAAGTAACTTATTTCTTAATATTATGTATTTTGGCTTCTTACATATTTAAAAAAATGGTTTTGACTGTAAATATGGATGTGTTCTGATAGTAAATATTGTAAAATGTAATAAAATGTTTGTCTGAAGTAATGGCCGAAATATACTCACTGGTCGGCAATGTACGCTGACAGGACTGTAGTTGAGGGGGGCACGACTGACGGCGATCGCCGGGAAACCGGACGGTTGGGGACTTGCGGCCTGGACGTATCCCTCCGCGGGGCTGTACATGTCTAGCGCAGGACCCGGCGAACCGGCGGCTGCACCGGCACCAAACCCACGTCCAACGGCGTGGGGAGACGCGGGAGGACCAAAACCAGATGCGGCGGCTGCTGCTTGGTAATTATTCATTACTGGAAAGAAGAACGGCATTAAAATTATATTAAACCCTTCAAAAACCAACAACTTATATCCTAAGATTTTCTCTGTCATCAAAAGACAATTTCTCTAAGGTTAGTTCTATTTTTATCCAAGGTGACTATGGGTTGTTCGCCTGGGCTGAATGTCACTTATTGAAAAGTTAGTTTTACATTTTTTTTGACTTTGTTTGAATTTGAAGATTCTGATCTACATGACATTTAAACTTTTGATGTCATTAATGATTTTATAACAAACTAAATTGATTCTTGACATTCTGAAGTTTTTAAGATGTATTCTTATTGCTAAACTTAAAAAAAAAACTTAATTTAAAATATAAAATAAAGATGACGTAAAAAGTGTTGAGAAGTGAGTTGATATGATTGCTGTAGGGAGGAACACATGTACAAATAAATTGTCGATAGTTTCGAGGAGAGTTTCGATTGGCAAAATATTTTTTTGTGAATGAAATATGCAACACAAATAAAACAGTAACAATCACAATTCTAAAAGTAAACTTCTAATATTAACTGGAATCACTCAAACTCATTTTGAGCATAGCATCTCTCGCTTTAAACAGCATACAGTCTAATGTGCAGGTAAAAGGGAAGGGTTTTTCATTTTGTAGAACATAGTATTAAGCATGCATTATAATAAATTATTAACGGTGTACCGTCTATACGAATTTCATTTGTACCGTCTATACGAATGGTCATTCTTCGCTCTGGCGCCTCACAGGCACTGCGTGAAAAAAAATCTATCAACAGTGTTTAAATAGAGTCTTCCCGAATGGAATAAAATAATTTATTGTCATCTGTGTATTTTTAGTTGTTTCAAGATTTACAAAGTGAAGTGATAGGTATATTGGTATACTGGCGTCTCAAAATACTGTATGTAATTATTTTTGTTTGTAATAACAAAACTTCGTAATTGAAAGAATAACTGGAAATGAATTTTGTCAATACTTACTGCTATCTGTGCAATTTTAATAAAAGTATTCCAAAAATATACCCAGTAAGTGTTTATAATCTTGCTATTAAAACTCAGTAGATAGATTTTTGAGGGGTTCGTAGTAATGATGAAAAAAATGACATTGTTTATAATTACGATTTTGTTCAATAAAAAGCACATATTATAATATAAAGTTTTCAGGTACTATATGACAATTTTAAACGTCATTGAATAATGTATGAAATGTATTAAAGTTATAGAAATTTTGGCCTTTACCATTTTAAGTGCCTGTGAGGCGCCAAATAGACGGATGGTCGAATATTTTATTAAATGTGAAATGTGTACTGTCTTAATATGAAACTTGTTACACATTTTAGTGTTAATTTCTATCTCACAATACGATAAGTAAATTTTAAAATAATGCAAATAAGTGGGTGAAATAATAATTTTACGATCAAGCAGTAGTATAAAAAATATAAATGAAAAACACTGTTTTTACTTTCACATTAAACTAAATTTTCTTTACCAAAGATCTTTCGATCGTCTTCAATGGTTACACAAAAAACTCAATTATCCTCCGAATTGAAACCTGAACAGAACAGAGAATAATATAAGAATTATTTTTTGCCCACTGAAAACTAGATATCACACCTCGAATCATGTAAAGAAAAAATTAACTAACCCAATGTGAAATTAAAAATAGTGTTTTTGATTTACAATTTTTTTGTGCTACTGAGTGTAAGAATTTGATTAAAAATGAGCTTTCATAGTGTTTCACTTAAAAAATAAATGAAAAGGTTTTTAATTTTAAATTTAGGCGCCTCTCAGGCGTCGTACGGACGGTCAACCGTTAAGTAAAATTGTGTCAAGCCAATATAGTTTACCTGATAACGCTTGTGCCAATAGCGGTGTATTGTTGTTAGGTGTGAGTTGCCCATTGGTTAGATCAACTGTAAAATATTAATATGTCAATCCACACTCAGGGTCCATTTACTTGGAAACAACAAACAAATAACCAGCAAAACAAACAACCCAAAGTGCATCGTGCCAATTTAATCGGTTACTTGATCAAATGACCCAAGAAAAAATCACATGGAAAAATCTTAACCCAGATATGCCCAATGACCTATATGTAGTCCACCCTAAAATATCAAATCCTGACTACACGAAGGGTAACACGAGTAAATTGTTTTACTTTCTAATAAGTCGAGAGTCCTATCTTACGCGATTCACAGGTTAATTGTATTTATGAACAAAATCGGAGTCGTGTGGAATTATTTTTATCCAATTTCCAAAAACTTCAGAATTCGGTATGCAGTTTCAAATGTAGCTATTTTTTCAATATTTATAATCATTAAATATTTTATTTTTAGGGTGCAATTGTTCCTAATGATGTTACTGAATATTTATGTAAATATTTTTGACAGTAACAGACAGACCTACCGAGAGTGTGCATATTGCATATTGACATTTTAAAAATTTCTAAAAACGGGAGACCTTATAACTCGACAACCGTTACTAAATATGCTTTGGAAAAAATAGGGAAGATACATTGAACCTTTATCTAGGGAATAACCGTAAAAGATTTTTAATATCTTGTATAGATTCTCAAAAAAAAAATGTGTAAATTTCTGATATTTTTTCCGAAAGACAGAAACTCGTTTCCCGAAAGTCGCGGAGATTTTTTTTTTCAATTGATAACATGCAATAAAATCTAGAGAATAACCGTTATAAGTTTTTGGATTGAAGTGAAATTATCCCAGAAAAACAGAAAAAAATGCAATTTTTATCATTTTATCATACACATAAGTATGTATCTCTTACACACTTTGATTTATTAAACAGGCGACTAGCTAACGGACACTTCCTTATGCGTAAATAAAAAATAGGTGCTATCTTAAATTTAATTTTTTGGAAGAAGTTGAACACAACGATTTCAAAAATTCTCTCATAATTTTAGATTTTAGTAAAAACGCTAAAAAATTAACTTTAGTGATCGGATAGCTTGAGATTATAAAAAGAAAAACAAAAAAAAAAATGGAAAAAAACTTTTTTTTGGCGTGAAATTAATATGGCTCTACCAGGATTGCATAAAGACGTCGGTTGAGAGAAAACTGCAAAAACTTACGAGATTAAAGTAAATTCACGGGGGTATAATAACAATTTTGTATGAAAATATAATTCATGATTTGAAATACTATTACTCATCCTACTAACAACATTAATCTTGTAAAAATACATTACTACGTAGGTACCTACTACTAATAATACATGAAGTTCTTCTAGTCAGTGGATGAAACAGCGTTCTAATTGAATGTACCGGGGGTAAGTTGGTAGCAGTGGCGAAGAATGAACTTTTGTAGCATTCAACCCGAATGGAGAACAGGCAGACGAAGTCAGCTATAGTATACCGATTTTATATTAAATTAATTAAATAACGATTTTAATATTTGACTCAATTCCATATTTAAATAATTAGACATAATATGAAGATCTCAGAGTATGCACATTGACTGTCAAATATTTCTAAAAACGGGAGACACTAGATCTCGACAACCGTTACTAAATATGCTTTGAAAAAAAAATAAGAGAACAAGAAAAAGAACCCTTTATCTAAGGAAAAACCGTAAAATATTTTTGATTGAAGCAAATTTAACCCCAAAAAAGGGAAAAAACGCTATTTTTACAATTTTATCATGCGATCGTTCATGCGATTTTGAACCTTAATGCCGTGGGAAATTTTATTTTGCCGCGGGAGGCTTAAACGCTAAATTTGAATTTTTAATTGCATAATGTCAGATCAACACAATGTAACTCGATAGGTATCGGATTTTCATGTATCTTCGCGCTTGGTTAGTAGTAAAATTGTCGAATCATAACTCCCTGATACCAGGAGCGCAGAACATCATAAGAGGTAAAGATTACCTCCTACCTACAACATGTATCATTATTATACCATGAAATGCTGGACGGGGGGCGGTCAAGCGAAATTACAAATTTCCTAGTAATTCTCGCCAAGCATCATTCCGCTGCTATCCATCAACTCGCAGACATGTTTTTTTCCTTTTAATAAAAAAATAAGTACTATACAACATCAGTAAAGTCCCTTTCCCTCCTTTTTTCAAATAATAATGTGAATGACTAAACGTTCTTTTCTTCTCGTGTATGATTTTCTTAAGAATTTTGATATCTTTGATAGCTGTAACCTAATACATCTTATAGTTCCCTGATACTTTTTTTTTATTATGAACCTAATATTTTTGATATGGGTCTGTAAATTGAGATTTCAATCTTAACTGTCACCAATATAAGACATTCCATTCTCTTTAGGCAGATACTTCAATAAAGTATGCCAGCGAGACATGGACATGGCTGAAAAAAGGCGAATCGGTTGTGAATGCTCTTGAGATGAGATCGCTAAGAAAAATATATGGAAAGGTTGAGATAGCTGTAAAGTTGTGAATATGTTGAGGTGATTGGGACATGTAGAGATAATTAATTATGAAGGGTTGATAAAGACAATATGCATGGATGAATGAAGAGGTATAAGGAATAGCGGTCATCCAAGAACCTCTTGGTTCGATCACGCCGACGCAATGCTCAAAGATAGAAGTGTTTTTAGTAAAACGTTTGGGTACAGCAGAACAGAGTGAGAACGGAACATGGATGCTGCAATTACTCACTCTGGAGGTGGGGAAAGAGGGACAAGCCCTGATTGTGAGTGTGGAACTGAGCAGACTATAAGATACGTAGTACAAGAGTGCCACATTAAGAAGTTTAGTGGAAGCCTTCAAGACATCCATGAGGCGACGCCAGAGGCAGTGGACTGGTTGACAGCACTGAATCCAAGACTCTAGTTCTACGAGCACTTTTTGACAGCCCGAATGGTTGAAGATTCTCCAATCAGTAGTAAAACGAATCGCAGTATGTGTTAGCGCAGAAGTGAAAAATAAAGAATTTTGAAGTTGAAACGGAAAATTTGCAGTACAATGCGTCTAGCTGTGTAAGATTTTGTATGAATGATCATCCCAGAGAAAGCATAAAGTACGTAAAATATACTATGAGGTAAATAATACTGTGCTGTAGATATTGTAGGTTGGTCGGTTGCGATGTTTGAGGGATCACATTATGTGGTGTGGTTTATGATATATTGACGTTATACCGTATATAATACTGGTAATACTGATATACGTACAGTCACTGCACACTTTAATATGATACTCAACAGACTTTTTAGTAAGTAAGAAGTTATAATATCTCAACAGATATACAGCAAAGGATGGACCTTCCATCAGGCTTATGACTGATCGTCGGCTGGCTTAATGTGATCACTTTTCACTTAAGTAACATTCACCAATTCCAGTCCATCCATCTGCCGCGGCCGGAAATCGAACCCAGACCTACAACCCGGTATTCTTTTTGTTTTGAGAATAAATCTTTTGATAGAAGAATGCTGCGATCATAATTCAAAGTAAAAACATAGAATTTGTAGATAAAGATGCACAAATCTGTCATGCAAAATTTCAAGAAAATTTCTTAACACCTACTGATATTTCAGGCACAATGCTTGTATTTTATATAGAGCAGTATATCTGACGAGCCTAATCCTTTGATATCCGTGATATCTGGATAGGTGAATGTTTCCCAGTATTAGTAGTCCAAGAGCCCGCTGCTTAATTTATGACGTATCTGTTTTTTGATCGAAATGTGGTACAAATGTTAGCTTACCAATAGGGTTTTATATCGCACTAGGGTTGCCTATCAAAATCTTGCCGCAACCCCCCCTGCCCCCCCCCGAAAAGGTCCCTCTTCGCGGTTTTTCGCATTTTGTAGGAATATGGTAAGAGATAGAAGAAAGTAGTCTATGACAAAAATAATTCTTGCTAAATTCTCTATAAAAAATGTTATGTCAATTTTTTCGTAGAACTAGCAGTTTACCCGCAATAGCCGGTCCAAAACCAAAATTCATTTAAAAAACTAAAAAAATGAATTTAAACTAAATTGGTTGAAAATTGATAAGAGCTACAGGAAAATAGTCAAAAAACGAATTAATTACCATAGTCTTAGCTACAAAACGAGCTATAACTTATTTTCATACATCAATTAATTTAGGAGTTATTGCAATAAAACTCAGTGACGAAAATTCTTAAAATTTAGTTTTTCATAAAATAACCAGCGATATAGCGCCGCAGGCCAAATATTTTTTTCCATAAAATGTTAGTGATAATGGGTGGAAGAAAGTTAAAGAAAAAAAATAAAAAAAAAAATTATTTTTTTTCAAAAAATATCCTGTTTTTCGACGGGCCATTACGGGTAAACTACTAGTCCTATGAAAAAATTGACTTAACATTTTTTGTAGAGAATTTAGCAAGGATTATTTTTGTCATTGACTACTTTCTTCTATCTCTTACCATATTCCTACAAAATGCGAAAAACCGCGAAGAGGGACCTTTTCGGGGGGGGCAGGGGGGGTTGCGGCAAGATTTTGATAGGCAACCCTAGTGCGATGTAAAACCCTATTGGTAAGCTATCATTTGTACCACATTTCGATCAAAAAACAGATACGTCATAAATTAAGCAGCGGGCTCTCGGACTATAGACTGATGAGTTTATATGTCAATCGTGAATGATAATATGTAAACTTTTCTGGCTGACAATACTAAGAAGTGTGTTGGAAATTCCTGCCATCGCATAAAAAAGATATTTCTGACTGTCAGCAGATGGTGGAATGCCATTTTTTATTTTATTTTTGTAATTTAAAGCAATAGGGGAGGATTGCTCAGAAAAAATACTTCTTCAAAACTTTTTTTAGCCAGAGCGATTACCACTAACGTCACACACTAGAAAGTGTGAAAATTTTGCAGTTTTCCCTATAAAAAAATGAACTAAAAGTCTGTGTATTTTTGGGTATGATAATGTGACCAGGGACTGTACAGTGTTAGGAATAATGAAATCCATTTGCCACTAAACGGTTTCTGAATGTGTGGGAGAAATAAACGGGTTTTTAATACTATCTATCTATCAATAATAATATCTACCATAAACACTACAATATTCATTTGAATCGATTTTATATCTATCTATCCTCTCACGTCTCGTCCCTAGCGGGATAGACAGAGAGAGCAAAATGTGAAACTGGACATGAACAAATAGTCAAAATGTCCAATCGGCCGAATGGAATGGTGTAGATGACCTTAAAAGGTATAATCCAAATGGCCAACAAGGACAAATGGCCGACCAGGACAAACAGCTGACAAGGGCAAATGACCGACAAGTACAATTGGTTTTAAGACAAAGCCAAGATCTGAATGGCCGACACAGATAAGTGGCCGAGAGCTATAGACAATACGCCAAAATCAAAATACTGACCGACAAGGGCGAATGGTTATTTGTCCATGTCGGTCGTTTCGCATTCGGTCATTTCTACTAGAATCAATAAAATTCTGCATCCGTCCGCAAAACCACGGACGATTTTAGGTAGTATAAGTAACTCGCAAAAGTTATCGGTTTCATAAAATGCTTCAATAAATTATTGTAAGTATGTAGTAGGTATATAAATATGTTATGTATGTAATTTGATTTGATTATTTTCCTCACAGTACAGAGAATTTCGAATTCCGGATTTGTTACCAACATTATTATGATTATAAGTAAGTTGCACAAACAAAAACCTACTCCACCCCCGCAACCCTAGCGGCCCCCTCTAATCAACAACTGTTCTCTTTGCCTAACTTTACATCAACACAACTAAACCAAGGATAGGGTGGGACCCTGAGTACCTACCCCTATACTCATTAACTAGAACTGAATCGTAAATTAGAATCACTGTTACTTTTAATTATTTGACTGTTACTTCTAATCGCAACACTGCTATTTCTAGTTTCTCATTTTTTTGTGGCCTGATTTTGATAAGATTTTGAATATAAGTAATGAACATAAACAAAGTCACCTCTAGTATTAATTCACGTAAAGAAATGCACAACTCAATCTTTGCAAACTCTGGATACATGTTACATTATGGGGTACTAACAACTGTCTCATTAAGAATTTCGAGGGGGATATTTTGGAAATCCATGATAGAACGTTAAGGGTAATAGAATAGGTAACTAGAGAAGAAACGCGTCACTATTTAATAAAAATCATTCCAAAACTCCAAGTTTTTTCTTTTAAAAACAATTATTTATATTGACGAGGAGCTTTGACTCCCAAATCATTCGCATAGCGGTTCTCTGCATCTTGTTCACCAAAAGTCTAAATAAATAAAAATAAAGCAATGTGCGTAAAAAAAGAACCGCAGTCATACGAGACTGACCTTGACAGTTACTATTAATAACAGTTACTGCTCTTTCCAATCACAGTTAGTGTAATACGTTACTGTCAACGTTGTCACTGTTATTTTGAGTGCTTGCTTCCACTACGCCTGGTTGCTACTTCTTGTTTCTGTTTCTAATGAAGATATATGTACTGAATCCGACTACACCACTGTTTCAACTTATTATTTATTACTTAATCTACGCTGAACAATAATAATTTATATCCATCGATAAATTCCCAGCCAAACCTCTACGTCTATGTAAATATGTATTTTATAATATTATTACATATGTATAACCAGATGAATAATATGTATTTAGAAATTTCGTGGAATCGTGAAATATACGAGTAATGAGTATTCTAGAGCAATTTAATAATTTTTTTAATCAGTTCCGTTTGTGTTCCTAAGTAAGCACGAAACACGAAAGAGTATGGTCTGCACATCACAAGATTGCGCAACTCTTCCACCGCAACCTATGCTATTTTCAGATCAAATACGTCACTCGCAGCCGAGTTACGGGCAATTGAACATGGCCGCCTCGATCGGTGCTCCCGCCAAATGTGAGTTACGACTTGTAATCCGTTTTCTCCAAACAGATGGACGTAGTGCTGCAAAAACCCATTGCAGAATGGTAAAAAATTACGATAAACACTTCACGAGTGATGATAGTGTAGATAAGTATGGGATTGCTGCACAAAATTTAAAGAAAAGCAAACTGACGTACGCGGACTATAAAATCAGAAAGTCCTCTGATTGAAAACCTTCGTAAACTCACATTTGGCGAGAGCGGCCATGTTCAATCGCCTGTAACTCGGCTGCGATTGACGCAAAACAGCCCTCGTAATAATATTGGATTTGCCAACTTGCTTCCGTTTTAATGCCTTGTTCGCATTAGGCCAGTAGTTTAGTCGAGTAGGTAGTGAATTAGCAACGATGCTAGATTTATACTAAGTTATTATCCTAGCACACATCTGGTATTATTCCTAAATCACTACCTACTCGGCTTAACTACTGGCCTAATGCGAATAAGGCATAAGCGTGGCTCATGGACGGGTACTCACAGAAATTCACCACTGACGTTCCAAAGAGGTAGGACTAATTAGGACCTTGACGGTCAGTCTTGTACGTCTGCGGTTCCAGACACTAATTTTTTCACTCATATACAGGATGACCCAGAAAATACGACCCAGAAAGTACGACGAGCGGAAGTCCAGACATAGAGCACCTCTGGGGGTACCTAAATATTCCAATTTATGTTACGCGATTTTTTGTAGTTTACGAGTTATGATTTTTTTCGAATTTGTTTGTAAAACCCCGACTTGCAAGACATTCTTGGTCACAGAGACACCAATCATTAAGATACATCCTTAATTAATAAGCTTTGTAAATCACTTTTGTTTTCGGAGACACTTAACAGTTGTACCTACATCTGAAAATATAAAAAAGGTCCTTAAAATGTTCAAACGCATGCTTAATATAACCCCACAAAATGAACAAATTCATGCTTTAGAAATACATAACAAAAAGGGTGTTCAGAAAATACCCGTATGTAAAAATACGTTTTGGATGCAATTTTTGCGGAAATACAAAAATATTGAATGTTAGTAAAATTATCAATACAGTTTATCAATGCCCCCTTTTTTTAAAAGATGCACAACTTTTTAAACATATTAAAAATAAAAATATTTTGGAAAACGTCACACAATTCTTCGAGTTTATAGGGCACAATCAAAATTGATGCATTCACAGGGTGTTCAAATGCTGGTTATTAGTTTTCATATATGTACATATTGTTTATATATTGTGAATAACTATAAAAAAACATATATAGGAAAATATAATATAAAAAAATCACAATATTTTTGCTAAATATTTTTCTAATTAATGTACTAGAAAATTCTAAAATAATAGGATCACTTGTTTATGAAAAAGCACTGTTATTTCTCTACTACTCTTATTTTTTATCTATTATATTTTATCAATATCTATATTTTCGAAACTAACTATAATATATTTTTATTTTAATTCACATTTTCACAAAATTTCTAAGACACAAATAAGTTTTTCAATAAAGTATTATCTAAATACCATTTTAAGAGACACATTTGATAATATAATTAATAAAAAAATACACATATAATTGTTTTCTACTGGTACACATTAAATATATCATATTTCATAATTTAAGTTAGTAATAAATAAAAGTGTACAAATGTGTTAAGCTATTCTAGTAAAAATAAGTAAATAAATAATAAATAAATATAAATATAGAAAAGACCAGAGATAGACCACCACGATCGTTAGGAGATTATAAAAATAAATTAAATAAATATGTAATTTATATATTTTTTTAAGACACCGAATACACAATTATAATTTATGTATAAAAATCGTTAACGCGATAAAAGACAATCACAAAAAAACAATAATTATAATTATTATAAGTTTTTAAAAAAACACACTATATAATTTATTATAATTTACCACACTATTTTATATTCTATAATATAAACTAAAATATATAATTTCTACACGTCGACATTATAATAAATATTAATATTTTTACTTTTTTATATATTTTTATCTATTCACAAAAAATCTCGTGAAATACTAGAGTACTGTCACAAAACTGTCAAAAATATAATATGTTATTCTAGACTAAGTTTTTTTATGATAGAATAATATTATTCTAACTATGGTTCTTCGTATAAAAGTACTAAATGAAACTAGTTTATAAATTTTATTTCTATTCTATACCTTGTCTAAATTGTAATATTTTGTCTAATACAAAAACAATTTATTTGAAACGGTCAGTATTATTTACTACACAAAAACAATTTATTTATTTGTATTCTAATACAATGTATTTTGTAAACTATTCACACGGTTTTACAATAAATCTTCTAATAGAAAATCCTACTGATTACAAAAAATCATTACTTCTGTTAAAAAATGACAAAATAATGAATAGAATAATTATAATTTACTCGCCATCCATGTTGTAATTATCTCGACCTCCTGTTGAAAAAGTCTTGAAAATCTTCTTGTGTTCTAAACTTGAATCACTTCTTTTATAAAACATGTTCCTAAACCACGTGTAAACTTACGCTTGACGTGTAAAATCTTTATCTTTGATTTATTAGGTCAGTATTTTTACCACCCGGTCAGTATTATTTACTGCATTAAAAAATTACCAAGTAAATTTTACCACATTTCTAAAACAATATTACCTTTATTTGTCAATTTATTTAAAAATAGTGTGAAAAAAAATTCACGATAAAAATTGTGGAAAGGAATTAGGTAGGTAAGTATATCACCATTTTCTTTTATCATATAATACTATGTATGAAAAAGTTTTTAAGTTAACTTTTTGACTGAAATTTGAACATATTGTCAGCATACTGACATTTTGTAATTTTTACTGACCGAAATGTTTATTCATACTAATATGTATAATACTGACCTAATAATAAAAATAGTATATTTATTCGTATTCCCTCTCTTGAAAGCCAGTAACTTTAAATGTACCTAGCGGTATTATCAGTATTCCTGTTTGTATGGGATTCTTTTGAATAATTTATTTTTCTGCGAAAAATATAGTTGGTATTCTAAGTGATCGATTTACTATGACAGCTCATCTTTCACCATACATTATATAATGATATCCCATGAGATTTTAAATCATCGACAGAATTCAAAGGGAGAAAACGCTATGAGATTTATATTCAGCACAAAAAAAACTGTGCGATTTTCTTTACAATACTTTATCAAGAAAACAATAATTTTTTTTCAATATAATATTCTATACCCTCAATCCGCGTACTTTATATACACTTCTTGCTTCCGACACGTTCATGCAATTTGCAACTGTTTTTTCATTTCACTCAGTGCACGTCAAACTACAAGGATCTAGTTTATACGAATAATCCAGGTTATCCTAGGACGACCACGTTTTCGAACATCCCTTACACTCTTTTTTCACGGTATCATAACTTATTCTTTCAACATGTCCAAACCATCTTAAATTGCAAACATTATTTCACGCTAAAACACCAGTTACACAATCACTCATTTCTCTAATAACCTTATTCCTAATATTACAATCCACCAAAATTTTCCCACATATTCTCCTCAACGACCTCATTTTCTACTGCATTTATACCAACATTATCCTTCTCCAGTTCATATTTCACTAGCATACGTGATAGTCGGCACCAGTACTTTTGCTTTCGAAGATTTTTTTTCAATATCTCATGGGATGTATCATTTTAGTCTTTTTGTGACATCATAATGAAAAATAAAATCATCCTGTATATATATTTTTACATAACTTTGCGAAAAAAAATCGAATTATTTATTTTAATCAAAATTTTCGGGGTTGTAAGCTTTCGACATCCATTTCGAAGTCATCTTCAGGTTCCAAACCGAAAATATTGATAAAAATAATAATAAATTCGCGATGTGTTCGTTTGAGAAAAAAAACATTATTTCATAAAACACAATATGATAAATTTATAATAATTATTAACAATATATTCATCTACCTACAGGGATGGGAAAAGGGGATAGAGATTAATAGAAATTGCTAAACTAGCGATGAAAAATAAAAATATATATTACAAAAAAAAAAACACCTAAATATTTCTAAAGCATCACCAACATTTATTAATAATATTAATCTGACCATATCCACACCATCATAAAGTCCCGTTGACACTGATTTTCAGTTTGGGGGTTCGAAAAAATATCCACTATTATATTTTTTGATGCACATCACTATTTTTGTGTATCTATAATATTATAAATCTACCTAATTATAAAAATTTTGTAGTGTTGCTACTTTTTGATAAATAAAAATAAAATTATTCATTCTTTGACATCTCTACGACTAACAAGCACTCTAGTTCTAATGTTTGAGATGTCAAAATGTTTATTATATACACAAATTAAAATATTTTGCCAATCAATATTTTTTTATAAGGGGACATATTTATTTGATAATGTATTGTAGTGTAAAATTGTGTTCTAATAATTTGAATAATGGCTCGAAGGACGAAAATTACGAACGCACATAAGGAAGGTAAAGGACATATGGAAAAGATTGAAGTTGTTTAAAAGTGGACTGTATTAACATCCTTATCCAATACAGTCCACTTTTAAACAACTTTGATCTTTTTCACCTTACCTTTCCTATGTGCGTACATTATTTTGGTTTGGTGTTTCATTTCCATTTTCTCTTAACTCTCTTATTATTGTCATATGAATTTCGAATATTTTTGGGTAATGGATTAAGAAATACCCCGAATGTTTTGCAATGTAAAAAGGTATCGATTGTATTAAGATTATTAGGGTCGCATAAAGAGGTCGGATAAAAACGAGAACACCGTATGTGATGAATCAAACGCGGCGTGTTGTTGTTAATATGTCGTGTTGAAAGACAGAGATGGAATATTGATAACTAGTATACAATAATAGATTTTCATATCTATGGAACGCTCATTAGTCGCGGTTGTCGATAGAGCGACACGTTAATCACTCATCTCTTTCATTAGCTAATTTCCATATTTCATAATATTATTATTACTTCCCACTACCGCTGTCAGCTGCACTCCTGTTACAATATAATATTATACGAGTACTACTAATAAATGACACGTCTCGCTCGCACCGATAACGACGTCGAAGCTGCTAATTACATAATACAATGTGAAGCCATCTATATTCACTTATAGTCTCCGGATACATTTTGATAAAATATTTTGACATTGTTAAAATTTCATGTTTCTTACGCCGCATCCCTTGCCGGGTAGGCAACCAATGTTTTGAAATATTTTTGTTACAGATTCAACATCCAAAAAAATTTTTTTTGTAGTATTCAACAAAAAATATGATGTTTTGACGTTTTGATAATTTAATACAAAGAAATTTCAGAATAATGAGTTTCGGAAAAACGTAGCCTATTTTTAAGTATAAGTAGGTAAGTTTTTGAACCCTAAAATCTTTTTGTATGTGGATAATATTTCAAAATGTCTGTTTTGTGCGAATTTGTTCGTTTTCGTGTAAATTGAAGTATTGGAATTGGTACACGTATTGACCGCACGAAAAAGTTTTAATTAGTTCGAAAATTTATAACACCGAAAGTAGTGATAAAATTTAAACCGGTAAAATTAAATTGACATATTTATTGGCAAGGGATATTTTTGTTAATAATTGTTGAGTAATGTTATAATTTTGGAAAACTAAATTTAAATTAGATCATTTAAATGTTGGGTGTAGTTCTACCTACAAATTTCTACGTTTAAATTTAATTTTATCTATCTATCTATCTATTATATTATCTTGTATCTAATCTGTGTCAAGAATCGTTGTAATTTTGTAAAATAAACACGAAATTTGGTTGCAAACATTGAAATTAGCGGCTTACCAATAGCCAGGGGCGATGAAATGGGACGCCGCGTACAGCATTGTGTTCCTGTTGGTCGGACGAGTCAGAATAATAATATACAAATGTTGAGGATGGATCATATCATAGAGAGATATTTAATAATATATTCCAGTATGTTACAGTCAATGTAGTGAATCAAGGAATTTTTCAGAATATCCGGTTAAAACAAAAAAAAAATGATGTGAATTTTATCAATATTATGAATGTCGTTTTGAAATTTAAAACTTTTTGCTAGATGAGTGTGAAGTAAATTTATTCCTAAGATCTGAAAAGATGCTAAGCTCTTATTTTTGAACCTGTAGATATCATTGAGTCACATTTTGTAAACTGGTTTACAATTTAAAATGTACCAGAACGGTAATCCTTCTACATGATTAAGTTAAAAAATGATATAATAAAGTTGTTTGTTAAAAAAAATCAAGGCTTATTATTGCTCCAAATACTATAGACATTGTGCGAATAACATCAATGGAATTTTGTAGATTATTAAATACAACCATACTTATAAATTTTAACCGGTATGAAATTTAAGACATACGTATTTTTTGGTGAATAATATAAACAGAATTTCATGGATTATTAAAAATAACTGTAATTATAAATTTTAACCAGTTTAAATTTGAAATAACCGGAAATTTTAAAATCCCCTTAATCACATTGGCTATAACATAACGTTGTGTAATATTTTAAAATCTACCGTGTATTGCAAAATATCATTTCTCGTTTAGCAAATTCTATTAAACTTTCATGTAGGAGTGGAGAGAGGGGAGGTGTTATTAATTCAACGACCAATAGCACAATATTCTTTTTTTGAAAAATGTAATATTGTGGCCATACAACGCACCCTCATTTCAATGTCGCTTCATAAAACAATTATGAATTTTTAATATTTCGATTAAAAGAAACACATTTTTTACAAACAACATCGCCATGTTTATTCAGAAGATTAAAAAACTTATAGAAATGTAAAAAAAAATAGAATTATTGTAATTGAAAGAGGGATTTATCTCATCTGAGACGTTTACTATTTCTGTGACATTTTCTAAGATAATTATATAACGCAACACTCGTAATTATATGCACGAAAAAAATTGTCCCGTTAATCGTAAAACACGAACAAAGTTGTCCCAGTAAGACTAAAAAAGTAGACCGTAAAAAAGTAACTTCCTAAAACTGTGACATGTTTTCGACGTTTAAAAGGATTCGTCCCGAAATGGCAAAAAATTGTAACGTTTGAATGTCCCATGAAACTTCATTGATTTGAAGGCGCGACTGATCGTTCAATTTAAAGAAGGACAAGTGAAAAAATACGCTAATCGTTCGTACATCATTCGATCGAAAAATTTGACACTTCATTCACTCCTGCGTTAAAAAGTAAATTCTTATTGTGTATATTTTTACATTTATTTTATTTTATAAGCATTTAGTAAATTTAAGCACAAATATTAATTAATTTTATAAATAGTTATTAATATGTATAATATAATAATATTAATAGCGATGGAACATTAATGTGAAAATCATTAATAATATTTTGACAGATATGTGACAATGATCGATGCTCTTAAATAAATTAATATTTTTTTCATTTTTTTTTCAATTATTTTAAGTCATTAACAAACAACATTGATTTATTATTTAATACATAGCATAAATTAATCATTAAAACTAGAGAAAACACCTTAATTTTACAATTAAATATTAACAATTGAATATTCTTAATAATTTAATAAAAAATATTGCATAAATAAATATCGTAATTTTTTTAAGGACATTATTATTGCTTTTTTGGCGTTATTTATAATATATAATAAGAATACGTATGATGAAGTGAAAAAAATAAAAATTAAATAAATTATTAATTGGAACGCGGCACGACCGAGATTGAGTACCCCTTTACGCAAGACCTTTGACAACCCCTGTTCGTTATATCCCAAAACCCCTATTTTAACGCTAAAAATAACATTTATTTAACTAAATATTAATATCTAAAATAATATATAGTCATTGTTTAATTGTGTAAATATTTTTGTTAGGATAATAATTACAAAGTTTTGATATGAATTTCTGTAAATAAATATTTATTATTATTTAGTATTATTATCATTTTAATATATATATTAAAATGGAAACTTACTTAAGCAAATACCATGTTGTAAATAGTTGAATCAAATATTTTGGCTAAATGTTGAATGAACTATTTGTGTTAGGATTGTTGAAAACAAGGACATGTTTATGTTTTACCAATATTATATAGAATTTAAATAAATACTTATTAAACTGATATAGATTTATTTGCTTATTTGAAATTTCGGATACGAAATTGACTAAGGCCTATTCATGTTCATTTATTATAAATTCACACGAATACACACGAAAAAAGCAACATTTATGTCGCCTCTAACGCATTATTCGCAATTTATTTAGTCAAGTAACTCCATATGAATAATCAGCAAACGCATCGAAACATGAGTAAATTTTCTTTGTTTGAACATGTTTCGTTACTAAGTTACATGTAGTAACTTGACTAAATAAAATGTCGTAAGAACTAGTTTCAGAGAAAATATTGCGCAGAATGACGTTTCATACGGTACAGTGATATTATGGTAGCTTTACCATATCATGGTCACGTGATTTTAGGTAAATAAACTGTCATCGCAACGACTCACTCTATAACATATTTTCTCTATTTCGATTTTAAATAATTTGAAATTTTGAAATAAGAATTCGAAAGCAATACTAAATCTCATATTTTGCCGCGTTATGAATAAAATATTTACGCAATTAGAACACAGGCGAATTAGGCACATAACTACCTAATTATGGAATGACTTCTTAGTACCTAATAATTTAGAATTGTAATAAAAATAATTGTGAATAAGTAACAGAAACAATTGCGTGAAAAATATCGATGCGCAATTAGTTGCACTCGTGGAATGACATCTTAGTACCTAATAGTAGCATTGTGATAATAAAAATTGTGGAATAAGTAACGGAAAAAATTGCGTGAAAAATATCGATGCGCAATATGTGGCACAATTTAAAAAAAAGTAATATTTAATTATATGAAAGCTTAAGTAATTTTAATTATTATGATTAGAATTTTTTGGATGGACATGGGACGGGAACAAGGCATAAGAAGAACCTTATTATGTTATACCGTAGTATAAGTTTTTTTTATAAGATTATAAAAATATTCCTGAATACTGTCCCGTAAAATTAAAGGAAGTCGATTAAAAGCTCAAGACGAAAATCATTCAGAAAGAATAACTTTAGGATCAATCGCAAACAGTGTGCAGGGATGACAGTCTTTCGTTTTTTCATCCTTGCCTACCCCGCAAAGGACGTAGAGTAGGCGGATAGATAGAACGTCTGTTGTCAAGTGGAAATGTTTAAAATCTTGCGTCTGATTTTTATACAAATTGACTAAAATGTATATTTATAAGATAAAAACTTGACTGAAATGCATATTTTCATAAGCACTTGA
This sequence comes from Ceraclea dissimilis, assembly GCA_963576895.1. NCBI lineage: Eukaryota > Metazoa > Arthropoda > Insecta > Trichoptera > Leptoceridae > Ceraclea > Ceraclea dissimilis. The sequence goes on from OY756365.1 coordinate 1,269,084, forward strand.
CTAAAATGCATATTTTCATAAGTACTTGACTAAATTAAATATTTTAATACAGATTTGACCTAAAACAGTAGAAGGTGAGAAAAAAGGGCAGAAATTTCATTAACTTATATGTGATTTGATTAGACAATAGGTGCAGATGGTTGGAGCGGAGGTCTCCCAAGCGAGAGGTGTTGGGTTAGAATCCCGGTGGTTACGGTGAATTTTACACTTAACGACGCAACATTTGGGTTGCTATGAAGTGTGCACTGTGCAGGGGTTTTTGCATACAAACCCAGATTCTTTTAAAAAATAAAAAAAGTTAATTTTTCTAAATGATTTTTGTCTAGAGCTTAATAGTAAAAATGATTTATAATTAATTAACCTGAGTAGCAAAATATACGCATAAAATATTATAGTATATAAACATTTAATCATAGTATTCAAGAAAAATAGAAAATATTATGTAGGTATAATAAGATGTTTAAGGGTGATTGTTTTCTTAGATAGGTCGTTGCAGGGTTAACTGTCAAACGAGCTGTCAAAATGCGGTAACCAGACAGAAACTCGAATATGACAAAATCTCAACTGTCAAAAGGGTACCCTACTATTAACAGAATCGCAACTCATCGCCGGAAAACCTGTTGCCGCCAATTTCAATATTGTTGGGTTAGGTTCGATTGGTTGTTTTTTTTACACACAAAAAAAAAAGAAAAAAAACAACGGCATCAGATTTCCCGGTGTTGAGTTGCGATTCTGTCAATAGTAGGTTACCCTTTTGACAGTTGAGATATTTTTGTCACTTGAGATTTTGACATGGAACCCAAAATGCGCTCACTGCTTGACATTTATTATCATTATACTCTAGCAAATCATACAAATTTACGTAATTAATTCCACATTACTGAAAACGTGACACGAATAAGAGCGTAAATTTTTATAATTTGGCAGCGTCTTGACAGATTTTACTGATATTATATGTCAAACTTTAAGCGCAGTCTAACAGCTCGTTTGACAGTTAACTCTGCACTACCTGAGCTAAGCAAAAACGCTCATTATATAAAATTGATTTTAATTTAAATTAATAAATTGGAAATAAAATAACCTACGTAAATATAATTAAAATATTTATTTTAAACCGTTATAAAATAAATTTAGTTAATAAGCTCCGAATGTAATTATGTATTTGAAAGTTTTTAATTTAATTAATGACTTGACTAAAAACGAACAAAAAGAAAAAAAAAAAAGAGTAATTGAATATAAAAATGAACATAAAAAAGCTTGAATATAAATTTACGATTTTACCTAATCGTCATCTGAGAAAAACAAGGTTGCATTAATTTTTTTATCATTTTGAGATACATACATGTATATTAAGATTATCTTTATTATGTATATATTTTTTCTCTTTAGTTTTATTTGTATCTAGGTTTAAAAGTTTACTGAGGTTAGCTGAAAGAAATCTCTGCATTGCGATGAGCTCACCCTAGTGAACAAATGTCGTGGTTTCTTATTTTTTGATTATTAAAAACATATTTCTGTATGTTTTTATTACTTTTGTGTGAAAATGTTTTTAGCCGACATAGTTTTATGAATACAATTAACAAAAATATCCTGAAGTGGGGTAGTTTTGTAAATAACTTGACTATAAAGGTTTCATCTGTGTGTGAAAGACATGAAAATTTAAAGCACTGATCAATTTTTTTTCAGCATTTTGGTTGTGTCAGTTAGGACCTTGTTATTCTCAGGTGACGTAATAGAGATATTATTTTTACGCAAAAAACAGAACTTAAAATATCAATTGTAATAAAGAAGCTTAGTGTTCGATTATTTTATTCGTTGAAAAAAGCTTCTTTGACTTTTAAATAAGTACCTATTATCATTTCTAAGGAAATCAAATAATACAGAAGAAAAAATACTGAGTTTTTCTATCACGAAAGTAAATAAGTATGGTAAAATTCACCAAGTCAAAGATCATTATTTTATTACTACTTACAGAGTTTTACGGGTAACCTCACTATTGGTCTTAATAAGTATTACTTTTTTAAGTCACAATTTTAGTTTCTTGTGAGAAAAATCGGACTCTCTACATGTCGTAGTTGAAAAAACATCTTGTTTTCTCTTCAAACATACAGCGAAGGATTGACTTTCCATCAGGCTTATGACTGATCGTTGGGTGGTTTAATGTGATCACTTCACAATTATCAAATCGTCGAAGAGTACAAATTCAGTGAAGACGCCAGTTGTTGTCGAAAAACATACCATTTTTTTAGATACCTATTTCTGTAAGGTTATCTAACATTCTCGATGTTTTCGACCGTTGATACTCGGTGGAAGTCCATTTTTAAGTAAGAAAAATGAAAAAACTAAATATTTATAGGATGAGGGTGCAAATCTTCGAATACTAGTCACAAAAGCAATATTTATTTTTGTGGATTTGAAATATTTAATTTTTTCATTTTTTCCTTTCCTAACATTTTGCAAGCTTGGTGAATTTTACCATTTTGTCTATCTATTTACAAGCTCTATCTGAGTATGTAATTATGTATGATTAGAACTTTTGAAATTATTTTTTCTTCTAATGAATCATGAACGTATTATTAAAATCACCAGATCTAAAAATTTATAACGTGAGAATGCTAACGAATTAATAATTTATTTGATGAGAATGCTAACGAATTAATAATTTATTTGATGAGAATGCTAACGAATTAATAATTTATTTGATGAGAATGCTAACGAATTAATAATTTATTTGATGAGAATGCTAACGAATTAATAATTTATTTGATGAGAATGCTAACGAATTAATAATTTATTTGATGAGAATGCTAACGAATTAATAATTTATTTGATGAGAATGCTAACGAATTAATAATTTATTTGGTGAGAATGCTAACGAATTAATAATTTATTTCGTTGTGATAATATTAAATCATAATAATGATAATATAATTTAATTAGAATTACAGTTTAGACTATCTAATAATTCTAATGCCCGATCCCACCAACTACCACCTAGGAAGCAGACCCCTAAGGAATTTCCATACAAAACCACAGATAATTTGAGTGATTATTATAACTGTCATAACCTTTAAGATATAAATCCATACAAAATACAGCATGCAGCTACTTAAGTGAGGGAGATTCTGGGCGGAGATATTTGGGCACCTAACTAAGTAGAGCTGCAAGTTGTATTTTGTATGGATTTATATCTTCAAGGTTATGACAGTTATAATAATCACTCAAATTATCTGTGGTTTTGTATGGAAATTCCTTAGGGGTCTGCTTCCTAGGTGGTAGTTGGTGGGATCGGGCATAATTCTAATTATTTTAAAATGACTAAATTGATAACATGGGTGCTACTTCTGTCTGCCCGTTTGTCGCTTATATCGCAGAGTGCGTACGATGGGCGTTATGATATGTTAAGGGCTTGGTACCAAGAATGACGTCACATAATTTCCCACGGCGTTAAGGTTCAAAATCGCGTGAACAATCGCATCATAAAATGGTAAAAATAGCGTTTTTTAACATTTTTTGAGGTTAATTTTGCGTCCATCAAAAAAATTTTACGGTTGTTCCCTAGATTTCAATGCATATTATCAGTACAAATTATTTTTTTTCTTTTTCGACTTTCGGGAAACGAGTTTCCGTCTTTTGGAAAAAGGTGTTTTTCACAATTTTTTTGAGACATCTATACAAGATATAAAAAATCTTTTACGGTTATTCCCTAGATAAATGTTTTATGTATCTATCCTATTTTGTTCCAAAGCATATTTAGTAACTGTTGTCGAGTTATAAGGTCTCCAGTTTTTAGAAATTTTTGAAATGTCGGTATGCATACTCTTATAGCGAAAGATTTCCACAAAGAAAAAAAATGAAAGACGTATGTAAGGATAAGAGTGTGTAGAACTCTGTCCTCTCTCCCTAGCCTACAAGAAATACGGCATGATAGGATATAGAGTATAAAACGAATCGATGAAGTGTTCAATATAGTAGTCTCAGTTAGTAGGTAAGTATTTGAAAAAAAAAACAAGCAAAAAGCTCTCCAATGGGGCGATAATTTATATGGTGGAGAACGGAGCTTCTGTAATGACCAGAGCTTTACTGCATTTCTGGAATCAAATACTGTGTAATTGTAGCGAGAGACCTTTGATTTATCATCATATGTGTGGCTAGTTCGTTCTCTTACGCTTTATTAAACTGGAAACTGGAAACTGGAATCCACTCGACTCGGTTGTGTTTGCAATTAATATTACATGGACTCGGAGAAATAAAATGGGATAATCGCTGGGAAATGTGCAAACAATATATACAAGTACTTTCACAGAGGGAAAATTGTTCCATCATTGAATTCAGATTTCTGGTTGAAAAACCAATGATGCACGATATATTTTAATATCACAATTTATCATGTGGAGAGAATGAACGATGAAAGGATTTCAAAAGAAAAAATCTTCTTTAATCACGACAATAAATCTGTCCATTGAAGTGTTATGGCATAGGGAAAATCGAACGTTTTAAAGTATGAATTATGGGAATATCCACCTCATTCACCAGATTTGGCATCCTCTAACTTTAAGCATCCCCAAACATCAAAAAAATTGTAGCTGGATAACGCTTTTAGTCAAATGAAGAGGTGGTATCAACTGTAGATGGCTATTTTTGCAGACCTTGCAGAATTACCCTCAGACGCGGGATCTACTGATCGGAGAGACGTCGGACCAAGTACACTGAACTAATAGAAGACCATTTAAAAATATAGATATATTTTTGAGCCAGAAAACACCGTTTTTCACCGTCAGGCCGAGAAGTTTTCACTCCGCCCTCGTATATAATATGTATTATACTCTGCTTATGTACTTTTATTGGATAATCAAATTAATGAAAAAAAAATCGTTTGGACGCGTTTTGAGTAAAAGGAATCGGAGAGCGTGTATGACAAATTGCATGAATGTAACGGAAGCTAGGAGTGTGTGTAAGGATTGGGCTGTCTGACGCTCTGACCTCTCTGCCTACCCTACAAGGGACGTGGCGTGAGGGTATAGATAGATAGATAGAAAAATATTCGTAATTAACATATCGGTAAAAGTGTAAATAAATAAATAAATTTCGACGTCGCGACATTCGTTTAAAAAACTTTTAAACTTTTATATAAATATTTTTAGTGTCGTTTTCAATTTCACAAACGACTGTAGAAAGTCGGGAAATAATCTCAGCATTACGTATCTTAATAGCGAGATTTAAATTTTATATGAAGTTAAAAGTGTCCGCACGTTTTACTGAAAGACTTGACTCTTAAAATATTCATGAAGTGGAATAATGTACCATAAGTATTAAATTTTATTAATTCTGTACCTACTTCTTATTATAATAATGCAAGAAATATAATAGTAGTACAGCAGCGATCTGGGACTTGGGGTTAAATTACCCCAAACGGGGTAAAAAAATTTTTTTTGGGGTAATAAGGATTTTTTTCTAATTTGCTATTTTATAAATGTGTTAGTATTTTTCAAACATACTCGTAAGAAATTGATTAAACGCCGAAGACTGCTTTCAATTAATTTTTGATATGAGATTTTTATTTCTAATTTGTCATATTGTCAAAACAAAAAAATCTCTGCATATTTAGGGTAATCAGTTGCTGTTTTTCACGTTTTTTTTTAATCTATACAAGTATAAAAAAATCTATTACTATCATTCCCTAGATAAAGGTTCAATGTATCTACTGTGAATGTGGTCGCCGCCAGACGATGGGCCATATAGTTGAGTGTCCAATTTTTGGTTTCGAGCGCGGTCTAACTGAAATCCACGGGGTCACTGCTGACGCTGCCAATTGGCTAAGAGATTTACCTCTAAATTTGTAATTGCCAGGTCTATTGCCATATGCGTTAAAAAATGTATCTACTTGATCTTTTCCAAAGCATATCTAGCAAGGTTGTCGAGATCTAAGGTCTCCCGTTTTTATTTATTTTTTTCAAGTGTCAATATGCTCACTCTTAATGGTTTGTTTGCTATTTGATAATTGATACACGAGGTCAATATCTTGAACATTGTTTTGTCCTTCGTTGGATAAGTAAGGGAATAATAACATTGTAGGTATATTCGAAGGGCAGAAGGGGTGGTGATACTTGGTTTATTGAAGTGTATGAAGAGAGGAAGTAATAGCCTCAGGATGAAGAGATTCTTGCACGTGACATTAACAAATGACCTGATATTAATTATTACTACTTACTACAATTATAAGTAAATGAGATCTAATGTCTCCCTTTTTTATTATTTTTTGAAAGTCAATATGCCTACAGAGCATGGGCGTCGCCAGTCTAAAAAAATTGAAAATTCGATATAGCATAAAAAATGCGTAAATAGACAAAAAAAAATTGTGAGGCATAGTAAAGAAGGTCGTGATGTGCATTGATTTACTTGAAAATGTACATAATACTTTGCACAATAATATGCATGAAAAATGTCTTTTATAAAAAAGTGATAAAAATAGCGTCGCAGGCAATTTTTTTTAAATAAAATAATTGTATTTTGATGGATTTTCATGAAAATTTATGTTATGATGAGAAAACTTATGGTAATAATGTGAATTTTTGTGAGGTTTTATCATTTAGTATGAAAAAATATCGGACAAATACGGGACAGGATTGACGCATTCGAGATGTGGTGCTGGAGACGTTTGCTCCGTGTTCATTGGTCGGAGCACAGAACCAACGACTTAATCCTGAGAGAGCTCGGTGTCTCCACTCGCCTGTCCACAGTGTGTGAGCAGCGTACGCTCCGTTTCTTTGGCCATATTGTGAGAGCGGGTCCAGACAGCCTGGAGTGCCAAATCATGCTTGGGACGGTTGACGGTAGGAGGGGAAGGGGACGACTACAGATGAGGTGGACAGATGTGGTCAAAAGTCAATTTATACGAATCCACAAGGATGGGCGAGACTCATCCGTGAGCATGGGGGTCACGATCCTCGTAACCGAGGGACCGACTGAGAAGAAGATGAAAAAATATATACCTATTTCAATCTCTAGACGCCCACGCTACAGAGAATTAAAAATAAATAATACGTAATGAAATGAAATGAAATGTTGTAAAGTGGAATCACAGTTTGAAATGATTAATATTAATTAGCGTCATATCATGTTCAAAAGTTCACATTAATTACTTAGGTAGGTTGTATTAATTTCCCTTTAACAATATAATGTTATAATCCCTATACCAACATAGTGACATGTACCTAATTAATTCTTATTACAAACTTCAAAGTTTGTAATATTAATACTACGAATGTGTCAGTTTAGGAGCAGTTACCCCCAAGTCAGTATATAGAATCTACTCTTCTTACTATACTATCTTTATACCTATCCTACAAAACCCAAAACTTTAATCAGACCTACATACTCGTAGGTCGTACCTAAATGAAAGTTCGCCTACGACTTTAACCTATGTTCGTAGTATGGCGTAGTATATATATCATTCAATGACAGTTTGTAATAATTACTAAAGAATATATTAAAATGTAGTGCCATTTAATGAAAGTCCCTGAATTTGAGATAATCCGGCTTTTTATTACATGTTTTTATTTAACTCTTTTGGCGTTGTTGATATCTCAAAATCTTGCAATCGAATTTTCATTAGCTTGAGCTCTGATTCTGGATTCACCAACTTTTTAGGTGATGAATAGCGGAGATACGAGTCACTGATCATTATTTTTCATAGAAAAATTGTGCTAGGTGTCTCCTGTCTCCGCTATTCCTCACTTAAAAAGTTGGTGAAATCCAGCATGAAACTTTCACCAATTGTGTAAACTAGATGACGATTCTGTACAACAATAGATCAGTCTTGTCCAGAGACAAAAAAAATGTTAAGCGTTTGAGAGGATTCAAGGGTCGTGTGGGGTCATGTGTGGTATCTTATGAAAGGAAAAGAAAATTCAAATTTTATCTAGCTCGAGCCTTGGAAGACACCGCATACCGCCATGTTTGGTATCTATTGTATTTAACAAAAGTGTATCATGAGTAGAACTCATATCTTTTTACAAATTTTGATTCTTCCCTGAATCGCACTTGTTCTTCCCTGAACTCATTTCGTAGGATGGTTGTTGCTCGTTAGTCTTTCCGGCTTCTTCTTCTCTGTGTCGTCGACCTCAGGTCCAAATGTTCACAGCGAGTGCTCCCTTATTCCCCATCCCGCTCTTTCCCCCCTCCCCTCCCCTCCCCTGTGTGTATACGTATACATTTAAATTTATTAAAAGCTCATTATCTTTTTTTTTTTTTATGTATATATATTTATCTTATTATCGATTAGTATGTATTTATGTCTGTATGTATGTCTTTCTATATATATTTTTTTGCTTTATTATTATTTATATTATATAAGTTATCTTTTTCTTATCTCGGGTTGACTGTAAGATATTGCGTTAGCAATAAGTCCGCCTTTTGGCACACAAGATTGTTTTATTTTTTTGTAATCATTGTAATCATTTTGGTCAATAAAGATTTATTTATTTTTATTTATTTATTATTCTTGCCATTCTTGGTGGGAGGCGCCATTGATGGAATAAAGGAATCCAAGCGCCTCGGAAGGGTGTGTTTGATATCGTTTGGAAGAACGCGAAAAACAGCTCTTGGATGTTAAGTCATAAAATCTTGTCTTTAAAAAAAATGCGATAACTTATTTTAAAATATATTAACTTCTATTAATTTTTCGTCTTTTTGGAGTTCTGGAGATGTTTTGAATAATAATTTAGAAATTAGATGATTATTCTATAGTTTATTCAACTAATTGAAATGAAAATTGAGACGAAATAAACAGTAATACCTAATAACATTACTATATCTCTACGTAGAATTAATATTAAACACAGAATGAGAAATGTTATTAGAGCTAATCGTTGAGAAAACAAACATTCCGCAGTTTGTTTGTGGGGGGAAGCTAAATATCTTCACATATTATATGAAGTATATTCACAATATCTACTTGAGTGGTAAATACTTTGTGGGAATTGTGTCTTAATAGTGAATATCTAGACTAAATTATTAACTTATTTAAAGGTTAGCAAAAATCAGGGTTACAAGCGATAATAATCCTAATAATTATAACGATAATATAATATTATATCGCGACGAATAAATTTTGTCACCATACCTACCCTATGATTACCCGTAGGTATCATATGAAATCGCATTCGTGGGGGTTGAAGTTAATCGTAAGATATTTTTATTGCTTTATTGTTGTTGTGATCCTCTCTAGAATATGGGTATTATTTTTTTAGAAGTAACTACAATATTTAAAGTTTGTTTTGTATTTAGGTTATTGGTGAAATTGAAGATAAAACTTTCTCATCTTTTCAACCGATAAAAAGATTGGCCTTTATGGTTGGGTTTCTTCGCGATCAGCATGAGAGGGCTTGTGGATTACACAGCCGTGGGGTGTGGGTTCGAATCTCAACCAAGGTGCGTGTTTATCAGAGTATATATACTAGAGTGTAAGAATACACAATAATATGTGTTAAGGGCTGAATTGTGAACGTTTCTCGACAGTAAATCGATCACCTAAACCAACCGATAGCTGGTCGTAGGTCCAGCATGCCCATCTTGCACTGTTCGTTAGTTGAGAGACTACATAGTTGCTAATATACCTAATATTTTGGTTGAGAATCGCTGTACTAGCATAGCATACGTAGTCACATATTGTTCGATACTAAAAAAATACTACATCCCACATACAAATTTATGTAGCGTACCTAATATTGGAAGGTTTAAGCAGTAACCTATTGGAATATTTAGTGCAAGGTGCGTATAGGTACGAGTACGAGCACATTGAGCCTGAAATTACCAGGAAAGAAATTGATTGAACGTTGGCTGCCAATTGCCAATGTTGTATTGTGGCAGTAAAGAAAGAGAAACGCGGGTAAAGTGGTGTCAACGATGGAGAAAGTCTCAAAGACATCGATGAAAATGTTCAATTGGCTAATCAAAATGTGCGAAAGCATCGATTTTAATATGCTTAGATTGTTATAATGTACCTGTGTCAATACAGCATGGCTGAAGTGCAGATCTCTCTCTGGCGTACTATGCGATAAAAATATGCCCATTCGAACCAAGGGCAAAGTCTACAAGACAGTCGTAAGACCTGCAATGCTGCATGGAGCGGAGTGCTGGACAACATCAAAGAAGCATGAGCAACAGCTCCATACAAATGAAATGAAAATGGGCAGGAAATGTGACACGCCTGGATAAAATCCGCAATGAGTACGTCAGAGATCGTTTAAGGTGGCCCCGAAAACTTCAATAATTTTGGGTTGGTTAGATAAATAATTTTCTTTGCGTAAGACTTTGCGCTCGTCTGAGAATAATATACGAATTTTAGGTCGTGAAATGTCTGAGTATGTATACGTTTACGTGATATCAATTCTGACATCGATGGTATTATATTGTCAGAATCTTCCACCCCTCATTTTTTTTTATAAAGCCACGCGACATAACCTGCCTATTGCCTAATGTCACCAGCCCAGCCCTTCCCAGCCCCCTCGTGGGGGTTTGGGGACGTTTCGGGTCACCTGCTTTGTGCGCGATATGCCTCGGATTGACATTTGATTCGGGAAAAGAAGAAATTGAGGTTTATATCACAGAATATTCTGTACTATAAAATAACGAATAACGTCAATCAGACAGCGAATTAGGTACGAATGAGATTTCCTAGAAAATACACGACACAACCCACAGGTAATAAAGTTAACGCGACTTTAAAATTTATGAAATACCTTGAATGAAGAAATTAGGAAATTATATAAAGCCTAAAAACTATGCAAGTGAATAAACTAAGTTGGTTTGGGCATTAATGACGACAGGATGACAACAATGATATTTATTTGGGAGAGAAAAGGGGTGGGAGAAAGTGCGGCCCTTTCATATTTGAATCCACTAAATGGCTCGTCAACTCACACGTCCATATCGGAACGTCTTAGGCTAATTACCTTTCTGTCAGACATAGATACGACCTAGCCACTTCTAGCTACATGCAATATTGTCTATGCTCGAGACATATGTAGACAATATTACTATTATTTTATTTATACATTTAAAATCACTACCTCACTACCCACTCGACTAAACTACAGGCCTAATGCGAAAAAGGAATTAGTTGGAAATTTAGAAGGTGCATGGTAGGTAGATTTCAAACAATAAAATTTCAGCTGAAATTACTCTAGCGTGGGTGTATAGTTATTTCATTGAGTTGAAAAAGGATTACAATAGAGGTTAAAATGGTATAAAATTTACTTAATTCAAGACACACTAATTAGGGGAAAAATTTACTCTTTAAGTTTTTCAAGTTACGACTTAATTAAAGAATTTCTAATCGCTCCAAGAGAAATTGAACATAAAAATATTTTAGAGTATGTGAATGTTTTTGGATTCAACAGGACTTGGAAAGAAGGAATGAAGGACTCTGAATTTCATACACTGAGCATAGTTAGAGCTGAATTTTGACATTGATAAAAGAGAAGATATTTGAATATACGTAAATAAATAATTATGATTTTTTATACGTACATGGTTTACTTGAAGAATGTGAGTTTTACGAACTTCTGAAGTTTACAGAACCTTTGAAAAAAAATCATATAAGAGTGGAGATCTATTCTAAAATCCAGGTATACCACGGGAGCCTTTTTTGGAGCATTGTTTATTACTGCATTTTTTATATTCTAACTTTAGAGTGGAATTTTTGTAAATCAAAAAAAGGAAGAGCCACAAAACATCTTCTGCAAAATAAACCTGTGGGCAAGAGACCTCTGGGGAGACCAAGACAGAAAATGATGGATAATGTAACTTAAGATCTGAACGTACTAAATGTTGGCGATGACTGGGAGTCCGTTGCTGCAGACAGGAAGACTTGGAGATCCATTGTTCTGGAGGCCAAAACTCTACCGGAGTCGTACGGCCATCGGAAGTAAGTAAAAAAAATAAGCTGGGTAATGTCGGGTAAAGGAGCTCGAAAAAATATAATGGATTAATAGAATACAGAATATTATTTTTGTTAACTAGCCATTGAAACCACCGGCGCAGTATAAGAATAAATCATAACGTGCGGTGCTACCCAATTACTTAAGGGGTGGGAGAGGTGGCCAAAACCTACCTCCCTTTCCCTACCGAGGGGAGAGTAAGTTGCGTAGGTACTATACTATAAAAGTAAGCCAGGGAGAAAACGTTTCTAGAGCGGGGGGGTGGGGAAAGGCGGCGGAAATCGGTACATGCGTTTCCTAAAAATGTGGAAATTGACATTTAATAATGTCTTTTTTTTTCATTTTTGATTTTTCATATCACGTTGCGGTAATGTGCCAACGACAGATCTGTTTTTTCGAAAAAATGTGCACTTTTTTATATACATTTTTTTTCTCTTTAAACGACCTTTTCAAAAGTAGGCCAATTGACTTTTTAAAAATTTCTAAAGCGGGAGACCTTAGATGTTGAAAAGCGTTACTAAATATGCTTTGGGTAAAAATAGAGAGATACATTAAACCTTTATCTAGAGAATGTCCGTAAAAGATTTTTTGTATCTTGTATAGATTTCTCAAAAAAAAAAAATGAAAATAACACCTCTGATTTTTTTTCCGAAAGACAGAAATTCGTTTCCCGAAAGTGGCGGAGATTTTTTTTTGTATTGAGTTATGCATTAAAATCTAGGAAATGAACGTAAAAGTTTTTTGATTGAAGCGAAATTAACCCCAAAAAACTGGAAAAAAACACTATTTTTACCATTTTATCATGGGATTTTGATGGGATGCCGTGGGAAATTGCCGTGAAGTCATAGTTGGGTCGGAAGCCTTAAGACTGGGGGTCATTCCACGATTCTGAATTACGAATTTAATTTGAAAATTAAATAAACCATTGATAAAATTATTCCTATTGTTATGTTAAATATTAAATTAATGAAAAGTCTATTAACTGTACTACAAGTTGTATGAAAATTAAATGTCATTATTACGACTTCGTGTCAATGTAGTTTAAACAGTGTCTAAATGAACGACGATACAACACGTGATTACACACACTACAACACTGTTGAATGAAGTCAGAGTGTCCCGTGGGGGTCTCGTACTCACGTGTAGCAGCAATAATCATACAATATTATTATGTTAATTAGCGCTTGTAGCAGATAGTATGAATGTAAATATTGCTGAGGACGAGGAAATACGTATGAATGAAGTTGTGCTTGCATTGAAAAAAGCAAAGAATGGTAAAGCTGCGGGACATGACTGTGTGGCCATAGAGTTCATCAAGCAAGGTGGCCCGAAGATTCTCGAGTGGTGCCTGAGGCTCTTCAACTTGTGCTGGGAGAGTGGCTGCACTCCTGAGGATTGGAGGAGGGCAGTCATCTGCCCTTTGTACAAGGGGAAAGGCTCAAGGTTGGAATGCGGCAGTTATCGGGCTATCAGTTTGCTGAGCTCTGTGGGCAAACTGTATGGAAAGGTATTGATTGAAAGAGTAAGAAAAGTGACTGAAAGTAAAGTATGGGATGTGCAGGGTGCTTTCATGAGTGGCAGGGGGTGCACCGATCAGATCTTCTCCCTACGGATGGTCGTGGAGAAGCTTCTGGCTAAACACCAGAGGCTCTTCTGCGCGTTCGTGGATCTGGAGAAGGCATACGATCGTGTGGACCGAGAAAGACTGTGGCGTGTACTGTCGGAATATGGGGTGAGCGACCGACTGATTGGCGCAATCGCGTCTCTATATACGGAGAGCTCTGCTTGTGTCAGGGTGAATGCTGCGTTGTCGCAGTGGTTCACTCTCACAAAAGGGGTTAAACAGGGTTGCGTCATGTCGCCTTGGTTGTTCAACCTGTTCTTCGACTACTGCATGCGTCCTCTGAATGAGCTGAATGTTGGTGTGGACCTAAATGGAGTGAAAGTATGTGCGTTAATGTTTGCAGATGATTTAGTGTTGATGGCTGATGATGAATGTGAGTTACAACGGATAGTATCCTGTGTGTACGAAAGCTGCGATATGAATGGTATGAAAATGAATGTAAATAAAACGAAAGTATTAGTGTTCGAAAGAGAGGAAATAAGGACAAATTGTGTGATAAAGGTTGGTAATGACTGTCTGGAGCAAGTGGATGAGTATGTATATCTGGGAAGTTTGTTTACTAGAGATGGACGCTGTGATGGAGACATTGAAAGAAGGAAGCTGGCCGGTACTAGGACGAATGGTGCGCTCGGTCCGATTGTTAGTAGTAGCAATGTGTCTATGAAAGCAAAAGTGCTAGTGCACAATGCTGTCTTGGTGCCGACCCTGATGTATGCTAGTGAGACGTGGACGTGGATGAAGAAGGATGAATCAGGGTTGAATGCAGTAGAAATGAGGTCATTAAGAAGAATGTGCGGGAAAACGCTGAGAGATAAGATAAGGAATGAGGTTATTAGGGAAATGAGTGACTGCAAGACTGGTGTAGTGACAAGAATGAAAGTAAACAAACTAAGATGGTTTGGGCATGTTGAGAGAATGAATGATGACAGGATGACAAAAAAGATATATCTGAATGAGCGAAGAGGGGTGAGAAAGCGCGGCCGTCCGAGACTGACCTGGTCCGATCATGTCGACCAGATCCTCAAGGATGGACGCGTTTTGAGTAAAAGGAATCGGAGAGCGTGTATGACTAATTGCATGAATGTGACGGAAGCTAGGAGTGTGTGTAAGGATAGGGCTGTCTGGCGCTCTGTCCTCTCTGCCTACCCTGCAAGGGATGTGGCGTGAGGGTATAGATAGATAGATAGAGAAACGTAATTACTTTATTAAATTATCGTGTCAGAGTTAATAGGAATTTATGCTTGCATTGTGATTACTGTTATTATAATTATCGTTAAATAATGTCGCACGTACAAAAAGCGTTTAAACGGGGACTGAAAAATTGCGTTTTTCTTTTAAATTATGTAATTTTTTTTATTTTATTTAGCCAATGATTGTTATTGTGGTCTTTTTGTTTGATATTTTTATTTGAAAATAAGAGATGTGGGTGATAATTATTTATTAGTTGTGGACACTTCTAATTGGAGGGTTGACGTGTTTCTCATTTTATGTTTGTTATTGTGTATGTGTTGTTAACTCTCAGTCAGTGTCCCTTATATGTAAAATAAATAAATAAATTTGACAGTTATACACATTTTGATACCTATACGGATATAGAAGTTTTCGAAAAATGGAATAATAGGATATTAAAACAATGTATGCAATAATTATCGTTTAATGCTTTTTATAACGTTTTTTTTAGACAAACGATAATATTTGCATTATTCGAGTTAAAACATGAAATTTGCGATTAAATTCATTTTATTGCGATTTTCTAATTGAGAAAAGGATATTTTTGATAATCAAGAAAAATATAACGAAAAACACCCATGTTATCAATAATATTACCTCCCTAGTTCATCCTATGGAATGATTCTGTGTGATTTATCCTAATAATATTATTCTAATAGACTTAAAAACCTACACAATACTAAAAACACTACGAAAAAACTTGTATACATTTTTGAGTCAATTAACTAAGTTGCAGTGATCTGCCTTTACTACATCTATCTGCCTTCTAGATTATTCTTGTATTAAATTGTACTTCTTATATCTATTGATTATTTTATTCTATATTTTAATACATCTATAGTTAATTTTTATGTCTACAACTCCCTAACCGATTTATTTTAATGAAAGGTGGTAATGAATGCAGATCCTATACTAAAAATGACATTAACGATAGATTGATCTAACACACTACCTACTAATACTTTTTAATGCTATAACTCTAATACGAGTATTTTTGTTTTAACAGAGTGGAAATTCATGTTCAATTAACTCAAGTTGCAAACACACACACTAATTTTTCACATAATTTAATTTACTATTCGTTTAAATCCAGATTCAAGGACCAAAAATTAACGATTGGCATAATAAATTACATTTTGAAGAAATATGCTGTGTGTTTTTGTAACTTGAGTTATTGAAATTTTTATATATTTAGTAGAAGAGTTTTAAAAATTGAGTATTATTTAAGTTTTTATTTTATTAACCTAAAATTCTACGTACCTATATCTATAATTCTGATATTTCACACAAAACTTGTAAGAGAAAAACACTACACAACATCTATTAAGAACTACTTTTATAATTATAAAATTGAGTATGTATAATATAGTAGTTTCTGAAGTTTGTAAAAGTCCTATCCTATGAAAAAACTACATTCTAAATAAACCTATACGTCTAAAAGATTTGAGACAATTAATATAACAAAATCAATCCTACGACTTTCTTAAAGATTAGGTAAAAATTATTGTTTTGTCTACAGATTGGAGACTTTATTGAGAATTTTTTTTAACGATGTCTAAATTATGTCGTTATTGGATTAATTCTGCTCGTAAATTCTATTCATTACGTTAATTCTGTCTATACGACGATCTAACATAAATATTATTAACGATAGATTGATTAAAAATGGCATGGCTAAAATTCGTTGCTTTTAATAGAAGTTTCGTTAACCTATGAAAAATTAAAAATAATGGTAAACATTTTTTCTGTCCATTCTTTCAAATTTTTGAGAAATCTAATGTAACTATTATTGTATCTACATCTAAAGAGAACATTTTTAATTCAAATTTAAAAAAAGAACATGCCGATGGAGGTTTACGTCAGACTTGATTGGTCTAAATTGAATTCCAATTTAAATGCAACCAATCACGAGTGAGCGACGTGCTACCACGTGACACAAATAAATCAATGGAAATTCCGCTTTAAGTGTGCCAATGAACGTTGAGTCGTAAGCGCGGCGTAAACCTCAATAGGCATGTTTTTTCCCCTATAAAAAAACGCATCAAAAGGGGCTTTTATTTATGCATAATTGCATATTTTTTAAAGTTTTCATTTCGAGATGTTCTTATTGTGATAAAAAAATAATTGTAACGTATTGTATATTAAAACAAATCATTCACATATATATGGCATATTTTTTAATCGCGCTTTCACATTAGCGTGTTTTCATATTCTGCGGAGCTTATCGTTCTAATTAATTAATTAATCAATGGCGGTCTAAACGAATTATTTCTGAAATGATTATTATCCCTATTAGTGTTTGAAATACTGTTTTATTTGTACAGAGGGATGTATAATAAAAAGTGTTATGGTGATTTAGACATAAATCAAATATGATTAAAGATCATGTTATTCTGGTTTATTGCTCGTAAAATAAGCCCGCTCGATCAACAATATAATAATAAAAAAAATGACTGTTTTATTGAGTAATCCAGTCATATTTATATGTGGCCGTATGTATATTGTATATGTATAATATGGCCGTATACCCCTAATGTTATAATATTGTAATATACTCGAAATATTACGATTTTGTTCACGAAGCATGTCATTATATGTAAAAAGGGGAAACTCCATATACTTGTACATATAGTTTAAAAAAAAATGGAAAAAAAATACGACGAAAGTTTGCATGCTCACAAAACGTATCTGCTAAGTTTAAATAGCATTTTTTGGAATCGAAAAAAAAATGTTGATTAGAATAATTTCAAGGTTCATGTAATATGAATATGAACTTTAAGGTCTCAATTCGAAATTCAAAAAAAAAAAAATAATGAAGAGGGAGGTGGTAAATTCATATTATGAACTATTTTAACTTTTATTGCACGTTAACTAGAATAGTTATTTTTTATATTTTAGGAAAAAAGTCAAGATCGTAAGTATAAGATCGATAATATAAAGTGTTTTAATACTCTTAAATTGTTGACAAATCAGTCAGTAAATATAGTAAAAATTTGGCAGTGTTTAATCATTTTGCCGATAGATGGTTATAAAAAATTTGGCTTATCTTTTTTATAGAAACTCATAGAAAATACACGCAATTAGATGCATCCTAAAGATTTACAGCATTGTAAAGACTCAATTTCCATGGTTTAGGAAATTTTGGATTACAAAATAATGCTGACTATAATATTTTTAGATTGGCCTGTCTATTAAGATGAGGTCAACAACGTGGAGCCTGCTGAAAAATTTTGACGGCAATAAAAAATGGCCTCAAAATAATTTAGAGTTTTTTTAATTTATGTTAATTTGCCATGAATAAAATCGTATCTACGAGTACACGGCGTAAAGTGTCGTATATATTGCGGTTACATGACAAAATTGCACAGGACAAATTACACCAGGTGATACTGCACTCGGACACAATTACACAGGAGTGAATCTCGCATTATGATTTTAAATTTGGAATCTATGAACAAATATAGAATTCGTTCCAATGCGTGAATGCAAAAAAATATATTTTGCTCTGTAATTTAAACCGTCTAGCACACATCTATTACGTAAGCTAAGATGTAGTAAATGGTGCAGAAAAATACTTATTTAGTGCACGATCTAATCTATCGCTGGAACGTGGCTCAGTACGTAATACAAATTGTCTAACACGTTTACCAAGTGTAATTTATGCACATACCTTCTTAATGTCTCTTTCTTATTTATATTTTTATGTAAATTATTTAATTTAATTGTATTAAAAGACTTCGTTTCAACGTCCTTTTACAAATAAATAAATGTGTGATTATGGTCGATGCAATTTTATCTACATGCAATTTTGCCCACTATTCATTTTGTTAATAACGTGCATTGTGCAATTTTGTCCTGCATAATTTTGTTCCAGCGGGATAATTTAAAATGTCATGTATGAAAGAAATGTATACATTTCTTTCTTTCATATTTACATTTTTATGTAATATACCGATTTTTATTGTATAAAAAGCCTGGATCATACGTTTACACATTAATCTATTAACATGTGATTATGTTGAGTGTAATTTTATCTATGTGCAATTTCGTTGTGTTAATAATGTGAAATTTTGTCCTGTACAATTCCGCCCTACCGTCGCATAACATTGTATGTGTATAATAACGATATTATAAAGTATGATATCTATGAGTAATAATGTTCACTTTATGAACTTCTTATATTCGAAAGTATGGCAGCGTACAAATTGCGTTGTATCCTCAGTACATTATTATTACTGCGGTTACGACACATTTTCTGATAAAAATATTACCTTTATGTAGTTTGAAGAGAGTAAGTAGGTTGTACGTCGCTGATATTAAAATATAAAGCTCGGAGGAGAGATACCTATTATGTAACGTTATAATACCAACATTATAATATACATAATATGACGTAGCTGCGTAAAAACACTTAAGTGAAGAGGGTACAATGATATAGAAACATCGCCGGATGTAGCCGTGTATTATTTTGTATTATTATCATCACAATTTGATTGAAGTTTAGTGACCAAATAATTAATATAAAAAAAAACGTATCTGAGATAGAATGTTTTTCAACGGAGATATACGTATAAGGGTGTTTGTTTTTTTTCTCGGATTTACTGCAGGGTTAGCTGTCAAACGAGCTGTCAAACTGCTATCACTGTTTGACATTTATTATAAATATACTTTGTCGAATTATCATGAGTAGAATCACGCTTAAGCAGCGCTATCAAGTTATCTAAATTGTACTTTAAAAAACGGTGATTACTGAATTATGTGGAATTGAACTGAATACTTAACTGAAAATTTTACTGTAAAAAGTGACGCGACTTTTTAAGTAATCAGTGAGTGAAGTATGACAGCTCGTCTGACAGTTAACCCTGCAATAAGGCCTGCCTAAGTATTGACAACAGGCAATAGACGAAAAAAATCATTTACATCAGGTAGCAAAGATAGTAAATCAGGATCGCCTCAAGAATTTTGAGGTCGCAAGTTCGAATCCTGACCATAATATTATAAACTTTTAGGTTTAATAACGACCTTTTTTCGTCAGATGACATTGAACGAGTTGCTTGTGATTGGATGCAGAGGGCGCAAGATAGATATATATGGAGGAGCACGGGGGAGGCCTACGTTCAGCAGTGGACAGATATGGCTGGATAAGTAAGTAAGTAGTGGTAGACTACTAAGATTTGGTCAATAAAAAAACGAATGTTACTGTAGCGTGGATTTGAACCCGCGACCCCAAAATTTTGAGACGAACCAACTATAATAACTTCGCTATTGGATTTCACAGGCTCTAAGTGAGTTTACAGTTGTGCCTTGTGTAAATGATTACCCTCCGTTGACATTTTTAAAATCGCATTATCTTTATAGTGGCCGTATCTATTCATATGTATACATTGACTTTATTGTCAGATTAACCGCGTAAAAAGTATGAAAACGTATTTTGTTTTTGAACTGACATAATTTATATGCAAATTGAAATGATTTATTCACGTCTACCGTTATATTAAATTTTTCATGAATTTTTTCACGAAATCTCCACCGAGTTTAGTATTTTTAATAATAATAATTATTATTTTATTTATTGTTTGTGTTAATGTTATAACAATAAACATAAAAAACATTAAAAAATAAATGAATGACGAAATTAACAGTAGACATTCAAACAATGCACAAGGTAATAATGGGAAATTTATCTATACTGGGACAATTATTTATTATGATAACTGGGACATTTTTTATTTATAGCATAATATTTTTAATCTAACTTATATAATAAAGTTTCCTGTTATTGTGTACAGAGCTTAAATAAAAAACCGCGATATTTTCAGTTAGGTGCCATGATTAAGGGGAAAAAACTTGTCCCTTATTTATTACTGTCCCAATAATGTGGAAAATCAAAGATTTTTCAATAAAATATTCTGCGACTGCAGTCAAGATTTTATTCGACAGCTAAGGAGTTAGGTATTGATTATTTATTTATTTATTTATTAAAAATTGCAATATGATATTGGACAGATTGCCCTAATTTCTTATGGCTTAAATTATGGCGGAATTATGGCATTGTTTGTGCTTGTCCTTTTTATTTATTTCGTAATTATCAGGGTTTGGTTTACTTAATATGAGACATTTAATTTACTGGTCTACGTGTGATTAGAAATTTAGAATTATATAATTTATAATTATTACTGCATGAGCCTTAAGAAATAAAAAAATATGATTACTTGAATTTCACCATAAATCATTAACGAAATTTTAGACGTAAACGTAAGAAATATAATAAATAATAAGTATTTGAAATTATATTTGAAAAACAATGACAGTTTTGATAAGATTGACAGTATTGTGCCTAGAGAAAACTTAGGTATTTCTGAGAAGTTCATGATTTCAATCATAGTTTCCCTAGCATTCCCTTAAATAGAAATTATTGTATGTTTTTTGGGCGCAATTAGAATTTCGTTGGACGTGATTTACGTCATTTATAAATTAATAGCTATTATTGGTATATTTGAATTAAGAATGACGTGATTTACGTCATTTTAAATGAATAGTTATTATTGTTATGTTTATTTGCTTCATACAAAGTGTATGTATAGGTGTTTGTGTCGTATATTAATTAGTCGTATATTAGAGTTATATCGGTTCGAGTTCGGGGTATTGGGGTATAACGAATAGTGGGGTGTGTGTCATGTTCACAGGTGCATGGCATGCATGTTAGCAGCCGCCGCGTATACACCAGTGAGGTGATCGAGGGGGTGATGATACGGCATCAGTGTGGTCAACGGGTGATGGTGGAGGCTGGCCAAACTGTTACCTGTAGGGTAGGGCAGCCCAAAACTTGGGTAGCCCGAATATCCTCGGCCGGCTGCGTACGCGGCGTATGCGGCCGCTGGAAAACCTGAAACAATACAAACAAAATATTACAATCAATTCGTACCTACACATTAAAATATCTAATAAGCAGACTGGAATGAAATTTGGGATATATTATGTGATAGAGGGAGCTCTATGTTCAGAAGTGGACTAGGAGAAAATTGGCAATGAAGACTTAGAGATCGTGAAATATTTATCACGAGAACAATATAAGGTTCCAACTGACTAAACAAGAGACTAAATAAAAACTGTAACAAAGAAAGAACTTTGTTACATCTGTTGTGGCTTGGATTAATTGGCAGAGCTCGACCTAGTGAACAAATTTTATATTTGCAATATTAGCTTACCAAAAGTGTAAATAAATAAATAAACTAGTGGCTAAATTTAATAAATTCAATGGGAGATATTAACTGAATACGGTTATTTCATTTTTGAGAAACGTATTGTTTGTGGAAATTTCAATGCTTGAAATT
This sequence comes from Ceraclea dissimilis, assembly GCA_963576895.1. NCBI lineage: Eukaryota > Metazoa > Arthropoda > Insecta > Trichoptera > Leptoceridae > Ceraclea > Ceraclea dissimilis. The sequence continues at coordinate 1,291,214 of OY756365.1, forward strand.
TTCGTCAAATTTGTTTACAAAACATCGCAGACTTTTAAAACTAACGAGAAATCAATTTTGAATAATTTGATCTAAATGGTTTCGAAGAATTGATGAGAAAAAACCATTAATTTATTGAAGTACCTAATCAAATTATTTTCGAAAAAAAAAAACAAAAACTCGATAAAAGAACAAAAGTGGGAGATTTTGATTTTGGAACGTACTAAGAGTAGTTTGAAATAATTGTCTAGTATAAGTTACGACAGTTCACACAGCTAGTATTCCATTGTGAAACACCGTATCTGCTAAGAGACTAACAGGGAAGTGCTAAGCTTTGTAATTAATTGAAATTACAATACGCCGTGTGAATGCTCAAGGTGTTGCGATTCACAGATTTGTACCAAAATCAACATCCAACCTAATCCTTACAATAATATTTCGTTTAGTTTGCAGTCTAGTGTGCTTGAATGTGTGACTATCCGAGCATTTCAGGAAGAAAACATTTTATTTGCTGATGTTGAGATTTTCTACATGTCTTGACGACAGTTAAGGGCTTGGTAGCAAGGATGACGTCACAGTCATTTCCCACGGCATTAAGGCTCAAAATCATGTGAACAATCGCATGATAAAATGGTACAAATTATCTTGTTTTCCATTTTTTGGGATTAATTTCGCTTCAATCTAAAAAGTTTTACTTTTATTCCCTAGATAAAGGTTCAATGTGTCTACTGTATTTTTTCCAAAACATGATGTTACACAATATGTAAATGAGCCACCTTAGTACGGGTTTGCCTAGTTAGGTGGCAAAATTATAATTGTAATGTAGTCTTCCCACAACAGTGTAGAAGAATTAAGGATGAACATTGTCGGGCTTACGACCGACCTCGGTTGGCTTAAGTGATCACTTTACACTCGAGAAACATTCGCCATTTTAGTTCACCCCGGCTGGGATTCGAACCCGGACCTTCGTCTCGCATAGTAGGGATCATATCCACTACACCACGAAGAGCGACGGCTGTGTTGTCGAATTTCATGTACATTAAGTACCTAGATGTGTTGTATTTCTTACTGTTGAAGGGAGAGGGTGGCTTTACAAGAATAAATTTGTAAATCAAAAATAATTCAAGTAAAAAAAATATAATTGTATTTTAAAAGCTTGAGAAAATAAAGTATATTAATTACTGTATTATTATTTCACTCTTGATTGAGGAATTATAACTAATATTGATTTGAAGGACCGATCTGGAAGAAATTAATATCAGATGTCCTCGAGTTACGTTTTGCTAGTATAATTTACGTTAATACGTTATTGTGTGGTAGTTAATGGTATCGTGCCGTGGCCGTACCAACTGTTGGCTGTTGGCGTGTCGCCCCGGGCCATCTTTGTCCCGGTGATTTAATGTAAACATCCTCCCCTACATACAGCACTGGACTTAAGTCTGCAATACCTAAACCTAAACCGATCCTGGAATAATATGTTTAATTTGGTTACACTCAAGATTTAGCATTCAGAGTTAAATTTCATTGAGTATTACTATATCGCATATATCCCAATACTGTTTTTATATAGTTACACACAACATTGTGACTAAAATGAAAGTGAACAAGCCGAGATATAGCTGGGACACGTAGAGAGAACGAATGGTGAAGGGATAGCAAAGAAAATATATCTTGGAGAAAGAATAGGTGTAAAGAAACGCGGCCATCCAAAAACAACGTGGCGTGATCATGTGGACCTGATTCTCAAAGACGGACGTGTTCTGAGTAAAAATAATCGTAGAGTGTGTATGACGAATTGCACGAATGTGACTGAAGCACGAAGCGTTGTGTAAGGATAGGAAAGTCTGGCGATCTGTTCTCTCTGCCTACCCTGCAAGGGATACGACGTGATGGTATACGACGTGAGAGGATAGAAATTGAAAATCGGAAAAGGGAAAACAAAACGCCACATTCGGTCAAGTCTTGTGTTCCTGAAAAGGCGTGTGGACGGGGCGTTTATCTTGCTCGTATAGGTAGCCAGTATAACATTTTTATCGCTGTGTCTCACTTCCATACTTTACGTATAATAATTACGACGATAAGGCAGCAATTGAAGAAAACATCTATCCATGATGTTACATTATTAACCGTTAAGGGGGCATATCATAAGTACCCGAACAGCTGCAGAATTTCGCACGTATCCACCTCTACTCTATAGAACCGTTACTTTAGCTGTGCATATTTTATTAGGTACAACATTGTACCACTCCATCCGGCTCCAGCTACTTTCCTGATGCCTTGACAAACTTATTTTCTCTAGTTTTAATGGAAATGTCACCATTCATTCGCTCAACATCAGTTAATGACAAAGTTTTTGGAACAAACTTTATTGTTTTTTATTCAACTTACAAAAATTTATGAACGAATCGATGTATTCCCTAAATTCTAAGACAAAATGTTCGAGTTATCGAAAAGAAATGAAATCCTTAAAAAAGCTTTTTAAGAACTACGCTTATTAATATTTCTCCATATAAAAATTATCTACTATGTGGAACATTGTTTTACAACCTTCTAAAATTTCTACTAAATAATAAATATGTTAATATTGTTAGTATATCAAATAAATTTATTTCTAAATGAAGTAATTATCGGGTTAAGTAAGGCGAAATTTAATATTAAGGGGATGGCACCAGGAATGACGTCACAGTCTTTTCCCACGGCATTAAGCTTCAAAATTGCGTGACAATCGCATGATAAAATGGTAAAAATAGCGTTTTTTCCATTTTTTTGGGGTTATTTTTGCGTCTATCAAAAAACTTTTACGGTTATTCCCTAGATTTTAATGCATATTATCAGAACAATAAAAAAAAATTACTCCGCGACATTCGGGAAACGAGTTTCCGTCTTTCGGAAAAAAGGTCAGAGGTGTTTTTAAATATTTTTTTTGCAAAATCTATACAAGATATAAAAAATCTATTACGGTTATTCCCTAGATAAAGGTTCAATGCATCTACCCTATTTTGTTGCAAAGCATATTTAGTAACGGTTGTCGAGATAGAAGGTCTCCCGTTTTCAGAAATTTTTGAAATGTCGGTATGCACACTCTTAATACACCCTAGGTATATAGACACAACCTCTTTCCTTCTAGAAGTAGGTATATATTATTAAATATATAATATATACAGGGAGAGAAAACAATGTACTAGTATATAAACAATGAAAAGGTGTTGTATTGAAATGTCAATCACTTGACTGTATAGTGTATAGTGAATACGCCGTTTAATATTTCAAGCATATTATGTTATTCTATGGTAAAATAGGTTATGTTATCATGATTAATTTAATCTTACTAAACCAACGTATGTTATTACTACCAAACCTATATTCCTAATAATTTATAAGGATAAAATAACACTGTTAATAAATCGAAATTTTTTTTGATAATACTCAAAGTTATAAGTACTTAAAATGGATACTCAAAATAAAATAGGCATATTGACGTTTAAAAAAAATTAAAAGAAAACGGGAGACCTTAGATCTCGTCAACCTTACTAAATATGCTTTGGAAAAAAATATGATAGATACATTGAACCTTTATCTAGGGAATGACTGTAAAAGTTTTTTTGAAATAAAGGGAAGTTAACCCCAAAATAAAGCTATTTTTAACATTTTATCTGATTTTAAACCTTAATGCCGCGGAAAAAGATCGTGACGTCGTTGTCGGGCCTCCAGCTTTAATTTAACCTATTATACCTTTATCTACATATCTATCTCTCGCCGCGTCCATTGCAAGGTAGGCAGAGAGGACAGAGCACCAGACAGCCCTATCCTTACATACACTCCTAGCCTCCGTCACATTCGTGCAATTTGTCATACACGCTCTCTGATTCCTTTTACTCAAAACGTTTCCATCCTTGAGGATCTGGTCGACATGATCGGACCAGGTCAGTCTCTAACTGAACCTCTTCGCTCATTCAAATATATATTTTTTGTCATCCTTCATTCTCTCAACATGTCCAAACCATTTCAGTTTCATTCTAGTCACAACACCAGTCTTGCAGTCACTTATTTCCAGAGGTGGGCACCGTTAATCAAAAAGTTAACTTCGTTAATCGATAATCCGTTAACTAAAAAGTTAACTTCGTTAATCGTTAAAGCGTTACATTTTGAAAAATGTAACGGAAGTTAACGTTAATCCGTTAAATCGTTAATGTAAAATATCTCAGTTAAATGGCATGAAATAGAATTACATAAGTACAACTACTATCACATTTACACTATCGCGATGCATCCCAACAAAGTGAAATTTCTTTTCCAACTCCCAACCCACATACAATTCCACACATAACCCCATACAACCCTTGGATAATCTAATGCCAGCGCCTCCAGTGGATGATGTCTATGCAAACGGTCAAATATTAACGGACTTAATTAACGGAAGTAAAATGTAACGGAAGTTAAATAATCCGTTAACAATTTTTGGAGGTGAGAAAAGCGTTAAATCGTTAACCAAAATGTTAACTTCGTTAATTAACGATTAACGGATTAACGCTTTTCTGCCCAGCTCTGCTTATTTCCCTACTAACCTCGTTCCTTTTTTTATAATATACTCGTACTTATTAATATTATCTACATCAACTTATTAGAATCTCATTTTCTTGTCATTTATGTTGTAGAAAAACCCCCACATAAGCAGAGAGTATTATTAATTTGGAAGCTTATGGCGCAATCCGAGAATATTAAACGAAATGTATTTATTTTTTTACTAAATATGAAAATTATTATTATCATTATAACTACTATCTCTGCGAGTTCGCGAAATAAGAGAAACAGAAACAAAATGAAAAAATGATGATATTATAAAAAGTCGGAAGTATCTCAGAAACTAATCGAACATGGTCCATATGGCTTTATTGGTAACTTTCTGATCCAAGGTTGAGTTAAAGATTAGTAACCACTCAAAAAATTACCCTACTAAAAAATGTTCAGGTATGTTGACATTTCAAAAATTTCTAAAAACGGGAGACCTTTGGCTGGCCACAAACGTCCCGAAGTTCAGTTCCGGAATCGACCGTTTTGCAAAAAGGTTCCGACCAAAACCTCTTTCTGAATTAAAAATCGGGGTGACGCTGAATTCAGAAAGAGGTTTTGATCGGAACTTTTTTGCAAAACGGTCAATTCCGGAACTGAACTTCGGGACGTGTGTGGCCAGCCTTAGACCTCGACAACCTTACAAAATATGCTTTGGAAAAAAATCGGGTAGATACATTGAACCTTTATCTAGGGAATGGCCGTAAAAGATTTTTAATATCTTCCATAAATTTCTAAAAATAAAAATGTAAAAAATACCTCCGAACTTTTTTCCGAAGGACAGCTATTCGTTTCCCAAAAGTCGTGGAGAATTTTGTTTTTTTTTTGTATTGATAGTATGCGTTAAAAATGTACGGAATAACCGTAAAAGTTTTTTGATTGAAACGAAATTAACTCCAAAAAATGGAATAAACGCTATTTCCCCTTCCTCTTACATTTTCAAAGAAGGCTAAAATTGAAGCCAAGAATCTGGATGACATAGTAAAGGAGTTGATGCTCCTGAAAAATCCAGGGATTGAAATGGGGATCAAATATATAATATCTGAATGCTAATACTGACTCTTAACATAATAAGTATAAATAAAAAAATAAGCAGATTGTTGTACTCACCATCTGGCAGAGCGCCCAGTGACCACATGAAATCTAAAAAACACAAAACAAACAAAAAAATTAGGTACTTTCATCATACTGAACGATAATTACGCAATATGAAAAATTTCATCATCAAAATAATTATTATTATTTAGATAGAATATTTTTATATTATGGGCAAGCGAATTCTGTTCATATTACTGTTGTTTTTTTAATATTATTTCTCTAAAGAAATAAATAAATAATAAATAAATATCTACTATCTTTTGTTATAAAAATAATAAAATAAAATAAATATATTTGTAATATTACACAACTACAGTGAGAATTTATTCTTTTATAATAATTAAGTACTCGATTTTGTAATTTTTCTAGTTTTAATAATCAAAGCCATATTTTGATAAAATAATGCAGGACTTTTTTTTCAATGTGTATCTATGTAGGTGGGTTTGTAATTTTTTTATAAGGTCATTTTTTACATGTTTGTAGGTTACGAATAAGCAAATGTATACGAATTGGTGAAAATACTACGGGGTTTTTTTAATGGTTTTGGCTGACCTTTTGTTCCCATTATCAGTTGACTTTACACAGATATATAAAAAAATCGTCCTGTTTCTATAAAATCTCTAATTCAATAACCTAAGCATAAAAACACAGACACAATATTTTTCAAAAAAAAAAAACGAAGACTTATTTCTAGATCAAATAAACAAAAAAAAGTTTGGGAAAAGGATGGGAAGAGGAAAAGAAATAGATGAATATTTTGGAAGGTCCTTCCACACACATTATGGTAACAAAAAAACATATATAATTTAAATCTATTTTAACTAGAAAATTCTATTATATCACTATGGTGTCACTATTAATTGATTAAATTGCTATTCAAATTCACAAATTGTGGCTACCTTTTTTTGACAGTAATAAAAAAATATTAAATTTGACATAATATAATATATTTTCTTCTACAAGTTTTATAACTTACAAGATGTATAATAAATTGGATTGATATGACAGTAATTTTTTGAATGATTGACATATATTAATTATGTTTTATAAAAGATTATATTAGATGTAAAAATTTAAGCAAAATACGAGAATTTATTGAGTAATTTGACGCGAATATTTTTTTATTGAATAATAATCCAATTGTAAAATAGGAAGATATTCTTGAAAAGTTTAAAGTTAATTGATATGATTAATTAATTAATTAAAAGCACAAAGCTTTTAAAGTTATTTTAATTTTAAATGCAAGTGGATGGCTCAGTTAAAAGTCTTCTTTATCGGGTTGACTGTAAGAAATTGTTTTTTGTAATAAGTCCGCCCTAATATTTTCCTGTTGTGTAATGCAAGATCATTTTCTGGTTGATGAAGATTTATTTATTTAAATTATCTTGTAGGGTTTTGCAGCGTGAAGAATCCATGTCTTCGTTGTTGGTTCTTCGGGTTTGCTTACTGCGTGTAAAGTGGTTGAATAACCGATCTTTCGGCAGCCATACTGCTGCCATCTTTATCCTGAAGAACCAACAACGAAGATATGCATTTATTTGTTTATTCCTTAAATCAAGAGTTTCAAAAGTTGGGGTTAACTGGAAGAAATCGCAGTTCTGCGATAAGTTCGCCCTAGTGAACAACGATTTCTAATCTGTGCTATGTCCATTTTTTATATTTATATATATTTGTTGTTCACATAAAGTTTAAATAAAAAATAAACAAAAAAAATCAGGTTGTGAACTTTATTTTTGAATTAGTCTGTTTGTTATAATTATTTTTATCTCTGGTATTTTATTAACCTAACTTTTACGGGGGTTTTACGGGGTTGAAAAAAACTGAAATGTCAATCACATACACTGGATATATTGATAAAATCATTTACAAATTAGTATTGACGTAGCGCTTTTGATATCAATACATTTAAATATCCCTTTTGTTAAGTGATTTGGGCCAATTAAAATGAAATGGTTACTTGCGTTATTATATTAAACAATGAGAAATCTGAATGAGTTTGAAGAAGTAGATATCGTCGAAACAAAACTTAAAACAAAGTATTCAAAACTCTAATGTTACGCAATTAATTATTCCAATCAAAATATTTTCTGTTTAATTGGCTGGGGGGAGCTATTCATTAGTTAATTTAGATATTAAGAAGATATAACGAAAGATTTTGGGCAAAAATGTTTGATAACTATACCTATGTCGTAGTCTTGAATCAGGGATTTAGAGGCTGGGATATTTTGATGTGCAGTAGGTAGGACAAATGAATGGATACGAGAGAAATCTTAGGTCACCAACGTGGTAAAACGAGCAGCTGCCTTAAAATGGAGTTGGGATGGACACGTCGCCAGACGCTTTGATTCTAGATGGATCAAAAAGATTATCAAACGGCAACCTAGAACGAGCAGAAGAAGCGTAGGAAGGTCTCAAGTTAGGCAAGGTGGTCTGACGATGTGAGGCGAATCGCAGGAAGCAAGTGAATGCAGCATGCCCAGGGTAGGGATCTGTGGAAAGTCAAAGGGGAGGCCTTTGTCCAGCATTGGAATCAAAACGGCTGAAAAGAAGGTACTACAGACTGTGACCAAAAGAAATTCTTTGTACAAAATTTCAATATGTTGGAACATTAGAGAGACCAGAGTCAGAGATTAAGATTGTGCGAGCTCGCAGGTATTGAACCTCAGGAGACAAGTTGTGCGAATGTCTTCCATTGTGCCGTTGAATCTTGTGAAATGACATTTCTTGGCAACGTGGTTAACAGACTTCACCCCACCACAGGGGCAGCTGGGCTTGTCGCGTTGTTCGAAAAGGAAAATGTAGACGCTGACTTTAAAAACAACAACAACGACAAATGAAGTTAAATAAAAACTAACCCTTATTTTTATAAGTGTTGTTCACTTTAGAATGAATAAAATCTAAATGAAATTACTTAAAACCACTGCAGTAATTTGACAAGGAAAACATGGGTTGGTTAAAAAAAACGGTAGTTACGTGAAGAGGTTTATGGAGTTCGATTGGGCGAGCGCAAAATGTAAAATTTAATTGGCTATCAGTGAATTGGAATCGATTTAAAAAAATTGCACCGCATTCGAATAATTAGTGCGGAGTTTCGCAAATCGATGGATAAAAATATTTGAATTTTAAAAATAGAATATTGAAGCCATCCAAATGCATAAATTTGTGAATAATTAAAAAAGGAACATGGAATATAATAAATTATTTAAAATTTTCTAAATTGAACATTTAAAACGCATTACGATAAATATGATATGAAAATTGTTTAATATTTTTGTTGAATAATTAATAATTGAAATTGATAAATATGTTTTTATATTTTAATATATCTAAAACTATTCTAGTACATAGATAATATATTTATAAATATATAGTAATAATATGCCTAAGGCATTAAAAATGACGATAAAACATTAATCTAATAAAGATTTATCCTAAGTATTTATCAAATAATAAAAACACACACAGAGAACAATAAATATTATTAAATATTTAATTCTAAGATTTTACAAACTTGTGATTCTTTTTTTAAATATGTAGGTAAGTAGTTGATATTTTTTCTATTACCTGTGACGACCCATAATCGCTGAAGATCACCTAAAACTAAATATTCTATGAAAATAAAATTTAATTAAGTATTTAAGATATTTAAATATAATTACAAATAAAATCTGATAATAATAATTGGTACCTAAATTATACAAAATTAAATTTTTTGACATTATTTTACTAATTTGTCAAAATTACCACAATACATAAATATTACACTTTTCTTTCTAATATTCGTTAGATATGAAATATATTTTTTTCTTACATTTTCTCACTGTAGCAAGTAAACTAAGAAGGTAGAATTCTATTATGTAAGTTTTCTCCTATTTATTTTTTATTTTTTCTAAAGTACACTACACAAAAATTCGACTCAATATAAATTCTACTTATTGTGATTTTACCACTTTTTGACAATAAAATATTGATATGCTATGTACGTAAAAAATCTAATATTTAAAACTTTGTATCACTCTATCATTTGTTTGTTTACTACATTGATATTAAAAAATAAATAAGTAAATATAAAAATATTAATTTCACCTAATGTGTTTTGGCAATTTGTTTATAGCTGTATTTTTTCAAAAAATTACTAAAAACAGCTAAGCTAATATTATTTGTTTGGCATGATTTATAGATTAAACTTTGTATAAATTCATAGCAAATTTAAGTTTAATAATATCAGTTTAGCAATTTGAATTTAATTTTTGAAGAATACAACTAAAAAAATTCTACCTAAATTTTTCCTACCAGTCTCACTATTCTGAACATTTGTTTTCCTATCTATTTCAATAATTAAAATCTATCTATGATTTTGTATCTGCTAGCCTGAATTTATTTAGGAAAATAAATTTTATTTGCTACAATAAATTATAAGTTGTAAACACTTTATTCTATTTAAATTGGGCTATTTATTCGATTTATAAATTGTATTCATGAAAATTATATTACAATAATTTAGTGGGATTTTAATTAATTAAGGAAAAAGGGATTTTATACAAAATTAGTGTAAGTTTTACAAAAAGAGGAAATTATTGACAGGCATTGAACCACTTGCCGATAATTAATTTAATTACAACTTAATTGGACAGCTCTTATTGGTGTAATTTGAATTGAGATGAGGTAAAGTATTTGGGTTACAATATAATTTTACACGAGAGCAATTATGATGGAAATATAGCAATGTATGGATAATGGGTCCTAGGTATATCAACTGGAGTGTTGGGAAATTCAAGGGTCTTTTACAGTTGGTGATGGTGTGATGGGAAAAGCAATGAGGGTCATAGGAGTTGAGCTGGGAGATGCGCAGAAAGGTGAGCGGGGAGATGAGAGAATTGCGCCGGAAGGTGAGTAGCGAGTTGAGCAGGGAGCTGAACTGGCAAAGGGGTGGCAAGTGGTGTTAGGAGAGCGCTATGGGCACCGAGCAAATCGGCTAGACTTAGCGGCGGTGCTCGCGTGGCAGGCCTCAAGGCGGCCAAAGTAGCGAGAGCACGCCTGTAAGCGGCGTGTGCTCCCGGACCTCCGCCGCCAGCACCCAAGAGCGCCCCGGGAGGAGGGTATGGAGCGTAACGTAGCGAAGCAGGCGGTAGAGAAGCACCCATTGACTCACCGTAAGCACCGCGACCTGCTGCTCTCGTCTTGGCGAGGTTCGCTGGTAACATCACTTCTTTAGGCTGCGCTTTCTTGCATTCCACCTGAAACAAGAGAAACATATCCACATTAAGTTTCGAATACCATGGACAGAAAGAAGAACGAATGCATCAATCTTATCTGAGCTAAACATTACAACTCGTTTGTCTGCAGTGTGTCTGAGGAGATTGCTTGGTTTCTTTGGGCATATTGTAAGACGGGAGCCAGATAATTTAGAAAAAATGATAATGACTGGCCGAGTTGAAGGCAGGAGAAGTCGCAGGTAGGTATACCAATGAGATGGACTGACCAGGTGACAGATGCCTGGTTTTTTGTTAACGTTTGCGGAGTTATTGCGGCGGGCTGAAGACAGACCAGGGCGGGCCAGACTGCCGCGAGAAGTACCGCATGAAGGTCACGATCCTCAGCATTGAGGGACCGATTTGGAAGAAGAAAGAGAAAGTTTCGTGGCGATAACATGTTTTGATAAGACTTTGATAGCGACACATTCTTCCAAGAAATCATTATACGGTTTAATTATTCAGAAATATATGAGGAAGAAAAGTGGGTAAAGCAAACTTCAAGATTGGTGAGAATTTTCGTTTAATTAGGCGCCCGCCCGTACCAGGAATTTAGTAACTCTTCGTGAAGTAGATATTATAAGTTCTTCTCGAGTTGACATTCCTGTAATTAATGAAACAAATTAAAGAGCCTCTAGTGAGCTCAAATTTCTTATCATTTACACGTTTAATTAAGTATATAAGACACATTGATAAATTAGTTCAATACCGCAATACTTGAAGCGAGGAAAAATGATAACAGTGCGAAAAACATCAAGGAACTGTTACGTAAATGTAACAAATAAGCATCATAAATGTTTTGAAAAAAAGAACAGTCTATTGTGACCATGAGATAAGTACAGTCGATTAAAACTCGGCCAAATTTGAATTTTGGTTCACGTTCTGTGTCCAGGAACAATGAGTACACTTCGATCTGCTAGCTCGTACATTTATAGTACATAAATCTAAGCATGTACATTTTTTGACCTGCTTTTTACTCGGCATTAAGCATGTGCCAACCTAACCTACTTTTTGTGAATGACAGCTACATCTTTGTAGCCCATAATTGACACATAGGTTTGCATGTTGCAATTATGCATAATTTCTAAAGGACGACTATTATTGGCGAAGGTGCCAGAGGGCGGACCAATTACAAAAGCAAAATCTACAAGTCAAATGCCATAATATGAGAAGATTAACAACATTATGTGCGTTAAACTTTGATACGACATTTTTCATCTCCTGAATGCCATGTTTGCCCATAAAAAATGCTGTGTTTTTTATACATTAACAGCATTCGTTGGTTACCCCACTATTGGGATTAGGTAAACCGTATTTTCTGTAAGTAAATTATTTTGGGGTGATCATAGAAAGTTGACAGAGTCTATTATAAGATATATTATACAGCGATTTTTAACTGTAAATTTTTATGTGTGAAAAGTAGCAGTGACTTTCTTTTGAGAACACATTTAGTCGCTTGTGGGCGGGATGAGAAGATAGAATGGCAGAGACAGCCGTCGCCCATGAAAGTGATTTGAGGGAATAAACAAAAATAATAATATATCACAGGCTACAAGGTACAGCCTACTACTTCGTCTGTTACTTAATTTCACTGCTCCTGTCATTATTATTAACGACTAGTGGAGGTAGTATGTGAATTATCTAATTTATTACGGATACTTAGCGAGTTTGCCGCAACGTTTTGAGACGCACCCAAATTTTACGTCAAATGGAATAATGTCTCACCCCGGCCCACGCATTCTATCATTGTAAAGATTTAGTGCCACTGTTTACCTCAGTTATTTTTTTCGTTTTGGTTCGTTTTGGTGGGTCAAGTATTATGACTAGGATGAAAGTGAACAACTGTGGGATTGCGATATCTTCGCTGTGAGGAGGCATGCCCTTCAAATGGCTCTGAGAGAGTACGGACCAAATATTTAATGTCCGAAGTCTGTCCTCCTGCATGAGAGAGTTTCGCGCCAGTTTTTGGACTTTTTTGGTTACAATGTTAGAACTATTAAAATATTGGATGAGGGAAAATAGTATGTCGGAACCCTGAGAGTGATTGTGTAGTGCAGAGAAAAATTAGTTCTTGAACATGTGAAACAATAGACGCCAAGTCTGATAATGGAGAAGATGGGCTACCTTATACTTATCATATTATACGCTTTCAAAACGCAATTGTAATTCGTAAATGCTCCTTTTCATATGACCCCTGTAAAAAATCGAATGGCTATGTCACAAATTTAGCCATTGATTTCGATGATGCTACTTATGCAGTATTTAACTACTCATTTTCACCTATCATTTAAGTTACATTTTTTCAGCATTCTTATCATCTTATAAGGCTGAAAGAGAGGGCGTGAGGAAATGCAGTCATCCTAGTGCCACTTTGGAGTGAACATATTGACCAGATAACCAATGACGGACGCGAGTTGAGTTGGAGAAATCGCAGAGCGTGATTGATGAATGTTATGAACGTGACGGAAGCTAGAGATGTATGTACGGGCAGAAGTGTTTGCCGCTGTGTTCTCTCTGCCTACCTCGCAAAGGATACAAAGAGTGACTCATTTCTTGAATTCTACGGTCCACTGATTCAAAACAAGGAAAGAAAATGCTTTAGTAGTCAAATATGGGCATCAAATGTAGGAAAGAGATATGCACGAAAAAGAAAAGAGAAAAAAACACAATGAAACACTACGCAGATCAAAGTGACAACACGAACGATTGTACTCCTCGAGGTCTTTGTCTCTGGAAAATGATGATAATAATTATTAAAAACAAAAGAACGAGGAAGACAGTAGAAATAATATTTAGAACAATAATTTGAAATAATGCGTTATTATTACAAAAAGTGAAAAGATTTATTTCTAAGTCTTTAGAGCAAGAACATAATTTTCTCAGATTTATTTTTTTATTTTTCCAACATAGCAATATGAATTCTCATTGCTCGTGATTACCGGAAAATTACAAAAAAAAAAAATTCTTTTAGTTATGAATGAGGATCGGTTCTTCAACCCTTCCTCTATCAAGTCTATTTTTTGGAAAAATTGTTTAGATTTTTTTTATATATAAAAATACATATATTTGGGTATGACGCCGAGAATATTTGTAACAAGTACCTACCTAGGAAAACTTTCAATGCTCATTTCCGTATTCCGTTTTAAAAAAAAAAACGGAAATATTCCAGTACTTCTTCGATTTCTATTATTATTATTGCAATTAATAGAATATGCGCAAAAGTACTCAACTCAAATTGAAGACAGGGTTATGAAAAGAGGGGGGCACTATTAAGTTGGGAAAAAATATCGGGACTTAACTTAATTCGTTTGATACCAATTCTGTGAAATCTGCATAGAACAATTTGAATTTCTTTATACTTACAAATCTTTTTTAAAAAGGGAATCGCAGAGAGAGTCCACATAAATAGTAAGAAAGAAATAGGTATTCTATTCGACTAAATATCATACCTAGTAGGTACAAAAATACAGGAATGTCTTTTATAATATGGGCACGCAAGAGATACTGAAACTCTTCGAATACAAAAACATTGCGAGTAGCAATAATATACCCCTTCGCATTTTTTACGTACAAGTCCTTCTTCGCTTAGCGTCAATTCATCACGCAGAACGTGGACGCGTTAAGTGAGTACAACAAATGCGTGATCACTTTACACTTAAGTAACATTCACCAATTCCAGTCCATCTGTCTGCCGCGGCCGGGAATAAAACCCAGACCTCCAACCTGACAAGCCGATACTCTACCGCTATGCTACAAAGCCATCCATCCTTTGCTCTGTATCTGTTGAGAGAACTGCTTGTTATATTCAACTACGACCTGTAGAAAACTCCGATGTTCTCACAAAAACATATATTGTGATTTTCAAAGATAATCTTATAAAGATATTGCCTAACATCGGAGATGAGAGTACTAAGGACAATCACAAAGAGGACCCTCAGGGACCGAGTACGTAATGAAGATATAAGGCGGACCTGTGAAACCGAGGACATCGTACGATGGGGCAGGGCTAGGAGAAGATTCTGGAGGGACCACGTAAATAGGATGGATGACTCCAGAATCCCATATGTCGGGGCCAACGAAATCCCTGCTGGTCACCGGCTTCCCGAAAGACCGCCAAAACGATGGAGGAACAGCTGGACTTCAGCCTCCCAAGAATGAGGGCTTTCTCGAATAAACAGATCTCAAGAAAAGGAAGAAAATATGAAGAATAAGAAGAAGAAGCCTAATCCCGTTGGAATTTTTGGTCTATAGCAATGCTGTGAGACACATGTTCTGATAAATACCATTTTGACATCGAGCCATTAGGACTTTCGAATTTCGGAGTTTTAAAAAAGGGGGAAATAATACGTGCCGGTGCCCTAATGTTCAACTCATTGACGTAATTTGAGAATTTAGTGTAGACATTATTTCCAAGGAGTACCTATCTAAGTATTGTGCCTAATACGAATGAGTCGAGATATGGAATGTTAGACAAAGACAATGAAAATGAAGAAGACAAACAATAAGTAATGAGAAGAAAGACGAGAGGGAGACAGATGGATAGATAGAGGGAGAGACGAATGTATCCAAGCATTGTATCACTCCCTGCTTCGCAAAAAATACCATAGAGTATGTATTATGAGAGAGGAATGATGAAATAGGCTTTTATGAAGCCTGGGTACCAACACACTTATACATTACCGATGTATAACAAATATAGGTAACAATAATATCCGCGACGTCTGTGAAACACCTTATAAGTCTAAAAAAATGATTTTCTGAACAATTGACAAATAGCGCCCTTTTGAATTCTTGAAACCTTTTATAAAGTGGAAGATCCATCGGCTGTGTGTTGGGAGTTTCTTCCATTTTCACACAAACTTCGATCTTTTTGTATCGATGCTGACAGGATCTTCTTCTTCTTCTCCAGCCGTTTAAATTCCAATGACGGACTCCCTTTGACTTTCCACAGATCCCTATCCTGGGCATGCTGCATCCACTTGCTTCCTGCGATTCGCCTCACATCGTCAGACCATCTTGCCTGAGGTCTTTCTACGCTCCTTTTGCTTGTTCTAGGTTGCCACTCGAGAATCTTTTTGGTCCATCTAGAATCTGAACGTCTGGCAAGGTGTCCTGACCAACTCCATTTTAAGGCAGCTGCTCATTTTATCACGTCGGAGACATCGGAGAAAGCTCGAAACATTTCGTAGAAAAACACATGCAGTTGGAAACCTCTGAAGAATACACAACCGATGGATTCGTCGCGATTATCGTGTTGCTTATGAAACTAATAGAGTGTGAAAATTCACAAAAAAGTGTTTTATAACATGTTATTATAGAATATTAAATATTTACCGTCATTCAAAATTACATCCCTAAGAGAATTCGTGGGATACGATAGACTACTGTCTACAAAAATGTTGTTTTGGACTTAACCTGTGTTTCCAAATCACCAAGGATTCGTTTTTTTTCTACAGGAAAAAAACAACGTTTCAGAATATGGTAGGTACTTTACGTATACAGCAAGGTTCATTCTATTCCCATATATAGGCAGAGACTTTTTGCAAAGCACACACCATGTATATGTTATAAATAGTACAGATGTATGAATGTATAAGTTTTCTTCTACGTCATACAATTACTCATTCTAGAGAAATATCTTATCCATCCTGACACCAGATGGGCGCAACGAATATTGAAATGGAGGCCAACTTGGACATATAGAAGGAATGTCGGAAGGCCACCAAAGAGATGGACCGACGACATTGTCAAATTCGCTGGGCGAACCTGGATGCGGTGGGGTCAACGCAGAGACGAGTGCAAACAGTTGGAAGAGGCCTAGATCCAGCAGTGGAGGGAAGAAGGCTAATAAAGAAGGAGAAGAAGATCCTATCTATCATTTGCGGGGTAGACAGAAAGGGCTCAAAACCAGACTATCTTATATCTTCATGCATTTCATGCTTCTGTCCAAATTTTTCATAAACTCTACGATTTCTTTTATTAAAAACACGTCCGTCTTTGAGAATCTGGTTGATATGGTTGAGACAGGTTATTCTTATATGGCCTTATTTGGCCTTTTCCTAACACTTCGTCTTTCGGTACCTGTACCTACACATACAAAACTTTTTTTCAGTAAACACGTATAAAAATTTCAAGGTGCTGTTATTCAAATTTTAAGAAGAAAATATAGACACAGACAACAGATGACGTTTAAGAAAAGCGTGAAAAAATTTTGATCTTGAAGTAGTCACCCTTTCTTTAATTTCTCAAAATATCTACATAACAATATGTCACTCATTGTTTTAAGAATACAGCATCGCATATTATCACCTTTTGCAAACAACTTTAACATCCATAGCATTTAGATTATTACAAGTATGAAAAGATTAAAAAAAGCTCATATTGTATCTCATATATTTATTATGGATTTTTTAAAACAGTGGAATTTTTACGAGATTTTCAATATATTTAAGAATTTAACAAGAATATACATTTATTGTTATTATTTTTATTGGAGATTCATTGGGTATCACATTTTTCACAAATGAAAAAACAAAATCGAAATTAAAAAAAAAAAAAAAACGAAATTAACGAAATTGAAAAATGAAATTCATGAAACTCCAATCACAACAAAGATACAGCTGATCGAGAGACTAATACACGTGTGGTTTCACTCTGAAAAAATTAAAACTCTATGCCAAATTTTGATGGAGAGTATGCCACACATTTTGATAGAAAATATGAAAAATCCATAGTAATTTTTCCAGTACTGTATAATATACACTTTGTATGCAACACTAATGTATAAAAACATGTATAGATCATTCTTTTACAAACTTAGTAGACAACGTGTTCCAAGCTTTCTCATCTCAATATTATATCAAAGCATTCATTTGTTGAGCTTTTAACAAAAAGGCATTGACAAATTGTAAGCTCTGAATTATGATATACCTATTTTCATGCAATGTAATTTTCTAGAAGGTGTTAGTTGTTTCAAGTAAGCTTCTAAATTTTGTTGCTTCGTGGTAAACTTTTACGGTTATTCCTTAGATTTTAATGCACATTATCAATACAAAAAAAATCTCTGAGACTGTCGGGAAACGAACTTCTATCTTTCGGAAAAAAAGATCAGAGATGTTTTTCACATTTTTTTTGAGAAATCTATACAAGATATAAAAAATCTTTTACGGTTATTCCCTAGTTAAAAGTTCAATGTATCTACTCTATTTTTTCCAAAGCATATTTAGTAACAGTTGTCGAGATCTAAAGTCTCCCGTTGTCAGAAATTTTTGAAATGTCAATATGCTTACGCTTAATAAAAAGCCAAGATTTTTTAACACTGGAGCAAAAGAAAGAAAGAAATAGAGGTATCTAGCTGCCGGTGTCTAGGTAGTTTCTGAAAGAAAGTAAAGTACATGGGAGAATACTTCTAGAACAGGTAGAAAAAGTGTATGTTATGTATACTTCTAAGTATCAGACTTTCTTCTTTTAAGAATGTTTCTTTAGTTGCTGAATTTTTAAATTGTACATGAGTTTGGTTTTAGGCTTTCATACACGAGTATAATATAAAGAAACTCTACCGAGTTTTTCTCCCATTTTTTCGTTCATCCTTTCCTTATTAGTTAAAGAGTTAAATATTTCACTACAGTAGAGTCCTACTAATCCGGCACTATTAAAAACCAGAGGAAGTCGTATTATTGGGAAGTTCGGATTACTGAATTGTATAGTAATTGAGAGGACACCAGCTGAAACTGCGACAACCCACGGAAACGCTTCTTTACCAACAGAGCTGTCAGTGCTTGGAATCAATTGCCAGAGTCAGTGGTACTTGCTCCTACCACCAACACCTTCAAGAATGGACAAGATAATGTAAACACAATTTAACTGGGACTTGGGGCTAAACATCGAAAGCTGCCTACCCAATAACAAATAATAATAATAATAATTGAAGTTAAATGAAATAAAGCACCGCATTTGCACATCTCTGTAGACTTCACAGTAAGCTTAAAAAAGCTTGTGTCGTGAAGTGGAGTAAGTCGGCATCGGGGAGCGAACCCGTGCCCAACGAATTTAACAGAATACTGATCCAACCAACCAACTAGAATACTGATCACCCCAAATACGGTGTTAGGCTTCTTTTTAACAAAATTGCTTTAAAAGGGATGAAAAAAGTGCCTAAAAACTATTAAAAAATATTTTCACAAGTTTAAATTTGAACGTTTTTCGCGTAGTCTGAGAATAAAATAAAAATACCTGTAATAGCATACTCGTATATAAAATTGTTTTCGACAATGTAAAATACTGCTTTAAAAGATGCTTAAGGCTTAGATGGATTTACAGGTACAGGGATTTTCAGGTGAAGTGAAACAACACCACAATATACTCTAAAATACTTGTAGCAGAAATACTCTATATGTAGGAAGGTATACCTTACAATACTTGTAGCAGACTGTACATGTAAACCTTACTATACTTCGAGACGAGTACAGTACAAAGGTGGTATAATACATTTGTAGGATAATCCCGAATATCGCTTACTCGAATATACCCACACGGGTATTATATTTTGTACCTAGAGGGGTATTCTCCATTTATTGTACTTTGGAACTAAGCAAAAATGTCGTCGAATTGAGAATTCATCTCGACAACTCGATAAAAGATTTTTTTTATATCGACTTTTTTTTACTTCAACTATTATTATTATTTTCAGATTTATTTTTATTTTATTCTTTTTCATACACTTGTATGTATGTATTGTGTATATCAAATATATGTCACAAGTGGTTGGTAGGCAGACATTGGCTATGGCAATAAACCCGCCATTTGGAGATTTATTTACCTATTGTTGGTGTCGGGGTCTACATTCCTCTCTTCAAATTTTAATAATTTCGCTATACCCCAGCACCTTGAAATTTTGCATATATATTCGCTTTAGGTGTCAGGTTAAAATTGAAGTAGGTTAGTACTAGTTTAACACTATTTTTCTTTTTACGATTACTTATTTAGTTTGTGCAATCAAATGGCGGCCAGATTTGGTGGGCGAAAATAGCACCTTGTCGATAACAAGCACTTCTGGAAGGCATTCAATGTTTATCGGTTAGGTTTAAAAGTTTTTTTTAAGTTCTACAAAGGTTTTCCGCTCTGCTAGACTGCGAGTAGAGTTGTTTGGAAGTTTCACAAACATCTTACTCCCACAGGACACTCGAGAAAATATGAAATAGAAAAAAGTGGGGGAATTATAATAGAATTAGTGATTAAAATATATTTATGATTTCTCGATTTATCGATAAACTTAATTATCGAGATACCTGGCATACCCGCACCAATGTGTTTACTAGAATGGAATAGTCACATAATGTGTGGTAGCATTGTATTTACAGATAAGTACTGTCATGTACTGTACCATTCATATGTACGTACGTATATAGAACATATTGTAAAATTTGTATGTACATCGTACGTACGTACATATGCATAATACCAGAGATCAGTGGCGAAGAGTAATTTCTCATAATAGTTAAACTATATATTTATGTGGCGTTCCTTGCGAGGCTGGCAAAGAGGACGCCAGACCACTCTATCCTTAGACACAATCCTTGCTTCCGTCACGTAAATGCATGTTGTTATACTTTCGATTTCTTTTACTCAAAACGTATTCGTCATTGAGGATCCGGTCGACATGATCGGTCCAGGTTTGATTGTTTCTCTTCTTTACATCTCTTCTTTCTCTCTTATTCTCTTTGGATCAATTCATTCTAACAACATGTCCAAATCATGTAAGTTTATTTACATTCATGCTAGTCACTACTACAGACGTCTTACAGTCACTCATCTCTCTCATAACTTTATTCCTCATCCTATCTCTCAGAGTTTTCTCACGCATTCTTCTCAACGACCTCATTTGTGGAGAAGGAGGCCACACCTTATATGTCCGGTTCTAATTCGGTTCAAGCTGCACCAAAGGTGGTGGGGTGGTCGGTAGCCTGGTTGGTAACGCGCTCGATTGTTAATTCAGTGGGCGCGGGTTCAATCCCCGACCTACTCCACTTCACAACACAAGCTTTTAAGCTTTCTGTGAAGTGTGCGAGGATGTATTTGTATGGTGTATATTATCGAAATAAACCCAGATTCATTTGTCATGTAAAAAAAGGTGGAAAAAACGAAATAAAAGATGAACCACTGGGAATCTGATTCGTACGAGTTCGCGTCTGGTAGAAATGTAGGTACTCATTGGTACAAGATTGGTCGCATGTCTCCACACACCACCTAGTAAGTACTACCAACTTTCCTGGGAACCACGATGTCGTCAGTCGTCGCGTCATGTCGTCGAGAAGTAATAGTACTTTCTACTTTTACTTTTACCTTGCAGAGATAAGCATGTTCCAGAAATTCCCATTATCCATTTTATCTTTCAACACTGCAAGTACTACACAAGTACGTACTATACCTTATACCTTATACCAAACCTGAGAATGACTTAGACTAGCTACGTTATTGAAGCTCCCGACCCAACTATGACGTCACGGTAATTTGCCACGGCATTAAGGTTCAAAATCGCACGCTAATATTATAAAAATTACACCATTAATTAATATACAAAAAATATACAAAAAATATAATATTAAATAAAAACCTTATTGCACATAAATTTACACACAAAGGGCGGATTCATCGCCTGTTGGCGATTTCTGCCAATCAACCCAACTTTGACATATGAAATGAAACATAGATTTAATTAGTATTTTTTTAAAAAACAATTTTTGGGGTTAATTTCGCTTCAATCTAAAAGCTTTTACGGTTATTCCCTAGATTTTAATGCATATTATCAATAGAAAAAAAAATCCGCGACTTTTGAGAAACGAGTTACGGTCTTTCGGAAAAAAGATCAGAGGTATTTTAAACAACTTTTTTTGTGAAATCTATACAAGTTAAAAAAATCTGGTACAGTTATTCCATACATAATGGTTTAATGTATCTACTCTATTTTTTCCAAAGCTTATTTAGTAATGGTTGCCGAGATCTAAGGTCTCCTGTTTTTAGAAATTTTTGAAATGTCAGAATGCGTACTATTAATAAAGAAACATGAATGTCGGTAAGAAAGTGCGGTCGTCCAAGAACCACTTGGCTCGACCATGTCGATGGTGTAATTTGAAGAGGGTATTTCATTTCAGCAGTCATCAGAAAAGATTTAGCATAAAATTTAAAAATAAAGTACTTAAGTTATCATACATACATTCAGCTTTTTAGGATAAAATTATAAACCTAATCTAAGTACCTTTATCAATATCGTAGTCAATTTTACGAACAAACAAATGAAAAAAAGTTGGGTAAAGAAGCATAGCGACTTCAACAAAAAAAAAAAAAAACACTTTACCTATTCAGAATAGAGACAGAGAAATGTAATAAGAGAGAGAGAGAGAGAGAGCAAGAAAAATGTAAATTGATATGAAATAATATTGTTTGAACCTTCGTTTTTTTTCATACATAATATTTGGGTTTATAAAGAATATTACAAAATACGTAGAGATTTCATCACAGTATGAATATACACTCAGTTATACGTATCTTACTATTCATATAATATAACCCTGGAACGCAATTGCACGTAAATTTTACGAATCTTTAAACATTTTTTTTATTTGCAGGTTATTGTTAAAAACAAACTCACACAAACGAAGACTCACTTATCTCAATGATAGAGGAATCGATTCAAATGCTAAATGTATCTGTGCATTAATAATTATTACTGTTTGGATTTTCAAATTAAATGTGAGGTTGACCGGTAAAAACAGAGGTGAGCTCGCCCATTCTCTTCATATTAATCATTTGAGGAAATAGGTTAAATAAAACAAATCAAGTAATCATTTAGACACATTGCAATAATGGGTATGAATTCCTAGGGTTCATTGACAGAAGTAAAACAGAGCACCAAGGTCTGGCGAAGTCATTTCTTAACCATGATTAAAATTATTTGAGATTTTTAACCATGGTCGTCAAAAATACGACAAAATAGTACTCATCCTGGAACACTATCGTATCTATTTCACGAATGATGTTGGTATATTTGTGTAGATACGTATGCCTGGATGAGGGTTATACATATTACACAATTTTTCAGACTTTCCTCCTTTAGCATAAATCCGTTCGCAGCTCTGGGTTATTATTCCCTCGTGGTATTTTGTGAAATATGAAAAATAAACACAAAACAAAACAAATATGAAAAAAATAATAAATTAAACAAATGCAAAACGAAAAGCTTGGTTTACTTAGTGCTTTCTATAAATGAGACGCACAGAATTAAATGCGGTTCGATGGCATAATTACGTCGAATTTATTAAAACTGCCTTTTAATAATTAAGTAGTTAAAAATACGACAAATAAGTTCGAGCGATTTCACTTTGCGGCAAATCTATTTACCACGCTCTTTTTTTAACCTTATCTGTCGTCGTGCTTTTTGGTGTCTGTGTCTTAATTTTCCTTTTCAAATTTTAATAACTTCCCAATGTCCTATAGCACCTTGAAAATTTTCACACATAATTGGATACTTTTTATCATAAACACGATTCACTTGTTTTTTTTTTTTAATTATAGCATGATATTACATCACAATATACAGCCGACCTACTCTACTTCACGACACAAGCTTTTCAAGCTTACTGTGAAGTCAAAGGTGTATTTTTTTTTAGATAAACCCAGTTTCATTTTAAGACAAAAATATGTGTTGAAATACACACAACATTTTCGAAAAAATTACGAAACAACGAATTGAAATTGAAATTGAAATTCAGAGAATTTGCAACAACACTGTTTTAACGATTATTCGTTAGGTTATTCAATAGATTTATGTTAAGTAAAAAGTGCGTCTAAAAAAATAAGAGATTCCTTGAAATTCATAAAAACAAAAGCAATACAAAAAAAAAACAAAATAAGTAGAATCACGTATCATAGAAAAAAACATTTTTCTACAGATTTTTCATCACGCAATCTATGAGTTATGATGAAATATGTAATGCTATATATAAAATAACAATATTATTACACAATACCTCTTTTCTTCCAGCCAACCTTTCCATATAACGTAATCATATTACATAGACACCTCTACGGGAATATTATTCTAAGAATATGTATGTGTAGTCATACAAGAGTTTCTTTTTGTAAACATTTTTTTATGAGACTACATCAATTTCCCCGCCAGCCTATATGCATACAAATATCTCTTTGACACATTTTCATCTGATGTACGTACTCCATACGCGGTGTGTTCATTACGCAACGAGACTGAAGTCATATTTTTATTCTGAATAAATATTTTTTTGAGGACCCAAGATATAAACTAGCGTCATGATATTTTTATGATTTTTGGTATGGCATGTTTTCTAAAGCATACGTTATTTTTAGCGGTCGGATCTTATGCCGGGTCCACAGGCTTGGCATTTGCCCCAAACTCCAAACATCAAAAAACGCACAAACGTGTAGACACTTCGTAAGCGCTTGTCGCAAACTTCTTTTGATTTGTGAAAGAAAAAAACAGATATTCGAACGGATCGACCAAAAGTGCTAGCAAACACAAGCCCAGCAAATCCACATGTTTGGCTTTGTGATGGCTTGTCGGGGTTTGCCAAGCATGTGGAGGCTATTGGTGACAATGAAGGAAAATCCCACGAATTTATGTTCCTCCACCCGGGTAGCTCAGTCGACCTCATTACCCGTACTTCTGAACAAATCCTACAAAGAGGTGGGCCCAGGGTTAGCCTTTTGAGAGCCTCCCGGCAGACCCCATGCACCCCTATTAGTGGCAGTTTAAAATTATAGTATTGTTTTATCACAAATACGTTTCAATCGTTAAATGGCGAAATTTATTTATTTATTTATTTATTCATTAATATACGACCCTGTAGATCATTTACATTACAATATTATAAATAACCTACAAAACAAAAATTATGTACTAAGCAACATACCCACAACAAATTGTAACATTTTATTTACTTAACTATAACAAACTTAACAAAATACAGGCTCACACAGAGCAGTAGCGGACTGACATCAATTAACACTTTTGTCTATTTTTTTATTTTAATTCAGATGACCTCTACAATACTCTACATGAGGATATAAGAGTCGACAAATATAAGAGACAAATATAAGAGTCGTTTTACAAAAGTTTGTACGATTACTTATTGCAATCAGTCTCAACCCTTTCACATCACACGAGAACATCTCATACAACATTTTTGCATTACCGTACCTATAACATATAACAGGATACATGCGGGAAGTATAATATGTAAGATACGTATGACATACTCTAAGTAGAATATGTACTGGAAGCCTTTAAAAAAAATCTATTTCCAACGCTCAAGTGACTCGAGGCGAATGAAAAGACGAATGAGGTGAAGAAAGATATTACACATTCTCAGTTTTCTCGAAATAATAATAATAAAGAAATATAACATTTTTAGACTTACGTAGGTTTGCCTCACTACTTTGCATCCAAAGTATCATCTTTTAGTCCGAGAGCCCACTGCTTAATTTATGACGTATCTGTTTTTTGATCGAAATGTGGTATAAATGATAGCTTACCAATAGGGTATTACATCGCACTAGGGTTGCCTATCAAAATCTTGCCGCAACCCCCCCTGCCCCCCCCGAAAAGGTCCCTCTTCGCGGTTTTTCGCATTTTATAGGAATATGGTAAGAGATAGGAGAAAGTAGTCAACGACAAAAATAATCTTTGCTAAATTCTCTACAAAAAATGTTAGTCAATTTTTTCATAGGACTAGTAGTTTACCCGTAATAGCCTGTCAAAAAACAGGATATTTTTTGCAAAAAAAAAAAAAAATTTTTGATTTTTTTTCTTTTACATTTTTCCACCCATTATCACTAACATTTTATGGAAAAAAAAGTTTGGCCTGCGGCGCTATATCACTGATTATTTTATGAAATACAAAATTTTAAGAATTTTCGTCACTGAGTTTTATTATTATAACTCCGAAATTATTAGATGTATGAAAATAAGTTATAGCTCGTTTTGTAGCTAAGACTATGGTCATTAATTCGTTCTCTGACTATTTTCCTGTAGCTCTTATCAATTTTCAACCAATTTAGTTTAAATACGTTTTTTTAGTATTTTAAAAGAATTTCGGTTTTGTACAGGCCATTGCAGGTAAACTGCTAGTTCTACGTAAAAATTGATTTGATAGTTTGTGTGGAGAATTTATTAAGGATTATTTTTGTCATTGATTACTTTCTCCTATCTCTTAGCATATTCCTATAAAATGCGAAAAACCGCGAAGAGGGACCTTTTCGGGGGGGACAGGGGGGGTTGCGGCAAGATTTTGATAGGCAACCCTAGTGCGATGTAATATCCTATTGGTAAGCTATCATTTGTACCACATTTCGATCAAAAAACAGATACGTCATAAATTAAGCAGCGGGCTCTTGGACTATTTGTAACGGTGTGAAGATTGCGTCTCATATACTGTGTACATATATTTTCTATAATCGAAACAAAAATAGAATTGATTGAATAAGATAATAATCTAATGCCTCTACCACATGCTCGCCGACCCTCCACGTTTTTTGTGTGAATGAGTAAAAAGACGTTAACCGTCGATTACGTATACAATCCAAGACAATCACCCCGTCCGCACGTCTTTTTACTCATTCACACAAAAAACGTGAAGGGTCGGCGAGCATGTGGTAGAGGCATAATGTTTTAGTCGTGGACATGGAAAAAACCAAAAGGTACAAATTACCATTGAATAATAATAATTGGACTATTTTGGGCGCCGCTTAGCGATGAAATCGCTCCAAGGGTACCTTACATTTTTCTAACTATTAACCACCACAAACAAAATAATAAAAATAAATCTCATCAGTTTTGGCTAACTCCCGTCATTTTTGCACAAAATCGTATTGTCACCGACTTTATAAAATTTATTTATTTATTTAAACTTTAAGTGAACAAAAAATACATATAAATATAAAAAATGGACACGTACATTTGCAAAGTTTCAGGCCTATCAGTAGTCAGGAAGTGGTTGAAAAATCGATTACAAGATTCGCGCACATACAAAAAAAAAACTAAAAAATAAAATTTTGCTAAAAATGGGAGTATTAGGAGAACAGAGATCGCAGAAAGTAAAGAAAGGGATGTCGTTACTTTCTTCTACAGAGTATAGAAATGAGTTGTTGAAGAAAGGCAGGGGATGGGGTCTTTTCAGCTGTTTCTATATCACGTGTCTGATTCACATCTGCATTATTAATTGGGGCCACAAATCCTTTAAAAGTAGCTGCCATTTGCCAACTTTACAGAATTGGAAAGCTCGATGGGAGGCGGGGGGGGGGGGGGTTGGAGAGAGTGGAGACAGACGAGGGTGAATACTGGGGGGTGTTTCAGAGGTACAAAAAAGGGGTTTAAAGTGAAAGGCTGTGTAATTAATTGAAACAATCGTTAAAATATTATTATTGTTCCTCTATCTATTATAATTTGAGTTACTTAAGAGTGTGCATACCGACATTTCAAAAATTTCTAAAAACGGGAGACCTTCTATCTCGACAACCGTTACTAAATTTGCTTTGGATCAAAATAGGATAGATGCATTGAACCTTTATCTAGGGAATAACCGTAAAAGATTTTTTATATCTGTTATTGATTACTCAAAAAAGTAATTTAAAAACACCTCTGATCTTTTTTCCGAAAGACGGAAACTCGTTTCCCGAAAGTCGCGGAGTAAAATTTTATTTTTGTACTGATAATATGCATTAAAATCTAGGGAATAACCGTAAAAGTTTTTTGGTTGACGCGATATTAACCCCAAAAATGGAAAAAAACGCTATTTTTACCATTTTATCGTGCGATTGTCACGCAATTTTGAACCTTAATGCCGTGGGAAAAGACTATGACGTCATTCCTGGTGCCATGCCCTTAAGATTTGAGAGTAATTTGTGATTTTTTAAAATATTAATGGTCTACGTTTTTTTATCAGTACTCATGAAATGTTAGCTGGAAAAGATCGCAATAAGCTCGCCATGGTGAGCATTTTTTTGTTTAGGACTCGGACGTGATGACGTCAAGGTCATGTCCGCGACATTAGGGTTCAAAATCGCACAAGAAAATGTTAAAAATAGCGTTTTTTTTTTTCGAAAGACACGAACTTTTTTGCTGAAAGTCGCAAAGAATAAAATCTTTTTCATGTTGATGGTATGCACTAAAATCTAGTGAATGACCGTAAGAAATTAAGGAATGAAGCGAAATGAACCCAAAAGAGTAAAAAAAACTATTTTTAATATTTTATCACGCGATTGTTCAAGTTTCATGCGATTTTGAACCTAAACGCCGTGAGAAAAGACCGTGACGTCATAGTTGGGCTCCTAGTCTAAAAGTAAGCATTTCGAATAGTACTTTCTTTAAGTGATAATATACCAATACAAAATATAGCATTGTCTAGAATTAGGCTGTTGAAATTGTATAATGTTATTAAAGAAAATCAACTGAAATACTCGTTTGATGTCATAAAAGAAGGAAACAATGCTTTTCTGTCCATTTTTTGTTGTTTTCAGTTATTATTTTAAATACAATATCGCCATTTCAATGATAATTCCGTAGCTTTTCACTCGCTTCCACATCAGCATTATTCTAATAACAACGAGATAGTTTAATGCTGCTTCACAGAGATGTCGCTTTTTACAATAATAATAATATTAAGTGGGTTAGTACCGTGAAACGACATTCTATTGTATTGTTGACGATTTCAAAGGGTTGTAATGAGTTTAAATGTGGAAATAATAATCGTAAAAGGAGCTATTCTCTCTTCCTTGTTTAATACAATATATATAGCGACATCTATGTGTAAGACTTATAAAATAGATACTTTTCTTTTGTGTTAAATAAATTTAAGTGAGACGCTTTTTGTAATAGGTAGTCGCTGTACAAAATGTTATAAAGTAAGCGCCACTTAAATAGATACAGTGGTGGCAAAAGATGGAACTAAAGTTATATTTTGCAGTCACCGAAATTGAATATCTTTTGTCCCAGTGAACCAAATTATGCTATTCGTAATTGATTATCGCCAAAGAAATATTTATTTATTTTATATTACAAATAGAACAGACATACTCACAAAAACAAATTTTGAGAGGTACATTAGTACAAAAATATTCAATACACTAGGCCGATAACATCCGTTCACAATTAAACACATTAGCACACTCGCAAAACAAATGAATGCTACATTGTATGGATTCAAAATTGGTATTTCTGTTTGATGTCCCTTACGCAAAGGTAAAAAATACTTATAAATGTTTGCTGTAGGTAACCCGATATCTATGGAATAATTGTTTTTTTGACTTGCAAAATAAATTGTGGAATATTATGAAGGTAAATAAAACAGTGCGTTATTCTTTCCTAAAAATTGCTTATTTAGGTTTGCAAGTAAAAGTTGTCAACCCTATTTTCAAAAATACAATACATCGTTCATCAAAGTTTTTGTAGCATTTCTTTCTTTTGGTAATATTTTTGTATCATTTTAAATTTAAATAGGAAAGATGATATCTATTAAAAATTTGTAAAAAAAGCTATCTGTTAAATAGATATACCTATAATAAATAATAAAATAAAGATAAGGGCGGGCTTATTGCCAAATGCTAATATCTGCAAGCCAACCCATAATAGAACCTATACCTTTTGATTGGAATGTAACGCACATTTCTAGCTTAAATATACTTTTTTGTATGGTGGTATAAAAATATACCTAATATTATTTCGTATATTATGTCTTGGATTGAATAAGTATAGAGAAATGAATTTTTATACGTAATAAAACGTATACGAAATCCAATTACAGCAATATAAAGGAACCCTTTTTAGAGTGTGCATTATATCGAATAAAGGATGATTTTATTCGGAGTATATTTGTAGTGAAATATACCAATCGGCTTGAGCGTATTAATAATAAAAATATTATTGGTATATTTTGAAGATTTCCTTCTTTGCTTACAAATACTTACGTTAAATTTACGGTTTCATTCCAGAATAAAAGTATTTACCTACATAAAAAAAAATAAACGTAAAAATACTATATGTCTTTACGTCCCCGAAATTGACGTGTCGTACGGAGCGATCACGCAGAGTTGGGCCATATTTCTGACATCGTACGTTTTTGTATTTTGTATGGACTAATATTCGTTGATTTTTCAGCATAATATTAATGAAAATCAATCTATCTGTCAATACCTTTGTCAATCCAGACAAATTGTACAATTTGAGTTTAAAATAAAATAAGTACTTATGTTTTTTTAAACAGGATTTTATGATTTCACATCCTAAAAATGTTTTTCGCGGTCTTCAAATCGATACCAAATATGCCTTTCCGGGGTTCTTGGATCCCATCATTCCATGGCGCCTCCCATCAAACATTGACAGATTCGATAATTGTAGAAGATATGAACAAATGAGTTCTACACGTGAAGCACTTTCGTGAGATACCAAACACAGCGCTGTGCGGTGGTGACTGGATCCTCTCTGGTGTCTTCCGAGGTTTGAGCTGAACAACATCTGACTGATATCTGCATTTGTTTTTCAACGCCCTTTCATACGATACCACACATGACCCCACACGACCCTTAGATCCCCTGAAACGCCTTACAACATTTTTGTCTCTGGAGAAGGAGTAGCGTTAGCTAGTCATAAATACCCCTATTAAGGGCTTGGTACAAAAAAAAATACTTTTCGACTTTCGGGAAATGAGTTTCCGTCTTTCGAAAAAAAAATCAGAGGTGATTTTCAATTTTTTTTTTGAGAAATCTAAACAAGATATGAAAAATCTTTTACGGTTATTCCCTAGATAAATGTTCAATGCATCTACCCTATTTTGTTCCAAAGCATATTTCGTAACGGTTGTCAAGATAGAAGGTCTCCCGTTTTTGAAAATTTTTAAATGTCGGTATGCATACTCTTAAGTGTATTCAATTATAATACGTATCTATAAAACCCATACGACTAATATAATTATGAAGAGCGATTTGAATATATCTTCTTCCTTTGAGAACGCAATAATTTTTTGAGGCGAAATCGGCAGAGTGACACTTTGTTAAACGTAAGAATTTTCTTTTAAGTACAAAGAAATATAATAATGATAAAGGGTGTGCGTGTGGAGAAACCGTAGAGATGTGATAAGGTAGAGGGTTTGACAACATGCGCAGTATTCAATTTCGTAAGACAACATCTTAGTATGGAGAGGTCACGTGGAGTTGGGCAAAATATTTGTTATTGTAGCACTTTTTGTATGGATATTTAATCGTGCTCGTTAAAATTTTAGGACGTAATTAGTCAAAATCATTTATTATCAACACTATTATTTGTTATTAGGGTTAGCTGACAGAGATCTCAGTACTGCAATAAGCTCGCCCTAGTAAACAAATGTTTTAGCATTTATTACTTGTTTTGCTGTATTTTGTTCACTAAACTTTTTGATAAATTCAGTGTTGTTATTTATTTATTTATTTTTTTGTTTTTTGTATGATGTTTGATAATTAGTGCATATCTTTGCTTTCGTCGGCAGCATCATCCGTAAATCGGGTGCAAAGCCGTAATAAGTAAAGAAAAAGAAGAAAGAATAACAAGTAAAAATTTTTTTTTTGTATTTAACGTACTCATGAAAATAGGTTGAGTTTTCTTTATTGATACGTAAATGCAACCCTAAGAGAAATAAAAATTAAAGCTTTCACATGAAATAGAAAAAAAAAAACTGCAAGTTACACAACTGAAAATGTGTTTCATGCCTAACTCCACGTGGGACATCTTGGTGTATGCGCAGAACATAAGATAATGGGACCTGTAACACTCTAATAATATATCCTACCTCTATGGAAAAAAAAACATGTTAAAAAGAAAATGTTCACTTACCATTTTATTGTTTATTTCATGGAAATGTATTTCACACACTTTGTCCACAATGTCTTCACTTTGAAATGTGACGAAACCGAATCCTGAAACAACACAAAGAAAATTCATTAAAATACTATAAATAAATAGATATACATTAAATTGATTAATTAATAAACTGGTATAACTACCAAAAGATATACAGCAAAGGATGGACCTTCATTCAATTCCCAATTGGTGAATGTGACTTAAGTGTAAAGTTATCACAATACTATTAAGCCAGCTGACGATCAGTCATAAGCCGATCGTCAGATGGCTTATCCTTTGCTGTGTATCTGTAAGCAACATTCAGGCTTGGAAGCCTGGATGTTGGGTACATGTCTCCTGTATGTAACAGATAGCATATTCTCTTATCTTCTGACGTTACCGCCCAACGGTGGCAGAAGCCATACGAAATTATAGTTTGGTTTTAGAATAGTTCTGGATCAATCTGGAGGAGCTAAATTGTTACTTTGGAATTAATTTAGATTTTCTTTAGAATTTCAGTGGCGTGCCGAACATTATTACGAAAAAATTCATCAAGATATTACAATACAGAATGACCAGTGGCGAATAATAGAAAGATAATAAAGAATATCGCTATGTTATGTGCGTACATAATAATAACAGAACCTTCTGAATGCGTCATAAAAGAAACTATTTAGTATCGCCGGACTGGACGAATAGAAACGACCCGAGCAGATTATTGCAAATTTTATAGATACTAATATTACAGTACAACTATAATAAGATATGGATATGCTGTCGTTGGAGAAGCGAATGGATTCTGATGTGTTTATATTATTTTAATAGCTGATGCAATCACTAAGCTATTGTGTAAAAATATTGGAAATGTTATTTTCCAGTTTTTCTGCTACATTTTTATTTCCACAATTAATTTGGGCGAACAATAGATTTCATCAGAATAGCCAAGCTAACAGTGACTACATATTATGCATCAAAGACCATGGCCCTTACGAAAAGAAACGCAGAAAAGCTCAAATGCACACAGCGGTCCATGGAACGATCCAAGCTTGGTATAAGCCTAAGAAATAGAATAAGAAATGAGGAATTAGGAACACAACCACAGTAGCAGACATCATGGATCGCGTAGCAGGACTGAAACGGAAATGGGCAGGACATGTTGCAAGACAAGACCCCACAATGGACTCCTAAAATTTTAAGATGGAGACCTTGGGAAAATAAGAGGCGACGGAAGACCCCAAAAGAGATGGTCCGACGACATACCCACGGTGGGGATTAAAAATTGGCTGCACGCAGCAACCGACAGAAAGAAATAGAATGGTATGGAAGGAGCCTATATCCAGCAGTGGAGGA
The DNA here is from genome assembly GCA_963576895.1 of Ceraclea dissimilis. NCBI lineage: Eukaryota > Metazoa > Arthropoda > Insecta > Trichoptera > Leptoceridae > Ceraclea > Ceraclea dissimilis. Next base: position 1,324,358 of record OY756365.1, read on the forward strand.
AGAAGCAGAAGCCTAACTAAACAACTCATATTTAGGTCAATCCCAAAATTTTAATACAAAACTATCACATAAAATATTTATTTATTATTTTCTTTTGTGAAGTGAGTTCAGAAACGTAGTTTTTAAAAATATAAGTTGTTGTTTTCGTAGATTTTACTGTTAAAATAATTGCAAGTAGGCCTTTTAAGTTATACCTAGCGCTAGAATTCAATGAATTTGTTAACATTGGCTGGTAAATTCATATAATGTCTGAAATCGCGTTTTTTTCAGTGACAAAAATAATATAATAAGTGAAACTTATACGATCGTCAATGTATTATGTCCAAACATAAAATTATACATAAATAAAATAATAAATAATAATAATATTATAATCTTGCAACATTTTTATTGTCTTTCAACGTATTTATTTTATCATCTTAAAAATATTATTGACAATAATTTAATACACATGTGTTTTTGATTCGAATTTTATTATCAATGAGCGAAAAATGCTCCCGTTGCGAAATATGCAATGTGTATTTTGTGTCCCCATCAAAATGATATTGAATATTTATTGGCGAATCAGAATTATTGTAAACAATAATAAAATATGGTTGGTTTATATGGTTAAGGCGTTGCCTTTTCAGAATGGAGCACGGTAATAAGAATTCTTTTTTTTAAACAAAATTTTATGACTTCACATCCTAGAACTGTTTTTCGCGGTCTTCCAAACGCAAACAAGCCCTTCCGAGACGCTTGGATTCCTTCATTCCAATGGCGCCTCCCACCAAGAATAGACAGAATCAAAATTTGTAAAAAGATATGAGTTCTACTCTTAAAGCAGTTTCGTGAAATACCAAACACGGCGGTTCGCGGTGACTGGATCGTTCCGTGTATATCTGACTTATGATCTGGATTTCTTTTGTAACGCCCTTTCATACGATACCACACGACCCTTGGATCCCCCTCAAACGCTTAACATCGTTTTTGTCTCTGGATAAGGACGATTCATTGTCGTACAGAAACGTATCGTCACCGAGTATACGTAAGTTTGCAAAGTTTAAGGTAAAGTTAGTTAAGTTAAAGTAGTTAAAGAAAGTGGTTGAAAAATCGATTGAAAGATTTACGCATAGACAAAAAATAAACAACGGAGAAAAGTTAAATAGAAATCTTGTAACGCTGCCGCCACACGCACGCGAGTCAACAGAAGCTTTTTGTGTTCATGACTACAAAGGCGTGTAGATAGAAGGTTTGATTTGACGTGTACGTAACCGACCGTTGACGCCTTTTTACTCATGAACACAAAAATCTTGTGTTGGCTCGCGCACGTGTGGCGGCACCATTATATAATGCAGGGATTCCAAAGCACTTCATCAACTAATTAGCATTATTTACTTTATATGTTCACTTATGAAATCTGATGCACCACCGTATTAGTAGTACAAAGGACTGGGGATATTACTATGCAAGTTTCATCCTTTGCATAAGTTTCATCTAAGATATGACACCATCACTACTAATGCTTCCAGTTCTAGTTATTGTTACCAGAATCTAGTTCGGGCTTGTAACATTCGGCGAGCTGGTAACACCAAGATCTTAAAACATAATTTCCGTCATGTAAGTCCAAATGTCTGTACGTGTCTTGCTGAAAAAGTGACCTGATTTTTAATTGAAAGTTTTCACACCTCGTTGCCTGACAAAATCATGCCGCGTCACCCACGCGGTTTTGCGTATTTTTTTAGGAATATGGTAAGAAATAGAAGAAAGTAGTCAAAGATAAGAAAAAATCTTAATAAGTTGCCCACAAAAAAATGTTCCACACATTTCTTTCAAAGGAATAGCAGTTTACCGCAATGGATGTTAAAATTACCGAGGTATTTTTCAGAAAACAAAAAAATGACATTTAACTATTTTTACTTTAAATCTATCTGACAGCCATTACTCGCCTTTCAGGCAGAAAAAATGGACACCTTTATATAGTCGCTCAGTTTTTTGTTAAAAAGTTAAATAAATAAGATAAAAATAATCATGGTTAATCAAGTTTAACAAGTTCCCCCAAATAAATAAAAATACAGGCAACTTTATTAAATTTTAAGACTATAAACTTTTAGACATTCATCGAGACAGTAGAGTAGTCCGTCATTTCGTACGAGTGATTGCTAGTCATTACATATTACTCCTAATATTAATATTGAACTAGAGCGACCATCTTTTGGGCAAAGACTTTGATGGTAATATTATCAGGAGCCGGAAGAGGATATTACTGAAGAGAACGTGCTCTTTCTGACCAACAGAGACTTGAGAGTAATCTAATATTGCGGAGAGAACGCTCTCTGAATGGAGATTATTATTTGGTATCAAAATGTAAAGTGGACGAAGGAAGCAATGTGTAACTAATATAATAATCACCCTGTAGTTATGATAAGTAATGCTCTCTCCTATTTTACAAAATATACTGAGTTCTGGCCCAGTTGGTTGAGGCGGCAGTGTCTCAAGCGGGAGGTGCCAGGTTCAAATCCCGGCGTTGGAGATGTATTCCACACTTTGCGATACAGGCTTTTAGCCTAGTGCAAGTTGTGCAGGAAAGTATTTGGGTGCGTGTATGCAAAACCAGGTCCTTTATATATGGAAAAATAAGATACCTAGTACCTAAGTTCCAATCCTTTTATCAGTTTTTAACAAATTTGAAAAATTTGACACTATTTTTAAAGCCTTGTATCTCGGTATCTATGGGGTCAAAAAATAAGTTTGACCAGTGACAATTAAAGAAAATTTAATGCTCTACAACTTTCCAATAGCTAATGGTATACAAAAAACACATGCTTTGGAAGATATAAGAGAAAAACTCACACTAAATTGTAAAATTTAGCAGTTTTTCGCTTCTTCCCAAGTTTGCACAAGGATTTTTTTTGATATAGTGGGAATCCATTAAGAATATCCCAAAGTTTCGATATCTTGGGATTTTTTGCAAGATCAAAGTAGGTACATCTTGAATGAGCTATTAAAATTTAAAAAATGCTAAAAATAATAAAAAGTGCACTGCAATTTAAATGAAATAATTGACGTTTCTCATTAAAATCAATCGATTTCTTTCGACAAAAGGATTTTATATATTCGTTTCTTTGTAAAGTCATATCTTTCCCCAACACAAATACAATAGACGTGTATTGAACGAGTATAATTTAAATCTATTATTTTATTCAATTACCGAGTACTCGGTACTCGAGAGTAACCGTTATTATTGTTTGTATGAATCTATAATGTCGTTATTAAAATACAAGTTTTATAGGCCTGGTAGAATAGGTGAAAATATTGACGAAACTGTCGAAAATTTATTCAGAAAATAAAAAAGGTAGATGCACGGAAGTTCACCTAAATCAAGGTTTTCGGGTAAATCCTGACCCAAACATGCAAACTATACCAATCTTATTCCGCGCATGCACAGGGCATTGAATATTTTAGACGAGTCTGGAGGGATACAGGATTTAAAAGATTATGCGATCTTTAACTGTTGAAAGTTTTTACGGTGACAGACATTGCGACACTCTTTTCAAAAAAGAAGATATCAACAGGTGTGTCGAAATGTTGATCAAAAGTGAATCTATAAAAGATTTGCCCGAAAATCATCATGCCATCAAGCCTTTTGCATTGTTTCGCATTATGTGTTGTCAACGGATGTCAAGCTTACCCACATCTACTGAAATTTTCATAACACGACATACGTATAGCAAATTTCTATTAAAATGATATCAATATTGAATTTGAAGAGTAATAATAAAGAATATTGACAGTAGTACTAGTACCTTCCTTATACCTAATGGGTAGCGGCGATGGTTCTTCCTTATTTTATTATTGATATTGAAGTATTGTATAAAAATTGTTTTCAGCACTGCGATGCAGTTTACTACTGAAGCACGCGATACTTGAGATTGACGTAATAAAATAATATGAAGATTTCTTACCAAATGTTACTCATATTACGAGTATAATAGCAGTAACTGTTATATCTTCTTCATTCTCAGCCGTTTTAATTCCAACGCTGGACATAGGCCTCCCCTTTGCTTTCCACACATCCTGGGCATGCTGCATCCACTTGATTCCTGCGATTCCCCTCACATCGACAGACCATCTTGCCTGAGGTCTTCCTACGCTCCTTTTGCTTTTTCTAGGTTGCCACTCAAGAATCTTTTTGGTCCATCTAGAATCTGAGCGTCTGGCAACGTGTCCTGCCCAACTCCATTTGAAGGCAGTTGCTCGTTTTACCACGTCGGTGGCATGGATTTTTCTCGTAACCATTAATTTATCCATCTATCTCTCAACAAAATACCCAGCATTCTCCTCTCCATGGCTCTTTGTGTTACCAGCAGTTTTTGCGTGATTCGCCGAGTTAAAACTGCGGTTTCAATACTATATATTTGAACTGGTAAAATTGGTAAAACTGTTATATTGCTAAATGTTTTTTTTTTTCAGTTATAAACGTCATCGTCAGATACAAATGGTAAATTTTAAATAGTTTAATTTTATATGGAGAAATATAATAAGCGTGGTTTTTAAAAAACTAACGATTGTGAAAACCTCATTATCACTATTAAAACTGAATTCGAAATGTTACTGCTATAATTAGCAGTTCCTGTTACAAACTGTACGACTCTAATATTTTAGCGTATTGCAATTTTAATAACACTGTTATGGAAAATAATATTCTATCAGTGTGTATAATAAAATGTACAGAAATATTACTATACAGTGCATAGGCGTCGCCAGCCTCGGAGCTGGGGGGAGGGGGGCAATAAAAATATAAAAAATAGATGGAGCATAAAAAATGCGTAAATAGCGCCGCAGGCGATTTTTTCTGAGACATAGTGAAGATAGTCGCAATGTGGTTTGATTTTTTGAAAATGTATGGTACTTTGCACAGAAACGTGTATGAAAAATGTTTTTTTATTATTATTATTTCGTATGGCTTCTGCCACCGATGGGCGGCAACGTCAGAAGATTATGCTATCCGTTACATACAGGAGACATGTACCCTACAGAGCAACATCCAGGCTTCCAAGCCATTCGAGGGCATTGGGTGTGGCATTGTGGATACGTTCCATAATTAATCTGCATACGTTCCATAATTAATAAGTAGTGCCGCAGTCAATTCTGTTTGTGAAACTGATGGATTTTCAATCTAATTTTAGAGGATTTTTGATATGATGAAAAAATGTGTGAAAGTAATGTGAATTTTTGCTAGTTTTATCATTTAGTATTAAAAATATATATAATATACCTATTCCAATATCTAGGAAGCAGCTGACCCCCCCCTTGGTGACGCCCATGATACAGTGTATACACTAACTAATATATACACGAAGTATGCATTCACTAGATGACTGTATTTTATAAGTAGGTACTACAGAAAATTGAAAATTGAGTTTTGCTTTATTAAATTGAGAATGATAAATAAGAAAGTATTCAATAAAAACGAGTCGAGAGAATACTGTCTTTATATAGCATACCTACGTCGGGTGTTTTATTATAAAGTATTTAGTTGAATCGTTTGCAAATTATTAGTTTTTATTATCATACTGACGTCACAGTCATTTCCCATGGCAATTAGGTTTAAAATGGCTTGAAAAATCGTATGATAAAATGGTGAAAATAGCGTTTTTTTTTTTCATTTTTTGGGGTTAATTTCGATTCAATCGAAAAACTTTTACGGTTACTTTCTAGATTTTAATGAGCATTATCAATACAGAAAAAAACTAGTTGCTATATTTCGTAAAAAAATATCAGAGGTGTTTTTCACATTTTTTTGAGAAATCTATACAAGATATAAAAAAATCTTTTACGGTTATTCCCTAGATAAAGGTTAAATGTATCTACTGCATTTTTTTCCAATGCATATTAATAGTAACGGTTGTCGAGATCTAAGGTCTACCGTTTTTAGAAATTTCTGAAATGTCAATATGCGCACTCTTAACTGTAAACGTGAATGAGTAAAAAGACGTGCGGACGGGGTGATTGTCTTGGCTTGTATACGTAACCGACGGTTAACGCCTTTTTACTCATTCACACAAAAAACGTGACAGCTTGGCAAGCATGTAGATGAGGCATAACACATACAATGGTTCCTAGGTGTATAATCAATTTTATTGTAATACTACATATTAATATAGTATCCACAATTCTATGAGAATATTGTTATTAAATGAAGATAATATGCAGAATACAGAGTACACGGAGAAACTGGAAACATAACGAAGAAGACTGGAGACAGTTGGGCCACAGGAAGTTATGAGGAGAACAAAATGTCTGCACCGGAAATCAGAAATGAAATTGAAATGTGGAATGAAAGAGGGGAAGATGGAACAGAACAAACGTTTGAAATACCTGAGAATGTAGGTAGGTACGTACCCAGTACTATATTATTAAGTTAAAGTGTATTAATGTTCTCAGAACGTATTGTAATGTCAGAATGTAGAAGGTATTATTTGAATTTAATAATTCTTCAATATGGCAATTCAGACTAAATCAATTTTGTAATTTTTCTAACTAAAATAAGTGTTACAGTTTTTTCCTCAACAGAGACGAGAGGCATCTTCATTCACATAATGTAGCGTTTGTATGTGAACTCCCTTGGGGAGGTAGCAGGACGAGTGTTCCGACGCTTACGAGTCGGCTTTGGCTGTCTTAAGAGATCACTTTTTGCCCAGGGCAACGTTCACCCATTCCACCACATCCAGCTGTCAATCGAGTAATTTTTGGGAGTTTTAATGCATATTATCAATACGAAAAAAAGATCTTTTCGACTTTCGGGAAAAGTGTTTTGGTCTTTCGAAAAAAAAATCAAAGGTGATGTTCAATTTTATTTGAGTAACCTATACAAAATATAAAAAATCTTTTACGATTATTCCCTAGATAAAGGTTCAATGTACTCGTATCTTTCCTACTTTTTTTCCAAAGCCTTATTTAGTAAAGTTATCGATATCTATAGAGAGACCTTATAAGGTCTCAAAAATCTATTATTTTTTGAAATGTCAATATTCTTATTCTTAATCATATTTTTTCATCTTAATCAGACTTAATCAGATGCCAGTCACTAAAAGTGAATTAAAAAAAATAGTTGAAGAGTTGGTGAATCTACTAGTAGATATCATGAAAAAGTACGACGGATTCCCTTTACGCAGCGGCGTCTTAACCACAAGACCTAGATACGGCCCTGATAGGTGCTGGGGTAAAATTTGAAGGAAATTAATATGATATAACTTTGTTACTTCATTACCTAAACGTTATTAGTATATTCCTACAGAGCAAGTGAGTACGTGATAAAATCACTCAGGAAAAAACATCACGGGAAAAAACCCACACGAAAAAATATCACAAGAAGAATAACATATTTTCATCCAAAATTTATATCATTGATAATTTATAGTAATGATCTACCTAATATTAAAAAAAGATCTGGGCTTGCATACACAAACCCAAATATTTTCCTGCACACTTTGCACGTTAAACCAGCCGACGATCAGTCGATGATGTTTCTTACAAAATAAAAATTAATTTGGTTGTCATATTAACATTGGATTGCTCCCCCTTGGACGATGACGCGGGAGAGGTTGTGATTTCTGGGACCGGAGGGGAATCTTATGAGTGCTGACCGACACGATAAGAAGATAAAGAAGAATATTGTTAAAATTTACAATTCTTATAACAGTAGATTAGATAGATCATTAAATTCAAACTGTAAAATATCTATTAGAGTGTCTCATAAATGAATAATAAAATTTGATTAAAATTTGTTACGAGTGTTTCTAATTATTTTGCAAGTGGGGTTTCTTCCATGTGAGGTTTTTCCTGTGTGATTTTATCATGCAACCATTATTACTCACTGCTACGCATTTATCACTTAATTACTTTGTGTTAGAAATCCGCAAGATGACAGTCTCCGGTGATTTTTCTTCCTCAAGATAAGTCGCAAGTCTGCACGTGTCCTTATCTCTCCTCTGCTCGGCACGAGCGTGGGAAGCTCATTTCCTGGCTGGCGTTTTAATTAAAAACTTCACCGATCTTTAATAATGCCTACTTACATTATTCGTTAGTAATTGTGAGAGACTGAAAATTCATGACTATATGATTCATGTTACTTATAACATTTAAAAATATATATACAGTTATTACACGCACGCTTAAATCTAATTTCATCTTGTTGTTGCTGTCTGCGTCTACATTTTCGTCTTAAATTTTAAGTAACTTTCCAATATCCCAACACTTAGGTCTGTTTTTTGTTTTCTTAAATATCGGTATTTGAAGAAAATTCACACAACGTTTTTTTGCAGATAATGTAGTAAGGATTATTTTTATCATTGACAACTTTTTTCTGTCTCTTACCATGATATACCTTAAAATGGGAAAAACAGCGGCAAAGGGCTGATGCGACAAGATTTAGCTAGGCAATCCTGTGGCGATGTATGAACCCTGCGTAAACTATCATTGAGATTGCAGGCGTCTTAGATTATGAAGAGAACTAGCCTTAGTTAAGGGTAAAAATTAAAAACAAAATGTCCCTCAACCCAACATCCCCCATACCCAATCCATATTTTTTTTATTTATTTAAACTTAAAGTAATCAACAAACACATATAAGTAAATATTCAAAATGGACATAGTACAGATTATAAAACGTTGTTCACTAGGGCGAACTTATCGCAGAACTGCGATTTCTTCCAGTTAACCCCAATCCAATTTATGTATATATCTATATTGTATAAGTAATACATAATATGTTTATGTATTCAATTATTGTTATGGGTACCCTTTCGATACTAAGTATATCATTAGTTTTGTCTCGTTGTGGTTACTGTTATGCGTTGGCTAGCAGAAATTTCGCTTTGGCAATAAGCCCGCCCTTTGTATGTTTCTTATTTGAAAAAAATATTATTTTATTTTAATCTATTAGGGACATATTTCATGAAAAATCTGGGTTGAATGGATAGTGGGAGAAGCTATGATATATCAACTAGGCAATCATTTAGTATGAGAATTCTCTTACATGTAGAATGTATGTAGATTAGGCTCGTAGATGTAGAATTCCTCAAATATTAAGTAAAATATTTAGCTTCAAGTTATGTAGTTAGTATTATAGGATTAGTAATATGTATGTAAATAATATGGCAGTTCATAAAACATAGTCAATTACAGCGTTCCACCCCGTAGTGAGACAAATAGTTAGGGTGCCTTATGAACAAATACTTGGTACATTATACATTACTATGTCTAATGATATGATTATATGAACGCACATATGATCAGAATGTGAAAGCAAGTTGGTACAATATAGATGTGCCTATGTATTACGAAGCCAGAATAAACTAAGATGGTTTCGGCGTGTTGAGAGAATGAAAGATGACAGGATGACAAAAAATATATATTCGAGTGAGCGAAGAGGGGTGAGGAAGCGCGGCCGCCCGAGACTGACCTCCTGACTGGTCCGATCAAGTCGACCAGTCTGGTAGATCCTCAAGGATGGACGCGTTTTGAGTAAAAGGGATCGGAGAGCGTGTATGGCAAATTGCATGAATGTGATGGAGGCTAGGAGTGTGTAAGGATGGGGCTGTCTGGCGCTCTGTCCTCTCTGCCTACGGCCTACGGATGTGGGCGTGAGGGTATAGTTAGATAGATAGATAGAAATTAGCTAAAGACCCAAATATGATGTCATGTTCATTTCCTGCGGCATTAAGATTCAAAATCGCATGAACAATCGCATATAAAATGTAACATTGTTGCTTGGTTTTTCGGGTGAATCGTGTGTAGATTTACTTGATCGACGTTTCGACACTCCTACTGGTGTTTACCTCTTCGTATGAATGTATGAGGAATGTTATCGTGTAGTTTGGATTATAAAATATTGCTATATAAAATGTTAAAAATAGCGTTTTTTTTACTTTTCAGGGTTAAATTCGCTTCACTCAAAAAAACATTTACGAACATCCCCTAGATCAGTGGTTCCCAAACTTTTTATTTCGCGTACCACACACGAAATTATAAATCAGTAGCGTACCACTGAACTGTAACCGTTAAAAAAACCTTCAAAATGGTAAAGTAATAAAAACTGCAACAACTGTTTTTGACAACATAATCATTTATTAATTATAGGAAAGAAATAAAATATTCTTAGTGCGAAAATGGTGCTGCATGTTCGAGACAAGATAGGAAATATCTGGCTCAGTTGTACTTAATTTTAAGCGCAAATTGAAATTTAAAAACGTTTTATCTAATTATTTACTGTGTATGTCCCCATGCCTGCTTGCGTACCACCTTAATAATCGTAATAATTGAACAGAATAAATACATTTTTTTATTATAAGTGCTTCAATTTATATGAACTTTTTACAGGTTTCATTAAAACACGGCCGTTAAAGAGTGTAGAAGTTTCTTCTGTGGTAAAGACTTTTGGTTCGTAAACCTGCCTAATAAAAATATCATGAAGAATTTCTCGAGTTTCCAAGAAAGTATAGTAGGTTATTGAGGCAGTAAGAGTAGACATAATAGATGCATAATGTTTAACAATAATAATTAAAGTTAAAATGTCTGAAGGAGGAAGAATGGCACACGGCGAGGGTGGAGAAAGAATCTCCCGATTTATCTATTGAGGAGACGGAGTTTGATTTTTTTTATCGAATATTCGAGAAAAGTCGAAGACTTTTGTTTTGACGAAGATTTAACTGCGTTTACGACGGCGCCACGCGCTTGCCGAGCTTCGACAAGTAAAAAAGCATGTGGATAGGGCATTTGTCTTGGCTCGTGTAGGTCATTGACAGTTCACGCCTTTTTACTTATGAACACAAAGCTTCTCGGCGCTCGAGAAGCATGCGGATGAGGCAATAGTTTTCTCAAATTTTCGGTGTCGGTGATTTTAGGTTTGATGTGACCACTATTGCCTACATGTTGTTTTGTAATTAAAGTCATTTTTCTCTTTAACCGTAAAGGGTATTTGATTTTTTAATAGCCTACGTCCTAGCCAGGATTCTGCCCTATCGTTACATACACACATGTGTTTTATACTGAGATTTTCCCCATGTACTGAAAACTTTTGGACCTAGGAGATCTCGCACCCATATTATTAGGTAAATATTGGTAATCTTGTGAGATGTGGAATCGAGAATTTTGTGTCTCGACGAAATGAGAAACAACAGTACATAGTTATCGAGTTGGATGTTCTCGAAAGGTACAGGTATTAATTTAATGTCTACAACTCGTAGCGTACCTATATAATAATATTCGCATTACGAGAACGTAGTAAGTAATATTGCGATTGAGTCAGTTAAGTGACAGTTAACTAAGTAGTGGTTATGACAATATGACAGTATTGTAAGATGCCTCAAAGTGCGACAATTAAAATAATATTTAAAGGCAATATTTAAGGTAATAACAAGGCACTTTACATTTATTGCCGACTAAAATAAACGAGACGACCGTAAGACAGAGTAAATGCAAAGTGTCTTTTAATGAACGTGCTTTTATTATACTCGACATTATTTGACGTTTTAAACGTTATGTGGATAAGTATGTACGTGAAATTTCATTTTCAAGGTTTTGAGTTTAATTATTTCAGGTAAAATTTGATTTATGGTGAAAACTAAAATAGTGATTTATAAACCTCATACACAACTCGAAAAAGTGTTCAAGGGCGACTACTTAGTAGTGAAGCCACCTAGATGGCGGTAGTATCAGACAATTGGTTAATTGTGAAATAATTTCGATCTCAACTTCCAAAAATTCACAATTGACAGCAAGATGTGGTGGAATAAGTAAACATTGCCTCTGGCATAAAGTGATCACTTAAGACAGCCAAAGCTGACTTGTAAGCGAAGGAACATCCATCCTGCTTCACATAGAGCTATGTTATGCGAATGTGGGTACCTTTCGCTTCTGTTGAGGAAAGTCTATACACTCGTAGTTTAAAATCCACGTTATTTTAACAAGTAGTTATCTCAACAGATATACAGCAAAGGATGGGCCTTCCATTAGGCTTGTGACTGATCGTCGACTGGCTTAATGTGATCACTTTACACTTAAGTAACATTCACCAATTCCAGTCCATACGTTTACCGCGGCCGGGAATCGAATATAGACCTTCAACCTGACATGTCGGTGTTCTACCGCTGTGCTATGATGGTTGGCAACGGAGTCGAGAAGAAACGTGTATACATTGTACGCCGGCCCTCTATTGAGATTATTTTTAGTATTAATGGAAATGGGATATTCTCACAAAATATAAATTGTAATTTTCAAAAATAATCACGTAATTATGGTTTAAAAAACAACAAAAAGACTGTCATTCATTTTTCCTTCAGTCTTGCTGATTCATTTTATTACTTTTTATAGTATTTAGTATTAGAAATATTGTGGCAAGTGTAATACTTAATAAGTTTACAGGATAAGTTTTCCGTACATTGTTTTCTTTTTCTACCACACATTGTTTCTATGTCCTTTCATGGACAACTTGATGATCTCTCACGGCTGTACACCTCCTAATAAACATATTGCATTATAATAAAGAGACCTAACTAACTAATCCTCAACCATTGTACCGTAATCAGTCTACAACATTCTTGAATCATTTATATTGCTTGTTCTCCAGTATTTTTGTTATTTTTTCCATACATGTAGCCTTGAACTATTTTGTAGTTAGTATTGCCCCAGAACAGGCTTTCGCCTAGTGGGGCAATAAAATCCAATACTTGTTTCTTACTTATATTTTTTACGTTGTTATATATTTTGTGGATATTAAATAAATGAAATGAAATGAAAAAAATAATAGCATTCGATCTAAAAGTGTATTACGTGTGTGAGATTTCATAGAACTATGGTAAGTACATAAATTAAAGTGCTTGAAAGCGTCAAGTCTACTACAGCAAGCACACGTGTTCAAACGACTCAATATATTGCAAGTGGATACCAATTACAAATAAATTCTTCGCGATATGTACCGTGTTATATTCTACAAGAGTTTTCACAACTTTCAGTAGGGAAGTTTCCCCACATATTTTTCATTTTCAGTTAAGATTTCGTGTATTCGACAACTTTAGGTACTAACTATGTTCATATGTTTTGTAAAAAATAAGGGAAAATAAATTGAACTTTGGTCCGGTGAAGTACTCTAGCAGATTTTACATAACTAGTATCTGAAAAAAAAAGCTTTCTTAGACTTTTTTTTAATTCATTATTTTCTTTTTCTCATAGTAATTTACTGATTTACCATAAAACTTTCTTACAAAAGTAAAATTATTCCTAAAAAGGCAAAAAACCGTATTTCTAAAATTTGATCTGCGAACTACCATGCATTTTAGTTCGTAATTCCGTGCATGTGATATCGAACGTTAAAGGCACGGGAAAGGTTTATGGGGTATTTCTCGAGAGAACACAATGAGATGAAGAATTTTGCTGCAAACTGTTCCCCAGAATTGGGAGTGTAAAGAACAAACCATAAGAATCCTGTTTTTTTGTAGCTGTTTATTGTATTCAATCACACGTCGGCCCGAGTCGGGCACTTATACTCGTAATTTTTTACATATCATAAACAAACTATTGATACAAAACACTTGGACAGATTAAAGAGTTTATCAAATCTATCGACGCCGATTGGAGTGTGAAGAGTTCCAATTGGCGTTTCGTCAGAGACATACATGGTGATAACAGGATCTAATGCTGAACTGAGTGTATAAGGATCAGGTCAGCATTCACGTCAAACATTAATCGGCGGTAACTTTGACTACGCATTCTGGCAGCGAGAGAAGTGACAAAGTGGTAACATTTTTACACCAATCTGTTTTAATAATACCACAATTTAAGAACAACTGCGTCACGATTACCTATTGGAATTGGAATGAGTGAATGTAGGTAGACTGTAGACTGTAGAGGTGCCGTACCAATATAAAGAGAAATGCTAGTATTGCATTCGATGAGAGTGGGAACACTCTAGTAAGAATTTACTCAAGGCAATTAGGCGACACAACGCAAGTCGACTTTTCGTACAAAAAGAAAAAAAAAATTAAGAGTACGCATACTGACATTTCAAAAATTTCTAAAAACGGGACACCTTCTATTTCGACAACCGTTACTAAATATGCTTTGAAACAAAATAGGGTAGATGCATTGAACCTTTATCTAGGGAGTAACCGTAAAATTTTTTTTTATCTTGTACAGATTTCCCAAAAAAAATAATTAAAAACACCTCTGATCTTTTTTCCGAAAGACGGATACTCGTTTCCCGAAAGTCGCGGAGTCAATTTTTTTTATTGTACTGATAATGTGCATTAAAATCTAGGGAATAACCGTAAAAGTTTTTTGATAGACGCAAAATTAACCCCAAAAAATGGAAAAAACTCTATTTTTACCATTTTATCGTGCGATTGTCTCGCGATTTTGAACCGTAATGCCGTGGGAAAAGACTGTGACGTCATTCCTGGTGCCATGCTCTTAATTGGTCAGAGTTAATAAAGTTCTTTTCTTCTAAAGAATCCATGGTACCACAAAAACACCGCGTAGCACAAATGAAACACGAAAGAGCCATGCTACACATAAGACTGTCGGACCGAATCAGAAATACTGAGATACACAGAAGGTCAGGAGTAACAGATGTAGACGAAAGAGTGGCTAAGCTCTATTGGTATTTTGTGAGACATGTTGCAAGAATCCAAGATCAAAGATGGACAAAGAGGGTAGTGGAATGGAGACTTTGCGAAGATAAAAGAAGTAGAGGGAGACAGATGATATAAACAAGCTGTTTGTGACTGGATGCAGAGATGTATAGAGGAGTACGGGGGAGGCCTACGTTCAGCAGTGGACAGAGATGGCTGGATAAGTCAGTAAAAAAGGATATATTTCTCGTCCCTCAATAATCCCACATACTGACTTGACTTGCTTTGGCTTCGTACTACTCTCACTAGCATAGTGTTCACTGGTACGATAGTGCGGGCAGTGCACTACTAATACACGTCGTACGTACAACTATGTTGGATGTAATGTTCGTGTAGTATTATACAGAAAGGGTACGTACCCTCTCCAGTATATAGTGGAGTGGTCTGGCAGCAATAAGTTGCAATGTCTACGGCACCCGTGAGTAATGAATGTGTGTTCGAATTACGTACGTACGTTCTACGTTTCTACTCGTAGATATTACGTAGACGTAGATATTACGTTCTCTACATCTACACCTACACTCAGCACGATGAGACGATAGATGAAAAGAGTCGGACAAAAATCATTTTGTTTTATTTTAGATTGAAAAGATTGAAAACCGATTGATTTAGGACACACAAGAAAATAAAGATACAAAATTAGTACTTATAACCACGGTCAAAGTTTTGGAATTGATAGCATAATATTCAAAATAATGGAATAATGCTGTTGCCAGATTTTCGCTAAGAAGGCAGCGGTGTGGAGAGAGTGAGTGTCTCTATTAAGTATAAAAAAATAATAACTACACCGCACACAGATTCTATCATCCAGAAACGTTACAATATCAACGTATGGATTAAGATTTGCCTTCTATGTCAATTTATAAGGATATCTTAATGGACTGATAATAATTCAATATTAAATTTAATGTATGTTTACTTTAGTCCTTACTTGTTTCCTATAGAAACTAAAAAATCATACAAGTTTCAGATTCAAAACACAATTCTTTCAAAAAAAGTGTCAAATATTTTTGTCCACATATGTATACCTCCGTTCCCACTGTGCGCCGTTCGGGGAGCGTTCTTTTCAGTATGTACAAACATACGTACACGACCGTATTAAGGTAGGGGTAGTAAAATAATATAATACCTATACGTAATTCTATGAATTTGTAGAGTAAGCGAATAAACTGTCATGAACTACTATGCACTTTCCATTGAAATCTGATTTTGTATGAGCTGCACAACGAACACAAAAAAAACTGTTTATTTTCAGAGAGTTCGTTAAATTTATTTGTGCACTGCGCATTTTGTAAATGTTACAGCTTTATTGTAAAACAATTTTCAATAAAAGGTTCAATTTTGTAACTTTTCGAACTGAAATAAGTGTGTTTTAAAAGTATGCATACTGACATTTCAAAATTTTCTAAAAACGGGAGACCTTAGATCTCGACAACCGTTACTCAATATGCTTTGGAAAAAATAGAGTAGATACTTTGAAACTATACCTCAGGAATGACCGTAAAAGTTTTTTGATTGAAGCGAAATTAACCCCAAAAAATGAAAAAAAAAAAAGAATTTTTTACCATTTTATCATGCGATTTTTCACGCGATTTTTAACTTTTTAATGCCGTGGGAAATGACCGTGATGACATAGTTGGGTGGAGAGCCTTAAAACCATGAAAATTTCCAACCAAAAGCCCTCTCTGAATTGAGAATCAGGGTAACAATGCGACCGTGATATATTTTGTTTACGTAATTTTAGTCTTTTTTACAAATAATCTCAATTTCAGACAGTGAATTTCATAACCAAGAAATCAAGTACGTATTTTGAGTAAAAGTAATCGGAGAATATGTATGAGGAATTGCATGAATGTGACGCAAGCCCGAAGTGTGTGTCAGGATAGGAGAGTCTGGCGATCCGTTCTCTCTGCCTACCCCGCAAGGGAGGTGGCGTGAGGGTATAGAATAGAATATAGAATAGAATTTCATAATATGGCCGGCCTAAGTGTGGAAAATGTTTAGTAAGTCGGTTAAAAAAAAAATTACAGACATACGAATGAAACTGAATAAAACAGGCATTTTACAAAAAAGGCTCGTTTGTAGTTGCGATAGATATTACAGTAACGCTGAAGCGAAGAATGATAATATTTGGGGGGTGTGGGATATGATAATAAAGGGTGTTTGTGTGGGGGGCTGGGGGTGGTGATGATTTATCATGAAATGCTCGCAATTGATGACGTCATTATCGTTTATGATAATGAGCCAGTGATTATAATCAGCGGCGACAGACATGTTCCCAGCGGATACTGGATGTAATCATTTTACTACATTAGGGACGCACGACAGATCAAACGTAGCATCTACTATTTCACCCTAGTACTTACTGACATTCTCATACAGATGTCGGCGAATACACGTGATTTCTGCATACTAGTATGTAGGCATATTGTCTATGACGAAAGCATATAGGATAGTTAAGTACTTGTTATACGTCCTTTGTGGTATGTGCAAAGGAAATATCACTCGAAGAATGAGACTGAATGAAATAAGTAATCTTTATAGTATAAAAAACTTATTAAGACCACGCTTATAGTATTTCTCTAAATAAAAAATATTTTTAAAATTCAACCTTTTTGATTTTCGTATCGTTTAAATAAAAATATCTAGAGTTTCCTTCTCGCTTCTATCATCAGCCTTCATGACACAGAGGATAGAATACCGGTTTGTCAGGTTGGAAGTCTGGGTTTGATTCCCGGCCGCAGCAGATGTATGGACTGGAATCGCTGAATGTTACTAACTGTGTTATCACGTTAAACCAGCCGACAATCAGTTCTAAGCCTGATGGAAAGTCCATCCTTTGCTGTATATCTGTTGAAATAACTATACCTAATTGTTATTTCAACTACGACATGTAGAAAATCCGATGTTTCTCACAAGAAATGAAATTGGTATCAATAACTGTAGTGCTTAAAGTTTGGTTCGATTTCTTATTTTTTCCCGAAGCACATTTTTATTTGAAACTTTAGTTTATGGTACAATCCATTTCATTTCTCCCACTGTATTTAATAAACGTAGATAGATTCATTACTAACACTAACACACATAACACATACGTTATGCTGAATCCACCAGAGTTCCAGGAAACATCCCAACCTCCCTTATGGCAGACACACGAATGATTTGATGTTCGATAATTATTTTAAACGAATTGTGCATTTTGAAATCGTTTGATTCCAAATCGAATTAGAGTGATTCCAAAATTAAATTTAAAATTATTCATCTGACAATCTTTGAATCTATGAAAAATGTAATTTATTTTTATCTGCAATGTGTGCAATAATGCAATAGCAGAAAGACGTGCCAGATGGATCGGCCACATATTGCGTCAAGAGGGTCTCCTATTTGAATTAATTGAAGGAATGAACGAGTGGACAAACTGCAGAGGATAACCAAGGAAATAATACCTGGACGACCTGTGCCAGGACATGGGCTTCAACTGATATAAAGAGTTAAAAAGAACCGTACAGGACAGGTATGAATGTAGAAGGAGACATGGGGCTTTGCTACAAACCAATCGCCACTATTGCAACTGGAGAAAGAAGATTTAAATTTTGTGTTAATTTTACATTATTAACGGTGCCTTGCGTCTTTCAAGGCAATCAACCAGTCAATCGGTGACACTTATGTATGCAGTTGTGCACAATACTTCTTCTTTGGACCTTAAATAGAGACATTTTGAGTGACGAAACCCATTAATGACAAACTACTTAAATCACAAATTTTAGTTCATCCTGAAATTGAAAAAAGTGACCTCATTAAACCAGGCGACGACCGATTAGTCATAATTGGTGATGAAAAGTTCATCCTTGGATGTATATCTGTACAGAACATCCGGTGTTTCACAGATACATTGTAATTATAAGACTTGCGTTTCTCTAGTATTTCAAATATCCCTCGTCTTTTACTGGCCACTCAAAAAATATTTCTAACAACGAGATTCAATACTCGTTCGATAAGTTCGCCCTAGTAAACAGATGTTACGATTTTAATTTGAAATGTCTGTATATTCTTCAGCAAAATAAAAAAAATATAAAAAAATAAATAAAATATAATACAATCAAGTTAGCCGGGTCTAAATGTATTTATTTTCTTAATAATAGTGTCATGTTTAGAAATTTTAATTACGTTTTCATACTATCAGTGCAGACACATAATTTCAGGGACTACTGAAAATACTGAAATGTCCGTTTCAATACACTATTTCAAAATGTCAAATGCACTTTTGTCTTTCAGTTTGAAAGGTTCTAGACCAGCATTCATTCTGTCGGTAGCGTTTTATCTCGAAGGAAACATTCATCGGTTGCACTCTGTACATTAACAACTCCTCCCCTCCTAAGGGCCTGGTATACCTCGGGCTGAATACCGACAATTATTTATACAAAAAAGTACAAAATAAAAAGCACATTTATAAAGAGTCATCGAAAAAAATTGACCATATTCTAAAATTGTATAACTTTGGAACCCCCTTAAAAATATATATTGCAGTTTGACTTTTGGCATATTATGTGAACCTTTTGCTTCTTATTTGTTCTTTTTTTAACATAATACTACTCCAACTTGTAAGATGGCTGAAATCACTCGCAGACGAGTGGATTGCCATAAAGAATAATAGAATAGAACTTTGGAACCGTTCATGTAACCAATAAAGTATACCTATATATTATCGTTTTTTATTCCTTTTTATTTATTGTACCTATTTATTTAAACTTTGCTTTATTTATTTATTATTATTTATTTTACATATTTACTATTCTATCGGCACAGGATAGGGAGCAGTGGAAATAGAAGGGGGGGGGGGGAGAAGGCTGAGAAGAATACTATTCTATTCTATTTAAGGCCCTCCACTCGTTTGCGAGTGATCTTAGTACATATTTACTCTAATGTATTTATTTCATTTCGTTTTATTTGGATCGATTTGATTATTAATCAATGTTCTAAAACTGCTGTTTCTTTCACGATTGGCTGGAAGATATTGCCTTGGCAATAAGCCCGCCGTTTGGTAATGTATTGTGTCTTTTTTTAATGTTATGTTTTATTTGGTGATGTCAATAAAGCTTTATTATTATTATCAGAGTTTGCTTGGAGTGTGGCCTGCCTATAAATCAGTTTTCCTTGTTTGAGACGCAAGAAGGGTATTTTTACAGCCTTTTATTTTATAAATGAATATACTTGGGAACGGAATGCTGGCTCTTAACGTGATCTCCATGACGTTAAGGAGAAACCATAGTCACGACATTCTGCTTTCTGTAGTTCTGTGGCATTATTGTATAAGATACTTAAAATCAATTGTCCAGTACAGTAAGACAGTTACCTTTGCATAGTATGTATTGCACTTGACAGAGGTATCAGCTAATGGATTACCTATTACATATAATAGTACCTATGTTGCAGATTGCAAGATGAAATGCATGCAACTGTATGAACTATGATAGGTATACTACATAGATAAAGGGTTAGGTTAACTGGAAGAGATCGCTGCAAAGTGATAAGTTCGCTTTAGCATTAGGTCTTCTTCTTCTTGTTCAGCAATCTCTCCACTGCTGGATATAGGCCTCTTCTAACGTTTTCCAATTTCTTCTACTTTGAGCTTTGCTCAACCAGTTTCTTCCTACGACTGGGACTATATCATCTACCCATCTTTTTTGGGGTAATCCTACAGGTCTTCTGTTCTCCCATGGTCGCCATGTTAGGATTCTGCGTGCCCATATATCATTTCCCTGTTTCGCAACGTCCCCTGCCCATTGCCATTTTAACTTTGCGATACGGTCTGCTATGTCGGTAACCTTTGTTTGGCGTCTGATTTCTTCGTTTCTAATTCCATCTCTTAGACTCATTCCTAACATTAGGTACTTAATATAATTTTATATCTATATTATCTGTGTTTTTTACAAAGTATAATATGAATAATAAATAAATAAATTGAAGAGACATTATTTTTTTATAAGGGAAGCTCCCCTATTAAATGTTGGGTACTCTTACTAACTTAATATTGTCGCTTTCAGATCACGCGGAAATGAACTTTTTATTAGATATTTTTATGTCACGATGACGTCATTATCACATTTCCTTATATTGATAAAGTGCTTAACTTATAAATTACTTCATATTTTATTTTCTCCCCTTTCTGTGGTCGTTACTACATCAACGAATCGATTTTAGTGCATTTATTTTAATTTTAACTATTAATTTCGTTTTTTTAAAATGATCTGGACTTGCATACACAAACGTAAATGCTTTCCTGCATACTTCACACTAAGCTAAAAACTTGAATTGTATAGTGCAGAACACGCTGTCAGCATCGAGATTCGAATCCAGCACGTCCCGATTAGAAGTCCGCGCTCCAACCAACTGTGCCAACCATGTATCTATGTATTAATTCAGGAATAAATTACCCTAGAGCGATGGTTTTTTTGACATATTGCATCCCCGGAAGATGCACAGGACAGAGTCGAGTGGCGGCGGAAGACAAAAATGGCAGACTCACCATCATGTGGGAATAATAAATGCTCAGGGAGAGAGAGAATCAGCTAGGTATACATGGCACATATACCTACAGCTAGTATTTCGCTTGATGTCTTTCAGTCGAAATTAATCGCATATATCAATGAAAAGTGCACTCAGTGAATGCACTTTCAAAGCGTCCTTAATATCATGTAGAATCTTTATAATAAAACGCTGGCTGTTCGTATATCCAGTGGTGAATAAATATATACATAGCGTCCTTCAATTTATTCAAGATTTACACGAATTTTAACGAGTTTTAAAAAAATTGTTGATGACACCGTTCAACTTACTTACTAAGTGGATGCAGCGTGCCCAGGATCTAGGAATATGTGGAAAGTTAAAGGGGAGGCCTATGTCCAGCATTTGAATCAAAAGGGTTGAGTAAGAAGAAGAAGATGAACTAAGTTAAGTACATCTTTTTAAAAATATTTATTTATTTATTTTTAATGTACACTTCACAGTAAGCTTGAAAAGCTTGTGTCGTGAAGTGGAGTAGGTCAGCTTCGGGGATCGAACCCGCGTCCGCAGGATTAACAATCGGGCCCGTTACCAACCAGGCTCCAGGCCAGGAAATTGCAACCAAAGTTACAAATAGGGTACATTACACTCCGTTTTCTCTGCTTACCCCGAAAGGGAGGCGATGGTAAGGGAATAGTGTAGTATTAAATAAATTTATTGATTCGGACACTGCGTGGATATAAATAAACATTGTTAGCTAAAAATAAAAATAACATACAAAGACTGTTTGTCCGATCGATCATTACGCGTTGCAAACACTTTATATAATAATATACTAGGTAAACTGCCTGACTCGCCGTTATTAAAAAGCTTTCAAAGTCTTATAAAATATAATCATATATGAAAAAGTTACTTTTTCCTAAACAAACATATAACTCTACCTTGTATAAATGTTGACCGTAGTAAAATGGTTTATATTATATTCGTAGTACCTCACTATTTTATTATAATGTGCCAGTTTAAGCAAACAAAATAAAAAATATGTTTATGACATTTTGTCCCCTTCTTTGTGTTATCGACGCAGTGGCCTCGTTTTCGTCTTCAGAAATACTGTTAAAATTTAGTATGTGTCATTTTTCTTTTTATTGGGGTACAGGAAAATTGATGTCGGCGCACAGTTTTCACCATATTTTAGGATACCTTGGTTGGGGCATGATTTAAGAATTGAGAAAATGCGTGGGAAAACGTTGAGAAGTAGGAAAAGGAAAGAGATGAGTGACTATAAGACGTGTATTCTAACAAGAATTGAAAGCTAATAAGCATAGATGGTTTGGACGTGTTGGGAGAATGAATGACGATAGGATGACTAAAATTATATGGGACAAACCAGCTAGCTGTCAACCAATCGGAGCGCGTCCTTGGAGATTATAGAAGTTACCAATTTCCAGTATCTGGGCTTGCATACACAAACCCAAATACTTTTCTGCACATACCTTGCACTACGCTAAAAGCCGTATCGCAAAGTGTGGAATACATCGACACCGACGGGGTTTGAACCTAGCACCTCCCGCTTGAGAGACTGTCGCCTCAACCAACTGCGCCAATCATGTACTCAAAGAAACGTGGTTATGATAAAACAGTACTACAATAATTTTAAACTGTCACCTAAAGCAAATATGAGTGCACAATTTCAGATTGAAGGGATTGTATTTAAGTTTGAAGAGGAAAATGTTGACGCAGACAACATCAACAACGACATCGACAGATGAAAATAAATGAAAAAGTGGTGATTTTTTTTTAATTAAGGACCTTTTTTAATTATCTTATAGTAGAATAAATTTCCAACACACCTATTTTGGGTTCGAAAAGTTACAGAATAGGACCTACTGTCAGTTACTAAGTTATTTAGACATAAATATCTAGAAGTTGACAATCCCATACTAGGTATTTCACTAAAGTACTACCAAACTGTCAGTAATACTGGGAACTATACAGTATAATAATATTCTACAAGACTGTCCTGCTGAAAATATATTCTGAACTTGACTTGCTCAGTTCCGTCACAAGTTAAGTGCAAGGGATTATATTGCATAATGAATAATATATTAGGTGCTATTATGCTATGACAATGTGCTCACAGTATTATGCATAATTCCCTCAGTAGCAATGTTTGCTTCTAACGCTTGAATGCTTGAGAAAATATTCGATAGATGGCGTTGTTTTTTTGAAGGATGGTTTTATTTTGGATGTAGAATCTGTGTGTCGATCTGGATGATGAAACTGATCTATATGTACATTTGTAGCACAATTAAATAAATCAATGTTTTTGTTTCAATACCCTTAAGGATTAGGTAGGGTGGGCGTTCCAATGCTTATAAGTAAAAAATATTCCTGATGTTTCTGTCATATTTCCGTAAATAAATATTGAAATAACGACATTATATGTCAAATTCTGTTAACTATATGTAATTAAGTGCGAACTTACTAAAATTAGACGTTTTTTTCATCTATTGCATAGTAAAATACCTAAATTTACCTTAAACATACTTATTTTAGTTCAAAAAGTTAGAGAATTGAACCAAAATTCGTAATGATTTGTGTTCTTACTCAATGTTTTTGTGAAAGGCTTATGCTGGATTTCACCGACTTCTTCATGAGGAATAGCGAAAATAGGAGCCACCTAGCACAAATTTTGTATGAAAAATAATGATAAGTGGCTCTTATGACCGCTATTCTTCACCTATAAAGTTGGTGAAATACAGCATTAATGCTGTTAATTGAAAAACAAAAATAGAAGTCCGTCATTATAACGGGTTGCTAGTAGTGGGTTATAGTGAGAAGTTAGGTATTAAGTACTAATAATAGTGAAGCGAAGTAACAACAAGTGAAGGCTGACAGGCAAACCAAAGTAGACGGGTAACAATTCAGAAATGATGTCTGGAAGTGCCTCTGCCTGTGCCTGTCCCTGGATCATCTCCTGGGATACAAATTGCTGCACAAGTCGCCTCGTCTCTCAACTAACTTATACTATTGTGCAACACAAGCATTACCTATATACAGGGTGTAATCTTTAGAAATGAACTAAAGTGGCTAACGATGACTCAGCGTCGTCATCTCCATATTCTCTCTCTTCTTTTCAATGTTCTGAATAATCCTGCTTCACCTGATTACCTTAAGTCCAACTTCACACCCTTGGCATCTCATGGCTTATCTCTACGTTCCAGTGGACGCCGTTTGTTAAACATACCCTCACATGACACATCTTTCTTCACTTCTTCTTTCACTACACACGCGGCTAGACTATGGAATAACCTTCCACTTCCTATCAGACTAGCTCCAACTATTCTCTCTTTCAAAAGTAAACTGAGGCATCATTACCTTTCCTTAAATAATCCATCTAATTGACAATCCCGTGGTTCCTCCCTTGTCTTTCATCCCATCCACATATCTATTTATGTATGTATTTTTATGTTTTTATTCTATATATTATTATTATTTTCATATTTATTTATATTTTTCTTATTTTTCATACACTCGTATGTAATGTGTATATCAAATTAATGTCACAAGTGGTTGGTTGGCAGATATTGCCTACGGCAATAAACCCGCCATTTGGAAGATATGTTTTCTTTTCAATAAAGATTTATTTATTATTTTTATTATTAATCTTAATAACTAACTGCTAGATTTTTTACAAGATTTTACTTAACCACTCTGTTATTTTTTTTTTACTTAGAGACTTCAAACTTTGCAAACGTACGTATATATGGTGACAATACGTTTCTGTATAACATTGGAACATCCTTCTCCAGAGACAAAAACGTTGTAAGGCAATTCAGGGGATCCAAGGGTCGTGTGGTATCATAAGTAAGCGCGTTAAAAAAGAAATCTATATCGCATGTCAGATTTTGTCCAGCTCCAGCCTTGGAAGACACAGAGCAATCGATTCAGTCACCGCATACCGCCGTGTTTGGTATCTCACGAAAGTGATTGACGAGCAGAACTCATATCTTTTTTACAAATTTTGAATCTATCAATTTGACGCCATTGGAAAGAAGGAACCCAAGTACCCCGGAAGGGCATGTTTAGTATTGTTTGGAACACCGTAAAAAACGGATTCAAAGTAACAATTTTTTTTTGTGATACTCATTTATATTTTCATTCGGTTAGTTTGGTGAAGTTGATGAGCTGCTTTAATTTATGTAATGATTTGATTTCTAATCACTTTTTGTGCTCACAATAAACATTTAGTACTACACACCCTGTATTTGCATAGTACAGTGGCGGTAGGTATAATAATATTATTGTGTAGGTTTAGCTAATCTCCTGGTATTCAAAGATGCTGAATTCATAATGAGCCACAATATGCAATGGTGGATACTGCACTGAATGAATCTACATACATACATAAGTTATCGTAAATTCATACATACCAGACCTCTACATTTCTATAGGAATAATACCTATTATCAATGTATTAAATAGTCACTATAATAAAGTGTTCAATAGATGTCGTTAGTAGTCAAATGAACTGACATTCGGAATGTGTTATCTTAACGTTTGTTGGATTTGGACAGATGTCTATATTTTTAAATTTTAGTGAATGAGAACAAAGATATGGAACATTGTTGACGAGATGGCGTATACAAATATTTACAGGAAATTATTCGTAAAAGAGAGAAAACCAAATTAACCGATGTGGCGGAAAGGGTCGCTAGCCTTAAATGGAGCTGGGCTGGACATGTTGCCAGGTGTCAAGACTCCTGATGGACCAAAAAGATAATGGAATGGCGACCGAGAACAAGCCGAAGAAGCGTCGTTAGACCCCAGGCAAGGTGGTCTTATGATGTTAAGAAAGGTGCATGTGGTGGATGGATGCAGTGTGCCCAAGACAGGGAGCTGTGGAGGACCAAAGGGGAGGCCTATGTCCAACAATGGACCTAAGTGGCTGCAGAAGAAGAAGATTCGTAAAAGTACAAGCAACAAATTAGGTATATGACAAATGTTTCGGCGTACTGGCGCATATGTTTTCTAATGTGTATCAAAAGTTGAAGATAATGATAAAAGTAGAAAAATCTTCGACGACATGATTTTTATCCTATGATTTACGTGATGAGATGTGCGACATCCAAGATGTTATCAGATGGGGGAGGCAAAGGAGAAGGTACTGGAGGGATCGTGTGGAGCGAATGAACTACCAAAGATTACCACACCTACTCATACATGGGAATCCAGAGGGAAGGTGATTACCTGGAAGGTCCACCAAACGATGGAAGGACAGCTGGGAGTCCACATTGCAAGAGGCGGCAGACTCTGCCAAAACAAGCCCATGTGGGCTTCGGCCAGTTTAAGAAGGAGAAGAAGAAGATTTACGTGAGTGGGATTGAGACAACTCTGTTCAAAATATAAAAGGCGACACCAGCGTTGCTTATACGTAAACCAATGGAGAAAGATTTATTATGAGTGAGGTGGTTTTTATAAAGCACGAAAGTGCAAATTACTAACGTTCATAAAACGTATGTATATTGAGAGAGTTGAATTACAAAGTGCCACTCCTGGATTCACTGTACTGTAATAAGTAAGTACTATTTCTAATCAAACATACCATATTATTGTATGGCTGAATGAGGTATGGTGGATAGTACCCAGTAAATGGAATGAATACATGGCTGAGTTATACAAACATAACCCGCATGGACGTCGTCAGAGGGGGCAGCTGCCCCCCCTAGAGATTGGAATAGGTATATATTTTACTATACTAAATATATATATATCGTATGGCGTTGGAGAGACCAGAGTCAGCGATTAAGTTCGTGAGAGCTCAGGTATTGAAGCGCTTCAGGAGACAAGTTATGGATGTCTTCTATTGTGCCGCTGAACCTAGTGAACTGGCATTCTTAGACGATGTGGTTAACGGACTCCACCCCACCACAAGGGCAGTTGGGCACTAAAGGATAAAACCTCATAAAAAATCACATTTTTACCACACATTTTCTCATCATGTCATAAATTTTCTAAAATTAGTACGAAAAGCAATCAAAATACAATTGTATCACAAAAAATATGCCTGCCGCGCTATTATTTTGTTACTTTTTATAGAAAACTTATTTCATACATAATATTGTGCAAATTTTTATGTACATTTTTAAATAGACCAAACCACATACATTTTTATTGCCCCCCTAGCTCCGAGGCTGGCGACGCCCATGATAAGACGTATATTATTATATGATTATGTGAATGAATTTATATTATATGATTATGCGAATGAATTTATATTAACTAAATGAATAGCATTACTTACATTCAAGTTGCATTTGGTTTTGAAATGGCATTGAATTCATTTAGAAATTCAATTTAATAATGCATTAATACTGAGATAATGTACTCAAATACAATTAGTATGCATTCATATAATTTAAGCAGTAACATGCCTTTTGTATCAGTGTACAAGCCAGGCTTAGCCCAAATATAGAAAATGTCTATTTTTTAACGTAAGGTCCCTCTTTTCCATTGGCCACTCTAGGGCACCTCTGGAACCCTGGGCCCATCTCTTAATAATATTTGCCTAAAAGTGCGGGTATAGAGGTCGCTATTAATGAGCCTGAGCTACCCGGGGATGTGGAGTGCCTTAAGCCCGCGGGATTTTTCTTCAATGTTCACTCTAGCGGCCTCTTGGTTTCCACGGGGCACCCTAGTTCCTGATTGGTTACGAACCGAAAAAAAGATTATTTTTTTCGAAAATCAATGAACAATATTTAAAAATAAATACATAAAAATAAAATAATCTTTATTGTACAGAAACATAAAAAGGGCGGGCTTATTGCCAAATGGCAATTTCTGCCAGCCAACCCATGACAGAAACCAAAATGAGACATAACTAATTATTACTGACTATAAATATAATTATTATGTCCTTTTTTAATCAGATAAAATTGTCCATCTAGAATATAGAAAAAAAAACTGAATATTTATTTATTGATTAGATTAGTAGGCACCAATCTACTAACCGAAAGTACCAATTTATTTATATATCAATCACATAATATAGAAATTATGTTCTGTGACTATAAAATTTCTCTGATAGTATTATTAACTACCAATACTATAAAATAAAACCGTATATGAATAGGGTACTGACCTACCTACCTACACTTCATACAATTGAATTTTATTTATTACTAGCACCATCAACGAAATTTTAAAGTCATAAGAAATGTATACAACCTGTTCCATTTCATTATCCGGATTAAATTCAGTATACCGGGATATAAATGTACTTAGAAGACAATAATATGTTAAACTCAACAGTGGGATAGAAATGAGAG
This sequence comes from Ceraclea dissimilis, assembly GCA_963576895.1. Classification (NCBI taxonomy): domain Eukaryota; kingdom Metazoa; phylum Arthropoda; class Insecta; order Trichoptera; family Leptoceridae; genus Ceraclea; species Ceraclea dissimilis. The sequence goes on from OY756365.1 coordinate 1,352,858, forward strand.
AGTGAGAAAGTCGTATGAAAGAGTAGGAAGGTATTATTATTCTCACTTTTGATCGTTTTAAATTGCCGGGAGGAGTACTATTGTGTCTAACATACCTATGACGTATTGCTTCACAAAAAGGAAAAGGAAGTGATTATGTATGTATGTGTGTATATATGTATAATGTATACATGTAGTTGCTGTAACCCGTCAAAAATGACGCGTTTGCGGGTAGGCAGGGATGAAAGATCGCCAGACTTCCCTATCGTAACACGTATAATTGTCGGACGTACATTTTATGGCAAATAAAGGAAAATGCTCATTTTGTATGAAAAAAAAAAAACCCCAGGCCCGGCGCAAACGAAATGTAACTCAAATGATAGGTAATAATTAGTAACTAAATACTGCATATGGGGCATCATCGAAATCAATGGCTTAATGTGTTAAGTGTTTAGTTAAGGGGTCATATTAATCTTTAATTGAATGTTTTATTATAAACACTTTAATTTTTAAATAGTTAACCCCCATAATATGTATGCCGTAGACAGTGCAGACACTCCTAATTGGAGGGTTGATCAGTTTGTTATGTTTAATTTGTGTTTTGTGAATGTTTTGTCAACCTTACGTCAGTGTCGCTTGTAATAAATAAGTTGCAACGGTGCTGCGTTACATTCATACACGGTTTCGACAATAATTATGTACGAGTAATTTGATGATATGTATGTATGTGTGCATCACCCCTCCCCCCTCCCACACCTACTACAACTCGGCTTGTCAAAGTGATTTTGATGGTGGATATTTTAGACAGTGGCTGAAATAGAGTGAAGCCTTCTGAATTCACTAGTCTGGAAGTAACGCATTCAGCGGGAAGCTTTTCATTTTCATTATTATTATTATTATTATTATTATTATAATTCCCAGCTCATTGTTTTATGCTTTCGAATTTAATTTTGAAAATAGAATAATATTTATTTATAGAACACTAGTATTTAAAATCCTCGTAAACAGACCGGGAAACGAACTATAATTAGTTTTTCTTTCCGGATATGAGGAACACTTGTATTCCGGGGAGGATCTCAATATCAACGGCACAATAAAAATAAGATTATTTTGAAAATCACAATTTATGTTTTGTGAGAACATAGCCTTCGTAGCACAGCGGTAGAGTACCGGCTTGTTAGGTTGAAGGTCTGGGTTCGATTTTGACTTTAAGGAATGACATTAAGCCAGCCCACGATCAGTCATGAGTCTGATAGAAGATCTATCCTTTGCTGTGCATCTGTTGAGATAACTGCTTGTTACAATAAAAATGCATTTTTAAAATTCTTTCACAAGAAGTATCAGCTCGTCTAGAAGTTTTCTAAAGATATGTAAGTTTTAAGACAATAAATTATTATAACTCTCTTTTTACTCTTTTTTTACAGCTGAACATACATACGGTAAACGAATTATTATAATGATAGTTTGTATCAAAATGTTCTGACGTATTCAACACAACATATCTTGTTGATGGGTAAAACAATATGAATGAATGGGCATTGGAATGAAAACCAACACATTCATTGCCAGTAACAATAATTTTCGTTATTTGTAACGAAAATCCACCTCTCAGGATTTCACGTTTTTAGCTTGATTTGCAGTCTTGTCGAAAATCGGTCTTAAACGGTGTTAGAAAAATCATAATAAAGTTAATTAATTTTAATTGTGTTGAGTGCATGGTTGGCGAAGTTGGTTGAGGCGGCGGTCTCTCAAGCGGGAGGTCAGATCCAAACCCCGGCGCTGGCGATGTATTCCACACTTTGCGTTAAGCCTAGTGTAAAGTGTGCATAAAAGTATTTGGGTTTGTGAATGCAAGCTCAGATCCTTTTTTTGTTTAAATCGTTAATTATTAATCATACCTGTTCCTTTTAGGTTAGGTTGGTATAATTAATGGAGGGATATTTTGTTGTTTCATTGTTGTTCTGATCCTCCCCGGAACGTATCTGAAGTATTCGAGGAGTAACCTAACATAACATTAATTTATAGTTTGTTTTGTATTTATGTTTTTTCTTTAATTTAATGTGTAAATCAATAAATAAATGTGTTGGATCAGTTTGCGGAGTCTTGATATTTCAAGCGGGAGAAAACGGACTCGAATCTTGCAGTTGACAGTGTATTTACTATAGGTGGGTACTTTGGGACACAGCCTTTACTATTTTTTTAATATTTATTTATTTATGCACATGGAACAGATGCAGTCACAACAGCAAATAGTGACAGGTATATTTGTACAAAAATATACAATACACAAGACCAATAACATCCGTTCACAATCAACACATACGAAAAACAAAATAAGATGATCAAGAGATTCATGTAATCAATTTTACTGTGTTGTACGTAAACGTAAAATTTCTTATCCCGTTTTACAAAGAAAAATACAAAAAAAAAGTGTACTATTTCGCGATAATATCGGAAAGGTGTCACATTGGATGAACTATGCTGCAAAAAATACGAAACTACATTTAAAAAGCGATGGTGTAATAATTGAAACGTGACTTATTTCATTCCAATTTTGAATTACGAAATAATAATATTATGGAACACGTTCCATTCTCAAATATTTGATTTATAATAATGTAGTTAGGACATGATTCCCATCATAGCACAAAGTAGAATGGAGCGAAGAGTAATAGTAATAATAAAATTTTAAAAAGAAACATTAAAATGTCCAAAACTTTTGCACAAGTAACACGCGGCCATGATCAATATATTACTATGATATATTTTTAAAATTTCCCAAGTATTTTATGTGTTATTTTTTTAATGTGTGTGTTAGGAAAGAATATGAAACGCGTAATCGCGAAAACATTTCCCGGTTCGAGAGATAGAAAGATCTTTTCTATGAATAATGTATCAAACATACATCTTGAGAATAATATTATCGCTGTTGTACGTCTTACATTAGAAAAATGTAGCTAAAAGTTTAGTAATTTTTCATTTAAAATTGGTTGAAATTTCACCTTTGCGGTATTCCTATACTTTCACCTACCAGTGGCGTAAGTATCTATTTAGTCGCGGAAACACTTGACGCAGCATAACTCGGCAAGACCATATTGTGTGAAACTACAAAATGTATTTTTTTTTAAATTTGGCTGGAACTCCTACGATTTAACTATCTTTTACGCTTGCCTTCTTTAAATTGTTATTTTCAAGAATACACATTTTATTTTTACTTTTATCCTAGTCTCCGATCCATAGATAATTTTCCTATTCCTTCACCTTTATCATCTCTTCAGCGCTCTGAGGGACACAGACCAAGCGATAGCCCTAAAAGAGGTAAGCGGTGGTAATAATCAGGTCACTCATTTGTTTAAGATACAGTCACTCTAAGCATATTTATATTTTAAAACTACGCTGTCCTCTTTTTGTTGCGAACGTTAACTTGATAAGATAAAGGCAACTCGTGACGTCACCAACGATAGTCTTCATATTGCGATGAAATATCACACAGTACTATGGTGACGATAATATGACGTCACAATTATTTGACCAATGACAGTGGATCACCGGGAGTACGCAACCTGTGTAGTTTATTTAAGTCTTCGATGTTTTCGGATGCGATATTCATGATTAATACCTCTATAAGATTAATTTGTCTATTGAGAAATGTACAAAAAGAACTAAAATAAAGGGACTTATCAAGGGTTGGTTGATGAGGTGCAGCTTTGTGTATGTTTGATGTTTTATATACTTAGTATAGCTATGTTTTATGCTCTGTGGGTTTTTAGTAGATGAATATAATATATTATTGTTGCTTTTTTGTATGCTGTAGCTATTTTGTGGGTAGATTATTGTAAATATGACATTTACGAGTATACATTCTTATATGTAAGTTGTTATGTGAGCACACGCCGACAAACCTTTCAGGTTTGGCACGACTCTTTTTGAATTTTTACGTTGTACATTACTTCAAATAAATAAATAAAAACAAAATAAAAAAAATAGTATGTGCATTGTGTATGGATAGGTATGTAGCTATCTGGATATTTTGGCTAGGTTATACCACATTACCTGTGCCATACTTCACGGCACAGACGCGATAAGATTCATAGAACAAGTTGTATGTTATTATTTTGATATAATATATTAGGTACGAGTATTTCCCCAGACTATAAACAACACAAACATCACAACATGATATAATTTTTATTGCATTTTATTATTCCATACTCCATTGTTTCGCAACTAGGGAGAGATGAATTCATCAGATAATTTATGAAAAATGTACGAATTTATTATTATCGCTCCACTCCGTAAAATGTTAAATGTTTTTGAAAATACAGTAAAGACAGAGCAATCCGTAACAACAAAACTTTGTTATGTTGTTTTAAAACTTTTATTACTTTTAACATGTAGTTGCATATAGCGAAATTGTGAATATCTCAGTAGCTCACCTTAGTGAACATTCGTTCAAGATTTTTACTCTTTCTTTTGTATCTCCCAAGGAAATAAATTTTATAGTTATTCACCATATAATTCTTTTCATTGACCTTTTTCGCTTTGATTGGCCTTTAAATTGAGTACCTTAAAAGATGTCCGCCGGAAATACTGACAACTATAGGTAGATCAATTCATTGAAATGTGTTTCGATTCCCACAAATCAGCATAGGCTGGTTTAAATAGATCACTTTCATCCCTTTTCATACATTTTCATGTATGAAAACTGGCCTAAAAATTTATTCGGTATTCAGAATGGGTGGCGAATCTTATTGCTAAAAAGGTGTGAAATGGCTTATGTAAGTTTACAATTTGCTGCTCATAATTTCTGTGTGTGTTGAGCTTTATCATGCTTTATACACTCATATATATATTGTATATTTTTATTCCATTGCTGCATGTGCTTTCATATATGTAACTTTATTTTGCTTGTGCTTTCATGTATCTGTCTTTGTTTTGCGGTTGTGTCTGTGTGCGTGTGATGGGTGTGAGCGAGTTGTTGAGTGTTTCTTTTTTTGCCATGCTTTTTTTTTCATGTGTTCATTTGGTGTTTTCATCTGTTAGCTTAGTGTATTAGTGGCCTTGCGCCGTATATTCTTTAAAATAAAATAAAAATAAAAAATAAGACATACTGCAGTTTGTTCTACAATTGAAAGATGCCACGCCGCTGCGAAATATGAGAAACAATTAAAAAAACGATTAAAACACTTCCGGATAATTGGGAATCGACTGCGATGTGGCGTAACTACCGCCATATACAATTAAAAACTCGAACCACGTCGCTTAAATATTTATTCGGAAGTTCATAGTTTTGGTTTACCAAATAATAATATTGTCATTATTACCATTGTCAATTGCAGCTACCTTGGTGCAAAATATCATTATCATTATACGTATGAAAAAGCATTATATTTTTAATATCAAATTGGTTAATAATTCGCATTTTTATCTTTTCGAATAATGCAAATGGATATTAAAAAAAGCGTAATGATGCGGTTATTTGTATGCACCATTTGTGTCACAGTAAATTCTCATAATAAATTATATAAATAATTGGGTAGGTGCCTTTTTTGAAAATTTCGATATTTTAAATGAAAGAGTATTTTTTAATTTATATTTTAGCTTTTGTACGAGGTGAGTTTGCACTTGGATGCGATCACTATAAATTAGTCATTTTCTTTTTAAACATAGTAATAGATATATGTTTTTTTTTAAATAGCCTAATGCCCGATCCCACCAACTAGCACCTAGGAAGCAGACCCCTAAGGAATTTCCATACAAAACCACAGACAATTTGAGTGATTATTATAACTGTCATAACCTTTAAGATATAAATCCATACAAAATACAACATGCAGCTCTACTTAGTTAGGTGCCCAAATATCTCCGCCCAGAATCTCCCTCACTTAAGTAGCTGCATGCTGTATTTTGTATGGATTTATATCTTAAAGGTTATGACAGTTATAATAATCACTCAAATTATCTATGGTTTTGTATGGAAATTCCTTAGGGGTCTGCTTACTAGGTGGTAGTTGGTGGGATCGGGCATAAGTCCTTCGCTTCAGTTCATTTTGTTAGGGAATATCAGTAGAAGTAACCATACGAGTATAGTATTGTATTCCGCGATACTTCGTTCTTAAGGTCATGTTATATGCTGTCATTCGGGCTCGGCGCCCTGATTTGTTCTCAGTCAATACTAAGAGAATCGTCTTGAAACTGAAGACAGTGATAGATGAAAGTATGGACTACAGATTGGCTGTTTTAGAATTACAGTATTCAGAAATTCCTTGAATAAAAAAATATTCTGAAAGTGCCCCTGAAATTCACGGGATCTGAGGATTTTACATTCAGTTTTTTAGATATAAAAGTATAATATAGCTAAATGTATAGGTAATTATAATCTTAACAAATTGGCTGTTTTAAATTTTTTAATTTGTTCCCAGGCTCTTCTTAAAAATGTAAAATTCACATTGTCGCTTACGTTATTCTTATTTCGCGCTAACATTCTCATACAAAATTTGAAAAAGTTGAAGCGAAAATAGAACGATTTTTGCTCAGTTCATATTTAAGCCCTTTAACATTCCTTAAGTGAACACAAGGATTCACAATTCAACGTAGTTTTTTACTCCGCAATATGCGGAAGATAAAATGGTTGAAAGAGGTATTTGGTAATGTACCTAATGCTATCATCAAGGTCATTGCCAAAAATTTTGTACGTTTTGACATATTATATTCCGGGCACATCCGACATTACTCTGTATTTCTGTCATGATTTCAAAATAACGCTATGTGACTGAGATAAATTATTATAATAAGTATTACATTATTATAAATCCCCAAAGTGTTGCCACGTTTTAAAACATCCATAAATTTGTAAAAGAACGTTATTTTTCAGGCCTTAAATCTCGACAACCTTACTAAACATGCTTTGGAAAAAAATAGCGTAGATACATTGAACCTTTATCTAGTGAATGACCGTTACAGATCTTTTAATACTTACTGTTTTATTGTAAACACGTTTCAATCTGTAAATTTTAATTAATCTAATTTTTAAGTGGGTGGATAGAGGAAATTTAAGCGTGGTTCTAGAAAAAAAGAACTGTACTTTCTCCACATAATTGTTTGAAAGCCGCATGTTGAAAGTGAAAAGTTGAGATAGTTGGAACATGCAGAGAGAATGAATGATCGGTAGCATGGTTGGTAAGGCGCTCGACTGTTAATCCGGTGGGCGCGGGTTCAATCCTCGATACCGACTTAATCCACTTCACGACACAAGCTTTTCAAGCTTACTGTGAAGTGTACAAAGATGTTTTTGGGTTTAATTTCAATAAACCCAGATTCATAAAAAAAAATGAGGAAACACTCGGTTCGACAATGTCAACCTGATACTCAAGTAAGGACGCGTGTTGAACAAAATGACGAAATTAATTGCATGAATGTGACGGAAGCAAGAAATGTTTGTAAGGATGTGGCGTTTTGTCCTCTCCGTATTACCATCAAAGGACGCGACGTGCCGGGATAGCAAAGTTAGACAATGCTAACAATTAGATTTTGCATTCATTGGAGACTCAAAGCATACTAAAGAGATTTCTGAAAAGCTTCTTACAATTATTATTACAGCTGAATAAGAACTGAAACAAATATATCTAAGTATTTAGTAGTGAATTGTGCTTAAAATACTTCTATGAAAACTACCCACGGCGAGTAGTGCATACAAATAGTATTAAAATGATCATTAGCAGTGGTAATTGTGTTTTGGAAGAACAAAAACTAAGATGTTCATGAGACTACATAATGGAGACTACATACTAAGTAAGTAAGAGACGACACAGTGCACAAAATAACAACTAGATATACACGAAAAACGCAAGAGATCAAGAATGGCGTTATGCAGAAGGCAGCCAGTCCACAATTAGGTATAAATCGAGTTTTTGGTATTAGCACATGCAGAATCTGTAACCCTTTATTCTGAAAAAATAAGCCAGCAGCCTTCCATATAAATATTTTTCAAAAAACGCATTTGAAAATATCACCTCATTCAAAATCTACCATTACACATTTCGTAGAATGCAGACAGACTCCGTATGGGCATTCCCGCATCGAAAAGTACACAAGTACATTTAACAGAACGCAGCCAGGTGATGCCTGGCCGAGATTCTAAAGTATACGAACCAAAACCCAGCAGCAGGTAGCTGACCTATTGTTTTAAAACAATAAAACCATTAGCCGTCGGCCGATGTACCCCAATAACACAATTCGCGGAACGCAGCCAGGCGGCCTGAGCGCCTTCTGTAGATTAGTGTTTCGTTAATGACAATAACGATGTTTATATTGATTACTGATTGATTAGTATGTAGGAGATTGTAATTTTAATAATAGGATTAAGAATGTTCTTATCTTATGGAGAAATGTAGGTATCATTGCAAATATTTAAACTGCCTTAATGTGATTATTCTACCTATTATAGAAAAAAATGTTTAATGCCCATGCGTTTGTTCACTTTGTTGTCACATTATTAATAATAATTTATTATATTTTAATGTAGATATGTACACATATTTTTATGTTTTTCAACTCTTTGTCTAATGCAATTAATCATTATCATCAATGTATTGCCTATTATTATACGTGAAATAGTTATTGTTTGTTCTATTTAATTACTTGTTTATAGATAAATAAATATATCTTTATTGGTTAAAGAAACACGATGCTACTATGCCAAAGGCGAACTTATTGCAAAAGCAATATCTTACAATCAACCCAAAAAATAAAGAATTACCTATGACCTTATTTCTAGTTTTCATAGGAGAATGCTTTGGATATTTTTATAATAACTTTAAAGAGCTTGAAAATAGAAGAGCTTTTTATACCACAGTGAGATGTAGATCGTACATTCATTTTAACGGGATCTTCAATTTCTTTGAATTTTTTGTACATACGGTAAAAAATTAAAGAATGTACCTTCTGCCTCCATAAAATTATTACGTAAATATTTTTTCAATGGCAGGAACCTACGTATGTATAGAGTGGTAATTCTGAAAACGATGGGTGTTTATATGAGGCTGGCTGTCTTCAGCTAAATGCGTTTCACAAAACACGTGTAATGTAGAAAAAAATTATCTGTTTAAAAACGCAAACATCTCTAAAATATTTAAATTTATTTTTTTGTGTCTGTAAGTAGACAATATATTGATATTGATTGAATAGTTAGTTACCTTAATATTAAATCAGTAATTGAATAAATTTAAAAAGATCTTCGCGAACACAAAAGTGGTCATATCTCAAAATGATGTTTATGTGGCCTGGCTGCCTTCTGTATAACGCCATTCATTATTTAGTGTGCATGTGTTTTGTTTGTTGTATTCTTTTACTATTTCTCATATCTACAATGCCACACCCAATGCCCTTGAATGGCTTGGAAGCCTGGATGTTGCTCTGTAGGGTACATGTCTCCTGTATGTAACAGATAGCATAATTCTCTTATCTTCTGACGTTCCCGCCCAACGGTGGCAGAAGCCATACGAAATAATAAAACTATTTCTTTTTGTTGCTATTTCCAATTATATCTGATTATTTTTTATATACTCGTAGGTATGAATGGACTAGGTGTACGCTTGTATTTATTAGATGATTTACAAATTAAATGGTATAATATAATTGATTTAATTATTGTATTTAAATATATCGTCATAATAACAATAAAAATACAGTTAGATCAGAATACTGGTCTTGGGTGAAAGAAAGTTTTCTGTTAGAAAAATTGCATAAGGTCGTTATGTCTTGCAACGAATGCACTAAAAATATCGCCGCAGGTAATTTTTGTAAGACCATTGTTTTTAATTTATTTTTTTTTATAATTAGTCAGTCCACCCTAACTGGGTGATTTGTGGAATGGATTATCATACTTTTTTTATAAAATTTTTGATGTTTTGGTGGGAAAACGTGTAGTAATAATCTGTAAGGGAGTGCAGCTGTCCCCCCTGCCCTCCTGATGACGCCCATGAATCATCGTATGATGAATTGCAATACAAATAAACCACAGAGAAAATTAAGAACGAGTTTGTTTACACATTCTAATATATTATCTTCAAGTTTCACTCTCGCAAGATTTAAGCCACTTTAAATTCCCCGCACTAATTACAATAATTAAACCAGCGTTATTAAATTTAAATTCTGGGAGCTGAAATTATCATCATGAAATAATAATACTCCTGAAAAATGAAAAACTGAAAGTACGTACACCACCGTAGTACAGCTCCGGCGTAGGTATTATTTTTAATTGCTTGAAATAAAAGTAATAATACTGTTTTTTTGTATGGCGTAATTATTTTCTCGGCGAGTGGTAATCTCCGACTTGAGATTACACGTATTAAGATTTCATACGCGTTGCAGGTAATGTATGAAATACAGGTATAATATGAATAACTTATTGTCGAAAACAAAAATCTGTGTATGGTTGTTGGAGGTTTTTTACGAAGGTTCTGATAACGTGTAGAGTTTTTCAGGATCAATTGTGTGTAGAAGTGAGATGTTCCGACGTTTCACCGAACCTGCTGTACCTACAACTTGCAAGGGGGCAGTAGCTTCGCCGAAATGTCAGAAATCCGAAAAATTACAAAGCAATCTGCAGATTTTGCCTAAATTGAATGTTCACATTCTAAAATTACACATTCTAAGATAATTTAACATGGCAACATAAGCAGTCATAACCCTAATGTTGTGATAGTGTTTGGCATTGTTATTTAGCAGAACTTTTGAATTTGTTTTGGTTAGTTTACATATATGTACTTTGGGATATACATTTACACTGTTAAGTATTTTGCTTATTCTATTATATACTTCTGTACACTCTTCGGCGCAAAGTGTTAAAAGCTTTTATGCCGGTGAGTGAAATAATTCAGTCATTGGTTTGGGTAACATAAGGCATCGGTGATGAAATTATTGTACCGGGATGAGGCCTCTAGAGAAGAAACCTTTGCTAGAATGAAGTGTTGTTTTGTTTTAGAACACATTCTAGGTACATTCTACAATGCAATTTTTTCCAGGCATTGCAACGATTATCCGACTCTTCACATTGACTGTAACGTAATAATATGTAGCCTAATTAACCGCTGTCTGCGAACTTGAGAATATTTTTATCTCGAGAATACTCAGCAGAAATACACGAGACAGAGAAAGAACGAGTTTAAGAGAAAATTTTAATAAAAAATATGAGTGGAAGGAAAGAGATGAGAATAATTTTCAGAGTGCGTCGTAATTTGGATTAAACGCTGAGCAATGAGAACATGTTGATGAGGTATTATTTTCGAAATTCAAAAAATATGACGTCATTATTTCTCAGTACCTACCTAAATATGTAACATTATGATAGGTATTAAGATTTTTGACCGACGGTTCATAGTGGAAGTGCATTTTTTAAATTTGGAATGGGATAATTTGGTAATTAAGTAGACAAGAGAGAGATAGATAGAAAGAGAGAGAGAGACAGAGAAAGAGGGAGAGATGTGAAACTTAAAAAGAGAAACAAAGAGGTAACCAGTTAATCAAGTACGTACAGATATTCACTAAAGGCATTCAGAATGGGTGGCTAACCTCATTTTTGTGAAATGATTTATGGAAGTTTTATGAATACCCGACTTTTTCAGGACACTCAAAAAATTGTATCCAAAGAAGAGACCATAAATATTTTAACTGTGTAATGTAATCTATTTGTTTGTACTAATGTGCTAAATTGTGAACGGATGTTTTTGGTCTTGTGTATTATATATTTTTGCACAAATGTACCTGTCAATACTTGTTTTTGTGATTGTGTCTGTTCCATGTGCATAAATAAATAAATATATAAAAAATAAGAGGGTTCTTTTTTAAATTTTAAACACGGAACACTATATTAAAGTGCAGACAAAGTTTTTTTCATGTTTACCTTTGTTTTTGCGATAATAATTATTATCAGGCGTAGGTATCCCCCTTCAAAGAGGTACTATAGTTATATCTCCGCGAAGCCATTTTCACTTCAAAGTTTTGTACAAGAACTTTTACTGTGGAGAACTATAATAAAATTATCCAATGAAGCGAGAATTGTTTTCATAAACTTGCTGCTATATTCAGAGTGCTGAACAAGAGCGTCTAATTGAATGCAGATTGTCATTGAAGTAAGACACTTATACATATATCTCCGTCTATCTTTGATTAGTGTGATTGGCCAAAAAATCACGCATCAAACGCCCTCTGGTTCAAACTCTAATAAACATTTCGACAAAATAATTTTAATGGTTGGTTTGTACCATCCATTCACGTGTGAAAAATTCACTCAGTAAAATTAAGACTAGTTGGGTTATCCATAATTTACGACGAATTTAAAGCGTTGCTATCGCAGAATATTTTCAATCCCATACATTCAGACGACAAAAATATTACATGCAATCAGTTATCATCGACAGATATACACCAAAGGATGAACTTTCGATCAGGCTTATGACTGATCGTCAGCTGGTTTAATGTGATCATTCACCAATTCCAGTCCATCCATCTGCCGCGGCCGGGAATCGAATACAGAAATCCAACCTGACAAGGTGGTCTTTTACCACTGTGTTATGATGGCTGTGATATAAAGTTATGACATTAAACCAGCCGACGATCAGTCATAAGCCTGATGGAATGTCCATCCTTTGCTGTATATCTGTTACGATAACTACTTGTTATTATATACCAGTAAACTTATACTGTCTGGGGGCTTTAAATTTACATTTGAAGTAATAGTCCGAGAGCCCGCTGCTTAATTTATAACGTATCTGTTTTTTGATCGAAATGTGGTATAAACGATAGCTTACCAATAGGGTATTACATCGCACTAGGGTTGCCTATCAAAATCTTGCCGCAACTCCCCCTGCCCCCCCGAAAAGGTCCCTCTTCGCGGTTTTTCGCATTTTATAGGAATATGGTAAGAGATAGGAGAAAGTAGTCAATGACAAAAATAATCATTGCTAAATTCTCTACAAAAAAATTCAAGTCAATTTTTTCATAGGACTAGTAGTTTACCCGTAATGGCCGGTCAAAAAACAGGATATTTTTTGAAAAAATAAAAAAAAAGTTTGATTTTTTTTCTTTCACATTCTTCCACCCATTATTACTAACATTTTATGGAAAAAAAATTTTGGCCTGCGGCGCTATATCTCTGGTTATTTTATGAAAAACTAAATTTTAAGAATTTTCGTCACTGAGTTTTATTGTAATAACTCCGAAATTATTAGATGTATGAACATAAATTATAGCTCGTTTTGTAGCTAAGACTATGGTAATTAATTCGTTCTCTGACTATTTTCCTGTAGCTCTTATCAATTTTCAACCAATTTAGTTTAAATACATTTTTTTAATATTTTAAATGAATTTCGGTTTTGGACCGGCCATTGCGGGTAAACTGCTAGTTCTACGAAAAAATTGATGTAACATTTTTTGTAGAGAATTTAGCAAGGATTATTTTTGTCATTGACTACTTTCTCCCATCTCTTACCATATTCCTATAAAATGCGAAAAACCGCGAAGAGGGACCTTTTCGGGGGGGGCAGGGGGGGTTGCGGCAAGATTTTGATAGGCAACCCTAGTGCGATGTAATACCCTATTGGTAAGCTATCATTTATACCACATTTCGATAAAAAAACAGATACGTCATAAATTAAGCAGCGGGCTCTTGGACTATATGATAGAAAATCCGATGTTCTCACAAACGTAAATTGTGATTTTCAAAATAATTACATGCAACCGCCACCACGCTTTTGTATAATACCACTGTACCTAGTATTGAGAACTTTGAGTATTTTGACCGAATGATCTTGGTGGAAGTTCATAGCAATATTCACAAAATTATAATAACTATCTGTAAACACACTATTTAGTATTTCCACACACTTAGTCGATAGTAGTGTTGGAACAGACATTACACAATAATTAGTATGAAGATTATTTTGTGTACAATCCTGTAATCTTCCCTTAGAATAAACAAATAAATACATATACCCAAACCATTTAAGATTATCAATCTATGTTATCAATTAAATATCGTTCCATACAAAATTAATTATAGCGCACGAATACCGATATTAATTACTAAGTTTGACAAAAAATACGGTAAGCAGTGATATATTGGCAATGATACGAACATCTATCACAGTTAGTGGGTAGGTACTCTGTCTTAATTTAGCTGTTTTTCTCCTAGATATAAGTACGTACAATAATTTATAAGAAAGGACAGAATTGCTGTGGTTAACCTCTGAACCGACGGTTACGAATATAGTTGAAAATAACAAATATCGGAATTTTCTACATGTCGTAGTTGAATATAACAAGTAGTCATCTCAACAGATATACGGCAAAGGATGGACTTTCCAACAGGGTTATGACTGATCGTCGTCTGGCTTAATATGATCAATTTACACTTAAGTAACATTCACCAATTCCAGTCCATCCATCTGGCGCATCGGGAAACTGCATCATTTACCGTGTACTTGTTGAAATAACTACTTATTACCTAGATACATTGATTCAAGAAAAAGTCGAGTTGATGAGATAAAACGTAAGATTATGGCTATACACTAACTGAAAACGACGTTAATGTAGTTCTTTATAATAAGCGACTATCAGAAGTGCGTTTTAGAAATGACAGTACAATAATTATAATTTGTTTTTTGTGAATTATATTAGCAGTGATTATTAAGAAAGGAAAAATATGTGTTTTTTTAGTACGTTTACGCTAGTTCATATATTTTTCGTGATTCGTTTAGAATTAGCTAAATAATTAATGTGCCCAAGCCAGTTTTATACTCACTCACTTCCCTTTATATCGCCTTATTAGCTCTTTGGTTCGGCGGGCCCGCGCTTGAATTTAAGATTTGATACAACCACTATTGGTTTATATGTTGCTTAAGAGTGTGCATACCGACATTTCAAAAATTTCTTAAAACGGGAGACCTTCTATCTCGACAACCGTTACTAAATAATATGCTTTGCAACAAAATAGGGTAGATGCATTGAACCTTTATCTAGGGAATAACCGTAATAGATTTTTTATATCTTGTATAGATTTTGCAAAAAAAATATTTAAAAACACCTCTGACCTTTTTTCCGAAAGACGGAAACTCGTTTCCCGAAAGTCGCGGAGTAATTTTTTTTTATTGTACTGATAATATGCATTAAAATCTAGGGAATAACCGTAAAAGTTTTTTGATAGACGCAAAAATAACCCCAAAAAAATGGAAAAAACGCTATTTTTACCATTTTATCATGCGATTGTCACGCAATTTTGAACCTTAATGCCGTGGGAAAAGACTGTGACGTCATTCCTGGTGCCATGCCCTTAAAATTAATGTCAACTTATCAAGTTTTAAGGAGAACCAATTTAATTTTTAAATATGACCTAACCAGGATTCTGCAGTATCGTTTCTCAAAATATGTGATTTGAGAATTCTCCTGTGTAAATTGATTCAAGGACGTTACTTAAATGTTATGGTGATTCCTAAATTCAATCTCTAAATTTTATTCGGATATTGTATGGCAGTTAAGAGGTTTGTAGCAGGAATAGTTGGTAATATTATTTTCTCTATACCATCAGCGATTGGTTCCAATCAGAATGAATGTTTCTATATTTATTGAATGAGACAATAGATACGACGGATAGATAGATGTAGGCAATTTGTCGATATTCGTTAACAACTTGATGTCTCGCTGTGTTGTGCATTGTATGGACCTACCAACATCCCCGCAGGGGAAATCATCCCTAATAGACCAATACAACTCAAGAATCTAAACACTACGCCACAAATTCTTATTTTGTATAATTTCTAGGACAATATTTTTTAAAGTGTTCTCTTAGAAATATTTTTTTTGGTAAAATCGATGGGCCTTCACTGGTTTGCTTTCTGTTTTTGTTTAATTATTGACATGTGCAGTTATAACTGTTTGTGCCCATGTGACTAGATAAATAGACATGAACTAAATGAAGGAAGAATTAAGTAAGAATCACATAATAACGAAAAATATATATGAGGTGGCCTGTAGCCTGGTTGGTGACGCGCTCGACTGTTAATCCAGTGGGAGCGGGTTCGATCGCCGATGCCGACCTACTCAAGTGACCTAGCCGAAGTGGACAAAGGTGTATTTGGGTTTATTTCAATAAACGCAGATTCATTCACTTTCGCTTTCAAAAAATAAGGCTTGAGAAAGCGCTACTGTCTGAGAGTGACCTAGACTGATTGTGTCGACTGGATCCTCAAGGATGGATGCGTTTTTAGTAAAATGAATGGGAGAGCGTGTATAACTAATTAGTTGAATGTGATGGAGGCTGGGAGTGTGCAAGGATGTGATTTCTGTCCTCTATGATTACTCCGCACAGAACGTGAGAGAATCCTAGCATAGACATAAGTAAAAAATCAATAAACAAATATACGTTTTGAAACTAAAATTATGTATTTTTACCTCTAATTATAAATTTTGGTTATAATAAGGTCGTTCATAAATTAGATTTTTACAATGCGATAAGACATACCCAAGATATGACTGGATAAGACTAAGTAATAACATAACATAACATGCTCGCTGTGACGAATGCCTATAATAGCGAATAGTAAATTTCTAAGGTTGGAATTATGGGAATGTAAAAATAGAATTATAGCTGTGGTTTATAGCCTCACAAGGCTAGTGGAAGTATATGTTACTTAAGAGTATGCAAACCGACATTTCAAAAATTTCTAAAAACGGGAGACCTTATATCTCGACAACCGTTACAAAGAATGCTTTGGAACAACATAGGGTAGATGCATTGAACATTTATCTACGGAATAACCGTAAAAGATTTTTTATATCTTGTATAGATTTCTCAAAAAATAAAAGTGAACATCTCTGATCTTTTTTCCGAAAGACGGAAACTCGTTTCCCGAAAGTCGCGGAGTAATTTTTTTGTTCCCATAATATGCTTTAAACTCTAGGGAATAACCGTAAAAGTTTTTTGATAGGCACGAAATTTTGCCCAAAAAATGAAAAAAAAAACGCTATTTTTACCATTTTATCGTGCGATTGTTCGCGCGATTTTGAGCCTTAATGCCGTGGAAAATGACCGTGACGTCATTCTTGGTACCAAGCCCTTAACTTGGGATATCAGTTAGTTAATCTATATAGGTCTAAGACCGTGTATCGATAGCGAGCAAAGTAAGGGGGCTACAACATATATCGCGTAGAGTCTACGGCGTAGAGGGTATGTCTTAATGAGCCTACATCTCGTAACATAGCCAGGGTTCGACTGTTATATTATAATAGAGGGTGGTTGATGGCGAAAGGGTGGCGATAAAGGATGGTTCGCTGGTATAACGAGCGATGAAAATATCAGCCACTACTAATATGTATAATATTTATACTATGTATAATATTTGTTCATAATGATACAAATATATTTTATTCATATTATTATGGCTAATGATAATTCAGATATTGTACGATTTTTTTAAGGATCTGGGCTTGTATACACAAACCCAAATACTTTCCTGCACACTTAACAGTAAGCTACATAAAAAAAATGTGCCTTGAAGTGCAGAATACATTGCAAGCGCCGGGATTCGAACTCAGATTCACTGTATCTAGACTGTCAAATGTATACAGTGGACAAGAAGTTTGTCGAATATAATATGTAGATGGAAATTGGACAATAAGTAATCCATGAATGAGGTGGCGCAAAGGGCAATAGACTACTTGAAGAATATTGACGCGGAGCTATTGCTCCTACGTAACTTGCAGGTACGATAGAATAAAAGGATCAGTGGAGATTAAGTATTCTATGTTTGTCTTCATTTTTTTTAATTGGGCTTGAATTTAAAAACTTAAATACTTTCCTGGACACTTCACAGTAAGATAAAAGCTCATGTCGTGAAGCGCAGAATACATCATCATCATCTGCACCGGGATTTGATTTAGGTAATTAGATATTACATTATGAACTTTCACAAAACTGCACATGAAATAAAATTGTACGTAGACTCATAAAATTCTATAGATTTCCTTTGTCTGGAAATAATTGGCAGAAGTAAGAAGGTAGCTATTAATTCTACTGTAGATATTGTTAAGTCTACAATAATATTATTAAAACAGAAAGTATAGATTCTAGAAAGTATTCTGTAGTATTCCCCTTAGTCGTAATGCAATTAATACAAGATCTCGTTTAATACGATAATTGCCTCTGGGCGATTTTCTCCAATCAAATCCTGAATGACCGCACGATTAAAGAAAACCTCAAAGAGAATCGAAAGAAAACCAAACGGGTATTGCAATTATTGTAATAAAACAATCTCTTCAATAATTCTTCCTCTCCATTTCGTGCAGTAATAATAAATCTGAAATAGGATTCTCATGAAAATGATACAAAAGTTATATCAGATTTAATGAAAAATAAATAAAAAGTGCATCTTAAGGTGGCTCTCCACGGTCCGTGATATTACGGACCGACGCCAAATTTTCTATACAGTTTGCAATATCACGGACCATGGGAAGTTATCTTTCCATGTCGATGCGTTAGTGCACAAATATTGCATGCCCACTTTGTGGCGAAATTGAGAAAATACACAAAATGTTTATGGTGTAAAAACATTGCTTGTCCAAATGTGTTATTCTTTTTAGAAATAGCTTTATTAAAATACACAGTAGATCCGTTTCTATAACAAAATTCGTTATTAATTAGTGCTTAGTGAAACAAATTTAGTATAAACTTGACATATACCTAGCGGTAGTAGATGCCAAAAAAATATTTTAGTTGAATTTTAAAATATTATTACTTAAATTAATAAAAATAACGTTTGTAACGGACCCAGGTAGCTGTAGGCACATCGGTATATCTATTGTGTAGTAGCCAGGCAGGTAGATGCATTGTTTTAAGGGTCTATTGTCTGAATTAACTGCAAGACACATTATATTATAGCAACTTGGAAAGTTTGCACTTAGCGGGGTACATTGTTGTAGTATAGGGGCTCATTGTGTGAAAAATTCGTTTCAAGGGATTACAGGAATTCAACCACGTGATGGAAAGACCCCAAAGCCCCATGTAGGGTCTTTGCTCACCTGTTTTAAATCAGTCGATCGCCAGCCCTTGTAGTATGCAGTCAAGCTATAATCGTGAAGCCAAACTATGGCTATTTAATATAATTATCCGTATATTATCCTCGCCTCGGGCGAACTGATACTTAACGTGTATATGTGCTGTTCTAATAACCACCAATTATTTTTGTCGTGTAATTTGCAATATCATTTTATCATAGACACTGTATTGAACTTTGAGTGAACGAACTTATTTGTGATCTAATTCATCGAGTGAGAACGAATCATTAATTGTGTGCACGAACTGTTATTATTATTATCATCATCGATTAAAAGTAACTATTTTGAATTATGTAATTTATACCGGACGCTGTGTTGAAAGTACACGAACTGTAATTACTGTTGTCTGCCACTAGTTGAATGAACTGTTATTATATCTGCTACCAGTGTAACTGCCACGAGTTACGTAATGTTACGTTATCCTCCTGGCCACATGGCATAACGCCAGGACGCCGGTGTTTCACCTCATCACGGGAGGGCCACCAAGCCCCTCTCACATCATCACAGGGAGAGTTACCAAGCCTCTCTCACCTCATCATCGCCGAGGCCTAGGCAGGTCTTGCGCACAGCCGTCATCGAGGGACAGAAGTCTATGAAGTGTTTGCGTGTATTCTTTGATCAGTGTTACGTACGTACATGGACAGTTTCGGACAATTAGTTTTAAATGTAGTGATTATATAACATCCGTAGCGTAAGTACCTAGCCATAAGTTTCTTATTTGATTTTTAAATATATGTATAAAATTTCATTCTGTTGTTTTCACTCCTCCAAAGCACCCAGAACTCAAGCATAAAATAAATAAGTAGTTGTTTATTGACACTGGGAGCTGAACCGCGGACAAGGTGCTCTCCCAAGCCTGAAGCTACGTGTCAATTTGGCTCGCCAACGTGTGGCTATTTCCAGTAAGTGTGCTGGAAGGACTCATCACCCTGAGATGTAACGTTTGCTTTGTTCGAGATGTTTTCTGTTCTGCTTGAGTTTTGTTTTGGAGGAGTGTTGGGGTTGATTTTGTTGCGCTTCTTTGCGAACCGCAAGGTTGAGGATGGCAAGGGTAGAGATACCAGCGTAACTACGGAGTCACAGCCTGATAGTGTGGGTGGTGTTGACGTAGAGAAAACTGGGGCGAATGAGACCGTTCACTTCTCTCATGCGTGCTGTTATGCACGAGCTGAGTGGTTGGGGCAATACTCGGGAAGACCAGAGGAGTCTGCTGAGAACTTTATTCGTGGAGGCGAAGAGTTCTTCGCAAAGGAAAAATATAGTGAGCAAGGGAAGGTAAGACAGGCTTATAAGAGACTAACTGGAAAGGCAAGGGAATTTTGGGAAGTTGAAATTGGTAGGGATATTGGAATAATAGATTGGGATTGGTTTAAGGTAGTATTCTTATTAGCACATGGGGTCGAAAACCAATATGGTTCACTGGTTTCTCACCTATATGGGAATAGACAGGAGGTCAACGAACTCGGCTGTATATTCCTTCAGAGGAAAAAAGCCCTCTTTCAACGTTTATTTGGGGATAAGGATATAAATAAAGAGTGTAAGACGTTTGTACGATTGATGTCTCTTAGGTATAGGAACGTATTTGCATTGGGAGATTACACATTTGAGGAACTTTACAAAATTGCAACGAGGATGGACATTCAGTTTGAGACAGTATATGATAGGCAAGAAGAGAGGGGGTATCACTATCATCACAGACGATCTAGTGATTTAAACTCATACGACCTGAGATCGCGATAAATCGGAATAGGACCGACTCAGGAGTACGCAAAGTAAGATCATGGGAGGAGAGTAGTAATCGTTTTTCGAGAGGTAGCTCTGTTGGCAGGGAGGTAGAGAGAGTAGGGGGTGACTCACCAGCGCCTGGAATGGGTTTCCAGCATCCTGAGGAGCAGGATAACGCGTTGAGTGTGGTGAGTGAAGTTGAGGTAGTTAGCGTGGGTGTATCGAGCGATACAACGACAGACGAGGGTTGCATTCGAAATGGAGTGACAGAAAACTCCTGTTCAGTGGTGGTGTGTCAGGGAGAGGACGCGTTGCCAATCTCGGAGGTTCGAGTGGAGGACCTCCCTCACCAACCAGCTGAGCAGGGTGTCTGTATGTCTGTAGAAAAGATGAATGTAGAATCCAAGGAGATGAATAAAAGCGAAGTTGGAACTGAGTGCCTGACAGAGGAAACGATTGCTAGCGAAGAGAAAGACAGAGGAAGTGCGTATGAGGGTACGATCGTAGATGTGATAGATGATAGTGATAGGTGTTGGGTGAGAAGGGATGCTGTGACTGAGAGAATGAGTGTGGCCGAGTGCAACCTTCTTTGTTGTTTACTCGCCACGTATCAGCCTAGTAGAGACGATACATCTGTCGATGTACACCGCGTGCGTGACGCAATAGCTGAGTATGAGGAGCTAGGCAGGGAGGTATCTCACCACACTTGTAACGTAGAAATAGCTAGGGGGTACATAACTAGTGAGGTTATCCAGAGGGACTGGAAACGTCGTAGGATAAAATGTCATCCTCATCTTCGGCGCATGGGAGCGTGACTCATGCATTGTATATTTCTTTCATTGTATTAGCTGTAAGATGTTCTAGATGTAAGTTCTGTAGTGCAGGCTTTTTAATTGTTATGTATTATTTAGCTGGGGTCATTGCACGGTTTGGATATTAATCCTAAAAATATCCTGGCGCCCTATCCACATATGTTTAGATTAGGAGTAGGTTAAGTTTGTAATTAGTCCATAAGTTTTGTCCCACTGTTTACAAAAACAAATATTTTTTTGTCAAGTCGGAGGGAGCGTTTGACATATACCTAGCGGTAGTAGATGCCAAAAAAATATTTTAGTTGAATTTTAAAATATTATTACTTAAATTAATAAAAATAACGTTTGTAACGGACCCAGGTAGCTGTAGGCACATCGGTATATCTATTGTGTAGTAGCCAGGCAGGTAGATGCATTGTTTTAAGGGTCTATTGTCTGAATTAACTGCAAGACACATTATATTATAGCAACTTGGAAAGTTTGCACTTAGCGGGGTACATTGTTGTAGTATAGGGGCTCATTGTGTGAAAAATTCGTTTCAAGGGATTACAGGAATTCAACCACGTGATGGAAAGACCCCAAAGCCCCATGTAGGGTCTTTGCTCACCTGTTTTAAATCAGTCGATCGCCAGCCCTTGTAGTATGCAGTCAAGCTATAATCGTGAAGCCAAACTATGGCTATTTAATATAATTATCCGTATATTATCCTCGCCTCGGGCGAACTGATACTTAACGTGTATATGTGCTGTTCTAATAACCACCAATTATTTTTGTCGTGTAATTTGCAATATCATTTTATCATAGACACTGTATTGAACTTTGAGTGAACGAACTTATTTGTGATCTAATTCATCGAGTGAGAACGAATCATTAATTGTGTGCACGAACTGTTATTATTATTATCATCATCGATTAAAAGTAACTATTTTGAATTATGTAATTTATACCGGACGCTGTGTTGAAAGTACACGAACTGTAATTACTGTTGTCTGCCACTAGTTGAATGAACTGTTATTATATCTGCTACCAGTGTAACTGCCACGAGTTACGTAATGTTACGTTATCCTCCTGGCCACATGGCATAACGCCAGGACGCCGGTGTTTCACCTCATCACGGGAGGGCCACCAAGCCCCTCTCACATCATCACAGGGAGAGTTACCAAGCCTCTCTCACCTCATCATCGCCGAGGCCTAGGCAGGTCTTGCGCACAGCCGTCATCGAGGGACAGAAGTCTATGAAGTGTTTGCGTGTATTCTTTGATCAGTGTTACGTACGTACATGGACAGTTTCGGACAATTAGTTTTAAATGTAGTGATTATATAACATCCGTAGCGTAAGTACCTAGCCATAAGTTTCTTATTTGATTTTTAAATATATGTATAAAATTTCATTCTGTTGTTTTCACTCCTCCAAAGCACCCAGAACTCAAGCATAAAATAAATAAGTAGTTGTTTATTGACACTGGGAGCTGAACCGCGGACAAGGTGCTCTCCCAAGCCTGAAGCTACGTGTCAAACTTATTTTAGCTCAAAAAGTAATAGAAGTATGTCCTTTGCACTAAACTAGGTATATCGTACTAAAAAGTTAAACGTCGAAAATAATAATATGTACAATAATTTAACATTGGCTAGATTAATATTAATAAAATCGTTGTGTGTATGTAAATATTGTAAATCCGGACGCGCAACATTTTTCATAAAAATAAAGTAAGTACCTACTTAATTTTCCCAAAGTCCCAAAATTAAAAAAAGGATTAACACAAAATTCTTACAAAAAAAAAAATGCTTCCCAACAACATAACAAAAAGTAAGAGATACGGAGTGCCCTTGTGGCGAAATCATCAACAAAACGGTGCGAAAAAATAATCCTGAGTTGCAACATCTGTGCACTGACCCATCGAAGTAGTAGTGCATTGCTTCTGAGCTTGAGCTTTTATAAAATTCGGAAGCTCTTAACAAAAAAAAGCAATAAAATGCACTTTGTAGTGTATGATTAGGTCCATATAATATTAGCTTTACGATGCTGACCAAACGATTTCGATTCAATTTGAAAACTTTTTGAAGACGTCGTTACAAAGATAATAATAAAAGCTATCGTTTCCGAAGTTAAAAGCTTCCTCTGTGCTTTTTTTTTGTTTAACTTTTGTAGAATAAATCGAATAACGTGCATTTATGTTTCGATGATACAGTTTTGTGTTTTGTTTGATTGGAAAACGATTTAGCAATCGAACAGAAAGCTATTCTTGTAAAAGCTATTGAGAAATTATTGCATCAAATGAATAAGAGTGTAAAATACTTATATAAGTGCTTTTTGTTTTGCAATCAAAAACTTTACTGAGAACGTAAAGCAACGAATAATTTGATCGCTTATTTTGCATTGCTTTCTTATTAAAGTTAATGTGTCCATTCATTCATGCATGCATCTCATCTAACCAGGACATTTTCAATTCACGTAAGTTTATGACTTGTGTTAATAAGCAATCATAAAAAAACTTTTTAAGAAGCACGCTTGTATTTCTCCAAATTAAAATATAAATAAGTTAAATTTACCAATTGAAACGTGTTTATATTAAAACAGTTCTACAATTTTTAAGAGGAGGCATACTGCTGTTTTCAAAAATTTCTAAAAAGGGGAGACCTTAGATTTCGACCACCTTAATTTTTGGGTAATTTCGCTTCAATCATAAAACTTGCATAATATATTATCAATACAAATAAAAAAAATTACCACGACTTTCGGAAAACGAGTTGCTATCTTTGGGAAAAAAACATTAGAGGTGTTTTTCACATTTTTTTTTTGAGAAATCTATTCAAGGTATCAAAAATCTTTTACGGCCGTTCCTTAGATAAAGGTTTAATGTATCTACTCTATTTTTCTCCAAAGCATATTTACTATTTAGTAAGGTTGTCGAGATCCGAGGTCTCGTATACTCATCTTCTTCTCAGGTTTCAATCCAATGGATTTGTTTGCAGCAAAGAACACCTCGCTTTCCACTCCCCCCGGTCCTCCGCACAACGCTTCAGCTCCAAGTATGAGGAGCAGCTCATATCCTGGAGAACCTGCTCCATATATTCCTGTCGGGGTCGCCCTCTGTGAGTTGTCCCCTCGGTCATTCCCTCCATTACGGTGTGGAGGAGGTTTTCGTGTCGTATTGTGTGGCCTATCCACTTGGCCCGTCTCTCTGAGATAACGTCGCAAAAACATATACGTTTCTCACTTAATGATGGTGGAGGTTCATATGTAATAGGTATAGAATCACTTTCTCCATCATTCAATATTCTAAGATCCTAATGAGTCGATTTGTATTAATGACATCTAATGAATCGAATTATCTATGGATCTGTCGGATCGTTTCACATCCTTTTCAGAGATATGGTTACAGTAATGTAATCGTTACTTCGAATTTCGATTCCGATTTCCCTAATATTAATAATCATCATTAGTGATCGTATTATTTATGGAGCTCTTTAACGATATAATGACGATCATAATAGACTCGGTGTAGTTTTGCACAACAAACAAACGAAAATCACTTATTTCATTGACATCGCTGTACCACACACATTTAACATTCAAACGACTGTCGAGAAAAAGGTAAAAAAAAAAAAAAATGACATTCTAGGTCAGTAAACAGAGTCCCATTAGTATTATCAGCTACTTACAGGTATAATACCAAAATTATTAATAAATAATTTTATTAAATTTTCCGGGAAATCTCAGAGAAAAAAAAAATAGTTGGAAATATAACATCGATTTTGTTTAGGTATACCGATCGGTTGAAAATCTCAATAGTTATTGTAAGTTTAATTGTTTTATTGTTATTGGATTATTATGTTATTTTACTGGACTCGTCAATTTTTTACAATATATCAAACATAATTTCAATGCATAAGTACAAGTTACCTACATATATATTATTTATTTTTTAATAGTTATTTAGTTAGCTGAGCCAAGTCGGGCGCAAAGGTTAGCATATAATCCAATAGTAATAATAGAGAGTTCATTTAATTCACTAGATATCGATAAGGGAAGTAATGTTTGGTATACTATACACTTCGATAAGGTAAATAATGTCGGGTGTAGTATACACTAACTGATGATGCTTAAATATAATACATAGGGCATACTTAGTATACTAGAGTTGCGATAATGAAACGGTAAATTGCGTGCGTTAGGTACTTCGGTATCTGGAGTTTGATAGGGGACGATGGTGCAGTGCAGCGGCCAGGGTGTATCCCTGCAGCCTTCCCCTGGACAGGAGTTGTTCCTCATTTGCAGTATGCATTTCCTGCAGCAATATTACGTCAGTGTTTTAATAACTTTTCGCACACCTTCTTCCTTATTATGATAACACTTCCACACTCTACCACTGTGAAACGACAACTGACAAGTCTCTACTTGCATAAAAATATACTTATTGCATAGTATGATTGAAATGTACTCGAGTACTTGAAATGTACTCGAGTTCTTGAAATGTACTCGAGTACTTGAAATGTACTCGAGTACTTGAAATGTACTCGAGTACTTGGAAAAGTATTCGAGTATTTTTTTTGGTCTAAAATGCGCCGAATACAAGTACAAGTACATATAAATAAATGTACTCGTGACTGAGTACTGAGTACACAAAAAGTACTCAAAGTACAATGTATGAGTACTTGTACTCGAGTACCGCCCAGCTCTGATAGGGGCTGCCTGATAATCCACCAGGAAATGGGGTTAAACTCAACCCCCACAATCTGGCAAATAACATTCTATATTATAAATACGTTATAGGTATTCTAGAGTGGATTATCAGCGATGCCCGGTATTATCCGGGAAATTTAATAATAAAATAACAAATATTCATCTTCGAGTTCGATTTCCGGTCGAGACGAACTGAACTGAGGTGGTCGGTAGCCTGGTTGGTAACGCGCTCGACTGTTAATCCAATGGACAAGGGTTCGATCCCCGATTCCGACTTTCTCCACTTCACGACACAAGCTTTTCAAGCTTACTGTGAAGTGTACAAAGGTGTATTTGGATTTATTTAGATTAACTTGGATTCATTTTTTATATTTAAAAAAAATGGCGAATGTTTCTCGAATGTAAAGTGATCACTTAAGTCAGCCGAGGACTATGTTCATCTTCAACTCTACATATCATAGGAATACTGCATTATAATATGTTATCGGTACTACGATATGTGGAAAATCCAGCGCCTTATAAGAATGATTTGTAAAAAAAGTAATTCAAGTATAGATACTCGTACATCTGGGGTTAGCTGGCAGAGACTGCAGCATTGCAATCAGCTCGTGTCAAATGAAATTTTAAAACGTTTTGTATTTTGTTCACGCGCAGTAAATAAATAATACTGAGTGGGTGAATGTTCGATTGATCTCTATCACTATGCCACCGAGCATTACACTTCGAATTTCTCATTACACATTAAACTTATCAGTGTGCATAAATCAGATCATTAGAGCTGTTAATTGCTTCACTTAAATGATGTTAATACTCGTAATTGCAGTTAGATTTTACGTTCTTCAAGTAATATTTCCAACCAATCATATACTTTGAATTTGAAAATCGAATGAATTCAAAATTTCAAAAAAGAACGCGTTCACAATATGAAAAATAAAACAACATTAAGGCTCTATTCTGCAAACTACATTTCAACCGTTGGAATTAACGTGCGCGTTCCATTTCGTTCTTGAAATCCAAACGTTCCATTCCATCGATGTTCATTTGATAATAATGTTATTATAAGTGTACTTATATAAATAATATCTTGAAAAGTATGTATGTACGTTTCTATTCATAGGTTTATCAAAATTTTTGTGAGAATATAGATTTTTTCGGATTAATATCGGATTCTACATGTCTTAATTTAATATAACAAGTAGTTATCTCAACAGATATACAGTAAAGGATGTACTTTCCATCAGGCTTATGAAATGGATGGACTGGAATTGGAGAGTGTTACTTATGTGCAAAGTGATCACATTAAACTAGCCGACGATCAGTCATAAGCCTGATGGAAAGTCCATCCGTCGCTGTATATCTGCTGAGATTACCACTGGTTGACTGTGATTTGCAATACCTTGCAATAAGTCCACCTTTTAGCACACTACTATTGTCTTGTTTTGTAACTCTTCGTGAATTTTTGCTAAAAAAGATTTATTTAAATACTTGAGCATTTGTGGTTTCACAGTGGAATAAATACAAAAAAATCGAGTTGGTATGTAGGAATATTTTCATATTAGATGTCCATGGTTTCGCCGGGCAGACCAGCTAGTACACACTAAATAATATGATTACCATATTATAATAATGCTATGTGGTCATACTGTATGTAGGCACTATACTATATGAAATGTATGTAGCATGAATTCAGTTCAATTAGATGAACGTTGAGATAATCTGGCTGTATCATAGGATAATGAACGGTTAATACATATTATTATTATATTACGTATGGCATATATTCCCATGCATACTATCCTAGGTATAGTATTATATTATTATGCACCGACGACGATTGTAATGTATACAGAATAGCTCTCACGTGATATTGCGATCGTGTTGCTAACAGTGACCGGACAAAAACCCATAAGAATTTGCTCAACATGAATAAATCCCAAAAAATATAAAAGCACTTTTGAAATACCATGCTCAAGGGACAAAAGCTCAAATCTAATTGGATTTTGAAAATAATAATAATTGTATCTATTAGTATACGATTTCCTTCAGTGTGTTAGAAAATACCATAGATTAGAAAATAGACAAATAAATAAGCGAATCTAAAATGCGATAGACAATAAAATAGTCAACATTTTATAAATGATTCATCTACTGGAATCCATCTAGAAAGTTTGGGCTTTTATCCGTTGAGGATATTTCTGAAGAGCTTTTGTCATTTTTGGGATTTATTCAGGTTGAGCAATATTCTCATGGGTTTTCTCCGGGGACCGTTGCAAACAGCGGTTCTGTCTGTAACTAAATAATTATATTAGGGTAGGTACTATTGAGTAAATACAGTTGACATCCGATTTGCTAATCGACCTGTAGGTTTTTTGTGCAGTTGATAGTCTGCTAAAAATATGGCTGTTTACAGTACACCTCTAATATTTTTCCCGGAAGACGGAAACTCTTTTCTCACAAGTAACGATTTTTAAGATTGTTAATAAGTATTCATTTAAATCTGTGGAATGACCGTAACAGTTTTTCGATTGAAGCGAAATTAACCCACAAAAATGAAAAAAAACGCTATTTTTACCATTTTATCATGCGAGTGTTCGTCCGATTTTGAACCTTAATACCGTGGGAAATGACCGTGACGTCATAGTTGGGTTGCAAGCCCTTAATTGTATAAATAAATTGCACATTCGCACTGGTTACCTCAGGTTGAGTGAATCACTGTCACCGTAAAAATATATCGATGGTTACATCAAAATGGATTACGTCCATACAATGTTAATAGAGTTGGTAAATTTAAAATTAAATACATTCATACCAACCGCAAACTAATTGATGATTACAGTGAGCCGAATTAAGGGAGATAGTAGTGATGTTACATAATATAATTGTTATAATATTGTGTAGGTACCAACCTAACGATAATAATTATCATTAAACGTATAGGTACCTACTTATAATCAATGCACTGGTGTTGCCATTACAACGTGGGGAGTAATGACGTCATCAATACGTATGATTAAATTACTGGTATGTAAAGGCCAGCTGAGCAAACAGGGGAAAATCAGAAAAGAGTAGTAAATATATCAACAGATATACAGCGAAGGATGGGTTTTCCATCAGGCTTAAGACTGATTGTTGGATGCATTAATGTGATGCCCAAAGGTAAAATACTGCTAAGAAAAATGACGAAAAATGAGTCTACGCAATTGCAAAAATGACAGTTTTGTTAAGGTCATAACTACTTCTATATCCATCATACGATTTTGAATTTAAAAGCTATTCAGATAGTAGGTAAGTATATATGTACATAAGTTTTGTCTAAATACATGAAATATAGGAAAACATTAATTTTTAAGTTCAAAATAAAAAATTACTTTATTTAAAAAAAAAACGGAGTTTAATGCATATTATCACTACAAATAACTTTTTTCTTTGCGACTTTAGGGAAACGAATTTCTCCCTTTAAAAAAAATCAGTGGTATTTTTACATTTTTTTGAGGAACCTATACAAGATATGAATGATTTGTTATGGTCATTCACTAAATAAAGGTTCAATGTATTAACTATATTTTTTGATAAAGCATAAGTATATTATTTAGTTAGGTTGTCGAGATCCAAAGTAAGATTTTTTTTTAAATGACAGTATGCCAGCTCCTAAGTTTAAAATTCTATTAATGTGATTATTTTAGGGGGACTACTGACTGTTGTGTGCGATCTATTTTATATGAAGCAATAGATAATAAGGGTACTTACCTATAATGTGTAATCAAATAACAAGTTAATAGGTTCATTATTTACCAATGATAATTATTCTGGTGTCGATCATTAAGCCTTTAATCGCCTGATGAATAATCCAAAGTGGAAAATGTTGTTAATCCCTATAATCACAGCATGTAGTACGAATGTGTTATTTCATTCGAATGAATAATTAACTAGTCGTATTTATTACGACGACGGGTTAGAATTAGAGTAGAGAAACAGTCGTAATACATACGAGTATCAACTAACAATTTTTTTTATTTATTTTGTATAATTCTGCTGGAAATCTGGTAACAATGTAACGCAGGCCCTGTGGCAACTTTTGCAAGGTGTTCGAATATGTACGGAATTTAAAACACTCGTGATAGCAACTCTCTCACCTAGATTCGAAACTTTTTCGGATGATACTACTTTTCATTGACAAAATGTTGCGTAACATAATTTCTCAGACAAAAGGATTTCTCAGAATGTAAAAAAAAATATGTATGACCCACACAGTTGGTGATAGGCTGAATGGTATATGATTCTCGAGTGTAAAGTGATCACTCAAGCCAATCTTTTACCTGTAGTAAGTTCGGTGGGGGTGAATCGATTGAGATATCTACAGAATTTAAGGAATAAAGTAATTGGACTTGCATACACAAACCCAAATTCTTTCCTGCACACTTTGCACTGGACTAAAATTAATGATTGGATAGCAAAGTGTGGAATACATCGCCAGCGCCGGGGTTTGAACCTGGTAGGTACCTGCCGCTTGACTAACTACCGTCTCAACCAACCGCGCCAAACTCATTGCTAATTGACTAAAAAAAACGAACCAAACGAACAAAGATTTTGTCTGGATATTTTTGAGCATAGGCATTGCTATGAGACTCTAGGTGCTATTATATAAATAAGTATGAGTA
Organism: Ceraclea dissimilis; assembly: GCA_963576895.1. Taxonomy (NCBI): domain Eukaryota; kingdom Metazoa; phylum Arthropoda; class Insecta; order Trichoptera; family Leptoceridae; genus Ceraclea; species Ceraclea dissimilis. The sequence continues at coordinate 1,383,823 of OY756365.1, forward strand.
TAAAAATCTCTAGATTCTTTTTTTATAAATATTTTTTGCGTTTCCAAGAAAGTGAAACTTATACCAACGCGCGCAGCCCAGGATGAAAATAGCTGAAATTTCATATTAGGCCAGGTATTGTTATTATTTCAATAACACAGGTGTCGTCCACATTTACATAAGGTAACCTTTCATTCAATATTATTTTTCTCCACTAGTAGCTCGGATAATACCTATTTCCTTTTTTTTTATAAAAAAATCTAAATCTTTTGTTTTCTTCTTCATTTCTTATTAAAAAAAAAACATATTAAAAAATGTGTAACACAATTTAAGGTTTTTTGTGCCTGACCCAAATACATATTTTTCCATTCTATTCTATCTCCTCACGCCGCATCCTTTGCGGGGTAGGAAGAGAGAAATGATAGCCAGACTTTCCTATCTTTACACACACTTAGTGCTTCCGTCACATTTATGCAATTTGTCATAAACACTCTACGATTCCTTTTTCTAAGAACATGTCCATCCTTGAGAATCTTGTCTACATGGTCATGCATGTGGTTCTCATAACTAGCCCTATCCTTGCATACACTCCTAGCCTCCGTGAAATTTATGCAATTTGTCATACACACTCTACGATTCCTTTTACTCAAAACGCGTCCATACTTGATGTTCTAGTCGACATGATCGGTCCAGGTCAGTGTCGGGCATCTGCGCTTTCTCGCACTTCTTCGCTCACTCAAATAAATATATTAAAACACAAATAAGAGGTATTTAGAAAAACTGTGAATCATATTAATTAAGACGAATAATGAAAATGAAAAGGGTTTGATTTGCAGGGTAAAAATATTCCTAAAAAGTACATTAGAAAATGTAGTTCCAAATTCGTTCAACGGTCATGAAATGTTTGTGGGAGAAACGTGGGTGGATGGAAATAATCGCTGCATTGAACTGAGCAAATGTCAGAGTCGGGACGGAAACCAAAGGGTGATTGGAAAGAGTAAAGGGTTGAAAAGGAACAAGGGGGTGGGGCAGATAGCAGAGGACAGGCTGGGCGAAGGGATGAGATAGAAGAGAAGAGCTTTCAGAATAATATGGAAAGGTTCAGAGGTTTACTCAATCGAATATAATGAAGATATTGGTTTACACTACTCTGAAAGGAGATTCGAGTTCACTGCGGCGGGTTTTGTTGAATAAGTATTTTAAGCAACTGTTTTAATAATGTAATCTATTCTACATACTCGTATGTAATATCTTTTCAGAATCTAAATGGTTAGGTTTCAACTGAAACTGTTCTCAAACCTCAACAAGCAATTGTATTTACAAAACGAGACCAATTATATTTACAAATTATTTTATCTGAAGGTTCTGATAAGTCCAAAATCTTGAGAAAATGAGATCAATGACTCATATCTTTTACACATAAATGGAACCTTATTAGTCTCTAGTAGTTATTTACAAAACTATCCCACTTTTGAGTGATTTTGTTAGTATTGAAGATACTTAAAGATTTAGTCGGTTTGAAAACCTACAATTAAAGAAATTACCAGTACCTTGTTCTATCCAGATGGTTAAATGTTTTTTTTTTTATTTTATGGGAATACAATATACACTTGCCGGCGTAACAGCTCATCGCCTTTTCGCCGGACAGTGTGCGGGTTACAGGTGTGCAAGTATCTGAGATGGATATTAGGTATAAGGTATTACGATCGAATTACGAATGATACTCTGTGTCGGTTTACCCATCATTTCTAATACACAGGATAGTCCTGGTTGAGGCATATTTTGAGAATGTCAGATGACAGTCGACCAAAGAGAACGCGGTTTTTCAATTTTCATCCACAAAATACTCCAGGTTGACTGTAAGTTATTGATTTTGAAATAAGTCTCGCAGTCCGTCATTTAGCATGCTACTATTGACATGTTCTGTAACTCTATTTATCCTTTTTCACTGTAGATCGTTCCTATAATAATTACATCAGATCGTTAGGAATGGCGTGAGTTGGACCGCTCTGAGTGAAAAACCGCATTTCGATAGAATTATGGGTGGTATTTGGTGGACCCAAATTTTTCATCTTTTGTCATCAAAAGTTTAATATTAATTTCTTTAGAAAAGGAGAATGCTCATTTTGTATGGAAAAAAAAACCCAGGCCCGGCGCAAACGAAATGTAACTCAAATGATAGGTTATAATTAGTAATTAAATACTGCATAGGGGGCATCATCGAAATCAATGGCTTAAGGGGTGAAATACCTATTCGAAGTATTACAGGAGTCACACAAATATATAAGAAAAGGAGCATTAAACAGTTACAATTGCGATTCAAAAGTATATAATATGACGAGTGTAAGGTAGCCCGTCTGATTTTTCTTCTTTTTCATCAACCTTGTTCCCTCCACTGCTGGATAAAGGCTCAAAGGACAATGCTCATGAATTATGTAAAATATAAATATGTCCGGCGCAAACGCAACGTGACTCAAATGATAGGTAAAAATGAGTAATTTTATACTGCATGGGTGGCATCATCGAAATCAATGGCTAAATGCGTGAAATACCTATTTGAAATTCACGAGACACAGAAATTGCATAATTTCAGGAATTTTAGGTTGAAAGAACTTTAAAAAAATATTATTTCTCAGTTCCATATAGCAGTGAAGGGACCAAGGCTGAAGAAGAAGAAAACGGGCTACCTTATACTTATCATATTATACTTTTGAATCGCAATTGTTACTGTTTAATGCTCCTTTTCCTATATATTCGTGTGACCCCTGTAAAACTTCGAATAGGTATTTCATCCATTACGCCATTGATTTCGATGATGCCACCTATGCAGTATTTAATTACTCATTTTTACCTATCATTTGAAATATATTTCGTTTGCGCCGGGCCTGGGTTTTTTATGAGCATTCTCCTTTCAAAGTAAACTCTAGAACTAACATTTCAACGTACTAATTTCATACTTCGAAATTAATAGCAGGAAAGTTAGATTAAGATCTCTGTGATTTAATGAATTTTCTAGAAAATAGTAAGAAGTATGGAAGAAGACTTATAAAGAAGGAATATATTCCAAACTTAATATTCCAAACTTCATACCTGCGGCGGCAATATTGAAACGTCTCGTGAAGTGAATAATTATAAAGACATACCTGGAATCAAAGAGATTAAAGAACATTAGTATTTTGATTAATTTATAGGTAATTAATTACATTAAGACATTAAAAAATATTGGTCCTAATTAGTGGCCCTATGCATAATTATTTGTTTCATTCATTCAGTTCACCAGAATTCCTCTCGTACAAACTTTTAGTAAGTACTAAAAGTCATAATGAAAGATTTTTTATTGTTTCATTACTGTTTTGCTCCTCCCCTGACCAACAACAACTCATATCCGGGGAGTTGGACTAATTGTTTTTATTCAAGGTTTATTTTACAAGTAAAAATAATTTAAATAAATTTATCTAACAAAATGGACGAAAGCAAAATAAGCACCTATACCTATCCGAAGAAACAAAAATACACGATAATTCGTAAATAAAAAACAATATAAAGATTCAAAAGAAAAAAATTGTGGGTACAATTTTCGGAAAAAAATTACCGAATGCCTTATTACGAGCAATTTTAGATAAGATTTTTTACGGTGACTTCAGTTTAAAAACGTGGAATTTGCAATCAATTAAAAAAATCGAGTTAATAACGCAATCAATTTTAATGGTATTGTTACGTAACAAAAAAAATAGCAGAAAAGACATGTTGAATGGTTTTCATTGTTGTCAAATAAATGAAAATATTATATTTAAAAAAAACCCACACGTAGATTGCAAATCCTCCTTGTATTTGGTTGGTCAACTGAATGAAAAAATATAACACAATACAGATTGAAAAACATTGGTTTTCGTGGAGAACAATGGAGCGAAAATATACAGTGGTGGTCAAATATTATTTTGATCTGATAAAAACAATATTAATAACTAGAGACCGCATTATATGCAACTTAAAATGGATGAAATATGTATGCAAATATGCATCATAGGAAGTACCAAAATATGCAACATAAATTAAAACAAATACAACAAATTAACGTTACTACAAGATTTTTTTAAACTTAATTTTTATTTAATTTATGTTTATGATGACCGCGAAAAACAGTTCATGTAAAGTCATAAAATCATGTTTATTTTTTTATAATCATGATCAGCCAGCTATTTTTTTTTAAACTACTTCTTTTCTACTACATTTTCAACTAGACACTAACATTAAATTTTTGTTTTTGAAACGTTCAAACTTTGCATAAGACAGTTAAAATTTAAGAAAATATACCCAAATATGCATGATCAATACATTTTAGTCGAAATATGCAAAATCCTGACTAAATTGCCAAATTTTTTTTTTTTTTATGAAACTGGGTTTATCGAAATTAACCCAAATTCATATTTGTACACTTCACAGAAAGCTTAAAAGTTTGTGTTGTGAAGTGGAGTAAGTCGGGGATTGAACCCGCGCCCACTGGATTAACAGTCGAGCGCGTTACCATCCAGGCTACCAACCACCTCTGGTCGAAATATGCCAAATACTGACTTAATTGCCAAAATATGCATTTGCATATAATCCGGTCTCTATTGATAACAGTAGGTAGGCACCTGCCCTCACATGAGTTGGTTTATTATTTTTTTAAAGCGAAAACAATACAACTTTTGTTTCTGAGATAAATCAGATGGCCGGCTACAACTCTGACAATGGGATATCATCCCCGCAAATCAGCGTTTCTAAAACTTTCAAGTTGTATAACCCAGTTAAAATAATAAGTATAACAAAAATGCTTGCAGCTATGATTTAGAACGAATGTTTCACCATTTGTCCACTAGATGTCGGCAGTTGTTAGTCCTTAACAATGATTTTTAATTTATTAATTTACTTATCCATTCACTAACAGTGTTCACTGTTCAGTTTACAACATTTATAAGTACATAATACAATAAAACGAAACACTATGTAATATCTTACTATTAAACCAACCGATGGCTGATTATAAGTTCAGCAGATGCCCTTCTTAAACTTTACATTCCTTAAAGGCTACACAATCGTTAAGCAAATGATTTGTGAGCCCTTAAACCAGCCAACGATCAGTCATAAGCCGGATGGAAGTCCATCCTTTGCTGTGTATCTGTTGAGATAATTATAACTGCTTGTGATTTTCATTCTGTATTCCAAAAAATTTGATGAAGATTATTCAAATTCCATAATACCTAGTACGATGACAGATATTTTGTTTAACTCCACGTGACTGCTCCATACTAAGATGTTGACTCACAAAAGGCATGTTTTAACACCTCTTACGTTATTCTATCTCTATGGTTTTTTGACAGATGTGTATCCTTTGAAAATTCTATATGGGCAAAGTGAACCACTGTTTCACAAACACAACAGGAATGGGAAAGCGAGATAGGTGACTACCTCTCTACAGATATTTATAACAAACGACTAGTAGATAATACAACAATAGCTGGGCGATGATGAATGAAAAGGGACAGCATGATAAAGTCATTCTGCATCCCTTTCTATCTACTGGGCAACAATAATGGGGGTAATAACTGTAATAAGTAATAACATTGGTATTATCAATTTTGTGCTTACGTAGGGAAATAGAAAAAATGGGATAATATTGAAATGGGATTTCTAAATTTAGTCAGCCGGTGTCATCCGAAAACAATTAAGGTATTTAGTGTACGCTCCAACCAAACTTAACCTAAAAACTTAAATAAATTTAAATTATTTTAAACAATGGATGGTGATTTAACAAGAAATTTTGATGTTTTCAACGTTTCGGCGAATCGAAATTAGGACTCAAACCTAAATGGGTACATTTGAATAATTTCGAAAACGATAGATTGTGCTGTGTTTTTATTTTAATTAATTTTTCAATTGATTAGGTAGCTACTCTTCCTACAGGAACTTTTTGAAAAACGCACATCTTTAGCATGATTTTTGATCCTAGTATTTCATAACTGCATATTCGATACGTTTAAAAAAAAACGTATAAATGAAAATACTTTATTTAAAAAAAATATATTCGCAACTCTATTATACCCGCAATAAATGAAATAGCAAAAAAAAAATACACAATGAAACATGCAAATGCGGGAAAAACTCATTAAAGGTATTCAGTAATTAATATAGCAGGTATCGCGTATGTGTGTGGAACAAAAGCATTTTTTTATTCATATTATGATGGGATTTAATATGTGGAATATTAATATGACCGCACAGTGTACGATTGTCTGATTTCGATATTGTGGAATGAAAATTGAACGACAATTATTATAAAATCTCCATCTATCGCAATTTTCAGAAGTTATTTAAACAGTTTTTTAATATAGATAAAAAAAAATTATAGATAACATTTAAAAGGTAGTCGGTAGCCTGGTTGGTAACGCGCTCGACTGTTAATCCGGCGGGCGTGGGTTCAATCCCCGATGCCGACTTACTCCACTTCACGACGCAATCTTTTCAAGCTTACTGTGAAGTGTACAAAGGTGTATTTGGGTTTATCGAAATAAAGTAAATAATCAGATTCAATAAAAAAATGTTGTAAGTATTTATATTTGCATTGTCGTTTTGCTATTGTTTTGCATTGATATGTATTTGTATTGTAATAGTGTATTGTACATTATTTATTTTAACTTAAATTACACTTTAACATTGCCGTTGTGATCCTCCTCGGAACACGAGTAACTTATGTATATCCGGGGAGTAGTACGGTCATTGCTGTAGTCATATGCCTACTATGCATATAATTATTACATACATACATAAATCTTCTTCCCCGTCTATCCTTGATTGGGTCGGGGGCCCAAAGCATCTGTATATCTTCGCCAGAGGCCCCTGTCACTCGCAGCTTCCAGGACCTCTGGCCACTCCAACCACATATAATTATTGTAAAGTGTATTGTGTATGTTAAATAAATAAAAAAAAACTGTGAATTACTATAATGTGAGTTTTTTTTCACGTGTTTCGATATTTTCCTCAAATAACCAATCCACCCTAATATGTACACAGATAACTATTACAATATTCATAATATAATACCCACATCACACATCAACCATTTATAATATGGATATGATAATAATATAATACCATTTGTGTCGGCAAAAAATACATTGTCAAATCATATCTTTCCGATTCAGCGAGTTTAGTCCTCTCTATCTGCCCCATACGATGCGCAGTTTGACTGCGTGATACAAATAGTAATAGGTTTACTGTGTGCGTATACATATTGATTTTGATATTACTAAAAATTATTGCCTGGAGTAGCCCGGATAAATTATAATTAATGATGATGTGGTTACAATCTTGTAGATTGGTTTGCTCGCCAGTTTCCTCCTTTACGTGTTGGTTCTACAGCGCACGCTCAAATTATGAATTGGTGAATAAAATATTACACTGGATTTTTCTGTACTGCACATTAAAATCGCATCACAGTTTTCCTCAACAGACACGAGGACAGGCGTTCCGATGCTTACGAAGCGGCATTTTGTTGCCTTGGGGAAAAAGTTATCATTTAAGACATGCCGATGTAAGCATCGTCACGTCTATCCTGTGTCTTCCCCAAGAGGGTTCACATGATGCTGCATTGTGTGAATATGTGCAATTCTCATCTTTCTTGAAGAAAAGACGTGTACATAAAATATTTGGATAAATAAATAAAAATAAAAAAACTTCTTCAGATCTCATATTATTAACCGCAGAAGAAAAAGATTATGTTTGTAATTTTATTTATTTTTCGAGTTATACAGGGCATGTAATACTAGTACGTACTAAGGAATGAATGTACCTAATGTTGCTCATAGAGTTGGGAAAGAAAACATCAGTAAAATCAGTAAAATCGAAATCTTCCACAATAATCTTGTTATTGTCGTACGGCGAATCGAATAATATGCGACATTGGTGGTGTCATTACATATGTTTATTTGTTTCATTCTGGGGGGAAGACGAAGGAAAATAAGAATATTTCTCTCAAAAACAAACAGCAATAATGTAATTGTACCAGCTGTAACTCGTAAGAAATGACGGGTCAGTGGAGAAACAGATCGCCAGAATTCCCTATCCTTAGATATTATTAATTTATTTACACTTTTGGTGGACAAATACAGAGGTATGTTAACTGTTGTTGTTTACTTTAAGTTTAAATAAATAAATAAACATTACGAATGATAATTATTTATTCACTAAGGTGAGCTTATCGCAATGCTGCGATCTCTGCCAGCTAACCCCACTATTGTAGGTAGGTACATTATACACTTATACAGATTAGCGCTTACCTGGTAAACATTATAATTAAAATTAATTTCAAATTCTAAAATCTCGACATGTATCGATGGCTACTTAAAGCATGAAGACTCGTATGTTTAAATATGTCAAAATCTATAATATTCAATTCGTAGGCTAAAAATGTGGTAATAGCAGAATAATTTTTGATCATAACTGAAGACTTGTGATCGTGAAGTGTTTTAAATTCCGTATACATCGAACAACTTGTTGCCACGGACTTGCGTTACATTCATACTCGGTTTCGAAGAGAATTATGTAAGTTGATTACTTTACCTAGTACTAAACGCTGTAGAGTTATAGATGGCCGCCGTGATGGGAAGAAATAAAATACTTTTTTTCGTGTATTCTTTCTGGTCCGTAATACACCAGAGATCGTAAGTCGAAGAAATAAATATGCTGTAAATATTATAGTGATTGCAAGTGTAATTTCGTAGAGTCAAACGGTAAATCGATAGATGAGTGGTAGTAACTCCCTTTTGAAAAGAAAGTGATGGTATAGACTAGGCTTTAATGTAAACATCGATTGCCCTATTGTATTGTAGTTAATGAATAGAAATCGATAATAAGTCCGTATCAGTTTTCCGGGATACTTGTAGTCGTAATATTGTTTATTGTTGCTGTAGGAACCTGTAGATCACTCGGACTTAACCCCTTTATCTCTAAATGCACTTCGTTTAAGACATATATATTATAATGAAATTAAAATAATCAGCCATGTTGAAGTTTTCAGCAAAATTGGTCCGTTTTACTTAAATGCGAAAATTCGTTAAATTATCAACAGCATCTACTGACATTTAAACTTAAAATAGGTACAAATGAATAAAAAAGTCTTTGAAATATAGTTTCAAAGATCCGGGATAGTGCATAGAAACTCAGAAAAGTTGGAAAATTGCGTTATGATATTTTGAATCGAATACAAGTAGTATTGAAACCCCTAGTAAGTGAGGTTAAATAGGTAATCTCTTAGAAATATTATCATATTATGAGATCAGATGAATCGATTTGGTAAAAGTATTGATATGTTGTCTGTAATTTCTTAGACATATAATAACATCAGAAAAATAATACATTTTACTTGTTAATAGTATATATTCCTTTCAGTATTCAAACGCAAGTTTCAAAGGTGACGCATCATTCAGTAGGGATAAAAAAAATCGACACAATACATAAAATTATCCGATTTTAACGTTATAATTACTCGCGTTGTAGAATTGCCCCTCACTATTATTAATTAATTAATTATGTGTCTTGAAATAGACAGGTGTTCTTTAAAAATATAAGATATTTTTCAGCACTAAGGTTCGCTACTAATTATGAATGACAAATGTTTGCACAAAGAGGATGTTATGTGAGTTTCGATACACCCATATCATTAACTGGTTACCCCATTATTTGGATATACAATGATAGTATAGTAGATAATAGCATAGAATAATAATATATAGTACCTATAATACTAGTAGTTTAAAAATTACTAATTTATAAGTACTTACCTACCTACTTTTATGGAAAAATGTTTTTTTTTTATAATTAGTAGTTTGCAGTGTTGATATAAGCGGTCACGGATTATAAAATAGGTATAAAATACCTAGATATGAAAAAATAATGAAAATATCGGATTATGGGAGTTATCCACGAGTTAAAAAATCCGATAGACATTATAATATAAATAAAAAATCAATAATTTCAATTATAATATAATTGGAAATTAATAAATTATTAACCATTACATTTTATTATGTATGGCCATTTTCATTAATACGCCAAAAAATAAAGTTGCCAAGGTATTTTAATTTTTAAAATTGGGAAAATAATAAAATACCTATATTACACAACATACGGTAGTAATTTTACTGTTTGCGGTCAACGACAGAATGTGGAAAATATGGCGGAAAATATATAGGTACCTACCTAATTATTAATTTGTGTAATGAGTAAAATTTGGTAACATTTTTAGGTCATTTTAATAGTAATCTCTCTTTTATATCCAGATTCATTAAATTCATAAATCGTGTATGAAAATATATGACTTAACTTCTGTAAACGAATAAAAAACGCCATCTGTGAATAAAAATTCTAATCTCTAAACTTTGAAATTTTCGACACAGATGGCAGTAGTGTATAACAAAACTAGCATATGAATGATGTTGTTAACGTTTTATATATAACGAAAAAAAAACATTTCATATCTTCACAAGTTTTTGCATAGATGGCGGTAGTATATAACAAAACTAGCGTATGAACGATGTTGTTAATGTTTTATATATAACGAAAAATTTATTTTTAAAATTTTGCGTGTTTCTACATAGATGGCGGTAGTATATAATAAAACTAGCATATGAACAGTGTTGTAAATGTTTTATATAGAACGAAAAATTTCGATTCAAAACTGTGCATGTTTTTACACGGATGGCGGTAGTATATAATAAAACTAGCATATGAACAATGTTGAAAAATGTTTATACGGAATGAAAAATTTCATTTCATAATTTCGCATGTTTTTACACAGATGGCGGTAGTATATAATAAAACTAGTACATGAACACAGTTGTAACCGCTTTATTACAAAGATGATTGCGAATAAAATATAGAGATTTAGTGTGCTTAGTAACAAGATATTGAACTCGAACTGGACCTGTATGAAAATATAATTTTATTTCATTTTTATTCACAAAGAAGATAGTAAAAACGATGCCATCATGAACAGAGCAAATGGACACTTTTGATAATAGGTAGTAGTAGTACAAATAAACTAAGTTTCCAATAGCAACCTTTATCTGAAATAGAAAAAGTTTTTAGAATATAGTTTTAGTTTGATATGACATTGCAATCAACATAAATTATTTTATTTCTGTTCTATACTACGATCTCACACCGCGTCCCTCGTGGGGTAAACAGCGAGAACACAACGTCAGACTTTCCCATCCTTAAACACACTTCTCGAACTTAAACATTTTGAGCCCAAAGAATTCAAAAAACCTCTGACATGTTTCCTGATTCGAAACAGCTAAAACATGTCTCCTAAATTTGAAGAATAATTGTTAAAATTCGGTTATAAATCTAACTAAGTGAACAATTCGCCATGCATTTTTGAATCTCACAATTTAAAATAATACGAAAATTTTGACAATTTATGGAGCTTGACAGCTCCGCTGCTTTCTATTAATAGGAAAAACTTGTAAAACATTTTGGTAAGAAATTTAATTTTAAATAGAAAGGTAATATACAAAGAGTTGATAGTTTTCAAATTATAGGCAAAAATGGCCATGAAAAAAAACGAGAAAATTCCAATTTTATTGCTTTTTTGGTAAACTTTAGATTCAACACCCCGAAAAACATAATTTAGAATTAAATAAATCCGGACTACCCCACAACTTTCCTGGTAAAAACCCAATTGGCTTGGACTACTGATCGATGTCGGGTTGTCGGGTGTCAGAGCTAGTTTGCTATAATATTCCACACTATTTGATTTGAGATCTTATTATAGGTATAGGTAATATACTCGTAACTATACATAGTATATTTACACTGTTCCCAGCAGTTTTATAACATAGTTTTTATTATTTATCTTTGAGCTCAACTTGGATGTATTTTCATCAGAGATGTTGATGATAACATCGTCTGCGATTGTTTTTGCTACTAGCTTTTAACACCTGGTGTAACCGAGGCAAATGAGTACTTAAAATAACAGGTGTTCTTGAAAATACTAACCTGTTACCAAACGACCTATAATTCGTGGTTACTGCTTATTCACAACGATTTTTATTTAATTTCGCCTGCGTCTACATTTTCCTCTTAAGATTTTAACAATTTCCCAGCAATGTCCTTAAAATTTAACACATACTTGGAATTTGGGTTTAAAAAACAGTTTAAAAAAAAGTAACATTTTATCAGAAACACGTTTCAATTGTTATGCTGACGCCAGATGTTGGCCGAGCCTCCACAAGTTTTGTGTGAATGAGTAAAAAGACGTGCGGACGGGGTGATTGTCTTGGACTGTATACGTAACCGACGGCTAACGCCTTTTTATTCATGAGCACAAAAAATGTGGTAACTCGGCCAGAATGTGGATGAGGCATTCAATTTTCATGAATTTTATTTTTATCTGGGGTAGGCGTGGTTCTCTTACGATTACTTATTCAGTGCAACAAAAATTATATTCGATTGTTCCGTAAAAGTCAGAAGTCAATAAAATAGCCATGAGATATCAGTTGTCCCTGATGCCTCCACACAAAAAAAAAACAAAATTTTCCCGATATTTTTAATTCACTGTGATTTTCTAAAATCGTGCGTAAGAGCAGTGACTGCTCCGTCGAGGTTGTTACTAATTCTCACTCGGGGAAAATAAAATATGTTTTTGTGTGTATTTACCAATCTACTTTTATGCGTACCTACCTACGTAAAATCAAATTACTTATGTTGTTAGAAGAATAATATATATTCCAGATAGGTATGGGTGTGGGAATAGGTATAGGTATGGGTGTGGGAAAAGGTATAGGTATGGGAATGTACCTACTGTGCGTGGCGTGTCACCTTGGGAATCGTCACTCGAGAAGTCGTAAGGATGATTTATTTACATACCTACTTCCTTGAAAATTTATCAAAACAAGCAATCGTAAAATTTTTCTTTTAAAACCAAGACTTTATGACTTCACATCCCAGATCCCTTTTTCGAGGTCTGCCAAACGATACCAAGGACGACGCCCTACCGGGGTGGTTGGATTACTTCATTACGATGGCGCCTCCAACTAAGAACAGACAGAATCAACATTTGTAAAAAGATGTGAGTGAAGCACTACCAGTGAAGCACTTTCGTCAGATACCAAACACGGCGGTATGCGGGTGTCTGGTTCCTCTCGATCGCTTGGTGTCTCCCGAGTTTTGAGCTGGAGAACATCTGACTTACGATCTGGACCCTTTCCAACACCCTTTCATATGATACCACGCATGACCCCACACGACCCTTGGATTCTCCCGAAACGCCTTACATTTTTTTGTCTCTGGAGTTGGCTAATCCAATTTTGTACAGAATTGTATTGTTATCGAATTTTTCCACTTCTGATATTTTTTCCGAAAGACTGAAACTCGTTTCCCGAAAGATGCGGAAATTTTTTGTATTGATAGTATGCATTTAAATCTAAATAAAAGTTTTTTGATTGAAGCGAAATTAACCCCAAACAATAGGGAAAAAAACGTAATTTTTACCATTTCATCATGCGATTGTTCATGCGATTTTGAACTTTAATGCCGTGGGAAATGACCGTGACTTGATAGTTGGGTAGGGAGCCTTAATTTTATATCAATTGTAATTATATGATACATATACCTATATAATTCCTAATTCTATAGGATGGATATTAATATATAGAATTTGACACATAAAACACGAAAAGAAAATAAACACAAAAAGTTACTAATTGGAAAAAGTACCTTTAAGTTAATTAAGCGAATGTGTTGTGTAATTAATACGTATTGGTTAATTAAATACAGTACCTCCCTACCCTACATACATATGTACACACAAAGTCACTTACTTCTTCACGTCAACCAATATTGACTTTCTTTATTCTGAAACAATGATTGAGGTCACATCGACGTCACACATTCGGTTCATTTACTTTTAGATTAAAAAACTTGGCTGTTCTGAAAACATTTACTATAACGTTTCATATATGTGTTTTTTGATATGTCTGTATGTTTATTTTTTTATTTTTTCTTTAAGTGAACAAGAAATACATATAAACATAAAAATGGACATGTTACAGATTATGAATCGTTGTTCACTAGGGCGAGCTTATCGCAGAACTGCGATTTCTTCCTGTTATTTATTTATTTACATTTACCAACATTTACTGTTATTTATTTACTTTATTAACATTTAGGTGCGTTGAATTTCTTTTTCAGGTTGACCGTAAGATATATTATTTCTATCGCAATAAGTCCGCCTTTAACAAATACTAGGAACAATTTTCTTGTTTGTAATTAATGATAGCATATCCAAGCATACGACACGATACGAAGCATATCCGACCTTATGCCTCATCCACATGCTGTCCGACCTTCCACGAGTCCCGCGCGAATATGTAAAAAGGCGTTAACCGTCGGTTACGTATACAGTTCAAGACAATCACCTCGTCCGTACGTCCTTTTACTCATTCACACAAAACTCGTGGAGGGTTGCCGAGCGTGAAGCGGCCACATTAGATACGCAGACGACACAACACTAGTTGCCAAGTCTGAGAGTGAGATGGCTCTTATATTTCAGAGAGTAGAGCAGGAAAGCAGAAGGCTTGGACTAGAGATAAACAAAAACAAAACTAAGGTAATGATTGTTGACCGGCACAACCAGCTGCAACGGACAAACGCCTTGTCCGGCATGGAGATTGTGCACAAATTTGTTTATCTTGGTTCAATGCTCTCAGACAACGGAGAATGTGTTGACGAAATCAAGCGACGAATGGCAATGGCTAAAAATGCTATGGCTAGGTTGGATAAAATCTGGAAGGACAGAAACATCTCCAATGCCATAAAAACTCGATTAGTTAGGGCACTAATTTTCCCCATATTTCTGTATGGAGGAGAATCATGGACAATAAAAGCCCGAGAAAGGCAAAGGATCAATACCTTCGAGATGTGGTGCTGGAGACGAATGCTGAGAATCCCCTGGACAGCGAGAAGGACCAATATCTCCATTCTAAAGGAGCTAAAAGTAGACGACAGGCTGTCCTCCATCTGTCTAAAGCGAGTCCTTCAGTTTTTCGGACACATTGCCAGAAGAGACGACAATAGCCTTGAAAAACTGATGGTCGTGGGAGGAGTAGAAGGCAGAAGAGGTAGAGGAAGATCCCCCACTAGATGGACTGACCAAATCAAGTCTACCACAGGTACATCAGTGGTTGGAGCAATGCGTACGGCGGTGTGTCGGGAGAGGTGGAGGACGACAATCCAGAACGTAGTACGGATAGGGAGAAAGGATTGTCACGACCCTCAGCAGTGAGGACATCGACGCAGAAGAAGAAGAAGAATCATTGATATTTTCTGGCTAACAAAGATTTATTCATTTATTTTATTTTAATATTGTATAAGCTTACCATTCTCTACATTTAAGGGTGAAAATATGCTCTAGAGGTGCTCTTACACGAGCAACTCGTACAAATCGTATTGATTAACAATTGCATAGCGATTATTTCGGCAATATTTAAAGCTAGTCGAGGCCGGTATTGAGTGCAAACGAGAAAGAGAATTGACCAGAATGACCAAACCGATTGGATATTCAGCAATTCGTGTCACCGGCATGAAGAATGTGGAATAAATATTGCGCAATAATTGCTTTACTTAGTTGCTGCATATTGCCGTAAATTGCTGCAAATTGCCAAGAATTGCTTGATGTTTTCGTGACGTATTTTCGACCAGAATTCTCAAGAATAGGGCAGTCTGGCGTTCTGTCTTCACTGCCTACCCTGCAAGGGTGTGGATAGATAAATAGATTATAGAGGGGAAAGCAGGGTAATATGGTCCTATTACTAAGTAAATAAATTCCTATCTCTTAAGGAATATTACTAAGCTAGGAAGGTATATAATGTTTTTAAGTCAATGCCTTGAGATATAATTTCTTAAGTTCCCTTCAAAGTGATATGTCGTCACGCACTATGTGAATTTTTCTTTCCTTAAGGCGATTTGTCAAACAGACAAAACGATCCCACCCCTCCGCCCCCTACCCCATCCCTATTTAACCGCTCCTGTTATCTTTTTCACTAAACGCTGGGACGAACTGAGAGAAAAAAGATTATTTAATAAAATTAAGTAAATTAAAATAGAACTAATAAATCTCAGTACTGTACGAATGAATCTCAGTTATGCGCGGAATGTGTAAAAAAATATTGCCGTTTGTGCTTAGGAGTAGTCATATTGACATTTTGAAAATTTCTAAAAGCGGGAGACCTTAGATCTCGACAACCATTGGGTAGATACATTGTATCTACTCGTATATCGAGGAATGACCGTAAAATATTTTTTAAGTCTTTATTCTTTATTTAGTTACAATATAACACAGCTCACGTCTTGTATAGATTTCACAAAAAAAAAGTGAAAAATACCTCTGATCTTTATTTCGAAAGACAATTCGTTTTCGACAAGACAAGTCGCGGAGATTTTTTTTCTATTTTCTATTCTTTCTTTTCTATTTTAGATTTCGCGACTAGTATTCGAGGATTTGCACCCTCATCATCAGGCGATTGTGTCTGACTCATCACAATCGCCTGATGATGAGGGTGCAAATCCTCGAACATTAGTCGCGAAATTTAAAGTCATTTTTGTGGATTTTAATCAAAATTTTTAGTTTTGAATTTTTTCCTTGAGGCAATATTGATTGATGTCCTGAGTCCGGCCCTGTACAATACGCATCAGCAGCGCCACGCGTGGGAGATAAGAGATTGAATGGGGAATATGACGTTAGGCACATTGTTAGCGGCGTACGATTGATTGTGGCACATTTGTTTCATGTCGCCGCTCCCTGCCTCTCTGTATACCTAGCAAGGAGCAAAACACTTTGCAATAAAATAATAATACCTATAATGGATGGATAGTGGAAGTGGATACCTAGCTTAATCATATCGCCAATATCAGCTGTCCCAATGCAAACATTACATAAGTCATACATCAAGCATTAAGAGTATGCATACCGAAATTTCAAAAATTTCTAAAAACGGGAGACCTTCTATCTCAACAACTGTTACTAAATATGCTTTGCAAAAAAATAGGGCATATACATTGAACCTTTATCTAGGGATTCTAGGGAATGACCGTAAAAGATTTTTTTAAATCTTGTATAGATTTCTCAAAAACACCTCTGATCTTTTTTCCAAAAGACGGAAACTCGTTTCCTGAAAGTCGCGGAGTAAACTTTTTTTTGTACTGACAATATGCATTCAAATTTAGGGAATAACCGTAAAAGTTTTTTGATAGACAAACAAAAATCTTGCCGACACACTTTTCAGTATTGTGAACCAGAAAAGTCTACATGAATGATATATAAACTCATCGCCCTAATTCTGAGAAACATTCACCTATCCAGAATTCCAGATATCATGGATATCAAAGGATTAGGCTCAGATCCCAAATGAGATCAATATGATTATGTTCTAAGTTCTAAAGTTTGAAAGGAAGACATTCAAAAAACAAAAAAAAAACAAATTAAATTTCGCTTCCTGGAAAAAAAATGAAAGTACAATTTCAAAACACATTCAAGAAAAATTGCGAACCTTAATATGACAAGAGAAATTTATTATTTTAAAAATATTACACAGTTTTGTTATCTCGAGTCTAAAATGAAAAATAAAAAAAAAACGGAATAACAAAAGAATACCGCAATTTCAAATCACTTTAGAAACCGTTCTAAAGTGTTACAGTAGTACCTAGAATAATGTACATATAATGTAGCAACGTATTCTAATATTCAAGCACTGGCAACTTCGTGTATGTTGTATGATAATATTGCAAGAGATTCATCATGTCAAGATTACAGACAGCTCGCACCGATGCGGTCGTATCGCATATATTACAACCAAGATGTAGTACTAGTATTTGCGAATTTATCATTCAACCATCTACGAAAACAATCTCATTTCGCTTATATGTCAGAGTCCATTAATATTTTATGTAAATTAATCTAAGAATATATACTAGTACACGTACGTCACGCGATTCATGCACGAAAGATGTCAAAAAAGAGGTAAAATGTATGATATATTATGAATAAAAAGATTCGATCAGGTGCCATCAGGTACTTGATTTTATTAAAGGATGTTCTAAATGTTAAATTATGCATAATTTTTAAATCAAACAAAACACAAGCATTACGAAAGAAAAGGAGTAGAATCTAGGCAGTTTGACTTAACTACAAGTAAAAAAACGTGAATTAGTCATGTATTTTTTGACTGCAAGAAGGACAAATACCTCTATCCTACAAGAACCTGGAATCACATCGAGATTGTCATCTCTATGCTTGGAAAGAATTCTCAATTTTTTTGGACACATCGCTCGTTGAGGGGGGGATAGTCTCGAGAAACTGATAATCACAGAAAACACGCCGGGACGGAACTCAGAGAACGATCACCTTTGCGATGAACGGACCAAATTATGTAGACTGTTTCCCCCTTCATCTACACAACAGTGTATCTTCCCGAGGACAGAGCTGCATGGCGGGGATTAGTCAGGCAACGGGTGTTTGGAGATCGCGACCCTCAGCAGTGAAAAATCGACAGCTGGCTCCGCTATCTGAGGCAATGTCAGTATGGCTTTGTTAAAGAACTCGTAATTCACTCAGAATACCGACGCTAGGCTTTCTGCATCAGGGGCTGATTGGAATTCTGTTGTTATAAACAGGAGGATTCTAAGATCTGTTTATCAGGAGTATAAACTCGAGGTAATTTTAAGGTAATCACGAGTGAAAATAACGCTAAGCGAATGGACGCAAAACGAAAGAGTGTAAAATGGGGGAGCGATTGTCTTACGACGAAATGTTGCCAGTTCTTGTAATATTAGGATATTAAGACGTTACCATTCTCCAGCCGTCACATCATTATTATACTCCTCGAAGCAGGTTATATTCATAATACTGTATAGTATAAGACACCATCCCTCCGAGCAGGTTATACCTATAACACTGTATAAGACTAGGGCTGCGACCTTTCAAAGAGGAAAGGCCAGGAGATTTTGGTAAAAATTGTATTTTTTAAGGGCTTGGGACCAAGAATGACGTCACAGTAATTTCCCACGGCATTAAGGTTCAAAATCGCGTGAACAATAGCATGATAAAATGGTAAAAATAGCGTTTTTTCCATTTTTTGGGGTTAATTTTGTATAATAAAATGAGATTGAGCAAAGAAAGTTGTAGTGTAAACAGATTTCTTTTCTATAAAAATAAATAATAATACTAAATATATCAAAAAGGTAGCGCCGCAGCCA
The DNA here is from genome assembly GCA_963576895.1 of Ceraclea dissimilis. Taxonomy (NCBI): domain Eukaryota; kingdom Metazoa; phylum Arthropoda; class Insecta; order Trichoptera; family Leptoceridae; genus Ceraclea; species Ceraclea dissimilis. The sequence continues at coordinate 1,403,092 of OY756365.1, forward strand.
AATTTTTTGATGATGTAACAGTTTAATTTTTAATGAGATTTAAAAGATTGATAGTTGAGCCACTGTCTCACCACCCAGTCTGATCCGGAGTTATACGATGCTAACCCGGAGCCCGGATAACACCATTCAGACCCGTAGACTCCGGGTCGAACCCGGAGAGGTGGCAGCCCTGATAAGACACCGCTCGTCTCGCTCGTCTTCTCATTCGGGAACCGAGCGATTTATTTAGCACATCTCCGCTTGATAATAATATGTTTCACTCGAATCGCACCGGTAATTTACCGGGGGGGGGGGGGGGTTAAGGGGGGGGGGGGTAATAATAATTTTCATTTTCCATCCACAACATGCCTCATGAGAAATGGGCAACTAGCGAATCTACATATTGTACTTCATCATGTGTTACTTTGATTATAATATGGAAAATTACACCTAATATAGGTACAATTTACTAACCATGGTACCTAATAATTGAAAATATTTTTCAATGCAAGTTTTATGAACTTTATCATACATTCTGTCTGAATGTTTCTGTTTATTGTGTTACTGTTTTTTTTTTCTTTATTTTCATAAACACCATTTTTTATTTTATTTTTATTTTATTACAGATATAAGTGCAAAACAGATAACAACTATAGATATAAGTAACTGAAGATTAGTTCATTCATAATTCAGCTGTCACCCACAAGCATGCACCACAGTTAAATTAAAACAAATATGTTCATTCCGGTCGTCTCACACACCCATACTCAATCTCAATGTTACCTATTTTAGAGAGTTACGTTGTTACACAGTAAGTACACATATGCCCGATCCCACCAACTACCACCTAGGAAGCAGACCCCTAAGGAATTTCCATACAAAACCACAGACAATTTGAGTGATTATTATAACTGTCATAACCTTTAAGATATAAATCCATACAAAATACAACATGCAGCTCTACTTAGTTAGGTGCCCAAATATCTCCGCCCAGAATCTCCCTCACTTAAGTAGCTGCATGTTGTATTTTGTATGGATTTATATCTTAAAGGTTATGACAGTTATAATAATCACTCAAATTATCTATGGTTTTGTATGGAAATTCCTTAGGGGTCTGCTTACTAGGTGGTAGTTGGTGGGATCGGGCAATATATTATTACCTGTACCTTTCACAATATTACAATATACCTATTAAATAAACAAAAATAAACAAATTTAAAATACGTTGTGAATACCAAAATGAAGATCGTCGTCTTGATTTTAAATAAAAACAAAGTAATTTTTACCTAAGGATTTTTATGTTAATCAATAATCATAGAAAAAAACATTATGTTTTGGTTATACAAAAATGGGCAGGCATTTAAAAACACCGTGACGGAAAAAATCGTATTGGGGTAACTAGAGAATGTAATAATAATTTATGAGGATAAATAACATGGATATTGAATTTAATAATTTTAGAGTGTATGCTTGTTTTTTTTGCAGCTGCGAAAATGGAGTTGGGCGCACGTTGCCAGACGCTCAGATTCTAGACGGACCAAAAAGATTCTCGAGTGGCAACTTAGAACAAGCAAAAGGAATGTAGGAAGACCTCAGGCAAGATGGTCTGACGATGTGAGGCGAATCGCAGGAAGCTAATGGATGCATCATGCCAAGGAAGGGATCTGTGGAAATTCAAAGGGAGGCCTATGTCCAGCATTGGAATTAAAACGGCTGAGAAAGACGAAGATTGTTTGTAGGTTCTTAGATCCTGAAAAAAAAACTTAAGAATACGTACAATACCACGCATACCTAGATTGTAATACGCAAAAAAATACTTAAAAGTTTTCTAGTGCAAATTGCCATCTATTTCTTCTAGCGAACTAACATATTTATTAACTAAAGAATTCATTTGGGTAAAGCCGGCCACAAAAGCTCGATATTATAATAATAAAAAAACATTTCAGTCTATACGAAAAATTACATTTCCTGAAACTAACTTAATATCGCCACAATATAAGTACGGAACGTATACCGTAAATAAGGTAATATAGCCTCTAACGTACACGTAGATAAAATCAAGTAATGCAATTTATTTTGTTGAAAAAATATTCGTTCCTACGAAAGTATCTAATATTGTAGTAGTACATACAGGGTGATTGGTTCCGCTATTCAGATATTTTGAGAGGTGATAGAGGATGTTCTAAAACGTAGATCTGCCAAAGGGATGTCATCCCAATTCTTAAGGGTTGCGGAGTTACACCCTTTTAAAAAAATTCCACCCCCGACATCGACCACCATCACGTTTCACTGAATAACTCTGATGCTATGAGTCCAAAATTAATTAAAAAATATTTTTAGGTCTCGTAATAAAACAAGCTTTTAATTGATGTCAAAAATATTAAATAATAATAATAATAACTTTGCTAAAATTAAACACAAAAACAAAATTTCATTTTTTTTTGTTGAAAGTTTTGACAGTTTTCATTTTTTTTCAATAAAAACTATAATTAACTAGTACTTTTTTTTCCTTTAATAAATACATTAGACCCTTGTGAATAAAAATGCTGAACATTATCTATCCATATTTTGAGCCAGTTTTTCAAAATCTTCGATTTTGTAACTACATATTCAATAAAAAAATACTTCTTTGCTACTGATTATACCTCTTTTAGTACTACGTACCTACAATAAACAGGTAGTCAGTAGCGAAGAAGTAATTTTTTATTGAATATGTAGTTACAAAATCGAAGATTTTGAAAAACTAGTTCAAAATATGGATAGATAATGTTCGGTATTTTTATTCATAAGGGTCTAGTATATTTATTAAAATAAAAAAAAGTACTAGTTAATTATAGTTTTTATTGAAAAAAAATTAAAAGATGTCAAAACTTTCAACAAAAAAAAATGAAATTTTGTTTTTGTGTTTAATTTTAGCAAAGTTATTATTATTATTATTAAATATTTTTGACATCAATTAAAAGCTTGTTTTATTACAAGACATAAAAATATTTTTTTATTAATTTTGGACTCATAGCATCAGAGTTATTCAGTGAAATGTGATGGTGGTCGATGTCGGGGGTGGAATTTTTTTAAAAGGGTGTAACTCCGCAACCCTTAAGAATTGGGATGACATCCCTTTGGCAGATCTACGTTTTAGAACACCCTCTATCACCTCTCAAAATATCTGAATAGCGGAACCAATCACCCTGTATATATTATGTAGTTCTGTTTCTTAAACATACCTAGTACACTAATGTTAGTTGCTTACGAGGAAAATCAACTCAGGTATGATTAATTCAGTACAATCTTGATACGAGTGAAATATATCCACATCAGACATTTTACTTATATTTTATATTTTATTTCAGGACATTTTTCAAATACAGTTGTATATTTTATAGCCAGGCTGCTAATGCTAGTTTTATTTTCAAATATAATATATGCAAGGCTCTGGAGCATTTTTTTTTTTATGAAAGGAATCTGGGCTTGAATACACAAACCCAAATACTTTTCAGCACACTTTGCACTGGGCAAGCCTACATCGCAAAGTAAATACATTCAAAAGTTACTAAAATTTTCAGAGGAAAATGTAAACGCAGACAACAACAGATGAAGTGAATAGAAGCTTCCAGTTACTGCTGTAGTAGTTAATGCATTCACCAGTAATACAAATCTGATGTATTAGGTACTCATAATATTCTAAAATTGCCCGTAGTAATCGTAATATTTTGCATAGAGCGTTGTATAAACCAAATGGTAACATATAGGACTAGTACAATCCTAGGTGTGTATGAATACGTACGTATGTAAGTTAGTCGTTAGTTTTACTAGTATCAGGGATGTGGCAGGTCTCATTTTTTAGAGATCCGCGGACGAGGATGCGAATATTTCATCCTCACATCCGCGGACACGGATGCTGATGTGGGAAAAATCAATAATATTGAAAAATCTTCTAAAATACTTACACAATTTATTCTACTAGGTAGGTACCTACAACAGCTGTATTATAATCGAGGGTTAATTAGCAAATGCTTTTTACACATGGAAGATTGACAAAATTACAGATCTTTGTCCTCAACCTTACCATCTTGCATTCAAACTTAATGATTAGCGCCGCAGGCGAAATCTTCTCATGAGACACATAGAGATACAAAGAGGTGGATTCATACAAAATAGTACACACTCACGAACGAGTCGTGGCTAGGACGAAGGTGAAGAAGAATAAGATTATAATATAATAAAATAAAGTGACTTCTGCATCAATTTATAGGAAGGCGGATGCGGAAGTCTGAAAATATGCGGATATTCGCAACAACCCTGGTTAGTATGCTCCATCATAGAATTTATTTAGGTTAATACTATTCCATTTCTTGCGGTCCTGACGTGAAGTGGATTCGTGGGTCGGCGGACGTGTACTAAGCCGTATAAGTAAGAAAGGGGGGGAGCAAAAAATATCCAGAGCGACGGGCCTGGTTGAGTTATCTATGGGTAGAGCGTGTTATTACATGAAATAATAATGTAATATATTAATGCCATTCTAGATAGGTACTATTCCGAAATAATATAACGTCTTTAAGCTCCCATACAGAGTTTTTCAGAGCTTTGAAAGTGATTGAAGTATTACAAATCCAAACGATTTTACATCATTGTAGTTTGGTTGCCAACCAAGGACATTTTTTTATAAATGATCTGGGCTTGTGTACACACGTACCCAAATACTTTCCTGTATAGTCGGCAGTTGGTAAGCTAAAAGTTCAGAATACATCGTCAAAACCAAAAAACCTCCATAGTGGAATTCTCCGCCTTAACTGCGACACCATGTTCGGGATAAAAATTTACTCCAATTTTAAACTGTCACTTAAAGCAAATATGTGTGCAAAATTTCAAGGTCCTGGGATATTGCAAACGTATTTTTTTTATTTATTTAACATACACAATATACTTTACAATATTTATATATATTGTAGGCAAATGACTATTAATTGACTATACTCAACAGAAGTGTGTTTACTCAAAATCCACATAAACACTTCCTCAGTAACAGAGTTGTGGACGCTTGGAGCAGGCTGCCCCCGGATCTGGTTGTAGAAAAAAAAAGGGAAATGTAGCCACAGACAACAACATATGAAGTTAAGTAAATAAAAGTGTGGTTATAGAAATAGGTAGGTTACGAAATTACAGGTACAATAATGGATTAACCTTCATTTTGTCATTTTTTTAAGCGGGTAGTTAGTCAGTCACCTATTATGAAATGTGTCACTTTTCCGTGTAGAAAATATAGGTATAGCTCCCTCTACCTTTCTGGCGAGGTAGCTTTGATTTAATTTCCTTAGCTTATTATTATTATAGGGGTGGGAGGGTGCGGGGATGACGAGGCGACGTAGGTCAGGAAATATGACATAAATAACTCCAAATTTCCAAAGTGACTTACACAAAACTTAGAGGCAATTATTTTCGGAAAACTCTTCTCGCTTTTTTTTTGGTCCTAAAGAAAATACCTTGTAGACCTATTAAAAATAATATTAGGCACAAAGAAACATAATTATTTTCAAATGACACGGTTTGTGTTTTGTGAAAATGTAGGATTTTCTACGTGTCGTAGTACGTAGTTGAATAACAAGTAGTTAGTTAGTCAACTGGTATACAGTAAAGGATGAACTAAATGTAACCCGATCTGTAGCACAATACAATACACGTTATATGTAAGGTAAAAGTGATATTAGAATATATGATTTTTAACTAAATATACATTATTTTTTTATTTTGACCTTAAAAATGGACTTCCATTATGTACCAACGGTCAAAAACCTTGAGATAATACACGTTATATCTCGTACTGCGTATAGGTGTGTATATCGGTGTGTCAGGTAAGAGGATCTGGGTTCGGTTCCCGGCCGTGGCAGAGATAGGCAGACTACACCAAAGTAAAACGACACCTTACAAAAAGTTCTTTAAGTAATAATTTTCCAGTGGTTCTCAACCTTTGTTTCGGCTTCATTTCCTTCACTATTACAATCTACAGCTGTTTGTCTTACTCGTAGGTTATTGACTTGTCTTGCCTAGGGTCTTGTTCTGTAATTCAATACTTAGATATTTTGAGTTACAAGCTGTATCTATGTAAATTAAATTATAATTATTGATGAACAAGTTAATTGTATTGGAAATTTGACGGACATCAAAATAAAGGATCACTTTGTACTTATGTAACAATAATATGGCTGAAATTTGGCTCAACTGAATTATTCCAGGACGAAATTTTGGGGCGGGGTAGCGATGCTTAGGTGAATAAGCTTATGATTTTTTATAAAAATATTATCTACCCATCAGTCTATCCCATTTAGCCACATCCCTTGAGTGAAAGGTTGAGCAGAAGAACGCCTCATTGCTCTTATTCTTTCTCAGCTGTTTTAATTACAATGCTAGCCATAGGCCTCCCCTTTGAATTTCCACAGATCTCTATCCTGGGCATGCTGCATCCACTTGTTTCCTGAGATTCGCCTCATACTGCCCTATCCTTACGCAAATAGTCCCTTGCTTCCACCATAATCTTGTCATACACGCTCTCCGATTCCTTTTATTCAAAACGCATCTGACTTTGAGGAAGTGATCGACATGGTCGGTCCAGGTCAGTTTTGGACGCCCATGCTTCCTTACGCCTTTTCTTTCGCTCACATATTTTTGCATCCTGTCATCAATCATTCTCCCAAAATGGTCTAATCATCTTAACTTATCCACTTTTATTCTAGTCATTACACCCGTCTTACCGTCACTCATCTCTCTATTAATAACCTCATTATTTTCATATCTCTCAATGTTTTCTTATTCATTCTTCTCAACGATCTCATTACCACTGCGTTCAAATCCGTCCTTCTTCAGCCATGTCCACGTCTCACTAGCACATATAAGGGTCGTCACAAGGACAGCATTTGGATATAGATACGAAACTGTCAAACGCCTGATGATGAGGATGAGGAGAAACCTCAGAAACCAGTCGCGTGTAAAAAAGTCATTAGTGAACTTCCTTAAAATGGACTTCCATCATATCCCGTCGGTCGAAAATCTTGACAATAGTATATGTACCTAAGTATGTATGTTCAAAAACACTCCGGTGATTTAATTTATATTCCAGAAGGTAGGTAGGTAGGTTTATATTCCAGAATACAATAGTCAGTTTGGTGGGCGTTCAGAATTATATCGGAAGCTCTCTCAGTAATATTTACTATAATTCAATTTGCGTTCGGGTCACGTAGTGTCGACGAATCGTACCTACTAGGTAGGTAGGTACTTTATGAACAACTGTGTAGGCATCATCATAAAATTACCGGACAGTTTTTTGGTGATACTCGAACGCCATTCGGGCAAACATATGAGCATGGAAAATGGCTTTAGGTAGGGAACCTATATAAATGTAGGAAGACAAATCCTGACCGCCGGCGCCGCCATTGCCGCTACTAGCCTTTCCGCTAGGTATACGCCATTTTTTCTCGATGCAAAGTACGCTAATTTACCATTCAATTACATAGGTCATATTCCAAAGGTAATTTCCACACTGATTTATATAATGAGTCGCAAAAATCACCAGGTTTCATGTGATTGTGGACAACCAATATAATACGCAATCATATGTTTGTAGCTCCAATGGCGTCCACCATAGATTTGTTATAGATAATAGAAGGGGCTCAATGTTCAATAGTTCTTCCCACCTTTATATAGGTTCCTTACTTTAGGTTTGCCATTATTACGACAAAAATATCATCACCTACAGTATTCAGTCATTCATTTCATACATGGTAACATTAAGTTTTTTGTGACGATACTAGTTAACTTCATCTGTCGTAGTTGTTGTTGATGTCAGAGTGTACATTTTCGATTGCATTACGAGGAGTGCCAGACCGCCCTATTTTTACACACATTCCTTGCTTTCGACGCAATCGTGCAATTTGTCATGCATTACGTCCGATTTCGTTTACTCGAAACGCGTGCGTCCCAGAATAAGTAATCCTTTGTTAAACGCCAACTGCGTAATTGGACACCCAGCGGTAAATCAATCTGAAATCTGAATATAATATGATAGTTTCTCTTGTCTGTCTGTTTATATTCAATACCATTACCATGAAAGGATTGAAGAAGGTCCCGTGAAATCGATACTGCCCGATATTATTAGGTATAATATCTCGCCTGCGGATATAGGATCGCCTATTCGGGAATAGACTCACTTGTCAAAAGTTTTGACGTGTAATTGATGGGGGAATTTTGATATAATATAATATTACTTTTTATTATAATACACTGAATATTTTAAATCGTCATTTACCCTCACTATAAAAAATCTAAAGGGTACGCGATTTCGCGATATGAATACCAAAATAATAATTGTTCTTATTATTTTTCGCTCATTTACACCGCACCATTTAGTGATAGGATCGCTAAAGTCATGTGTGTTTTTTGTAAAGTCAAACCTATTTTGCATGAAGGACGCGATTTCGCGGTTTGAAAAATGAATGCATTAAGGTCCTATATGCTGTCATTGGGCTTCAGCGCCCTGAATTTTACTCAGCTAATACTGAGGGAATCGTCTTGAAACTGAAGATAGTGATAGATGAAAGTATGGACTACAGATCGGCTGTTTTAGAATTACAGGATTTGGAAACTCCTTGAATAAAAAAATATTCCTAAAGTACCCCTAAAATTTACGGGATCTGAAGATTTTCCGTTGAGTTATTCAGATATAAAAGTATAAGTTTTAAAATTGAAATTTTTGAAATGATGGTATGCATACTCTTATACGCGATATAGCGATCTGTAATGCCGCATCCACATGCTCACCGGCCCTCCACATTTTTTGTGTGAATGAGTAAAAAGACGTGCGGACGGGGTGATTGTCTTGGATTGTATACGTAATCGATGGATATCGTCTTTTTACTCATTCACACAAAAAACGTGGAGGGTCGGCGAGCACGTGGATGAGGCGTAAAACACATTGCTTATAATTACTATTTTATATAATTCAATACGAATCCAATAAAAAAAAACTTTGATAAGAAAAATATTATTCAGTAAATACAAAGTTCTGCGTAAATAGAAATAATATATTAAAACAACAAATAAAAGAAAACAGTACGTATTTACTTTAGTGTTATTAGTTAGCATTGGAGCAAAGAAGAAGAAGATATAACAAAATTACAAACAACATTAGCGCCTCTATTGATTTTCTCACCAAATACTTTTTTCGGCCTTCAGCGAAATATTTCTTTCACCTTCAGAATAATCGTACAATAGTATAACGACTTATAAAACTTTTCACTAGTTATGTCAAACTAAGAGGTAAAGTATTATATTTTTCTAATCTATCCCCTCACACCGTATTTCTTGCGGGTTAGGCAGAGAGAACAGACCCCTAGACTTTCCAATCTTTACAAACCAGACATGGTACGAACTTGAGATTTGGCACCTAGATTGAAGAGTAGGTACATGGTTGGCGCAGTTGGTTGAGGCGGCATAGTCTCTCGAGCGGGAGATGCCGGGTTCAAACCCCGGCGGTGGCGATGTATTCGACACTTTGTTATACAGGCTTTTAGCCTAGTGCAAGGTGTGCAGGAAAGTATTTGGGTTTGTGTATGCAAGCCATCCTTTAAAAAAACTATAGTACGTACTTGTGATTTAGCACCTAGATTCTCCTATTAAAATTAGTAATAGGGTGATTGGCCGTTTTTCAAAAAAAAAAAAAAAAATAAATGAAAGTAGGGGAAAATAATATTTAAAAAAATATTATTATAATGTACCGTAGACGGAAAAAATCTCCTGTATATTTCTGGTAGGTAAGTAATTCTATTTTGTGATTTTTTCACGTAATATTTTTTCATTACTTCTCAGAATTTACTTTTCGACTTGGCAATGTGTATTTACATAAAAATCATGAACGTGCTTACCTAAGAATTAATATTAATTATTTATTCGAAGATTATAATGTATAATGTTTTGTCCCCGAGCTTTTAAGCAAATATTATTATTTCTAAAGGAAATCTGAAGCTTTCATTTTGTAGCTGAAACCTTAAGTAAATTATTATTGAAGGAAGCTTCTTGGAAATAAGGTGTGGAAGAATACAAAAAAAAGAAATCGGAGAAAAAATTAAATATTTACCACAATAGGCGCTATACTCATATACAGAAGTTAAATTGGGTTCAATTCTGTAACATTTCGAGCTAAAATAATTGTGTTTTAAATTTACTTTTTGAAAATCACAATTTATGTTTTGTGAGAACATCTGAATTTTCTACATGTCGTAGTTGAATATAACAAGTAGTTATCTCAACAAATACACAGCAAAGGGTGGACCTTCCATCAGGCTTATGCGTACACTAAAATACCAAAAAATATTCTCAGTAGAGGGCCGTGTACAATATACACGTGTCATCTCGACTGCCAACCATCATAGCACAGCGGTAGAACACCGGCTTGAAGGTCTGGGTTTGATTCCCGGCCGCGGCAGATAGATGAGCTGGAATTAACTAATGTTACTGAAGTGTTAAGTGATCAAATTATACCAGCCGACGATCAGTTATAAGCCTGATGGAAAGTCCATCCTTTGCTGTATATCTGTTGATTTGTTAACATTGACTTACCACTTCTATGTGCTGTAATATTATCTCGTAGGTATAAAGTAGTTGACTTACCTGAAACAAAATAAACAATTTAATTAGAAATTTATTTTAGTCTAGAATAGGTTAGATCCCTTTTTAATTAATAACCTAATTAATTAATTTTAATATAATAACAGCGGAATTGAATAATATGATGGCATATAAATGTAATAAAAAAATCAGATCTTAGATTTTGACAACCTTACGAAATATGTTTTGCAAAAAAATAGGGCAGATACATTGAATCTTTATCTAGTGAAAGACCGTAAAATATATTTTTAAATTTAGTACAGATTTCTGAAAAAAAAAAAAAATAAAAAACGTATCTGAATACTTTGTCTAAGGATTTTCGAAGGACAGCAACTTTTTTCCCCAAAGTCTGAAAGAAAAAATCTTTTTCGTTATGATAATATTTATAATATATTATGCAATAAAATCTAGGAAATGACCGTAAAAGTTCTTTTGAATGAAGCGAAATTAACGCCTAAAAGTTAAAAGCACACCACAATTTAAAATGCGTTTTTGAACCTTAGTACCCCAGGAAATGACCATGACGTCATAGTTGGGTTCCTGGCTTTAAATCATAATAGCTCTTTAATTTTAAAAAGCTAGTGAGGATTCCTCTCTATCGTTACTCAAAATATGTGGTTTGTGAGTTCTACCGTGTGAAACAGATTCCTGGACATGGGCGATTTATATTGTACCTATGCAACCCTACTAAAACATTATGGTGATAATAAAATACGGCTTAAGCGATTTTTCAAGCGATTCGCAATAACTTCAAATCAGGAACGGTGACTCTGCCAAACGGAAGGAGAGAATAACCAATATACATAATTCTCGTGATGGAAATCGGGTAATGCGGTGCCGTGACATTGTCAAGTTTCTTAAGTTGTTCGAATATATGCGGAATTAAAAACACTTCTATATCACAATGCCTTTAGTTACAGCCGAAACGTGTTTACATAATACGAGTACTACTTTTCAATGACAAAATATTGAGCAATACCTATAATGAATATCGTTTGGTATTTATTGACATTATGCGAGTCTACAAAATGTTTTGAGCAGTCATCGGTAGATGTCGAACTCCTTTATATTAAATTTGAACATTTTGATTTATAAATTGAATTGGTAAATATTGTACTAAAAAAAAATACTGGGCAGAATAGAAAATACCATGCTAAAATTTATTTTACTCGTACCATAAGAAATTACGTACAATAATAATTATTATACGTGTATGGATATGTATACCTATTATTTTTTTGTATCTTCTTTTGGTTTCCATACTTTCCGAAGTATGTGTACAATTATTTATCTCATTTTATTGTCACAAGACACAAGTGGTTGGTTGGCAGATATTACCCGTCATTTGATATAATGTTTTATATCCAATAAATATTTTATTTATTAATTTATTTAAGGATACGGTCTGGTGATCTGTTCTCCCTGCCTACTCCGCAAACCGCGTCATCTTTGACGGGTTCCAGCTTGTGAAATAATAATACACGAAAGCTTTCAGAGTGAACGAAAAAAAAGCGTCGAAAGATAATCGCTTTCGAAGATGAAAAAGCATTCATTTACTAATTGACTTTTCGAATTTGCAAATGAAATTACATTTCGTGCGAGCTGCGAAGGATTGTTGGAAAATATTTCAGGAACGTATAACTATAAGTACTCACTTAGAAATTTATTAGTTTTTCAAGAAAATTACAATTTTTATTTCCTAATGTCTCCGTAGCAATGAAAATTATGTGCACGTTTTTGAACATAAATATGGATTTCGGAAGGATTATTGAATTTTATGTATTCAGTTCATACTTAAAAGAAAATCTAATTTTCCAAATTCGACGCAATTGAATATATAGGCTTTTTAATAAGTATCGACATGATCCTAAAGGATGGACGCGTTTTGAGTGAAGGGAATCGGAGAGCGTGTATGACAGGTTACATGAATGTGACGGAAGCTAGGGGTGTGTATAAGGATAGGGCTGTCTGGCGCTTTGTCTTCTCTGCCTACCCTGCAAGAGATGTGGCGTAAGGGTATAGACTATAGATAGATAGATAATAAGTAAACATGTACTAGATACGCATTTACTAATTAATGTTCATCGTTACAAATTTCAAAAAACGGGAGTCTTTAGATTTCGAAAATCTAAGTAAATATGCTTTGGAAACCAGTGAACCTTTACCTAGGGAATGACCGTAAAAGATCTTTTATAATCATGTATAGATTTCAAAAACACCAGTGATTTTTTTTTCTGAAAGACAGCAACTCGTTTTCTGAAAGTTGCAGATATTTTTAAAATTAATAATATGCATTAAAATCCAGGGAATGAACGTAAAAGTTTTTTTGAATGAAGCGAAATTAACCCTTATAAGTAAAACGCTATTTTTAACATTTTATCGTGCGATTTTGAACCTTAACGCCGCGGAAAATGACCGTGACGTCATAGTTGTTTCCGTAGTCATAACTACAACAAAACATAAGTTATCAATTAGGGTGTGTCATAAATACATTAAAAAAGCGTCTATTTTCGCAATAGAGTACAACTCGAAAGCCCGATAGAGAAAATACGCTATTTCCAAAAGTAAAATCCTTTAGAAATATGGAAATATTTCATAATACAATTTTTAAGGGGTCACTATATCGCCTGTCCCCTTCCCACCCCCCGATTTTCTGATATGACATCTACTACTTTTTGACTATTTTGTGTCTCTCTTCTGCATAAATATGTCACTGTCAGATATGTCACAAACATAGAAAATTACGGAGACTCTTCACAGAATCGACAAAAACATGGAAATTGTGTTATATTTACGCCGAAATACGGTTGAATTTTATTTATATTTCTATTTTGGTCTATGGCAATATTTTTTAACAACATTCAAATATTCATATGACGTGTTCTGTGGCGATGGAACAAAATACGTTTTAAAATTTTGAAATAAGAACTGCAAGACTGGAAATTGATGACGTCATATTCTATGTGGTGGGCAATTAGTACGAATTCAAAAATAACAATTTATACATGGATTTTTTCCCATATTTTATTCTATTCTATCCTATCCCCTCAAGCCGCGTCCATTGCGGGATAGGCAGAGAGAACAGATCGTCAGACTTCCCTATCTTTAAACACGCTTCTCGCTTCCGCCACATTCATCATGCACACTCTACGATTCCTTTTACTCAAAATACCTTGTCATGAAAACAATTAGAATACCAATATATAAAATAGAAAAAAAAACAGGTATATTGATAGAATACATGCTGGAGCTCTGGGTTCGATTCCCAGCTGCGGCAGATGAATGGACTGAAATTATTGGTGAATGTTACTTAGTGTAATGTGATCATATTAAACCAGTCGACGATCAGTCATAAGCCTGATGGTAAGTCCATCCTTCGCTATATATCTGTACGACACGTAGAAAATCCGATGTTCTCTAAAATATGAATAGCGATTTTTTAAAACAGTATTGAAAAAAAAACTTATAATTTTAGTAAGTGCCCTCTTAATTAGTAACGGAATTGAACCCAATATTATCGACAAGGAATATAAAGTTAACCACTGTACCACGAAGTTTGGGTTGCCTATTTTTTCGCCCAAATCAATCCGCAAAACTTTCAGAAGTCGAAAAGGCATAACATTTACACAAATCTAATTTTCTACAAGACTGAGGGACATAATACAAACTCAAGTATCTACAAAATGCCAAGTTATATACAGGGTGTCAAATTCGATGTGGATCAAACGAAGCTTCAAATCCTAATCGCATTACCCTTATAAATAATATTATGTCAGGTTTTTAGATTTGGAAATACTTTCGGGAGTTTCATAATATATTCTCAAGTACATTTTTTGTAGAAACTTTATTTTGAGTGACGTAAAATTACTGTTTTTCTGTCAAAGTTTTCTGGGATTCCGGGGTTGTAAAACGGTTAAAATAATTGTATGATTTAGATGTATTTTTACGATTAAGTGCTATTACGAGTATTATTGCATCGTCGGAAGACAAAAGAGGTCAAAAATTTTCTTTCAGGAGACACACTAAAGAGCAACATGCAAATCATCGGGGCAAGCATTGTAATGGCATTGTGTAATGTGTATGTCGTCATTATATGTCAGAGAACGCTCTCACAGGGCCGTCTCCACGATATGGTGGATAGACTGTATAGATCTTTCATTAGCCAGCAGACTCGCACCAACTATTTCTACTTTCAAGATTAGACTAAAGCAGCATTACCTTACTAATTCAATTCCCTGCACTACCCGCTTTTTCTGAACCCAGCATCCCTTCCCATACCTAATCCCATCCTATAACTTATTTACGTATTTTTATGTATTTTTGAGGTGGTCGGTAGTCGGGTCGGTAACGCGCTCGTCTGTTAATCCGACGGGCGTGGCTTCAATACTCTATGTCACAAGCTTTTTTAAATTATTACGAAGCGCACAAAAATGTTTTTATAGGTTTATTTCGATAAACCAAGATTCGTTAAAAAAATAGTGTTGAGATGAGTAGAAGGTTGTCTAACAAAATGTGTATATTGTTTTAAATTGGCCGCGGCTGGTAGAAACTATCATTTGGAGATAAGCCTGCCCTTTGGATATTACGAGTAATTGTTCAATAAAGAGTATTTTGATTAATTTTATTTGAAGGGCTTATTTTGATTCATACCGGATGAGACATCCTGTATCTGAATATTTTTTTACATTCGTTCCAAAGTTCACATAATATAATAATGGTAAAGTCGATTTCACGTTACACTACTACTACCCCCTGTATGTATACTAAGAATAATAATAAAACGTAGATACGCCGGTTGTACATTTAGACGATAACCTTTTTCTTTAGGATTTGTTGATACTACTGCTTGAATGTAGTATGTTGCTATTATATAGGTATGCGTGAATGTGTGTGTTTCTGATTATTGTGTTGTATTTGTGTAGGTGGATTTCAGGGGTAGGTATTGCTAAAAAATGATATTCAATTTTTATTTTACTATTTTTGAGAATCTCAAAATTCAAATACGTTATGTAGATAACTCCGATGTTCTAAGTTTCGAGAGAACATCGGAATTTTCTACATGTAGTATTTGAATATATAACAAGCAGTTATCTCAACAGATACACAGCAAAGGACGGACTTTTCATCAGGTTTATAACTGATCGTCAGCTGGTTTAATGTGACCACTTTACATTCACCAAACCAGTTGTTGTGACTTATATTATGTTATCATATCTTTGTATTTTGTTCGCAAAAAGTGTAAATAAATACAAAAAAAATCTCGAATTCTTTAAATGTATAGATATATATATTTTTTAAATAGGATCTCGGCTTTCATAAACAAAACCAAATACTTTTATGCACACCTTGCACTAGGCTAAAAGCCTGTATCGTAAAGTGCGCACCTCCCGCTTGAGAGACTGCCGCCACAAGAAACTGCGCCAACCATGTATCAAAAGAGAGTGAGAGCGGGGGGGACAATTCTACGACCCGGGGATTTCCACGGAAAAGTCTTTAATATTTACCATTTCCATCAGGATGGTTTTTCATCGCTGATTGAAGGTAAAGGCGACGCCGCCGGCCGGTAGTTTGTACCTAGTAGGTATTACGTAGGCAGTAAGGGAGGACAGTGATAGAGGGGTGGGGGGACGGAGGGGGGGGGATAGAAAGAGATAGATGAATAGGTGAGCTCCGGGCGCCTGTGTGGCGCCTCCTCGACTGGTGCCATCACGGTGTGTAGTAATATTTTGGTGTTTTGTAATTCTGAGAGTACCAATAGGTAGAATCATTTACTTTCCAAACGAAATTGGAGGTTTCATTGAAATGAATTGAGCAACAAATTGAATCATAAAATTATATAATTCCATCTATCCCCTCACGCCGCATCCCGTGCGGAACAGGCAGAGAGAACATATTTACCTATCATTACACACACTTCTTGCTTCCCTCGCATTCATGCAATTCGTCATACACATTCTATGATTCCTTTTACTCAGAACACGTCCATCCACGAGAATGTCATTTCTGTACCATGTAAAATAACTTATTTTAATGACATCGCTGTACCAAATACATTTAACATTCAAACAACCGTCGCAGAAAAAAAAACGTAAATTTAAACAATTTGTAGTTGAAAAAAAAAATATTTCGCATTCTAGATCGGTGTACCTATACAGTATTCGTTAGTATTATCAGCTACAGGTGTAATACCAAAATCGCTAGTAAATAATTAAAAAAAATAACTGGAAAGTTTACACGTAAAAATGCAAAAATCGGTAATTATTAAAACTCGCAAAATTGTAAGACGATTTCTAAATACTGATATTTCAGGTACAATGCTTTTATTTTAGAGCCCGCGTTGAGCCTAATCATTTGATATCCGTGATATCTCGATAGGTGAATTTTTCCCAGTATTAGGCTGATGAGTTTATAATAATGTGAATCATGAACGATAATAAAATGTAGACTTTTCCGGCTGTTAATACTGAGAAGTGTGGTGGCAAGTCTTGCCTCCGCGTTAAGATAAAGAAGACGGTAAAGAGAATAGAATAATTGTGCTATTCTTCACACTCGACTTGAGACAGAATACTAAATTCCTTCCTGTCAATATGACAATAAAATAACTCACACGAGGAAGAAAATCTTGTAATTAAATTAGTTCCTACCTACATACTTACATACTTATAGCGATATCCCACGGTACGCGAATCCAGATTCGTACGTATAGTCCGAGAGCCCGCTGCTTATATTATGACGTATCTGTTTTTTGATCGAAATGTGGTATAAATGATAGCTTACCAATAGGGTATTACATCGCACTAGTGTTGCCTATCAAAATCTTGCCGCAACCCCCCTGCCCCTCCCCCCCGAAAAGGTCCCTCTTTGCGGTTTTTCGCATTTTATAGGAATATGGTAAGAGATAGAAGAAAGTAGTCAATAACAAAAATAATCCTTGCTAAATTCTATACAAAAAATGTTAAGTCGATTGAGTCCGTAAATCTACAGATGCTTTCGTAGCGTATAGCGTATAGCGGTACGTACAAATCCAAAATCACGGACGTATCTGGATTCGCGTACCGTGGGATATCGCAATTATATATACAAACAATAGGTAGGTATTAAGTTCGTGAAAGTTTTTTACGACAACGTTTTCTCCGCGACGAACTCTCTCTCTCCTAAACTCAATGAAGTATGTGTGTGTTCACCAGCAAGGTCTTCTTCTCCTTAGCAATTAATCCCACATGGTGGTGGGGTCTGCTTTTCATAGTCTTGGTCTACTTTTCACCAGCAAAGTAACAGTTTTTTAACGGCTCGCGATCCAACTATGACGTCACTGTCATTTTTCGCGGCATTAAAAGATTCAAAATCGCATGAACAATCGCGTGATAAAATGGTAAAAATTGCGTTCTTTTTTCAAAATTTTTGGGGTTAATTTCGTTTTTTTTACATTTCTGTTGTGATTCTCCTCGGAACATGAGTAACTAACTCGTATCCTGGGACTCAGGGGAGTAACACGGATATTTCAGCTGTAGTCATATGCCTACTATGTACTTACAATTTTTTTTTTATTTTTTTTAATGAATCTGGGTTTATCGAAATAAACCCAAATACATATTTCTACATACTTCACAGTAAGCTTAAAAAGTTTGTGTCGTGAAGTGGAGTTAGTCGGTATCGGGAATCGAACACGCGCTCACTAGATTAACAGTCGAGCGTGTTACCAACCAGGCTACCGACCACCTCAGAATATGTTAAATAAAGAAAAATAAATAAAATAATCAATTTTTTCATCCACAACAAATAAACTTCATTTATTTCACTAAAGAATACTAAAGGAAATCAAAATGTCTGTATTTTATTTATTACCCTACAACTAGTGATTTTGTACGATTATACTCCGATTCACAACATAACTTTACAACGAGATATTGAGGTAAGTAAATATATATATAAATATAAATAAACATATCTCTCTATACCTTTTGGTTTTACGACAGCGATATTCCAATGTTGAAGCCATAAATTCGGCAATGTTTTTTCAGGAGAATTTAATACTATGGTATTACCGTGTACTACTGTAATATCGCTTGTGGAGTCCAATACTGTGTTAACTCACTAAAAAAATAACTAAAAATTAAGATCTTGCCTTTCTAACAAACAATTAATTCGGTGAACATCAAAAATGATGTGTAAAATTTGGGTCTTATTTCAAAAAAGGGTGAGATAGGAGCGATGTTTCTCTAATTAATATTAAGATTTTCGATCAACGGTACTTTTAGTGGTAGTCGTATGACAGTTATTACACGCGACTAGTGTCCGCGGATTCTCATCATCGTAAGTATGTAATAAAAGGTACAATAAAGTTCACACTACCGTTTTCACTTATTGACACTAACTTATGAGTCTTATGAC
The DNA here is from genome assembly GCA_963576895.1 of Ceraclea dissimilis. Lineage (NCBI taxonomy): Eukaryota > Metazoa > Arthropoda > Insecta > Trichoptera > Leptoceridae > Ceraclea > Ceraclea dissimilis. Next base: position 1,422,115 of record OY756365.1, read on the forward strand.
CGCAGTAGGCATTTGATCTTAGACCTCATCGCTTATTCCTCATGGTCAATGACTTCTTGGTCAAATATTGAAAATTGAAATAGTTGGTAATAAGATTCAGATGACTAGACTACCTGTATGTCAAAAATACAGTTAAATCTTGTAATTTGTATAATTTCTCATACGTAATGTATTTCGCATATTTATACAAAAAAAAAAATTACATACCCAGCTTTCAAACAGTTTGTGTATCTTGCAGTGGCGAAGAATGGATTTCTGCAGAAGGGATGCCGGGGCTAAAATTTCTTATTAGATTACGTCAGATTAGACACTATTACACCTATCATTTAATCCAAAAGGTAACTCGATGAGAATCGTGTTCTGAGGTAGCTTCGCGCCTATCTTGTAAAATTTTGTATTCACCACATAGTTGATTTCAAAAATCCACCGACGATATTATTAAACTTATGGCGGTATTGCATTCGATGAGCGATATTACGAAAGTCGCTGAAAAATAATACGCGTAGGGGATGAAAAAATCCAACCAAATCACACGGGCCATGACTGTATTATTACATTTAAATATTTATTACAATGTATATTCTCATCTGAAATAGTTTATTTTTTATTTTACCCTACTTCTGATGGATTCATTGGGGAATAGCGGTAAAAACGCGTCGACACGATATTATTATAAAACGCTGCGCACGTACAGAGGAGGTGTGTTAAAAATTAAAGTTATTTTACACCGTTTTCTCACTAAAATATGTAGAATTTACAAAACATACACAATATAACTCAGTAATTGAAATGTCATATGCGCAGACAACAGACGATTATCTTTAACGAAAGGCATGCATTTTTTTGCCTTAATTTCTTTTACAGTGTACGAATTTTATGTTTTTTTGAGTGCATGTGTTTTTAATTATCTCAAAATTTTGGAATTTTTGAACCCGCGACCCTAAATGTTATGTCGACGACAATCATTTTTTAAATTACTCAAATCTATAAATATGTTTTCAGATAATAAATTGAATTGAGAAAAAAAAAAGAGATTTCTTAAAGTGTTTGAAAACCTAAAAAAGTATTGTGTAAACCCCAAAAAATCTTCAAAAAACGTATTAAAAATCTGAAAAATATCAAAGAATAACAAAATTGTTCATGACCAAACACATTCATATTATTATTATATTGTAATAATATCATTTATATTTTCAATGTATTTAACTAAATGTTATATCGAAAATAACACATTTCAGAATAATCATAAAATTCTAAGAACTGACAAAATATCACACAATATAAGTTATAAATAAGCAAAGAGGTGTACAAGATGAAAAGGTTTTTTCTTGCATACTAACGCCCTTAGGGAAAAAATGGAGTAGAGGATGTGGGAGGGGCGGCAGGGTGGCGGGAGGGAGAAATGAACGTAAGGAAAAGTGTAAATAATGTTCGCTCGAAGAATAAACCATGTGAAAGTGAGTTGTTGTAACGAAGTGAATCTAAGAAGATAAAAGTGATCAACACTTTTCTGCTTTGGCAAAAGAAAGAAAAAATAAACAAACCTATAATATCGCACTAGTTCGAAACACCCGCAATTCCCCTTTTTAATATAAGAATCTATTAACTAATGTTCAGGTGAAAATTTAGACATTTGTTTATTTTATTTATTTATTTCGATAGGTATAGTAACAAATACATGGTTGGCGCAGTAGGTTGAGGCGGCAGTCTCTCAAGCGGAGGGTGCCAGGTTCAAACCCTGGCGCTGGCGATGTGTTCCACACTTTGCGATACAGGCTTTTAGCCTAGTGCAAGGTGTGCAGGGAAGTATTTGGGTTTGTCTATGCAAGCCCAGATCCTTTTAAAAAAATAATAGTTTAGGAATCAAATAGCTATTATAGTTAAAGGGAAAAATAACTTTAAAACAAAACAACATGCATCTTCTCCCACCTACCACCTCACGCTGTCCCTTCCAGACCATTCCATTTTTCCCTCCTCCCTGCCCTGACATGACCACAGGATTTTTATATACTTACATGCATTTCTTTTTACATATATTTCGTAAGTAGTGTAATTTCTGTAATTGGGGTTAGCTGGCAGAGATCGCAGCACTGCGATAAGCTCGCCCTAGTGAACAAATGTTACAATTTCTATTTCTCTGAATCTTGTTCACCAAGAGTGTAAATAAATAAATAAATATGCATTTAATAGTGGTTGCATCAGACCTAAAATCAAGACCCATATCCGCCAGTTCAAAGGTTAGTAATAAAATAGTTACAATACAAATGCTAGTATTTTACCTAATCTTTCCAATAAAGAACGTATGAATGAACATTAGGTCGTATGGAGTTATACTTATAAAGATAATGAAACTGAAACTTACGATAAGAAATTATAAGAAATAATAGCAAGACAAAGAAATAAAAAGAAAAGGAAAGAAAAGTACGGAGCAGATAGAAGAAGAAATGTAATAATTAAGAGTGTGCATACCGACATTTCAAAAATTTCTTAAAACGGGAGACCTTCTATCTCGACAACCGTTACTAAATATGCTTTGCAACAAAATAGGGTAGATGCATTGAACCTTTATCTAGGGAATAACCGTAATAGATTTTTTATATCTTGTATAGATTTTGCAAAAAAATATTTAAAAACACCTCTGACCTTTTTTCCGAAAGACGGAAACTCGTTTCCCGAATGTCGCGGAGTAATTTTTTTTTATTTTACTGATAATATGCATTAAAATCTAGGGAATAACCGTAAAAGTTTTTTGATAGACGCAAAAATAACCCCAAAAAAATGGAAAAAACGCTATATTTACCATTTTGTCATGCGATTGTCACGCAATTTTGAACCTTAATGCCGTGGGAAAAGACTGTGACGTCATTCCTGGTGCCATGCCCTTAATAAAGAATAGTATTTCATGAAATCTTCATAATAATTTTTCTTCTCATTTCCTTAATTACTTTTTTTTTCTTTGCAAAAAATAAGAAAACTAAAGCAATTTATCGAACGGCTAATAGATATATTAATTTGTAACGATATACTTTCAAGTTACGATCAATTTCGTATCTTCTACAAAATCGTGGTTAAATATCGCCATTTTTTATTAATACGAGTATGCAGTTAAATGTCGTGATTTTCATTTTCAATATATTAAATAGTGTTATTATTTGAGTTAAATTTAGTATTCTCTACACAATCGCCGGTTGAATATCGTCATTTTACATTAATATGTAGAAAAATATCTTGATTTTCATTGTACCTTTAGATATTTTAATTTTAGTTCGATTTAAAAAATATATAATTTTTAACCCTCATGCGATTACTAGGATGAAGAATAGGTTGCCATTCTTTTTTAAAATTATTTTCGGGAGTCCTTGATTTTAGGCACGAGTATCTTAGTGTTTTTTGAAAAAAACATCGTATCCAAAACATTGACTGCCACACACATATAAATTATTAGCTGATTTTCCCGCCCGAAAGTTGTTGTGTTATAAGAAATGCGTATTTATTTTATATTATAGTGTATTACAAGAATATAAACACACCCCTCTCTGCCTACCCCCGCACCCCTTAACTACTAACTTTATGAGTTTGATCGAGAAAATATAAAAGGATAAAAGCATCGCGGCCTTAGAAATTATCTAGGGATGGAAAAGATGTGTCGATGCAGTGAAAAACATCGAAATTTTATGATGTTTGTGAGTTCTTATCGAAGGTAACATGTACATACGGAACAGGCAAATTAAGGCAACCCACCCGATAGTGAGTGATTTATGAATTATTTACTATATCATAACGGTATATCTCAGCAGTGAAGTAATGAGGGTAAGCTGTTTGTAAATAAAAGCAAAAAAAGTGTTTTGAGGTCCTTTAAGGCATTCGTTAAGAATTTCGACGAGATACGGGCCAAAGTTGATTTGTATATACTTATTCCAAAAATATGTGTACCCATGCAAATAAAAGAGTAGGTTTTTTATTTATTTTTATTTATACTTTTGGTAAACACAATGCAAATACAGAATTTTAAGTTGACATTACAAGTGGAGATTATAACATTTTTTCGCTAGGGCGAAATTATCGCAGTGATTTAGCGATGTTCTATGTTTAGATGGCGAGTTTAACATCCCTTTTTCTATAGGTATCCTATAAAAGGCGGGGGGTGGCTGATGCTATATCCTTAGTACAAAGAAAAATATGGGAAAATTGATAGCAAGATTGAAATCAGGATTCAATGCGTTTTATCCTTTATGCTTATAAAAAATATTGATTTATTATCAAGTATAGAAAAAAAAAGATTTATGCCCAAAGATACTGAAGGAAATGGTTTTAAAAATCTGTTTTCTTGGAAAACTATTTGGATATACCAAAATTATCAAAGGTAGGTATTTAAAACAAGATGTACAATGTACATTGAGGTAATGAAATAAAAAAAGTAGCATTTGTCTACTTTTACGAAAGTGAACCAAATATTATGTTCATTTTATTTTTCCTTGCGTGCCCGATCTCATTACCAAAAATTATTTATCATCTCGTTGTCTGTGTCTAAATTTTCATCTTCAAATTTTAATAACTTCCCAACGTCCCAGCATCTAGAAATTATGCACACATATTTGCTTTAGGTCACAGTTTAAAATTGCGGTACTGTTTTATCATAAACATGTTTTAATTGGTAAATTTAAGTTAAGTTCATTTATATGGCCGTCAACTAACTTCAGATGTGTGGAAAATTCAGTACTCATAGAGGATTTTTTCATGCAAGTCACCGGCAGGCTAAGCGGTTTGCAAAATACGCCCCGAGATTCGGGGGCCCTACGCTACAATGATACCATAAATCTAACAAAAATTTGCCTTCGGCGCTATTCTTCTTATTTTCTGGTACGTTCGTGTGAGGGTTACCTTAGAATGGGCCCCCCAAAATCTGTTGTTGCGTAGGGTCCCGAATGTCTTAATCCGCCAGTGATGCTAGCGAAAGGTGTGCGGATATGAATTACTTTTTAAAATTATAAATCAGGTAGAATCATTGTTCAAAATTGTATTTAACCACAGGTTCTCAACATCTGGTGTATAAACAGCGTAACCTCGTATAAAAATACCTGTTATCATTCCTTTACGTGCCTTCCATACAACCATTCAAAGATTTCCAAACTGTAGCTGATGGTATTATGTAGATGTTTGGAGCATTATACAAAGATTATACCAGTAGGTAGGTACATTTCGAGGTAGACGTGATACCACTTTGATATAACTGTTCTTTTTCATGCATTTTTTAAATATCACCTCATGACTTAAAAATCACAGATAGACTTTTGTAAATTACCTCGATAAAAAATGATTCCTATGTTACCTCTGAAGTAGATAGATAGATAGATTTCTTTATTGTCATAATAGTGTACATAAAAAAAAAACAAAATTAGGGATTTCAATTCATTTGGGTTCACATTCATCAATACGCGAACAGCTAATCTATGTTTAAACATACCGTGGGTGAACTAGAGCTGATTGTCCTGTATCTCACCACAAGTTTACTGAAACGTGATCTTATTCCCGCAGTTTGTTAAATGTAATGCTGTAATTTTGTTGATAAAATGTTTAAGGTAAGGCGTAAAATAAAAGTTTGCTAGATTTGTCGCTTACGTCATCATTCATATTTCACGCTTACACTCTTATTTAAAATTTTAAAAAGTTTAAGCGATAATAGAATGATTTTTACTCAGAGCATATTAGCTTCCATTTGATTGTTGGGTTGCTATAGTTATTTTTCAAATTGTCTAACATGATTGGTCAGAATTAAAGCAGTTCTTTTCTTGTAATGGAATGTACAATAAGCGTGGTTATTTTATACTAACTATATTTTATTATTAATATTTTGTCATATTTACATACTTATTATTTTTGGTGAAAAAAGTGCAGATAGGTTTAACATTACAATTGTAAATAATAATGTTTGTTCACTAGGGCGAGCATACTGCAATGCAGCGATCTCTGCTAGCTAAACCCCTATCATGTAATTTCGGTAAAAAAATAACAGTTTATATTATTTGTGACTGCTATTTCTTAATTCACAGTTGAATCATTTCTAATCACAATTCCAGATGTTATTGTTGTTTGTTTTGCCTCTCCTATCTCTATGTATACAGAGTCCCACTTAGGCATTGCGATGCCTAACTTGCCGATTAGATAAGGCGTACAATCCTACCCACTGTTGTTGTTACTTAACGATAATATAAATTCGCTTATCTTCCTTTATCCGCCTCTGTGTTTTGTGTGTTTGACAGGTGAAGGCTCCGAAAGGAAGTAGATAGGTGGCAAATATGTTTTTACAAGCATTTTTTCGATCGTTTTACAGAAAATGCTTCATTATTTGACGTAGTTTTGGTAGATTGGTGATTTTATCACGTATTTTAAATTGGAGTTAACTGAAAAAAATCGCAATTTTGCAATGAGTTCGCCCTAGTGAACAATGTTATATGACTTTTCATGATTACCATTTTCTCTTACCTGTTTTGTTCAGTTTCAAGAATAAAAATAATATTATTGAGATAGGTAGAAACTGGTTAGAAGTATTTGAAATGTGGATTTACCTGAGTACCCTGGACCGATAGGGTCAGTAACTCTGAAGTACTTAGGAGAGTCGGAGTCAAGAGGGAGCCGTTGTCGAATGTTAAGGTGAGGAAGATCTCATATCTGGGTCACATACTACGGGGAGAAAGGTATCGCCTACTCCGCCTAATATTGGAGGGCAAGATAGAGGGAAGACGGGGAGTTGGCAGAAAACTTTTTGCCTGAGTGATCGCCGACGTCGGGGGGACCCGATATAGCACAAAAAGAAGAAGAAGAAACAACCCGTACGAGAGACAAAATAAAATCTCATTATGTTCAGCAATGATGTTCACCACCAATCTGGGTATCTAATATTTGGAATACAAGGTAAATTAATTATTATAAAATATTTATGTTCTGATATTCATTCATGCTTTCTTCACCAGTCGCTGGTTATCCCAGACGTGATGGTATAACATTAATTTCCAAAACCGTGACGCCTTGCCCATGTCACATCCAGCCACGCCAATTCCAAGTTAATTTAGTGGTTGTTTTTTTTTCATATTGAAACTTTAATTTCGACTTCACTTAGGGGTGGGAAATATTGCGAAAAATATTGGTATAATTTTATATTTGACAGGATTCGTTATATATTTTAATTTAAAAGAATTTTCGGGTATTATATTATTATTCTGAGAAAACGAATATGATATTCATATTTTCTATTATCATAATCCTCGTAGCGTCGGAGGATATTTAAAAAAATCTTGAGAATAATCTGCCTTAACTTTTAAGACTTCATTCCGAGTCGTAAAGTCTTTATTATTTTTTTTCTTGAGCTTCTAACATCAAAATCCACATTCGCAGAAACTTACGAGTAGGTACGTGAAATTCATGACGTGAGCTTTCGGGACATGTTGTTATTTTATTTATTTATTTACACTTTTGGTGAACACTTTGGGCATCGCTTGAACTTAATCTGTGTTGTTTTTTGTTTGATTTGTGTTTACATGTGGGTGATGTCTGTTTGTGTGCCATGAATAAATAAATAAATAAATAAACAACATTGCAAATATAGATTATTCGATTTCGACTCATATGAAGAGTTAAAAAAAAACTGCACAGTACAGGAATGAGTGGAAAAGAAGACATGAAGACATGGGGCTTTGCTGCAAACCAATCATAAAACGATTGAAACTGGAGAAGAAGATAATTTTAGTGTTGAAAATTCACCAGTAATGTGAATTATTTTCACCACACGACACTAGTAATGTACCGGAGTGAATCAAAACCCAAAATCTTTCATTCATCTTGTGAATTGAACCTTTATACCGCAAAAAGGTCACCTCTTCCCAGCCCCGTGTATTCACATTGTTTAATTTACCTTATCACCGAAATTTTCTTTGAAAATATATTCGATTAGGTATGTTCATTTTGTGGTTTTGCTTTGCATTATATTCGACAGGCGGATCCTTTTCTCTTTCTGTCCTTTTGAAGACCGGATAGCAGCTGATGTCTGACGATTCTAAATTAGACTTTTCTAAACTGCTTTGATTTATATGTGTTACTATGTTATTTAATATCAATATTGCTTGCTTATAAAAAGCATGTGTTTGCAAGCAAAATATCGAGGATTTTTTTGTCTTGAATAAAAAACGACAAAGACCATGCACCACATTTTTTCATACTCCATCATTGTGGTTAAAAAGCAAATATCCAAGTCTTATATATGTTGAGATAAATTAATTGATTTCAGGAATCATCTAAATTCATGATTTTATTTCCGAAGAATCTGTATTACTTAGGAATAATCCACACAGATCATGCACTAGATAAAGGTTCCAAGTATCTTCCCCCTTTTTTTTCATACCTTACTATATACAATAACTCAAGGACGAATCTATTTTGAGTGAAAACGAGTGTATAGCATTTATGACAAAGTGCTTGAGTTGAGTATATGGGGATAAGGCTGCCTTATCGACCGATCCTCTCTGTCTATCCCGCAACAGATGAGGGATACGTATATAGATAGATAGATAAGAAACTTTAGCAATCAAAGGTAGAGATAATAATTATAAGGTATGTAGGCCTTATCATCCCCTTGATCAAGTAAATAATACGTCCTCAACTTTTATATGAGAAAACTTTACCAAGTATCTATCCAAGTATATCGCCACCACAGAATTACACCGTCTTATAAAAAACAGTCTTTTGAAAAAAAACTGGTTTAAAGTTTTTTACAAAACTTTTTTAGTATTTTCTCAATGTCACAATTTTCTGTAAAACATCGGATTTCCTAATATTGGTAATTGGATATCAACTAGTTATCTCAACAGGTTTTCCGTTGGTTCATATCCCAAACACCCAAATCCCATCTCAATAGATGCAGGTAGTACGTAAAATAATACGCCAAGACTCCCGATGGACAAAAACGACAGCAAAATGGCGACCAAATACAAGTCGAAGAAGCGTCCGTCGACCCCGGGCGAGGTGGTCTGATGATGTTGGAAAGTGTGCCGGAGGAAGATGGTTGCATTGTGCACAGGACAGGTAGCCGTGGATGACCAAAGAGGAAGCTCATACCCAACAATAGATTACAGAGGCTTAAAAAAATGAGAATTTTTGTGTATAATCTTGTGTATAATTTTTGTGTATAAATATATTTTGTGTATAATAAGTAAAATCATGCACATTGTCGAAGACTGTCCTCTGAGAGCATTCCCTGGACCATACGCAGATATCCACAATGCCACACCCAATGCCCTTGAATGGCTTGGAAGCCTGAATGTTGCTCTGTAGGGTACCTGTCGAAATAATAATAAAATGAAAAAGACTTGTAAATAGGTATACCTACTAAATAGCTATTTAGTGTCAAAATGTACCTAAGGGGTTTTTGCGGTTGTGTAGATGTTGGTAATACCATAATATGAATACATATACGTAGCTACAGTTAATTCTACTAAGTAGGAAGGCAATTCTTGTTAAGATTTTATCTGGCCTTTGAGAGGTGTTAGATCGTACATTATGAGAGGGTAAGGGTATTATTATTATAAGGTAATCAGAATTTCTATTACAGGTAAGGGTAATTTAGATTACCAAGTACCTAGTTACCCTATTACCCTTGATACACTATCACTATTTTAATAAAATTGTTTTAGAATGCCCCATATTATATAGTTGTAAATATGGAGACTTTTACCTTGCAACTCGGGTGTGTGTAGTGTTGCAAATTACTACCGTCAATCGTGAGCGGCGCTAGTTTCGCCTTAAGGTAATATCAACTAAATTGTCTCTGGCAAATCGACCGTGCGTTTGCTATGTTTTAGTGACTAGCGGTTAGAAATTTGTGTTTTGAAAATTCTCTCCATAAAAATATTACCAAAATTACCTCTGAAATTCACTGAAACTCTAGATTATTCCCGTAGTTTATATGATGTAATGCTGTAATTTGGTTGATACAATGTTTAATGTAAGATGTAGTGACTCTAGCCGATGTTTTTTTTCTTTCATATTGCTTGCCTTATTTATACAATAAGCCAGAATAAATTTTGTCGCTTACATAATTTACTAAAATTGTAGAATATAATATGTCGAATTCGACTGAAAACCTGTATCGAGTCTCAGACATACATACATGCATATCCACGTCCGCTCCCTATATGGAGCATGTGGTGATCACCCAATTTTTCCAGGCTTTTATGTCCTGGGCCAACTCCGTTGCCTGTTTTCATGTCATCCTAGCCTGGCGAAGCTCTGGTGTGTACAACCTCTGGATGGTCATTGGAGGCCTGCCCTGACGTCTGTTGCCTACAGGGCGATATTGGAGACAGCTGTTGTTAATGCTATCAGCGGGCATACGTAGAATGTGCCCGAGCCAGTTTAGCCTACGAATCTCTATCACTTGGGTGATTCAGGTAGTCTTGGACAGTTTGTAAAAATTTTGCAAAGAAATATTTGTGAAAAAAGTAGATAATAGGAAGTGTAATAATAGTGAAATAAAATAAAATAAATAGTAGAATGAGGAGGAAAGTTTAAGTGGCGTTTCCCTTAAGAGAAATTAGACGAGAGAATGTTTGAGTATAAGAATAATATTTGGTACACGTTTATAATAACTCCTTTATAAAACAGTGTTCAAAGAAAGTTGGGCAATTTAAAAAGATCTTTTTACAAGGGCCATATTTAGGATCTTCAGTGCCCTAGCTGGCGCGAAGATAACTAAGAATACCATTCTCAGCCAGTTAAATTTTGATATAGGATGTTAAAATAATGGGTTTAAGTATGTGTAATCTAGCAAGACTCGAACTGGCAAAATATTGAAAAATTAGTTCAAAATTTGAAAATACATCTTTTCTTCACAGATTGACCCTATCTAAGATTAACGCACTTTAGTTTGTTTTCTTTAACTATATTTTTTAAATTAACGGCAATCCACCCGTCAACGAGTGATTTATGTCTTTAACTTTATCTCGATAAGAATTCTTTTCACGCAAAAAGATAAAATCACATTTTTTTTAGATATTTTCAAATGAAAATGATTTGAGCTTGAGTTTTTTTTTTTAATATTGCTGGAAGTCAGATTTCAATTTCAATTTCAATTTATTTATTTATGAAACATAATATAGTGGTACAATGTTTCTTATAACTAATACATACAATAAGATTTCATTAATATTCCCCCACTAAAGCAAGACTTGTGTGTGGGAGAAGTGTTCAGTTTTTAATTTAACCAAAGTATTACTACAATAACTTAAAAATAATATAATACCAAACTACAACTACACACAACATATACATTGTACACAGTCTATCTATGTTTATTCGAATAGGCACGTCACATCGCCGGTACCCAGAAATTATCTTGTAGCATACCGACAATGCAACAAAACTAATTCTGCATGTACATACAATTTATCTATACATAACATAACAGTACATAATTATATAAATTTTTACAACATTGATATACATATATTTATCTATACATAAACATTCAAAGAATATTGACAATATTATTAAGTAGGTGAATTTAACCGGTAACTGAGTTGATCCGTAGCAAATATTTTTTTACTTTATTTTTATAGCTGTTTTTGTTTTGTTCGGACTTAATGTCCGGAGGCAGAGAGTTGTATATCTTCAAGCAGATATAGACATAGTGATGCTGTTTATACATAGTGATTTTTTTTAACTATTGCGGAAAGAAGGATATTTACTTGAATGTCTTTCAAATTACTTGAAGGAGTTAAAATGAACCGTGTGGGGAAGTTTCCAGAATTTCACTACCACACTATTAGATATAAAACACATGGGTTTATTGTTATTAATTTATCGTCCTTAGATCCTATATCGGGCACTTGGACTAGTCAGTTTTACATATAATTAGACAAATAATAATTAAATGGAATATACAGCAGGTATTATGCACAATATCAATGCTAAAGAGTGTATTTACACTTTGAGCCCTTTGGCTCTGTTAGCATTTCGTCAGAGAACGTAACATTTTTTTTTGCGTTAGACGCCCATGGGCTGCAGCCTAGATAGCGAGTGCGTAGACACAGTCCTGGATTTTAAGTGAAACAATTAGTTCGTCAACAGTAAGATTTTGTGAAAATATAAGAGGGAGTAGATACAATCATTACGACACATCTTTCTGTTCTCTTCAGTAATAATTAAGTAGAAGAGATATATTATTTTATAAATGTTTCCGGGAATTCAAGTTCTTGAAGTAGAATAACATTATCTTCAAGTAAACTTGATGAAACTTTAGCGAAATTATTTCGAAGAAATTCCTCCATTCTGAGAGTATTTAGGTAATATGGTGTTTTCATACTTCAATTTCGTTAATAATTTACAAATCGTTAAGTTAAGAGGCGATATTCTTTGAATATAAATTGTTGTATCGTCACTTAAACTTACACAACTTTTTAAAAAAAAAAAGATCTGTGTTGTATGCACATACCCAAATACTTTCCTGCACACTTTGCACTAGGCTAAAAGCCTGTATCGTAAAATGTGGAATACTTCGCCAGCTCCGGGGTTTGAACCTATGGCACCTCCTGCTTGAGAGACTGCCGCCTCAACCAACTGCGCCAACTGAGAATGTATTATTTGAGACAGTGTACCTTAATTATTTGATCATACTCATCAGATGGCGTTAGTATCATAAAATTTGTTAATTGTGAAACGTTCTCGAAGTGTAGAAACCTATGTATTATGCAACTTCCAAAAATTACGTGTTTGACAGCAGGATGTGGTGGAATGAGTAAACATTGCCCTGGGCATAAAGTGATCACTCGAGTCAACCAAAAACTCATATGCGTCAGAACAGCATCTCGTCGTTCTGTTAAGGAAGAAACTCTAATGCTTTTCTAAGGTATTGACATGATAATGGGGTCGTATAATAGGGGTAGGAAGACCACAGAAAAGGTGGACAGATGACAATGTCCAGCTTACGGGTTGTAGATGGCAGCAGATAGCCCAAGATAGAAGAAAGCGGAAGAGTTTAGAAGAGGCCTGTTTCCAGCAGTGGAACGCAAGTGGCTAGCAGTAAGTAAGTAAGTAAGTATAATAAAAAACGTAGTTCTAAACGTTACAATACGTGTAATTTCAACGCCGCGCTAATAATTAGCCGTATTGTCAATAATAATTAATGAGAAGAAGAAATAAAAGTATCGTTCGAGCAACGAATTTTAATCGTAGGCGGCGCGTAGAGGAAAATTCTGGCGTAGCGTAGCGGCGGGGAAATTTATTGGCGGAGTAAAGGGACTTTATTACTCGTAGCAGTCGTAGAGTCGTAGCACCTGGAAGCATATGGACCGGAATGGCGTCGAATGCCTATTCAATATTATTATTTCTATACCTGGGCTGGGAGGGTAAATGACAATTTGGAGGGTTAATTTCACGGCTGAAGTTTCTACGGCACAAAAGAACAGGTAAGTTAACCCAATCATACCTAACCTATTCCAGTAAAAAAATATAAAATAATAAAATGCAACATATGAACCCTAATAATGAATTGTAAAAATCAACTATGTACCTACATATATACGTTTTTTTCTCTTTTTTTTCTTTTCATTTATATGTACTCGTATTTTTTCACATAATAATATACGAGTACAAGCTTCGGAAGACATCGAGCGGTTGAGGGGATCCAGTCATCGTATATCGTCGTGTTTGGTATCTATAATGAAAGTGCTTCAGCACAACGTGTAGATACAACGGTACAACTTATATCTTTTTACAAATTTTGGTTCTGGCCGTTCTTGGTGGAAGGCGCCATTGGAAAAATTATTCTAGGATGTGAAAAAAAAAGATTACTTATATATTCATTATTGATGCTTCTACATAATTTGACGATTCAGAAGTTATCCGCAAGTAATATATTGCCTGACTGTATTGGTAGCAGACGCAGAAAAAAAACTTGAATTTAAGTTCAGCTTTGAATAGCTGTCATTAAATGGGTTAAGGCTGTATAATATTTACAATCTCAGGCTGTGTTCCGCCTACAAAAAACATCTACCTGACCTACCTCTTAGCTGGGTACAACTTATTATGGGCGTTTGCCTTTGTACATGTAATAGGCTAGCTACTTATTGAAAAATCTTGAAGCTTTTTCGATATTAGGTATTATTTTAAATCGAAATATTTGTGATATCAACACAATATACCTTTACATTATTGTATAAAATTTAATTCACCTAATACTGTAACCTTACTCAACTTTTTTATATTTAAATTCAATTCCTTAGGTAAGTATATTAAGTTACAAATAAATATTCCTGTTTTTGCACGAGTCTTGGATTTTGAAACACGTGTAGTGAGTTAACATACACGATTTAATACGACAATAATTTTTATAAATACAAAGAACACATGGTTCGAACCCTAGGCACACCGCAAACATTTTTATGATGGGATTTTTGAGAAGTTCGTGTGGCGCCGGGGATTTGAATCTGCGACTCCAAAATCTCGAGTTAAACCTAATATACTTAGATACCAATTTTGCTATTTGATTTCATACTCTCCAAGAGAGGTAAAATATTTAGTTTAAAATCCACATAAATGACTTTACGGGACTAGTGTTCGAGGATTTGCACCCTCATCATCCGGCGATTGTGAAAAAAGTAAACAGGAATATACTTTATTCACAATCGCCTGATGATGAGGGTGCAAATCCTCGAACACTAGTCGCGTATTCTACAGTATTTTTTGTGGATTTTAAACTAAATATTAAGTCTTTCATTTCAGCTTAAAAATGGATTTCTACCGGTCGGTCAAAAAGACGGTCAAAAAGACGGTCAAAAACATCGAGACTTTCAAAGAGAGTTTACATAAATAAGTATGTGCCTTGGGTAAATGATTTGCGTCTGTTATTTACACGCATAGGACATATGGTACCTATTTTTTGTTTTCTATGGAATAGGTATGTCATTGATTTTGAAAGATTATTTTACTTACGTTACGAAGTCTCTGATTATCTGGAGGGTATTATGTTTGAAAACAAGGTACATACCTGAAACAAAAAGACAAATATATTAATTATATGATTTTTAAATAAAGATACTTGAGCAGGGGTCGTCACACATTTTTGGTCAAGGGCCAGATGTGAGGCATCACTGCGGGTCGCACACTGATATTTTTTTATGACATGCATTAAACAAATGGCGGGTTTATTGCTATGGAAATCTGCCAACCAACCACTAGATCATCCATGATAATTCTCTTTGTCGTTTGCACTCAATATCGTTGTCTTGCTTTAAATATTGCCGAAATAATTGCTATATAGTGTGAAATAATGTTAATCAATACGAGTTGTACAAGTTGCCGCCGGAAAGTGTCGCCAGCCTTAAATGGAGCTGGGCTGCGCATGTTGCCAGATGTCAAGACTACCGATGGACCAAAAAGATAAAGGGATGGCGATCAAGAACAAGCCGACGAAGCGTCGGTAGACCCCAGGCAGGTGGTCTGATGATATTAGGAAATGTGCCAGAGGGAGATAGATGCAGTGTGCACAGGACAATGAGCTGTGGAGGACCAAAGGGGAGACCTATGTCCAACAATGGATCTAAGTGGCTGCAGAATTACTTTGCCGGAGTTATTGCTCGAAAAATTGCCCGTGTAAGAGCACCTTTTCAGTCAATAAACGTCTTTTTGAATGCCCTTTTTAATATTTGGACATCCCTCATACAGTAACTACGCAGTTTGTATGTGAAGGATCACAATAACAATATACATAGGTAGTGTTATAGTAATACAGTGTGGTTGTTGTCGGTTATGTATCTCATTAGGATTACAAACATTTCGTGTTGTTGTTACAAGGTTCGCTGGACACGGGCTACCCTGTATTATATTATTACGGCATGACACTAGTTCTGTTCCACCCTGAATAATTATATACCGTTGACAGTGTTGAGGACGCAAAAAAGTTGAAATATTTCGTAAAATTTATCGGTGGATCCTTTATGACAGTAGTAGTGTGGTAAAAGGCGGACATATTGCATAAGCAATGTCTTATATTCAAAAAGGGACAGCGAAAACACGTGAGGCCGAGTGGAGGGGTCGCTGGAGGAACACAGACACTCGCAACAAACAACTACTGATACAGGATCCCACCAGACGTGTCCCCGGCTTCCATCTTCCACGCTAGCACTGGGTACAACTCAATAGGATACGAACGGACCTGGGCTGCTGTAACTGTCTCCTGTCGAAATGGGGAAAGAGGGAGTCTCCGCAGTGTGATTGTGGCGCAGAGTATCAAACAAACCGCCACATCGTCGAGGAGTGCCAATTGCGAAGATTCCCAGGAGACCCAACCAGCCTCCACGGAGCGGGAGGGAATGTTACGGACTAAGCTGCAGCGGCTGGACCTGAGATTGTAGAGAGGAAAATGACTCAGCCACAATCGGTGAAGAATCCCGCCAATATGTGATACGAAAATTAAAGCAAGTAAGGATAGATAGATGGATAAAAATATTGTTTAGGATTTTAGGATAGAGATTTAGTATGGGATTGCTGTGTAATGTGTGTTGTGTACGTATAATACCAGTTAGTAGCATGCATCATTAATTTCTATGTGTGTGGACGGACGGATTGTTAGGTACATGCTATACTATAGTATGGTAGTTAAAACGTATCTACGTTATACGTTAGCCGTAGGTTCTACGTATACGTCATACCAATGTTTCTCAAATGTGCAACTATCAAACTAACCCCAACTATCATGAGCCTCATTACTAAGAATTTATGAAAGGAGAATGCTCATCAAGTATAGGAAGAAACCAGGTCCGGCAAAATCGAAATGTAACTCAAATTATGATAGATAAAGATAAGTACTTAATTAAATAGTGCATAGGGGGCATCATCGAAATCAATAATGTGTGAAATACCTATTCGAAATTCAGGATTGTATCAATTCAGGAGTGCGTATGTTGCAACGATCTTTTAAAACTTATTATTTCTTAATTCCATCCAGGGACCAAGGCGTTCTTACATTCAGTTAACTGAATCGACCATTTGCAAAAAAGCTCCGACCAAAACCTCCCTCCGAACTCAAAATCAGGGTAGCACTAAATTCAGAGAGAAGTTTTGGTCGGAGCCTTTTTGCAAACGGTCGATTTAGTTCAGATGAGGATTCACGTCAGTTTTAAATACAAGGAAAAATTACAATTGAATAGGTTCTAGACACATTCTCTAAACTCATTTCTAAAGCGTCATCATTAAACTAAAGCGAATAAATAGAATTTTGAGAATCTTTGGTTGACAATAAACTCCGACAAATAAGAGCTGTCCGACTGTTGGTTATAGAGCTCATAATGCGACTCTCTTTAAGGATTACTTGTCGTGTTATTTGTTGTACTTTAAATGTCGAAGACTAATGCCTCTGTCGTGCGAAATTCAACCTAATTGCCCTTGGGTTATAACTATTAAAGTGTTTTGACCAATGATTATATTTTATCCCAGGGAAATTATAAAGGTTCGCCTACACGAACAACTAAATTGCTCCAATCCTGGCAATTCTAGGCGAGAATACGTCAAGAAAACAACATGCAACAATTATATTATTTGGCGCAGATTTTTCGCAATACGAGACACGGATTGCTGAATATCCAATCGGTTTGGAAATTTTAAATTATTTTCTTTCTCGTTTGCACTCAATATCGTTGTCACTTTTTAAATATTTTCCAAACAATTGAAGGAATGTAATTTGGGGGTGGGGTTTGCCGGGGGGCTCTCTTAAGGCTACTACACCCTGGGTCCACTTTTTAACAAGATTTGCCTAGAAGTGCGGGTAAAGAGGTCGCTATTAATGCGCCTGAGCTACCATGGGATGTGAAGGGCCTTAAGCTCGCGGAATTTCCCTTCAATGCCCAAACAATTGCTCAATATCACTACATCAGCTATTTTTTTTATTTATTTATTTACTTATTTAAACTTAAAGTAAACAACAAACACATATAAATATACAAAATGGACATAGTACAGATTATACAACGTTGTTCACTAGGGCGAGCTTATCGCAGAACTGCGATTTCTTCCAGTTAACCCCAGGACAAAACAGAACGTGTGTCAATGCGAACGAGCAATTATTACTTAAATTGCCCGTGTAAGAGCACCTTAATATGAAGAGATTTTGTAAAGTTTTATGACCTAATGAGTAGCAGCACACGACAATTATTTACACAAGGCACACACATTAGGCTCAAATCTGCGCCCTTTGTGTTTGAGTTTGTTTTAAATTTCTTTCACTGTGAAATAATTGAAAAAAGAAGGTCTTATTTTAATTAGTACGCATTTAATTAGTTTAAGTTTTTTTACACTTCACAGTAAGCTTGTGTCGTGAAGTGGAGTAAGTCAGCATCGGGGATTGAAACCGCTGATTGGACCTTGATTGTGCAGGATAAGTTGCAAATATTTTTTTACCACGCAATTTCAATGAATTCAAGAAGTGTGTGTAAGGATTGGAAATTCTGGCGATCTGAACTCTGCCTACCCCGGAAGGGATGCGGCGTGAGGGGACAGAATAGAAAAGAAAAGATTATTATTAAATGTAGTAATAGTATACATAGCGTAAAAAATTTATACCCACGCTATGCTACATAGATGGCGGTAGTTGTCAAATAACCTAACGTACGAAACAGGTTATGGAATCATATAAATAAGATAAGTTTCGTTCGATTAATCGGTTCATTTGAAATGCCGTCGGATGTTTTAGAAAAGTACAATTTTTGGAGATCGTTTTGGAGCTAGTTGGGAGGGGACAGGAGTCCCTTTTCCCATTTGACTAGAGATCATAAAACTAATAAAATACTGTGTAGGCTTGGGCCTTGTACTGGGCTCAGGGCTAAACCTAGACAGAGATAATAATAATAGGAATTCCCTCACTTGAAAACCGAAGGACACAATGTGACATGATGTATCTCTATAAACTTATCAATAACATGGTTGATTCTCCGGAGTTGTTGGCAAAGTTATTATTTCATTGTCCATCGCGTAACACCCGTTTGAGCCATCTGTTTCGTCTTCCGCTGTGCTCTACTAATTATGTCCAGAGTTCGTATGTGCAGCGTACATGCTCCTTATATAATACATTCTTCCGAGGTCTGGACATGTTTGTTATGAGTAAGGATGCGTACAGAGCTGGCATAATTAAAGCGCTGGTTTCGTCGGTGCCACCCTGATGATGATGATGTGTGTGTGTGTGTGTGTGTGTGTGTGTGTGTGTGTGTGTGTGTGTGTGTGTGTGTGTGTGTGTGTGTGTGTGTGTGTGTGTGTGTGTGTGCGTATGTGTGTGTGTGTATGTGTGTATGGAGTATACTTATTTATATATTGCACGACTCTTTAACTTAATTTATTATTTATTGTTCATTGTTATTATTTATTCATCTATTTATTTATAATTTTATTCATTCAGTTATATATTTTATTTTATTTATTTAGGAATATATATTTATTCATTTTCTTATTTATTTTGTTTGTTTGATTATTTATTTCATTTGTTATTTATTAATATTTATATAATGTTTCTTTGTCTGATGTTTTGTTTTTTCTGATTGCATGCTGATCTTCCCATATATTATATTGTTCATTATTGTCCTTGCATGCATGTCAAATATATATAAATTGGTAATTTTTGAGCCTTTACTGGTCCACTTGTTGTTAATGTTCTACTGTATATGATTTTTGTGAGACTGTCTGTGCTTTAGAAAATAAAATAAAATAAAAAAAAAATAAAAAAAATAAAATAAAATAAAATAACAAGGAGAGGGTAGAAGATTTTACGAGGGTTTTCCAGAAAGTAAGAGTACTGAGTGTACAATTCTTAAAAAATAGGGTTTTTGTTAATTCATATCTCAGTTATTTTTCAGTGTGGTCACCACTCATCATCCCGATATATGCAGATTGTGAGCTATGGCAGAACTTTAATGGGCCCGCTACCTTTACGACCTTTTGGTCCTTTTTGACCATTGGACAAACATTTTCAATCACACACCTTTTAACTCATTCACGGCAAAGGTCGGTGAGGGTCGGCGAGCGTCTGGCGTCAGCATAAGAAGCTCTCCTTAGCTCTCCTCATACAAATTTGCCCGTAATCGAGGTGTCTTTCGCTTTAAAAAAATCTATACAAGATTTAAATAAAATATTTTAGGGTCATTCCCTAGATAAAGATTCAATGTTTCTGCCCTATATTTTTCCAAAGTATATTTTTGTAAGGTTGTCGAGATCTAATGTCGACGCTACACTCTCGCGAGCGTCCTCAAATTTTTTTGTGTTCATGAGTAAAAAGGCGTCAACGGTCGGTTACGTACACGAGCCAAGACAACCGTTTCATCCACACGCCTTTTTACTTATATATACAAAAAAACTTGTGGACGCTCGCAAGCGTGCCGCGGCGACATAAGGACTGCCGTTTTATTTTTAATGTCGATATGCCAAATCGACTTCGCAAGGGACACGACGTCATGGGCTAGATTTTTTTCTCTAGGTTAATCTGGGTATAAAACCTATAGTTAATAAATATGTACTATTAAATTAATAAGTTACCTATCTACTCAGTTGTGTACATATTTGTCTATTATGAAATCATCTTACGCAAAAGCATTTTTGTTGGTTCTCGGCAAATACGTAAATGTAAGTTGGTTCCCCTGCGGCTAACAATTTTCACCTTCTTCACTATTTACTCTCTCACTTTATCACATTAAACGCATTGTTTACCTCTCTCGCTTCATCGCAATATTATTAAACACTCTTGTTTTCTTTTTGTTTGACAGGGAATAAAATTCGTGCAGATATTATGTAAGTAGGGAATTGGTTTAAGGATGTGACATCGAATGCCCGTAACATATTTCATCGAGTATAAAGAAATATACTACATCTAACATCGAATGCTCGTAACATATTTCATCGACTATAAAGAATACTACATCCATCTAACATCGAATTCTCGTAATATCGTTAGTGTAAAGAAATACCACATCTAACATCGAATTCTCGTAACATATTTTATCGACTAAATATTTAAATAAATATTACATCTAACATCGGGCGCTCGTAACACATTTCATGGACTATAAAGAAATACTTCCACAACATCGAATCCTCGTAACATATTTCATCTATTATGCAGAAATACTTCATCTAACATCGAATGTTCGAAACATTTAGAGTTACATTTTACAGAAATACTACAGGAAGGTCACGACCCTCAGCACTGAGGGACTGATTGGGAAGAACAGAAAGTTTTTATAGTGATAGTGGTTTCTAGCGAAAAGAAAAAGGTCCATAAAAATGATTTGAGTTAAACAGTCGGATTTGAACCTGCGACACAAAAATTCTTGAACTAACTACGCAATTTTTTAGGGTATTTCATTTTTAGGTGGATGTCGTGTGTCATCTACTCATATAGCAAAGACTTAGCTTAATCCGATTGGATTTTAGAGTATACAAAACGATATTAAAAAGTATGAAAAAGCGGTAGGTGGATATGTAATATAAAAAGGTACTACGTACAGATATTTGAACATCCGATTACGTTGGAAAATTGGATCTTCTGTTGTATTTCCTGGACCATGTAACAGGGAGAGGATGTAGAGGATTTTACCAATAGGACGAGACACACACAGAGAACAAAATCACAAGAGGACGAAATTCTCTAAAAAAATCTGTCATCAGAATTATTCTATAAATCCTGAAAATTGAATATTTCAGATGACTGAAAAAAATTGTAACGGATTTTCAAAAGGGTTTCAGATTTTAAAGTTTTTTTTTGTCGGTGATTCAATTTGACTGAAATGATTGAGAGATTCGCCTGACAAACGATGTAAAAAAGAGGTTACCTGTAAATGCTATGTATTATAAAAACACGCACAATATTCTGTCTACGAAAAAAAAAATGCAGCAAACTAGTGTTATGGGTGGCAAGCATCATTGCTGAATAAAATCAAAAGCGTTTAAAGGACATTTAACGAAACCCTGACATACTACAGAAAAGTAGAAAAAATATGAAAATTAAGAATGGGGGCAATTTTACAGCTCTGTGTTCCAATGAGGTCAAATATGTAAAGAATTAAATTATTACTGACTAAAAGAAGAGATCCTTTTTTTCAATTAGGTATTTCATAGTAAAATAAACTAAAAACACACTTCTATTAATCTCGATGTTTTTTACCGTCGGTACTTGGTGAAAATCCATTTTTAAGGATAAAATGAAAAACTAAATATTCAGATAAAGATACACACAAAAATGAATGATTCACAGTCGCAATGACTTTATTCACAATCGCCTGATGATGAGGGTGCAAATCCTCGAATACTAGTCGCTAAATCTAAAGTATTTTTTTTATGGTTTTTAATCTAAATATTTAGTTTTTCATTTTTTCCTTTCACATCTTTTAGTTCAAAAAGTGGAAGAATCGGACCTAATATTCAAAAGGAAATTTCGTGGCTTCCCCATGTTCTCACAAGGAAAATTAAACGGAGAATTTAATCGATTTGTGGACTATTTTCAAGCAATATATTTTATGACCTGAAGCGGGTTTAAGACAACATTAGTATTGACTGAAAGTAGGTCTGAAAAATCATCCCTAACTAGCCGTATGAACCCCAAAGCGGCATTATTAGATTTTCCGCAAAATGAAATTGTTGACTTCCAATTTATCTCTCTCAAGCTCCATTGAACAAATCAATTTAAATCACAACCTACCAGTAAAACCTTAATAATTTACAAACATACACATGAACATTCTCCTTTAATATATACCTACGTAACTTATATGTTAGCTTTTATTTCCGACGTAGCTCGATAATTGAATTTGATAAAGATCTAACCATAGATGGCGTACTCAATGCTAGTAGTGAAGTAAACTGGTGCCTATAAACTGTCAAATCGCACGGAGAATTTTGACATTTCGTAGGAAACGTTTTCAAAATTGCGTTCTCATAGTTAAAAACTGTATTAGTTATAACGTTATATAGGAATTAAACGATAGTTTTAAAGATGTTTTAGTTTTCATTATTGATATATTGTTAATTGTGTGAGATTTGTGACTCTGAGATATCAAAAAGTGCTAACCGTGAAATTGCGTCACTTCCTTTCTGTTGAAAATACAGTCAGACAAAAATTGAGTCAGACGTCTAGTATTAAAGCCTTTGGATCTAATAAATAAGCTTATATCTTTCCTCAGCCTCTAGCCGTTTACTTCTAAACGTAGGCCTCCTTCATCCTTATACATATTAGATATCTAATCTTGGAATAACTAAGTGTATCCATCCGATAACGACTGCCGAAATAATTGCTATATACTGCGAAACAATGTTATTCTATAAGATTTGTACGAGTTGCCGCAATTATTGCTCGAAAATCGCCTGTGTAAGAGCACTTTTAGGAGATTTTGATGTTGTCTCCACATTTTTTGCATACTTTAATTTACTTTATTTTAGTCTACTGAATTAGTGTTTCACCTGCTGAAAACCTGAAAGCGTTTCCATGACATATTCATAAATGCAAGAACTTCAGTATACGAGTATATTCGCATATACTCAAAAAGAAAAAAAAAGTTTAAAGAGAAGAATAATTTTAGTTGGAGCCATTCTTTTCAAATAACACGCATCTGTTGCGTGTAAACAAAAACTATCAACTGAGTTTAAACAGCCTCTTTTGGAAACAAAGAAAATAATTATTAGGTTGTATCTGTGTATTTTAGACAGCCTAGTAGATTTTTTCCTTAGTAGATGTTTCGCACTGCCCAGGACAGAGAGAAGTTCTCTCGTCAACGTCGGGGGGACCCGACAGGACACATAGAGAAGATGAAGAAGTCGATTTTTACGGTCCTTGTTAATCTCTTCTCCATTCTTCTCGGGTGTACCGTGTGTAGATTTTCGATGCTGTCGAGCTTTCGGCCCACTTGCTGGGGCCATATTCAGGACTAATTAGTATTTTTTTTAATTAGTATTATACGATTATATTGGAGAGATATCTCGAAAGGAAAGGAAAATTAAATGTTATTTTTATGTAAACTATGTAGGTATGTATATTTGTTGAAGGTTTTCAATTCGAATCCCAAATCCATGACTGTCTTATACTTACTTCTGGCTAATCTCTACGTATCAGAAAAGCGTCAAAAATACAGTTAGTGAGGTCTCATACATATTAAATTTATAGCCATTCAAATTAAACTAAGTGGGTTTTGGTTACATGCGTAGGCCCACCTCACAACTTTACGTACATATGCTATAACTTGAATATATTTATTCATTTGTCACATGTTTACTGAAAAAAAAAAGTTTTGAAACAGATGTGTACTTTCTCAGAAATACAACAATAACAACAAAAACAAAAAAGTTTTTCAAGTGCTCCCTTCTGAAACGAAAAACATTGTTGAAAAAAAAAACGAGAAAAAAATGTTAAAACTGAAAGATGTGTAAGTGAGGGTTTGAAGTGAAGGAAAAAATACAGCCCCTTCGGGATTCCTGTACATATTTCTGTGTCTGTATCTTTCGTGCCCTGGATAACTTCCTAGGGTCCTTGGGACCGCACCATCATTTCGCAAACAATTGGAAACTTAGCGGCTTAAAGGTGTGATTGGTCTATTCTATATGCGCTAGATCATTTTGCGTCTTATTTGTTTCTATAGATCTTAAACCGAAAGTTTTGTGACATATAGAAATGGTTGCGCTTTTTTATACGAGTATAATAGAAAACAACAAACTAGAGATGTTTAAAAGTGGACTGTATGTATGCAACTTCGTAATAATATAATTTGTGCAAATATCAGACGGTTCACCTCAAGAATCTGAAGTCAAAAGTTCAAATTTACATATTACAACCTACGACCCTTGACTAAAAATAAAAACAGATTTTTTTACATATGAAAACTAAAAAGGATCTGGGCTTGCATAAACAAACCCAAATATTTTCCTGCACACCTTGCACTGGACTAAGAACCTGTATCGCAAAGTGTGGAATACATGGACAGCGCCGGGTTTTGAACCTGCCACCTCCCACTCGAGAGACTGCCGCCTCAACCAACTACGACAACCATGTACTCTTTGGAGTTGGAACAATGTTTTACGAATTTTTGACAAAAATAAACATATCAACTTGGTCGAGGAAAAAATATTAAGCAGAGGAGATAAACTTAATCTAATCACAAATAAGAGCAAACAAATGTATGTACCTTTGGAAATTTCGGGTTAACCATAAATCTGGAATAAAAAATCTTACGCCCATGATATTTTATTGGCAGATTTTATGTCTTTTTATGACTTGGCGTAATTCGATTCGGTCAAGCGGTTAACGTGTCGACGCACTGTTGGTAGATATAAAAATAATAATTGAATGGTGTGTGTTTGTGTGTGCGTGCGTGCGTGTGTGTAGATCTTAAAATAAATGGCCTAAAATCTACAATACATGTGGGACAAAAGGTCGATGAGACAATATACACAATCACGGTGAGAGAACGCAAAAAGTAATTTAAAATCTATAATGGCTTTCCTAGAGTCCAATACCCATTTACCATCGAGGGTATTAGGTGTTCTATATACGAGAGATAGATTTTCCCAAACCCACATAATGTAGTTCTGGGAATTTTATACGAAAAAAATAAGTCATTTATTTTTTCGGTATAGGTATATATTTTTTCATTTTCGTTACCCCAAACACACTAGTAATATATTAGATTTTATTGCCCGTGTTTGTGTTCATCCCATTTAATAAGGGGCAGTAAAAAAATATAGCGATTAAATAATTTTTAAGATACTTAGAGCCCTTAATTGATTAGGTCTGGTCAATTGAAATATTTAAGCAAATTAGGTGAAAGAACGTTGGATTGCTACCCCATTCCACGCAACACTAGAAAAAGTGGACTGTACATACGTGTATGTTTATGCTTGTAGGTAGATGTTACGTATTTTAGAAGCGTTCGTAGCAAACAATTTTAGTTATTTTTTTAAGATAACTACTTGTTTTTTAACTACGACATCTAAAAAATCTGATATTTTCACAAGTTATACATTGCGACATTCAGGAAAACACGCTAATAGATATTTCTCCGTATTAAAATCAACTTAATTAAAATTTAGCGTTTAAACGTGTTACAGTACTACAGTTTTAAACTGTCACTGAAAGCAAATATGTGTGATAAATATTTCAAGGTGCTGAAACGTTACGAAGTTATTAAAATTTTAAAAGGAATATGTGGGACAGACAACAAAAACGACAAGTGAAGTTAATAAAAGTGAACGTAATAAAAGAATCTGACCTGTAGACGCACTTCTGTTTTTTTTTCATACTAAGCAATACAAATTTTCTATGTGGGATCATCAATATAATATGACGGAACTCGGTATATACAGTGTTACCAACCAACCTATACAATATTAAAAGCATAATATTATTAGGTAGGTAGGTATACCAACACAGCGGGGAGAAACAAAGTGTGTGGTTGACGTTTAAGATTAATGTATCTAGAATGTTCTTTCACATCAAAGAAATTGTCCATGGTCATTAAGTAGTGTAATTATTATATTATACAGCCTGGTTCCATATTCTTACTGAGAACGCAAGGACGGTAATATTTTCCTTCAAGTTATTCTGTAAAAAATATCTAATAAGGTTTTATTTTTTAAATGAATCTAATGTTAATCAAATACACCTTTGTACACTTCACAGTAAGCTTGAAAAACTTGTGTCGTGAAGTGGAGTAGGTCGACATCGGAGATCGAACCCGCGCCCACTGGATTGACAGTAGCGTTACCAACCAGGCTACCGACAACCTCTTTTAGGTAAGCTTTGTTTAGTTTTCAGAAGGTTTTTGCTAGAAATTTATAGCAATTAGTAATTTCCCCGATACCGACTTCCTCCACTTGACGACACAAGCTTCTCAAGTTTAGCAAGAAGTGTATAAAGGTTTATTTTGATATAAGCCCAAATTCGTTCGTAAAAAATATTTTTATTACAATGTACATAGTTTTGAGTAGGGAAATTATTAATAATGGACACGAAAGTTGAAAGTTTGAATTTCTCAAACGTCAAGAATTATAAAATGACAACCGATTTGTATTTGAAAATTGGGGTCATGGCGGATTTTTAATACTTTGTATTGAAACAACTGAATTACGTCAGATTTAGGCAAATGGAACGAAAATATTTTTTTTAAAATTTATGATTTTTTTATATAAGAAATGACAAAATAAAAACAATATTTGGCCAAGTTATTCTGTTGTTTTGTACCTTTAAGGATTTTCTATGGTTTTCTTACATCCAACACTAATGATACAAGGATTCTCCTTGTTGTACGCAACTTCTTAGCCTTAAGGAGGATGTTAATATCGTTGCCCTCAAGGCAGAACATGAATGATTTGTGTAAGACTTATGTAAGAATTCAAATCTCAACGCCGACCCTCTTCATTATAAATGTCGATTTTATTTTGTCTATTTAATAATGTTTTGACAACAGTAAGAATCATGTAGATATTTATTTTTGTACTAGGGTTGGGGTTGACTGGAAGAAATCGCATTTCTGCGATAATTTCGCCCTAATGAACAATGCTTTGTAATCTTTTTTTTTTTTAAAGGATCTGGGCTTGCATATACAAACCCAAATACTTTCCTGCACACCTTGCACTAGGCTAAAAGCACCTGTATCGCAAAGTGTGGAATACATCGCCACAGCCGGTGTTTGTACCTGGAATCTCCAGCTGTATAATGTAAATTTTTATTTATGTATATACTTTGAGGAAGCCTGCTAAAAAGGCTTTAATATTGTCATAATAGCCTGCGTTTTCCAAAATTAAAGACAGATAAAGCACCCCCTATCCAGAATGAAAGTGAACAAGTTAAGATGGTTGGGACATGTAGAGTGAATGAGTGATGAAAGGATAACAAAGAAAATATACCTGGGAGAAAAACAGGCGAAAGGAAGCGCGGCTGTCTAAGAATCACGTGGCTATAGCCATCTATAGATAATGTAGACCATGCAAATTCTGAGTAAAAGAAATCGAAGAGTATGTATGACAAATTGCATGAATGTGGGTGAAACAAGAAGTGTGTGTAAGGATGGGAAAGTCTAGTGGTCTGTTCTCTCTGCCTACACCGCAAAAGAGGCGATGCGAGGGAATAGAATATTGTTTCCGAAAGTATTGAAAAATATTTACATTTGATACGTGAAACCTACCTAATTTAAAAATGGATGACATCTATTCAAAATTTTGACAACGTAGGACAATAACCGAGCGTGCACGTTGCTTCTCGCTCTTTATGCGGGCGCCACATGCTTGGAATGCGTCGGACCGAGCGGGTGTTCATGAGTAAAAAGCGGTGTGGATGGGGAGTTTGTCTTGGTTCGTGTAGGTAACCGACCGTTCACACCTTTTTACTCATGAACACCCGCTCAGCTCGCTGTCTGTCATACGTGTGGTTGAGGCATTATATTTATTGGGGCAACTCTCTAATGAAGTCATTTGTGATGTTATCTAACCTAGTTACCCCGAGTGACTGACTCAGCGTTCTCATCTAGTTTACTCCGTGTTTGTATCTGTCAAATATAATCTTAATAATATTATCTCGAGTAGGTAAAAAATAGTAAGTACAAAAGTTATATTGTAGCCTTAAACTACTAGCAGCTGTAACCCGTCAAAAATTACCCGGTTTGTGGGGTACCTAACAGAGGGAACAGATCACCAGACCCTAACCTTACACGTATAATTATTGTAAGTTTATTCTTACGGTAAATTATTTTTTTTATTTAGCGTGGTATTTTCTGTTCTACTTAATAACATTTTGTACTACAATATTTATCACATTCTCGATGTTTTCGACCGTTGGTACTTGGTGGAAGTCAATTTTTAAGGAAAAGATGAAAAACGAAATATTGAGTTTTTCACTTGTTCCTTACAATATTTAGCATTTAAATTTATAGATCAAAATGGGAAAAAATTAAAATAAAGGAGGTCGACATCTATCGATGACTGCTCCAAACATTTCGTAGACTAGTATATAATGTCAATGAACAACGATATGTATTATATTAGGTACGCCATATTTTTCAATGAAAAGTAGTATTAACCAAACACATTTCGACCGCAGCTTATGAGTGTTTTAAATTCAGTACATATTCAAACAACTTGTAAAAGTTGCCATCGGCTCTGCGTTACATTTCCACCAGAATTATGTAGGTTGATTTTTTTCGAAAAGTAATCTCGAAAACGAACAATTCCGAAAAGAAAAGAATTCTTTATTAAAAATGTAGAAAAATAGAATCCATTCTGTGGCACTTTTGTAAAACATAAGTTTTATTCGTCGGACATAAAAATCGAGATAAAAAGTTGGGGAAATAAGAAAGGATTTTAGTAAAAAGAGGCGGAAGAATAAAAGGAAAAAGTTTCAAAGAATTTGAGATAAAAATAAAATATGGATGTATTTTTTTTATCAATAAACACATATAAAAAATGTTTTAGGTACTCTCTACATCGATTCTCAATATTTATCAGTTTGGTACCCCTTTTCACAACGTTTTTATTTCAATTCAATTCAATTCGGTTTATTTCTCAAAATACTTACTATACATTTGAGTAATTCATGAATACACAATGTTAATTAAAAAAGACACAAATGTTTATTAGCCGCCCCCAGACAACATATTTATATGTAGCTGGTATAAGGGGGACAATTTTATCTAAGTATATCTGACTCGGGTTGACTGTAAGATATTGCTTTTGCAATAAGTCCGCCTTTTGGCACACTACTATTGTCTTGTTTTTGTAACTATGCATATTTTTCTTTAGCCAATAAAGATTTATTTATTTATATATCTGTCTTTGTAAGTCATGTCTGCGCCTATATTTTCCTCTTCAAACTTTAATAATTTCCTGATGTCTCAGCACCTTGATTTTTTTTAATAAGAATTAATCTGTGTTTATCGAAATAAACCCAAATAGATCTTTGCACACTTCACAGAAAGCTTAAAAGCTTGTGCTGTGAAGTGGAGTAAGTCGGGGATTGAACCCGCGCCCACTGGATTAACAGTCGAGCGCGTTACTAACCAGGCTACGATCATCTCCATTTTGCACACATATTTGCTTTACGAGACAGTTTAAAATTGTAGTACTGTTTTATGATAAACGCGTATAAATTATTTAATTGTTAAATTTTATTCAATTTTCATTGGAGAATCATAAACATGTTTCTTTTAAAACGTTTTTTTCTTACGACTGCTTATACGGCAGATTTAGAACCACCGTTGTACAGAAATGCGCAGATCCGAATTATACATTTATCGGATAGAATATTTAGTAGAAAAGTTTTAGTAAAATCAAAAATTCTCCATGCCGCTATAACTTTTAATTCAATTCTTTGGATTTTGACCTTTTAGCGAAGGTTTTATGTATGGATGAATCATGTTTCCAAGAAAAAAAACTTTGCTTTTATTAAATTGTAAGCGATCGCCTTTTTTCTGTAATGCATTATTAACTAGGATCACTTCGTGGGGGTCTGGAAGATATGGGATAATAAGTTTATTATATTTTTGATGGGTAAATTATTGTGGATGAAAAAAGGCGAGAGTGGAATAACTCCGGTAGCTACGAGGTCATTGAGATGAATATGTGGGAAAACGTTTAGATATAGAGTAAGTAATAATCGAATTATATAATATTTTTAAAATTAATTATAATAAATTATAAAATTTCAGGAAATGACAAGGCGATGTATGTCGCCGCATATTGGAGTGGCAGGGTATGACCCACCCGGACACGTAAAGTAAGTAAGCCTGTGATTTAACCTTGGACGATTTTTAAATACCTAGCTAGACATATAATCTGACTGAATTAGTATTAGTGATTTATTGAAATATAAGCTACCTTAACCTAGTCCTGAAAATAACATAAGGTAATTTTATTTTTATTATGTTTTTAATGATTCAATGTTTTATTGTTAATGAAGCTGACATTTTTTACAAGAATAACGCAAATTTTCGCATATCTGATGCCAATTTCAACCTTTATTTTGAACAACAACGTAATTAAAACATTATCAAAATGCATATTATGCCTTTAAGAGTTCAGAAGAACCATACTGAAATTTTGCTAAGAGATATTTTGTTTGTTTTTAGATTTTTTTTTTGTTTTATTTTAATTTTTTAGG
This sequence comes from Ceraclea dissimilis, assembly GCA_963576895.1. Taxonomy (NCBI): domain Eukaryota; kingdom Metazoa; phylum Arthropoda; class Insecta; order Trichoptera; family Leptoceridae; genus Ceraclea; species Ceraclea dissimilis. Next base: position 1,453,271 of record OY756365.1, read on the forward strand.
GATTTTTGTATAAAATGTGGTCAACATAAATTTTTTTAAAATATTTTTGTATGAAAAGCTGCAATTCGTCTATTTTAATTGTATAAATGTATGAAAAATAACAGAGTGCGTGTGAATATGTATTGTTTGTTTGTGTTATGCTTGTCCTTTTATTTTTAGTAATGGATAAATACTGTCTAATATTTGAATTTACCATTAATAGGGCAAGGTTTGAACTATACTAGAATTGTTTGAAGATTTATAGTGTTGAATATGCACACCTTAGGTAAATCTCTGTGTGAATAAAATAATAAAAAAAAGAAACACCACTTTTTGCAGAAAATAACATCACTTTTCCCGAAAAATAACACCGACTTCATCCTAAAGATGGCAGCAGTATCGCTGTCAAAGCTCGAGACATTCAACGTACACGCAGCCAATACCCGAAAAACCTAGAAGGAAGAATATATATACCATGCTGCGAAAACCTACAACATCATATTTTCTAGTCCCTCTCAGTATACCTTATATTAATTTGTAAGTAGGTCGAATTGATTTATAATACACCACAATAAAATCATTCTGTTAATTGGATAATATAGTAATTCCACCATTGTCCACCTAGCGATGACATGGCGAATGAGACCATTAATCAAAATAGTAGAAACAATTAATCATTTCGGAACGAAAACCTTAATTAAAAGAACAACAATACATTCTAACATAATAATTAGTATTGCCGCAGTAGCGTGGGACGTAATACTTAGATTCCACAAATTATTATAGAAATAACTGGCTTGGCTTATCGTGTTCCTCGTGGGAACATAGGGAACTGAATATTTCACTTCAAATTTAGCTAAAAGCTTGTATCGTGACGTGCAGAATACATCGTCAGCGCCGGGATTCGAACCCGGTATCTCCCGTTTAAGAGATCGGGGCTCCTTGTTGGTTGGCACTTTAGTTATATATTTATTTATCGTTTAGTATCGTCAAAGTATTGTCACAGCGTTAAAGTCTGACATCCAGTGCCTCTAGCCACTGGAGGAATTCAGGGGACAGGCTGGCAGCACTGTCAATGGTACCAGGGTAAGCACGTATGGGGCAATCACGCAAGATGTGCTGCATGGTTTGCTTCGGGTGTCCGGAGTCACGCTGTGGATCATCCCTTATTCCCCACTTGTGCGGAGCATGTTACCGCAGCCAGCATGACCCGTCCTAAGCCTACTGAGTTCGGTCCACTGCCTGCGAGGCAGGTGGAAACCAGGCTGTTGAGATGTGTGGTTTGTCATGGATATGACGTAGTGCTCGGGCCTATAATTGCTGCTCCATTCATCTTGTAGATCTTACCCCAGTACCTGGAACTAATGTTCTTTGAGGAAACGCAGTGAGATCAAAAGGCTCCGTCTTATCCTGTGTCCATCTAAGCTTTGTGCAATCTGACATCATGGTAATAGAAAGTGTATCGTAAAATAGGGTTTTCTCATACTTTAGTACAATAAATAATATAATATAGGTATTATTTATTTATTTATCGTATGGTCAAAAGAAGTATATCACATCCCTCAAAGGAAAAAGTTTGAAGGTTGGGCTTTGGGCAATGATAAATTTCGCAAGCAAGCTTGGTCGTCAGAAACTAAACAGAACGTTTTTTTTATATAATCAGTCGCTGGCTCATTCAGGTATAGGAAGTCATCGAAGCTCCCTTCGTATGCTCGGAGGCCGCACTCAGTCACAATGTGACCCACAGTCTGCCTCTCCGCCCCACAGTCGCAGGAAGGGTAGTCCAGCCACCCACACTTGGAGAAATAGTCGGCACATCTTCCATGGCCTGTACGGATTCTGTTTAGTGCAGTCCATAATTTGCGTGGGTAGGGCACAGAGCAGAGCAGAGAGCGAACCGTCGGCTCTGAGTTTTCCTCCCATCTGGTCCTCCATGCCTCTGTGATGTTGAAATTATCATTGTGGAGGCTTTTGCCAGTTTATATATAGGTATTGCACACCGATGACATCAGCTGTATACAAATAGGAGTATATTATGTGCAGTACAAATTGATTCCATATACCGTATTGGGATATACAGAAATAGCGTAACAGCAGTAGTAGTGGTGGTATTCAGAAGATAATAAATGACACACGATTTGGAGTATACAAAAAAAGGTTTGCGAAGAAATGGATATAGAGCGAGAGTGAATGGACAGAAAGGGCAACACTATAGGTATGGAGAAAGAAAAGGAAAAAAGTAGGACGAAAGTCAGTTGTTATTGTTGGTATACAATTTCGTATGTATAAGAATGAGGTGGGGTGGAAAGCAGGGGATGAGCTTTTGGATGGGTGTTGGGGGCGGGGGTGCGTGCTGCGATACCGTTGTTGTTATTTGTATATAGTAGGATAATAAGTAAACATTAAATATTAGATCTTTTTAAAAAAGTATAATTGAAAAAAGAAGAAAGAAAAAGTTTTTTCTCGCCTCCTTACATTTTTATTACGTACGTATATTGTATGAATGTTTTATTTAGAGTAAAGACTAGCGTCCACGTTAAGAATTTTGGCGATCAGCTTTATATACGCAGTTGGGAATATACCTATCTAGCGATAGATACTTAATTCGATGTCGTGTTTTTTTTTCGGAACCGATTCATCCACATCCAAGACTGAACGGATCATGTCAATTAGATTCTCAAAGAAGACGCGTATTGAGTAAAAGAAATCCAAGAGTGTGACAAATTGCACGAATGTGACGGAAACAAGGCGTATATGCATGGATACGGCTTTCTCTACCTACCTCTCAAGGGATAGGAGTTAATTAATAGGAATGTTTTCTTACGTATAGTCTAACATGAAAAAGTTGGTTTTCGATGATAGCGTTACAATCAGTTTTTTAGCAATCATTGTGGCAAGACTTGTAGAATTTCAAACGAAATGTTGTTGTTGCCAGCAAACGATATTGTTATCCGAGACCATATCTTTCTTGACAGACTTTATTACAATCTTAAAGCAAATATCTCGCAAGAAGTTAAAGTAAGCATAACGATAAAAAGTTGAGAAAAAAACTTTGTTAAAAAAAAAACGACTGTTTAATTTTTCAAGAGACCCTGGTAATTAACTTTAATCAGTATGAAAATAATTTTACAAATGTTTTGTAAAAATGATACCTACAAGTAGAAAATAATATTTCGTTGCTGAACATGTATACGGTATTACTTTAAAATTTTATTTTTGTACTAAAAACAAATATTTTAAGTTAGGGGTAAGGCAAGGCGCAACATGGTATTTGTATTATTCCTAGAACATCTTAAGATAATTTTTGTACCTGAAGTTTATTTTATTTGTGTTTTTTGGAGAAGTATATTATGGAAGAAATTTGCAATTCGTATGCAAGTTACTTTTCGCATTTTTCGCATGCTACCTCATGTCCCTTTACCCAGAGGCAGCGCAAGGCGTAGGCGACGTGGGCCAGCGCCTACGGTCTCGCGGTCTGAGAGGCTTCTCGCCTGTATCGCGCCGGATTTAAAGACAGGCAGGACGCAGGTACATAAAATAAAATCTATTTAACGAAAAAAAGAATCAGAGTTGTTTTTAACATTTTGTTGAGAAATCTATACAAGACATAAAAAATCTTTTACAGTCATTCCCTAGATAAACGTTCAATGTACCTACTCTATGTTTTCCCAAAGCATATTAAGATATAAGGTCTCCCGTTTTTAGAAATTTTTAGAAAATGTGAATATGCATACACTTAATCGCAAATCGATTGAATTCATACAACTTTGTAGGCCTCGCTCGTAATACACACGACTACATACTCGTAAGTACTACGAAAAGTTTTCTTGTAAATTTCAAAATACGACACGTATTAAAAACAAAGTATTTGAGCTAAGCACCTAACGATATACCTACATCCTTAAGTATGAGATTTAGATAAGACTTTGAGATTCTCTGTATGCGTGTAAAGCCGGCTGTACACTGGTATAGTAAATGGAATAAGATGACGGTGCACTACAAATTATGGGTTGGCTGGTAGAAATTGTCATTTCAATTTTTCGAGCAATAATTGCTGCAATTTGTATAAATCGTATTGGTTTACATTATTTCGCAATATTAAAGCGAGACAAAGATGTTGCGTGTAAACGAGAAAGAGAAATGACTAAAATGTCAGAACCGATTGGATATTCAGCAATTGGTATCGCCAACATCATGATAATTCTCCTTCTCGTTTGCACGCAATATCGTTGCCGAAATAATTGCTATAATATTTGGGAAATAATGTTAATCAATACGATTTGTACGAGTTTCTACAATTATTGCTCGAAAACTTGCCCGTTCAAGAGCGCCTTAAAACTGGTAGAGCGCTCGGAACTAAAAGGGTAATATGCCCACACCACATGCTTGGCAAGCGCCGGACCGAGCGTGTGTATATGAGCAAAAAGGCGTGTGGATGGAGCGTTTGTCTTAGCTCGTGTATGTAATCGACCGTTCACGCCTTTTTACTCATTAACACCCGTGTATGGGGCAATAAATATGTTAACTGTCGAACGCAGTAATAAAAATGTGACAGAGAAGGGACGACTACCTGCTTTATTCGCATTTTCGACAGAGCCATAAGGCGCAAATAAAGCAGGTAGTCGTCCCGTCTCGGTCAAATTTTATGGCTGCGTTCGACAGTTTAAAATAATTTGATTATAGCTGTTGACTCTACTGTTTACTACACGTGTACTCCCAGCTTAAGGAATGTAGTAGTAATACGTAGTAATATGTCATAACGTTAAAACAACCTCTAGGCTTTATATAATAAATAAATACAGCAAACTTAGGAAAGTGAACTTTTCTCATTGGAATTAGTACAAGTGATAAGTTCCTACATCGTGTGATAATACTACCATCACATACTACAGAGGGTTACTTAAAACGAAAGCTCTCAAATTAATATCTAACTTTATGGATGGTTCTATTCAGATTCTAAAAGGGAGGCCTCTTATCCAAATTTGAGTGCGGTAAAGACTTATTATCTGTATTATGTATGTGGTTGTTTGCAATCAAAAGTTGTGTCGCTTTGAAACACTTTTACTTTCTGGAAAAATCATGGAGCAACAATTTCTAAATCTTTGATTGATTCGTAATGTCATGATTTTGAAGACCATGCGTGCATGCTGTGGACACTCTTAATTGGGAGGTTAACGTGAACCACATATTTTGTGTATGTCATTATGTATGTTTGTTAACTTTTTGTGTGTGTCCCCAATAAATAAATAAATCGTTGCGAGAGAGGGGTATCGATTCTTTCACATTGCGCATAGTAAAGAGTATTATTACATGCGCTAAAATAATGTCAATAGCAAGAAAATCTTTAGTTTTTTAGCACAGTGACTGTCAGAGTCCAAAATTCTATCTATCTATCTATCTATACACTCACGCCACCTAGGCAGAGAGGACAGAGCGCCAGACAGCCCTATCCTTACACACACTCCTAGCTTCCGTCACATTCATACAATATGTCATACACGCTCTCCGATTCCTTTTACTCAAAACGCGTCCATCCTTGAGGATCTGGTCGACATGATCGGACCAGGCCAATCTCGGGCGGCCGCGCTTCCTCACACCTCTTCGTTCGCTCAGATCTTTATTGTCATCCTGTCATCGTTGAGAAAATTACTTGTTATTTAATATACATGTTGGTATATATGATGCATACACCAGATATAGTTATATATGCTATATACTGCGTATATAAATAGTTATTTAAGGGTAGGCACTCGCTATCTTTATCCCTTGTAGCATGTATTATGGGACACAGTTAATCTTGTTGTAAATCCAAGAGATATGTAGAAGAGTTGGAATAGAGCAGATACATTATATGAATGTATATTTTGTTTTAGGCAGGTATCCCTACTGAAATAAAGTCACTGTTATATTTTGGTCAAATAAATTAACAGTGAAATTGAACGGTGTCGTAATTTTCATTCCATTTTTAACTTTTGATATTATCTGAATTACGTATACGTATGGGGTAATTCACACCAGTACTTCTTTCACTGGTTACCCCACATTGTAAAAACCGGAAGGTATAGATACGAGTAGGTTTTCTTCTCCTTATTATGTAGTCATTTTTCATAAACTAGTCCCCCTTAAACAAATCCAACTGTGTGGGAGATACTACATTGTTTCGATCAATAGAACACGAACTATAGACAAATTCTGCCGTTGTCGTTTCGGTAATAAAACATAATACTAATTTAGTGTGAAAAAATGACCATTTTATCAATTCTACTGCTAACAATCTACGTACCTGCGTCAGAATACAAACGTAAGGATGGTGGACAAAATAGCCTGCTAAAATTATAGAACCAGAAACAGAAGCCTCTATTTGAAAATTCGAAAACCTACATATAACAATACATAAAATATACATATAAATTCCTAACATTATGAGATAGATATATATATAAAAGAGTAAAAATATCAGTGACTGTTATTTTAGAGTGCGTCTAATCCAGACCCTTTTCTTCATTCAGTGAGAAGTTTAAACTTAAAGGAGGCTGTTAGGGATCTATGTTGTAAGCTCTGAACCGCATGTGGATTAAAAACCACCAATGGTCCACAAAACAAAGTTTTCAGAAAAGCTCCTATATCATGTCAGATGTATAAATCCTATAATCTTTATGCGATTAACATTGCTAATTATAATCATACATGTTATATGATTATATTAGTACGTTGTATGGTTATTCTTATGAGAGCTTTCTTGTTAGTAAAATTCATTCATATTTTAATGGCCTTTTCAGAGGAGAAATTAATAATTTAATTCTAATACATTTTTAATATTATTATTAGGTGCTATCATCAGGCAGGCAGCTATGGTGATATGTCTGATCTCACAACAGTATTCACTCATTCAGTCTGTCAAGTCCATTGTTTAAATACATTCACACTTTGTGCAACAACAAGCTCCATACCATTCTCCATACATACAAAACTCTATTGGATAAGAAATGTTATCAGCCAGGAAGCCATGGTAATATGTCTGACCTCATGACAGTATTCACTCATTCAGTCTGTCAAGTCCATTGTTTAAATACATTCACACTTTGTGCAACAACAAGCTCCATACCATCCTCCATACATACACAACTCTATTGGATAAGAAATGTTATCACTGTTATCAGCCAGCCAGCTATGGTGATATGTCTGATCTCACAACAGTATTCACTCATTCAATCTGTCAAGTCCATTGTTTAAATACATTCACACTTTGTGCAACAACAAGCTCCATACCATCCTCCATACATACACAACTCTATTGGATAAGAAATGTTATCAGCCAGGCAGCTATGGTGATATGTCTGATCTCACAACAGTATTCACTCATTCAGTATGTCAAGTCCATTGTTTAAATACATTCACACTTTGTGCAACAACAAGCTCCATACCATCCTCCATACATACACAACTCTATTGGATACGAAATGTTATCAGCCAGGCAGCTATGGTGATATTATGTCTGATCTCACAACAGTATTCACTCATTCAGTCTGTCAAGTCCATTGTTATACATTCACACTTTGTGCAACAACAAGCTCCATACCTTATTATTAACTTACCATCTTCATGCTCTGTAACAATAACTTGTAGGTACAAAATTTGTGACTTACCTGAAACAAAATAAACAAATCGATTAGACATTTAATCAAGTAGTAGAAGATTTAGTCAAGTAGTCAAAGTTAGTGAGTCTATTTTATCAGAGAATATCAAGATTATAAGTAGCAAATTATTAATTGTAAATTATTAAGACTAAAAGTTATTTCACACGACTTCATTGGTATCTTTAGTTCGATAATTGCGATATATTGCGAAATAATGTTGATCAATACGATTTGTACGAATTGCCGCAATTTCTGCTCGAAAACTTTCTTGTGTAAGAGCACCTTAAGAGTAATGTCCAATATAGAAGAAAAACTTAATAAAAAATCAAAATAAGAAACGTAAACCAGAAGTCTTTTTACTATTATTATTATTATTTTTATATAAATGAATCTGGATTTATCGAAATAAACCCAAAATACATCTTTGTACACTTCACAGTGAGCTAGAAAAGCTTGTGTCGTGAAGTGAAGTAGATCGGCATTGGGGATCGAACCCGCGCCCACTGGATTAACACTCGAGCACCATTACCAACCAGACTACCGACCACCTCATTCCAATATATTAGCGTGTGCGTCACGTCTCAGTCACTGTTCCGTCACCAGCATAAAAATTTAATCAAATTAAATTAACTTTTAATTAAAAAATCATTAAAAAGTAGTGATGGGAAAACAACGCTAATGTAATATATTGGCAACACTAATAGCAGTGTTAGTTATATTCTCAGTGTTGCCAGAAGATACACGCTGGCTAATGAAAGCAATGTAATTTAAACTCAATCAATTCATTAGTGTCACCTGCTTCCACACACGCTATGTTGGCGCTTTAATCACTGTTCCACATGGCTAACAAATAACAACACATAATAATATGTATAGATAAAAGAAAACATGAAAGACCAATATATAGTTTCAGGCTAGGGACCCAACTTTGACGTCACGGTAATTTTCCATGGCGTTAAGGTTCAAAATTGCATGAAAAATCCCATGACAAAATTACAAAAAACAGTTTTTTTTTTAATTATTCAATCAAAAGCCTTTCGCGTTCATTCCCTAGATTTATATAGGTAGGTACGTACCTATAATATCAATACGAAAAAAAAACATGTTTCTCGGCGACCTTCGGGAAACGAGTGACTGTCTTTCGAAAAAAAATCAGAAGTGGTTTTCACATATTTTTTTTTACATACAATTATTCCCTAGATTAAGGCTCAATGTATCTACCGAATTTTTCCAAAGCATATTTGGTAACGGTTGTCGAGATCTAAGGTCTCCCGTTTTTTGATTTTTTTTAGATGCCAATATGCATACCTACTCTTAATTTTAATTCTTAAAAATGGGCATCCACTATGTACCGTCGGTCAATAGGTTCAATCATAAAAACTCTCAGTTTCCATACAAAATCCCTATTTTTCAACCTCCTTATCCCACGGAGATGTAGGTACCTAATTGTCACCTCGAAATACAATAAGATCCTATTTCAAGAAAATAATGGAACCTACCCAATTTTCGAGTCCCTAATAAATTTAATTATCTATTATCCTCTCATTGGATTTCGTATTTTCTTTTCTCTTTTCGACATTGATATTACTGGATCCTAAAATCTTTTACTAATTGAATCTGACCGTTTTGTATCAGTGGAATGAATCCATCCATTGGTACTATCATGACGTCGTGGTGTGGGGTAATCAGTGATAGACGAAGAACCCAAGTTGTCGACGTCATGGATCGTACAGCAAGACTCAAATGGCAATGGGCAGGACACATAGCAAGACAAGACGAAAATAGATGGACACCCAGACTCGTAAAGTGGAGGCCATGGCAAAACTGAAGAGGTGTCGGAAGGTCACAGAAGAGATGGGCGGACGACGTGATCTTGGTAGCGGGAAGGCAGTGGACCAGAGAGACGAGAGGGATTGAAAAGACTGGAAACAAATGTAAGGGACTATATCCATCAGCGGAGGGACCAAGGCTGACGAGGAATCAATGATAGGTGTGAGATTGAATACATATTACCATATCAAAGGATGCGTATGACACAGTGTGAGGTTAGCTGCCAGAGATCCCTGCGCTGTGATAAGCTCGTCCAAGTGAACAAATACATTGCTGTATTTTGTCCACTTAAATAAATGTGTTTGGTGTGTGTCATCCAAATGTCCTTATCACCAATTAGTCCTAACCTAATTGTAGATATTCACAACAAGTAGCGTAGTTCATCGTTTTGTCTTTTGAATATATAAGATTGGGTACCGCGGACACTCGAAAACAATGTCAGGGTAAAAGTATCTTGGTTGGAAACATTATAGGTAGGTATCTACTAGCTACAAACCCAAACTCTTCACTACGCCTTCGAACTAATCTTAGTTTTTTGTAAAGATGTCGTCGCCAACGACAAGATTTGAACCGGATATGAACCGGAACCTATATGTTATGAATTGTTAGAGAATTTCTAGCTATGTAGAAGTATTAGTAATTAGTAGATACCTATGGAGTAAAAACTCTTTTTTTTTTTCATTTAAATCTTTAAAGGAACGTGCCTGACTAAATGAGAGACTGACATACTCACGGAGCCCTAATCCATAAGTATTTAGAAATTATTATGTCAATAAGTAATTTGAATTTGTGTAACACTATAATAGTACTACATTCTAGCACTGATACTATCACACAGACGCCTCTATTAATAACTAGGGGAAACCAGTTTCGCCACCACGTATGTGTGACAATATCATAAAGAACAATTCGCTCTATTTTACTAAGGGGTTACAAAAATAGACCAGGTGTCTGCCATACTAATTTATTTACTTATAAGTTATATAAAGAGGTCACCGGTTGTCAAAGAGAATTTAGGACTTTATTATTATACGCCTCCGTAGTTGTAATTTATTAATTAAACTAATTAGACAGTAGTTGGTTTGGTAGGTGTAATAAAATACGGTAGGGAGTAACAGAGTAAATGGATTGGAAATTTTAATGTGTCCAAATTGTGAGCAATTGAAACACAAAAACAATCAACGCAAAACACAATACCAATCAATGTAAAATGTTTTGGTGGCGTCCTATAGTATTAAAATGTCGTTCGAGTTAAATTATATGGTTTGCGGTGATGTGGTTACAATCGTCTAAACTGGTTTTTACCAAGAATTTTAGTTCTTTCTTTCCACGCCGTCCTTTCAATTGCCAATCTCTTCACTTTCGTGTAGGCGCACGCTCTCAATAATCTGGTCCATATAACTGCTTCTTGGGGGACCTCTCACATTACTACCCTCTACCATTCCTTCTGCAATGGTTATGAGCAGGCCGGGGTTTCTGATGTTATGACCTATCCATCGGGCTCTCTGTTGGATAATCTTAGTCAAGATTTGTTATGTTTTTCCGGCCTTACTCAACACCTCGCTATTTGTGGTGTGGTCTGTCCAGTGAATATTGAGCATGCGTCTGTAGCACCACATCTTAAAGACTGAACGACGTTCGTTTGCGGTATTTGATGTATTAATTAGTTATGAAATATGTACCTTAGTAGTAAAACATCTAATTTATGACATTAACGCTGATGTGTGCTAGCGAGACAAGGACATGGCTGAAGAAGGACGAATCAGGTTTGAGTTCTTTGAGATGAGATCGTTAAGAAGAATGTGTGGAAAAACGTCAACAGTTGATAGGATAAGAAATGAGTTGTTTAGAGAGATGGGTGCCAGTGGAGATGACAGTAGAGATGACAGTGGAGATGACTGAGACATGTAGAGAGGATGAATGACGAAAGGATTACAAAGAAGGGTGAAAGAAGAGGTGTAAAGAAAAGTGGCTGTCCGAGAACCATCAGGCTCGACCATGTCGACCAAGTAAAATGTGTGACGAATTGCACAAGTGTGACGGAAGCAAGAAGTGTGTGTAAGGATGGGGAAATTTGGCATCCTGTTCTCTCTCTGTCTACCCCTCAAGGGAGATGAGATACGGTTCAATTGATTATTAAGCGATTACGTCATGACTTCGGTACCCGGAGGAGGTGCGGGTATAACGGTCCACAAGAAAAGAGAACAAATAATTATTTTTTGTCGAGAAAAACAAACAATAAATGTGAAAGGATGATTTTTGTGTAAGCTTTAAATCAGGATTAATTGGGTTATGTTACAAGAAGATATTAGGTAAGTACTGTAAGTAGGCACCATAAAATAAAATACTTTACCGTGATATACGAATTCATTTAATAATACGGCGGGTATTATTAACTAATCCCAGTCGACAAACGTACTAGGAAAAAAAATGTAAGCGAGTAAACAAAATTCATATTATTTTTCGTTCATTTTCATTACTAGGTAATTTTTCTTGTTCCCTTTTTCCCTTTTTATATCCAACGATTCATTTAGATAGCGCACCGAAATGTTATTATCCCATTCAATTTGTCGTCTCTAAGCTACCAGCTACCAAACACTCACACCCGTATTCTCCGGGGTTATCTTCCTTGGAGGACCCACAACCCAGTGAGTCGGTGAGATGGCGTAGAGTATAATATCTACTACGAACGCTACCCACTGCTACGCATATTATTCAATGTACCGTGTCTCGAGGCTGATACGCGCGACTACGCTAGTAATTTAGTCAAGTAGCGAGAAATTTAGTAACACTCAATGAATTAATAGAAATTACTACTAATAGTATTACTCAAGTATGACAATATTATTTTGAGTAAGTACATGGTTGACGCAGTTAGTTGGAGCGTCGGTCTCCGAAGCGGAAGGTGCCAAGTTTGAATCCCAGCGCTGACGATGTATTCTGCACTTGAAGTGTTCAGAAAGGTATTTGGATTTGTGTATACAACCCCAGATACTTTTTATTTTTATTTTATTCACAGAATCAGACAGTTACATTAGTAAATTTTACATAGAAGAAACACATCACCAACAAATAAACCAGCAAAGATTCTACATTTCACCTAATAACAATACCATGAACGAAAAAACACATAAAGAAAATATATATACAAAAGCAAAAATAAAAACAAAAATACAGCCTGATGATTAATTGAATGATTAATGAAATAAATACAAATGGATGAGATGGATGAGATTATTACAAAAATATAATAAAAAAAATATATAATTCAAAATCTTGTGTCGTGAAGTCAAGAATATATATTCAGCACTAAAATTCGAAAGCAAAAATGGTTGGGAGATCCGCGCTAAAGCAACTGTCGAATTTACTCAAATTTTTGTTCAAATATAATTAAGTTGACTAAATTACTCGCTACTTGACTAAATCACTAGCACAATGCGAGCATGATTACAAGAAAGTAAATGATTCAGTTAACTGTCGTAGTATATGGGTTCTCTTTCCTATAGGCGTGGTTTTATGGTCCCCAATCAGTTAATATGGACTTTCTCTTGTTACTCCGCATGATACATAAACAACAGAGCTTTTTGCCTAGGGACCTTGATTAATTATGTAATGCGTAACTAAGGATTTAAAGATCCTTTTATACAGAGTGGAATCGAGCTTTTGGCGAGCTTTTTTTTTATTAGAGTTATTTTTTATTTTTTATTTTATTATTTATTTATTTATTTTAATTTTCAATTTTAAGATGCAAACATAAATATGTACCACAAACAAAAAACACATCTTACAAATGAACTAATATTTCCTCAAACCATGACTACAATAAAATATTAAAAGCGCTCAAATATATAAAATTATATAATATACAAAGTAAATATTTAAACGCAACAATTAATATCAGCAGTTGAACTGAATACCGACATTCATACAAATAATAGCTAAAATTTGACAATATCGCAAAAATACACAAATCCGTAACTTGTAATAAATAATAATAAAACAAGAGTCACAGTATAAAAACAAGAAATATTTACAAAAATTAAAGACAGTAAATTCCACCGTCAATAATTAAAGCTGATTATGTCCAAATTCGAAATAGGCTCTCGCAATACGACTGGAATCAAGAACTATCTAATCTCAATACAGAAGAGGGTGTTTCGAGGTTTTACGACATGGTGTTTGGTATTGTTAAGGATTGCGTTCCTATAAAAAAAATAAAGCCAAATAACTCTTTCCCCTCTTGGTATTCTCCCGCTCTAATTAATGTGGTAAAGGAAAAAACAATGTATCACAAAAAATGGAAAAAATATAAAAATCGATTGGACTATCTGACATTCTCTTCGCTTAGAAGTAGACAAAAGCGCTTGACTGCTGAATGTTATTTGAAATATGTGTCCAACATAGAAAATAATTTAGCAAGTAATCCCAAATCCCTGTTTTCATTCGTTAAGTCAAAACGCAGAGAGGAAGGTTTGCCTAATACAATGTCCTATAGGGATGTCACATACTCTGATGAATTAGCAATATGCAATGCATTCAATACTTTTTTCACATCTGTACACATTACTGATACAAACCCAGTCTCTACACCCCAACAGAATAATATATCAGTGGCAGAAACGGTAGACTCGATAAGCATTCTGCGAACCAATCCCTCTATCGTGCAAAAATATATCGAAAAAATAGACGTTAACAAGGGTCCAGGTTCGGACAAATTGCCTGGTATATTTGTGAAGAACTGTGCAAAAGAATTGTCCGTACCTCTCTCTATTATATTCAACATGTCGCTAGCTGAGGGTCGCTTCCCATCGCGTTGGAAAAAAGCCTTTATAACACCCATTTTTAAAAGTGGAGATCGACACAACGTCGAAAACTATCGACCCATATCCAAACTACCTATCTTAAGCAAACTGTTAGAAAAAATTGTCATCGATCATATTAATCCCTTGCTTAATCCAATTATAATACCAAATCAACACGGTTTCAGGAGTGGAAAATCGGTGGAATCTAATATGCTTGAATTTACTAACATCTTAACGAATGAAATACACAAAAATGGCCAGGTTGACGCTATATATACCGATATGTCCAAAGCGTTCGACAAACTCAATCACAATTTATTACTTAAAAAACTTTACGGTGCGGGGATACGAGGAGATCTGCTGAGATGGTTCAAGTCATACGTGACCAACAGACTCCAGGCTGTCGTGGTCCATGGATACGAATCCAACTACAAGGCTATTGCTTCAGGTGTTCCGCAAGGTTCCCATCTGGGACCTCTTTTATTCCTATTATACATAAATGACATCAAAAATTGCCTGAAGCACTCGGAAATTTTACTTTTCGCAGACGACGCAAAAATATTCAAAGTTATTAATGACTTATCCGATTGTATTAATCTTCAAAGGGATTTACTGGATTTTGAAAATTACTGCCGGGAAAACCAATTGTTTTTAAACAGCGACAAATGTAATGTTATTACTTACACACGCAATAAAAAGAAAATTACATTTAATTACTCGATCAACGATGAAACTCTATCATACAAAAGAGAGGTAAGGGATCTCGGAATAATAATGGACGAACAACTCACTTTCACTAAGCACTACGACAACATAAGTTCTAGAGCCTTTAAAGCTCTGGGCTTTGTTATTAGAAACACAAAGGTTTTCAAAAAATCCAAATCATTGGTCATACTTTTTAACTCCCTAATTAGAAGTCTTCTGGAATTTGGTTCTACTGTTTGGAATCCAAACTACATCGTCCACATAAATACTATAGAGAAGTTACAAAGAAAATGCGTAAAACATCTCAATTATCGCAATAGATTACACTTTGATTCGTACATCCAAGCATTAAAACACTACAAAATCAAATCTCTCGAAACTAGAAGACAAATAATCGACCTTTGTTTCCTACATAAAATTATAAATAATAAAGTAGATAGTATTCCTCTTGTGGAATCATTGCCTTTCCATTGCCCTTCCAGAAATGTCAGACATCAAACACTTTTCTACGTCAGCCACTCAAGAACAAATTATATGCGGAACTCATACATAAAAAGAGCGTGTATATCTTTTAACAAGAATTGTATGAAGGATCCAGCTCTGGATCCTTTTGGCTCTGGTCTGTACACTTTTAAAAATAAACTGTTGAAAATAGTGGACGTTTAGCGGGGTGGTCGTGCCGGCGCGTCGAGTGTGCCGTTGGGTCTGAGGGTTTCAGCTTAAAACTAAAATGAAAAGAACTGTTGTCACTTCCTTTCTCCATTTTCCTTCCTATTCCTGGATCCATTCCTATCCTATTTGTTGATTATATATAGTGTAACTACTTATACTTTTGCTAATAAAACGTAGAATACTATAATTGGCGCTATAAAATGTAAATATGTATAAAATATTATATTATGTACTTAGCTGTTGTATTCTCCAAATAAATAAATAAAAAAAAAAAAATAAAAAATAATAATAAGTTATACAAACTAAGTAAGTAAGTACCCATTATATCTTGAAAAACCATACAGTCGATACAAACAATATATATACAAAAAAAACATCACCATTACATAGACCAGTGAAGGTTCTGCGAATTACCAATATTTTTAAAAAGACATTGTAAAAGTAAATTAAGTTATGAAAATTAAAGTAAACCTAAGCAAAATTATCAAATAGTAAAGTTAATTAAAAGATTTTTAAAGCTTTATAAAACATAGTATTGAATTTATTTTTTATTGTAATATATCATTTATTCGCAGATTACAAATTAAGTATGGAAAAGCAGGGGAACTTAACTATGTTTCGTACTAATTCTACGTACAAACAATCTAAATATTAACGTATGCATGATGGGTAAAATAAATCGATTTTCAAACTCTATAATGTTAGATAGGTTTTAAATTTGGGAGTAACCTTCCAAAAAATATTTTTATTCTGCGCCAAAAAAGTTAAGATTTCTGGGTTTATCGAACTAAACTCGAATACATCTTTGTACAATTCACACTACGCTGGAAAAGTTTGTGTTGCGAAGTGGAGTATTTGGATAGTTGGCAGAAAACGCGATGCAGGTTCGTGGTTTGTACCAAAAAGTTTAGTTAGTTTAGTAAGATGGGTACCTAAAATCCTGGGAGAACATAATAGGCGTAGGAAGATCACAGAAAAGGTGAACAGATGACATTGTCCAGATTACGGGACGTAGATAGCAACATATCGCCCAAGACAGAAGACAGTGGAAGAATTTAGAAGAGGCCTATGTCCAGCAGTGGAACGCAAGTATGTATGTATTAAAAAAAATGTAGATGTAGTAGATGGGAGCAGATAGCACAAGACAGAAGGCAGCGGAGAGTTTAGAAGAGGCCTATGTCCAGCAGAGGAACGCAAGTATTTAAAAAAAAAAGTGGCTAGCAGTAAGTAAGTTTAGTTAGGTTAGGTTAAAATAAAAAAGATACATCACGGGTGCTAAATTCCACCCTGCATCGTACATACAGAGTATCACTCGTAAAATCCACAGAAATGATTTTATTTATGGTGACGTTAGTGTGTCGTAAAGTGATAGGGACAGTATTACTAGATTTGCTTGTAGGATGACAGCGTGATACGTACCTTTATTAATTAACTGATTAATCAAATCGTATGGTTATTAACAAAGCCCTATTTTAAGCGACACAGTAACTTAAGGGCTTGGCACCAATAATGACGTCACAGTCATTTCCCACGACATAAAGGTTCAAAATCGCGTGAACATTCGCATAAAAAAATGGTCAAAACAGCGTTTTTTCTATTTTTTGGGGTTAATTTTGCGTCTATCAAAAAACTTTTACGGTTTTTCCCTAGATTTTAATGCATATTATCAGTACAACAAAAAAAATTACTCCGCGACTTTTGGGAAACGAGTTTCTGTCTTTCGGAAAAAAGATCAGAGGTAATCTATACAAGATATAAAAAATCTTTTACAGCTATTCCCTAGATAAATGTTCAATGCATCTACCCTATTTTGTTCCAAAGCATATTTAGTAACGGTTGTCGAGATATAAGGTCTCCCGTTTTTAGAAATTTTTGAAATGTCGGTATGCACACTCTTAACTGATTAATCAAATTGTATGGTAATTAAGAAATAATACGGTGCCTTTAGATTTCTCGATGGAAAGTTGTGGGGTAGTCTGTTTTTCTTTCATTCTATACGTATTTTGGGGTGCTGAATTCGAATCCGAGGTTTGCCAACAAAATTTCGTGACGGAACATGGCGAAAAATTGGTAAAATGGCGAAAATATTACTTTTCTGGCGATTTCTTTATAAGAACTCGAAAACTGACAACTTTCGTAAGTTATTTTTCTACACAAAATTAAAGTACGTAAAATTTACTACAAAATTGCAGTATAAAATTTTTCTCTAAAATAACTAGCAGCAGAGCTGTCAAGCTCCAAAAATTGGCCAAATTTTCTCGTTATTTTAAATTGTGAGAATGGAAAATGTATGAAGAATAGGTCACCTTGTTAGAATTATCACCAAATTTTGGCAATTATTCTTCAGATTTATGATACATATTTTACCTCGTTGGAATCAGTAAACATGGGGAAAGGTTTCAGGAAAATTTTTATTTAAAAATATAGTGAAATGTTAACGCTAAAAAGGTTTAAACATTTTTAGCCTAAACAAATTAAGTACTATATTTTTAAATAAAATTATTTAAACATGTCTAGCTCAAATATTTCACGGTGCTTTTAAATAAAAATTTCGTTAATAGCTTTCTTTGTGTTTTCTGATTCCAACGAGGTAAAATATGACTCATGAATTTAAAGAATAATTGTTGAAATTTGCTTATGAAGGCAACAAGGTGAACTTTTTCAATACATTTTCGATTCTCGTAATGTAAAACAATAAGATAATTTGGCCATTTTTTGGACCTTGACAGCTCCGTTGCTATTTATTTTAGGGAAAAATTTTATATCGCAATGTTGTAGTAAATTTTACGTACTTTAATTTTGCGTAGAAAAATAACTTACGAAAGTTTTCAGTTTTCAGTCAGTTTTCGAGTTCTTATTAATAAATCGCCAGAAAAGGAATATTTTCGCCATTTAACCAATTTTTCGCCAAGTTCCGTCACGAAATTTTGTTGGCAAACCTCGGATTCGGATTCAGCACCTCAAAATACCTATAGAATGAAAGAAAAACAGACTACCCCACAACTTTCCATCGAGGAACTGTTTTGTGTTTAATTTCACCGGATTAAAAGTCCTTTTTTTAGCGACACAGTAACTTACGAGTATCTACCCATGACCCCATATTTTAGAGTTTCTCACATAAGCTGGGTTATCGAATCCTATTTATATCTCTCTCACCTCACACCTCTCACGCCCTATCACTTGCGGGGTAGGCAGAAAGGACAGAACGCCAGATTACCCTATTTCTAGACCTTCCTTCATTTATTTATTTCCTTTAACAAAAAAACTAATTAACAATATCACTTACAATATCATCAACACGATCGGTTTTAAACAATAAATAAAAACTTTCCTCAAACTCCGATTCTTTTAACTCAAAACGTGTCAATCTGATCAATATCTAGGATCTAGATTAGTTAAGGATTGCCGCACTACTTAGCGTCTCTTGTTTCGTCCATGTTCTATCGTCATTAATTCTCTCAAAAAGTCCAAACCATCGTAGGTCCAAAAATTCTATTACATTTGAATTGAAATATGCGTGTTTTAAATTAATTATTATATTCTATCCCCTCACGCCGCATCCCTTGCGGGGTAGGCAGAGAGAACAGATCGCCAGACTTAGCTCTCCTTACACATGTTTCTTGCTTCCGTCACATTTATGCAATTCGTCATAATAATAATAAATAAATAAATAAAACTTTATTGGCCAGTAAATATATATAAAAACAAAACAAGATACTACAGTGTGCCAAAAGGCGGACTTATTGCAAAAGCAATATCTTACAGTCAACCCGACACACATAACTATTCCTTTTACTCAGAACACATCCGTCCTTCAGAATCTGGTCAACGTGGTCAAGCCATGTGGTTCTTCCCTGCACCTCTTCTTTCTCCCACATATATATTCTTTGTTATCCTTTCATCATTCATTCTCTCTACATCTCCCAACCATCTCAACTCGTTCACTTTTATTATAGTAACAACATTTGTTTTCTTATCTTATCTCTCAACCTTTTTTTCGACATTCTACTCAGCGACCTCATTCGACACCATTTATACCTGATTTTTCCTTCTTGGTCATGCATGGTCAAGCCATGTGGTTTTTGGACGGCCTCATGAAATAATCGAAAAAAGATCGTCTTATTTTAGTTAGTACACACTTAATTAATTAGAATTGACCCCAATATCAATATTATCAAAAGTATGTACAAGGTGGTGGTTAGAAATTAATATTACGACGAAGGTATTTTGTGGGAAGGGTATAATTTTCGTGTTTTTTCATTACATTTTGATTAATTGATGATTAGGGTAATTGAATTTGAATTATATATTGAGACACCTGGTGAAATTCGATCACAACACCTTCTTAGCTAACCTTATTATTACTGAAAGGGTAAAGGTAGGGTAGGTGATATTGGTAATTGGTAGACATGTAATCTATTAAGCAGGTACCTACTTATTTTATTATACTCGTAAACATATAGCGGTAATCAACCATAAATTTTTTTCTACTCTATTCTCTACACTATTTATGGGGTAGGCAAAGGGGACAGGCCGCTAGACTTCCATATCCTTACACACTCTTCTTGCTTCCGTCACATTGTCAATATTGTACTGAAAACACGTCCGTGCTTAAACGTCGACAAGGTTGATACGACTGCGATTCCTTTTGTCTCTTCTTCCGCCCATATAAATTTTCTTTTTTATCCGTTCAGCATTTATCCTCTCTACATGTCCTAACCACCTCTAATACCAAATACCAAGTATTATGGTCACTCATCTATCTAATTACTACACTTTTTATCCTATGTCCCAAAACTACAATCTATACCTACGAAAAACAAGTAACGAGTAGAACGATATTTTCATAGGTCGCACCTGAACTCGAACCCCAGTTCACCAGTTTTGCAGGAGGTCTCATTACCAACCCAGCTCTCAACGACCTCACAAATAATTTATTTATTTATATTATTTTTAATGACACACGGCGCAAGGCCGTTAATACTTAAATGAAGTAAACAGATATTACAGCATAACAATGAAAAAAAATGAAACGAATACATGAAAAAATAGGTATGGCAAAAAACAAACTCATATATTAGTTTTCGTATTGAGCAGCAACAAAGCTTTATAATTTCCTTGTATTTAAAAGAGGACCATAACAGAATAAAACGGTATAGTAGTAAATAAACCTCTAAAATAAATATACAATACCACTGAATACACAAGGACATCAAACAGTAATTATAGATTTATTAATAAAACAAACATCCATATACAAATAGATAAAAACACGCGGTAAAATTAATTTAATTTACTTTACCAAATTGACATGACGAAGTCAAATTATTGACAACACATTACAGAATATTCTAATTATTACATTCAATAATAATATGATGGTCAGTAACCAGGGCATCTACCCTATTCCGAATGTTATACTTGTCTGTAATCGGTTCTTTTTTAGACTCCACAGGAATCGGTTCTCAAATCAAGAAAATCTTAATAGTTTAACGGTTCTTTCGGTTCAAATTTTTATTAAATCATTTAAGTTTTTCCAATTCTTTTTGCACGAGCCCTGGATGTTTAAGCACTTAGCAAGTGTGCATCTTATTTTATTTGAGTAGAAAAAATATACGTTTTTTGTAATGTTATAAAATATTCATTTCGATGTTTAAGGACTGCTGCCTCTTGCACATTTTTTCTCAAGTATTTGTAGGTTTTTACCGCAATGTTATGGGAGAAAAGAGATCCTCGATTCGTTTCCAGGAGTGGATAAGATCCCTACTATGCGAGATGAAGTTCTGAATTCGAATCCCAGCCGAGGTAAACTGAAATGGCGAATGTTTCTCGAGTGTAAAGTGATCACTTAAGCTAGCTGATGTCGGTCGTAAGCCCGACAATGTTCATCATTAATTCTTCTACACTGTTTTAAGATACTGCGTTGAAAAACACATCCAATTTCAATTAATTTGAAAACCTATTATAAGCTATGGTCCCAAAGAACCGAAGACCGAGTACATGGTTCTCCTAGCGATCAGAGTCGTAAAATCCGGTTCTCAAATATTGACCCATTACACATAGGGGTAATTTATCGATACCTAATGATATCGAAAATAATTAATTGCTGAACTGTATAATTAAAATTTGAAATATTATTATTTGACGAATAAGGGTGGAAAAGGGATTGGGAATAAAAAGTAATTAACCCCCATTTCGTCGATTAATGTAATCAATAAACCGGATGTGTTTAATGATGGTATTGTTATTATTATTATTATTTCAAATCAATTTTATTATCACAAGAGTATACAAAAAATTCTCAGCTCTACATAATACATTCATATAAAAAAAAAATACAAAAACATTAAAACTAGCTTTAAAATAAAAATAATAATATAAAATTTTAAACATACATAAACATATTACATAGAACTAAAAACTACTTATATACTATTGGGTGTCCCTCTCTCCCATGATGTGCACAAAAATGCACTTATCATGAGAGAGTTTTTAAGAGCTATAGAGAGAGAAACCTTCTAACAATCCTGCAAGATGATAGCAGGACAGCCTTCTGCATGGCGTATCGAAGCCCACCATGCAATCCAAGCTTCTCAAGATTTACTTTAAGACTCTTAGGAATGACACCATTTGTGGACATCACTATAGGAATGATGACAGTGGAAGGTGTTCTCCACATCTCCATAATTTCATGAGCAAGATCAAGATATTTAGTAATCTTGTCCTGCTCAGCCTTATGGAGATTTTCATCATGTGGTATAGTGATATCCACAATATACGTCTTTTTTTCCCTACGATCAACCAATACAATATCCGGTCGATTAGCTGGAATTGTAATTATTATTATTATTGACAGTAGAGAGTTTTCAGGCTTTCAGGTTTTCAGGAAAGTATTGTGAAAATATTCTAACCTATTATAAAAATTAATTATTTCACTCTCTCTTTTAATAAAGTTTGTATTTATTTTGTAATAAATGGCTGATTGGGTTTTTACAAATAAAACCAAGTTTTTATTTCATGTGGATTTAAATTGCCAGTTAGCTAAAATGGTAGTGGGCGGGACATGTGGCAAGACAGGACAGTGTCAGATGGGTACCTAAAATCCTGAAGTGGAGACCCTGGGAGAACAAAAGACGCGTAGGAAAATCACTGAAAAGGTGGACAGATGACATTGTCTAGCTTACGGGTCGTAGATGGCAGCAGATAGCTCAAGATAGAAGACAGTGGAAGAGTTTAGAAGACGCCTATGTCCAGAATATAAGAAAAGGTGGCTGACGCCGAAAAAGAAGACTTATTTATTGAAATGTTTGTTACGTCTACCTATGTATATATCTATCTATCTATAGCCTCACGCCTCGTCCCTTGCAGGGTAGGCAGAGAGGACAGAATGCCAGGGACAGCCCTGTCCTTATACACACTCGTAGCCTCCGTCACATTCATGCAAATTTGTCATGCACGCTCTCCGATTCCTTTTACTCCAGCCATCCTTGAATATCTGGTCTACGTGATCGGACCAGGTCAGTCTTGGGCGACCGCGCTTCCTCACCACTCTTCGCTCACTCAAATATACCTTTTTTGTCATGCTGTCATCTTTCATTGTCTCAACATGCCCAAAACATCTTAGTTTAATCACTTTCAATCTAGTCACAACACCAGTCTTGCAGTCACTAATTTCCCTCATTGTTACGTAATGGTAAACAATAAGTACATAAGTACATGAAGTAACTAATCAACGATAGAACAGAAATGGGTTCGGTTTAATGGATTATTTGTCTGTTTTCATTATAACTGAAATTATTACTATTGTTATTAGGGTATTGTTGTCTGCCGTTTGATTAAAAAACTAACAGTGGAGTAATTAAGTATCTGTGGAGTAATTTTAAAAACCCTATTGATTAATTGCTACAGTTTTGATTAATTGTTGTTCTAATGAAAACAATTACCTTTGTTTTTCTAGCAATAAGGAAATGAAATTAATTTTAACAGACGTTCTACTTATTGAATAGTACGTCCATTGAAAATGTCTAAAAATTTCTTGTCTTTGCCACTGTCTTTAACCATTTTTCTGGCCTTGCTAAATGTTTTTTTTTTCATAGATGCTTTGAAGACAACTTAAAAGTATTCATAAATGTAGGTTACTAGCTGAGTTACCCGTGCTTCGCAACGGCAAATTTAACAAACCAACCCTTGAGGTGGACAAAATTTGATTTTAGATCTGAATTTCTTTTCCAACGCCCTTTCATACGATACCACACACGACGCCACTCAACTCTTGGATCCCCTCATTATCATGGGATCTCCTAGGTATTTTTTTTCTCCAAAACCGGTGACATTAAGACACAGCCTATATTATCACAAATGTTATTTTAAATTTTCGCAGCAATCCGTATTGAAATGTGCTGGATGGGGATGGATTTAGGCCCTTGCGCTGAGGAGTGTGTACGAAGTAAAAAAAAAGTCTGCGCTCGAGTACAGTTGCTTATCCTCTCATGAACATGACCTATATATCCATTTTAATACGCGGAGGCATGACTTTGCTAACACACTTCTCAGCATTATCAGCCAGAAGAGTCTACATATCATTCATGATTCACATATAAACTCATCAGCCTAATACTGGAAAACATTAACCTATCCATCCAGATATCACGGATATCACAGGATTAGGCTTAACGTGAGGCCTAATATATATACAAGCACTGTGCCTAAAATGTCAGTATTTAGAAATCGTCTTACAATATTGGAAGTATAATTAATTAATTAATAAAATTTATCTAACACAATACCCAGCAACATTATACAATATACGAGTTTACTCACGAAATGAAAAATAACAAAAAAATCAAAGTAAAAGACACAAAAGAAAATTTTTAAATCTCTTTCATACAAAATAAGCACCCTTAATAACACGAGTTAAAGTCGAAGCACATTTCCTTCAAGTCTTGGGAAAACTTTGAACGACTCTCGGGAAGAAAATAATTTGAGAACTTTTAACCAATACTACCACTACTAGTAAGTAGGTATTACAAGGAGAAAGCTTAGCTTTCGTAGTAACGGCGGCAATATGTTCAGATAAAAAAAGCTTACTGCACGTTACAGCGGCGAAGGTTGAACTTTTGTAGTATGTAACCCGGAGAAGAAGAAAAATTACTCCAAAATAATAAAAGAAAACAACCAGATAAGTCGTCGTCTGAGAATAAGAATGTTTCAATTATAGAATTTTGAGTTTTTGACGTATTGGGTGAAAATATATCTACCCGATACAATACATGAGTCAACAATCAACAAAGTACAATCAACAAAACCCCCCAAAAGGTGGGCAGTTTTGTGAATAACAAGAATAATAAGGTTCTACCAGCGTGGAGATGTTTGAAACAAAAATGTCTTGTTATTTTCCGGTGGCGATGGAATGGGTTGCAAACTTTATGGCTAAAAAATATGTGAAATATCTCATGGGAGTTATACGAACACCTGACTTTTACAGAAAAATATATAAAAAGAGGGGATCTCTCGGGGCATTGTTAAATTATTTACTATTCTTAATCAACGGACAACTCGATGGGAATCGAGTTCTTAAATGTCTTCGCCCCTGCTGCACAAGTACGGATAGTTATACTCGGTGTGAATGAGTTTCACAAGTGCATTCAGAAATAGTTTGCACGTAGGAGACCTTAATATGAGTAATAAAATAATCTACACACGTACATTATGCTAAGCTTTGCATTCCTTGTTTTTTTTAGAATTAAATTATCATTTTGAAAAACTGAAAAGTTTTGCATACTCTCTCCAGCCAAGCGCTTTCGTAATTTTGCAACACATTTATTTCGTTTTTTGTTTCTTTTAAAACCATTTCATTTGTGGTATGTATTTTGACTGTGATTTCAAATTGCTTTCCCCTTGAGATTTCTGGGTCGCAGAATAGTCTCCCCACTCTTTTTTGATATTTTTTCGAGTACCTGTAAAAGAAATTGTGGGTTCATCACCCATTCTGAATGTTATACAAATGTTTGCGCAAGGAAAATGTAGTGTATTTTCACTGGCTACCCCATTATGTTTTTTGACAGGTATTTCAGATGAAAAATTTCTCGGATTAGAAAAAGACAAAGATCATGCGTAACATTTTTTCATACTCTATCATAGTAGGCAAAAAGCAAATATCTAAGTTTTGCACATGATGAGATAAATGCATTGAATAATATTTTAGAAATAATATCTTTCAGAATAATTTCTGTAGAATCTGTACTACTTAGGAAAAATCGACACAGATCATGCACTAGATGAAGGTTCCAAGTATCTTCCCCAATTTTTTTCCATAGTGTACTGTGTACCGGTGTGCTGAAATTTTATCTTAAATAAAAAATGGTTGCTGAAGGATGCAATGAATTTTTTCTGTAAAAAAATTATATAAATCTTTTGATTTCCGCCATTCCGTATTTTTAGAAAATCAAATTTCATTTTAATAATAGTGCCTACCCGGTTACATATTTTACAGTGTAGATTGGTAGGTAGAAATGCCAATAATATAAATTTCACAGGATGTGATAAATGGATGAAAAAAATGTTTCTTAACGAGATTTGGAGTAATAATTTAATCCAAATTGATAAAAAATCCATTAAATTTTGCAATACTTGAGAAATGAAAGATAAAAATTAATGTTAATCTGAAAAATATATTTTTCAATAAGTAATAGGTAGGTACTATGTATGCATCTCAACCCTGGTTTGTTCAATTTTCGTTAGATGGCGACAGCATAGGAATATGGGAACATGTGAAATAAAAAAAAAACTGTGCAACAACTTTATTTCGATAATTCGCCATTTTTATTTTTAAGAATCTAAAAGAATTGGAGTTTCAGTTAAAAACCCTTCATTATAATGCGTAGTAAACACTCAGATTTGAACACAACTACTTTTTGCTATTCGTTTTTTTCTTTTGTGCCTATTATTTTTTTGTATTCTTATGCATTAGGAGATTGCAGCACTGCGAAAGCTCGCCCTAGTGAACAAATATTCTGGCATCTGTCACATGTTATGTTATCATATCCGTGTATTTTGTTCACTTGAAGCGTAAATTAATGAATAGATTTTAAGACGTTAGTAGATTAATAGATTTTAAGGACGAATCCTTAAGGGGAATTCTACGCATAATTTTGTACGGAAGATACTACACCCGCCTGCGATATCACGGATCGTGCGAAGCAACCTTTACTAATTTAAGCCGTGTACTAATGAGATTTCGGTAGGTACCATCGCATAAATTGAAAATCTTTTGTATTAATTCCAAAACGTGGGTTGGGATGAAATCGAGGACGAAATTGAAAAATGCAAGTTGGACGCCATTAATTCGTTTAATTTCCGTTTGGATAGGACGCCGACGCCTTTTACCCGACGCGACGCGACGGCACAATCAACAAAATTGATGCGTATCTGAAATACATTAACACCAACGGATGGGGACCTTATTGAACAGATCGAATCAAATGATAGAATATTTCCTCCAAAAAAAAGAAAGATAGATTAGGAAGATTAATAAAAGATACCACCTTCTCAATAGACATCAATCTATCCTATTAAATTGAATTTTAAGTACAAACTCATTTAAATGAAAAAGCTTTTTTAAGAAACTGTCTTACCCTTTTTACAAAATTCCCTTTTATGGGAACATCAATTATTCATAAGTTTGGAATCGTTTCTATTTTCAAATTGAATTTCAGAATATTAACTATTTCATAAGTATCCAGACGTTCGGACGTCTAATCCCCGTTCTGAGAAATTTGTCGCTTGGATCACAATGGGTACTAAATTTATCGATAGAGTTGCTAGGGATATAATCAATTACCATATAAGCCAAGTTATAATAAATCGTCTATACTGAAAAATTCCGAAATACATAGTTGTCAAAATTATGGACAGACGTTGTCCCTTATTAAATTTATTTTTCATTGAAAGCAGATGGATGCAGCATGCCTAAGACAGAAGTCTGTGGAAAGTCAAAGAGGAGGCCTATGTCCAACATTGGATTCAAAACAGGATACTCCCCCCCCATTAACACAAATTTACTTGATAAGGGGGGGAGGGGGTAAAACGTTGTAGGTTAAGATTTATATTTTCAATTGTAAATTATCTATAATCTGTCAACTTATTGTAATAAAACATGTCTACTTCTAAATAAATAAAAAAAAAATTAAAAAAAAAATGCTGATAAAAAGCAGGCCTTTTGATCCTAGTACTTATGTACTTACATAAAAAAAAGAATAAATGTTAATTGGGCAAAACAAAATGTGCATAGTAATTAAAAAAAAATAAGACAATCGTAATGTGACAAAAGGCGGACATATTACAAACGCAATATCTTACAATCAACCCGATCACTTTGAAAACATTAACATTGATCAATTTGAAATTTAACATGTGTGACTTTAGTATAAAGGTAGTTAATTCATTTCTAGTTCTCAAACGTGAAAGTACTGTCGAGTATATAATTTCTCATAGAGCGACGACAATTTCCGCAAGTTGTGCCCAACCTCCGCGTTTCACCCGCTCCACCGTACCGCGCTGTCTAACGTTAATAGAGTCGAGGGGGCTGCCATGGATGGGGGTGCCCGTGGATGGGGGTGGCCGTGGATGGGGGTGGGAACCAACGGGTAATGGGTAAAGATAAAATGAAATGAATTGAAATTCTATAGATTGATTTGAATGAGAGTGTCGACCATCAATCCACTTCCAGACGTTAAAGGTAATTGCCAAATGAAAAGTTTTTGAATACAACTTATGTAACACACAAACTTACGTGCCTGTAATCGTTTAACGATCATTATGGAGTAGATAAAACAAATTACCCTCACAATATAGGAAAATGAACACAGAATTTGGATGAACGCGTTCTGAGTAAAAGTAATAATCAAAGAACGTGTATGCCAAATTGTGTAAATGTGACGGAGGGAAGATCTGTTTGTAAATATAGGCAGTCTGGAGTTTCTTCATCTCTGCCTACCCCGAAAGGGATGCGGCTTAAGGGTATAGATGGAAAGAATTTGGAATGCTCTATTATAAAAAAAAAATAGAACGTGAATAACATTCAAAAGCACGGAGAAGTCCTGAGGCCATCATTTTTTTTATTTAAAGCTTGAATCTGGGATTATTGAAACAAACCCAAATACACCTTTGTACACTTCACAGTAAGTTTCAGTTATGTTTGTCCATATAAAAAGTTACAAATTAACATTAGAGATAGACGGTATGGAGAGAGGGGGTCGCTATTTAGTACCAAATACGAGGATTGATGGGGTATAACTTTAGTCCATACTGATTTTGCGTACGAACTATCAGATACATTAAAACTCTCCAAATGAGATATTTTTTCTATCCAATGTTTTCTATTTTCTCCCTGGCTTTTACAGGAAACTCACAATATTATAACAATAAGTGTACAGAAGCGTAGATAAATATAAAAAAATAAAAGAACTGTAAAGTAATTTGAATTTAGTTACAAGTTTCATTATTTTCATTAATTATTAGTAGAAATAATTAGTTTCGTGTAATTATGCTACGAACAATTTCTTTTAATGGGTGTGAGGTGAGTTATGATTTCCCGTGATTTTTCACGGGTCTCGGCTGGTCTGAAATTAAATGAAACTGGAATTTATTTTTTAAGTGCGTGTTTAAAAACGGTAATTTTAAATCAGGTTACAATTTTGTTACAGGTTTTTTTTCGAATAATTAAATTTACCAACGAAAGATTTATTTTACGAGTCCATCGCTTGACATTTTGTCTCAATTTTTTTACTCAGGGTCCTACATAATTTAGCTGTCGGTTACCCTTATTATCAAATCATGTCAAAACATGACAAAAGAGCTGTCATATTCCAGAATTTTCTTATAATAGTTTATTTACAAGTGAAGAATAATGCCCAATAGATATTATTATACCAAAGAGATGGACCGACGACATTGTCCAAATCGCTGGGTGAAACTGAATGCGGAAGGGTCAGAGTAGAGACGAGTGGAAAAAGTTGCAAGCGGCCTATATCCAGCAGTGGAGAGAAGAAGGTCAAAGAAGAAGAAGAAGATGATGATGATATTATAGGGCAATGCTAAAGAAATAATATTTAAATAACAAGGCAGTGTAAGTGTGTAACCCAAAAATAGGAATAGTATGTATTGTAATTTGTCGAAGTGTTTTTTGAGTCCCTGTATCTTAATTTTTTTTTAAGGTATAGAAAAAAACATTTCTGCTCATTCAACGCAGAATATCATAAACATTAATTCATACATATACGAGTAAGTATATTTTTTTCTGAAATACATAGTTTAGGAGTTATTAGTGGGAAACTGTAAAAAGTCTGAAAGTTCCTAGGTTTTTGGGATAACCTGTACATGTATCATAATATCTACCTAGCACAAGCGGAAAAGTGGTGAAAACTTCAAAACCCTTTTTTTTTACATGCTAATTAAGAGATTAAAACCGTATCCAGCTTTCCTTGAATTAATCAGGCTACACCCCCTTTTTTATCTAAATTTACTAGCTTAAATTCTTTTCTAAATTTTCTATAGTAATTATCACCTTCGTGTAGATTTTCCATAATATATTTAGTTTTTATAACGTAGGCTACGATTTTAAATTCAATTTGGCGTATTGAATTATTTTCACTGTTTAGCGGTTATTCCATCAGACTCGTAATGATTTGATATTTTATTTAGTAAAAGTAGTAATGAAACCTTGGAAAACCATTTGCAAATTTAATAATACACTGTAAAATATAAGGACGTGGGTAGTAACATCATTTGACACTCAATTCGACGAAATAAAAAACAAAAGGTTTTTTAAATTTAAAGAGTGTGAGAAACGACTGGCATTACCGGATTCGTGACGTCATCGATTTTGGTAAAACGTTTCTAATGAAGGAGCGATTTCACAGTGAGTTTAAATATTTAAATATTTGCGATTCGATATACCTGGCCACTAAAGTTGCGGGAAGGAAAGAGAGGCAGAGGTCGAACTAGCGCAACGTGGTTGGGTATTATGAAGAAGGAGATGAGGGATGCCCAGTTGGATGAGACGACTCAGGACAGAAGAGCCTGGAGAAGACAAACAAGAAGAGACGACCCCAAATAAATTAGGGAAAAAGGGATGACAAAGGAGAAGAAGGAGATCTGTAAGGAGAAGTAAGATAGTAGACAAATAAGGGAGCAACAAAATCCGGCTGCTTGAAAGACACGATATGGAGGAAAAAGCATATGCTTATAATAGCAAAGTCCGAATCCGTAAGGTATCAGGCTTGTATTTTGGCACAATATGGTGCGGAAAACAATGCCTGACACAGTTAGGACGAAGAACCTGCTTCGAAGATCTGAAATCATCGGTGGGAATCGCATCAATTATTTTCGATAAAAGGTGTTCTTTGTAGACGCTTGACTCGATTGAAGATATCAGATAGGTACATAATAGAAAACAGATAGGTAGAAATAGGAAACTAATATAATAGGTATAAAGCAAGGCGCACCTATTTCGCCATAAAATTTATCAAATGCGTAAGTACGTAAAATTAATTACCCAATAAATATCATCAAAAGTCGACTGAATTCGTATCCGAGTTAGCGGTGGTAAAAACAAAATGAAACTACATTCGTAGGCGATAATACTACTGCTGTTATAGACAATGATAACTTCGACAAATTACTTAATGACGGATCAATTACAACGGCGAAAAATAATAAAACAGAATTCGCTGTGAAATTACACTTTTAAGGAAATAACAGCTCCCTAAATCTTGAAGTGGTTCGTAAAGGTCCAATTCCACTAAGAAAACTTTTGGGCAAGACGTAACATGCATCGATTCCGAATGTTACATGTTGCATATAGGAAGAAGAAGAGACACAAATCAAGTTAATTTGCCGCATACTACAAGTTCGGACAAATGCATAATTTTAACGTGTTGGCTTGTAGCATGAAATATTTTCTTTCGACAATAATAATTTTGTGGTGCACTGTCGTCCACCCAGGCGATAACATGTCCAATTCTAAACTAACTGAGTGCCTATTGCCGAAGATGATACATTATTTTTTCAATTCATTCATTTCCGGGTCCGAGCTTCACCCCACTAGGCCACGCCACTCCAGAAATTAGCAGCCGTAACGGCATTGTCAGTAAGCATCATGAACTCCCTCGCATCGCACCTTAAAATATAGTAAAATCAATTTGAAAATACACTTATTTTAGTTCGAAAAGCTACAAAATTTAAATCAATAAGAACAAGTACCATGCCACAATGACATGTCTTTCAATGTTGCCTCAGTGGAATTGGGCCTTTAGAAGTAGAAACAATTCCTTCTACCCTAAAAGTACAATCAAATTGCTATATTATTATTATACGTACGTAAGAATACACACAACAATAATAAAATTGATTAAAGGTTTGAGATATGTTGTTGTATAATTCACAGGTCAGACTTTGTAAATAATTAATACGCCGGTTGTGTTTTACTGAGATGTGTTTTTTGTTAAGAACAGTGAAAAGCAACATGTGTCGTCAGCCAACCTGTGATTTTCTAATAGAAGAAACAAATATTTGCTAGAAAGAGGTTTTTAGTTGCACCAATAGAAGCTGTTAGCATAGAAAATTGGTATATTGTGAAATATCATTAGACTCCAGCATGTTATACAACTTTCAAAAATTACATGCCTTGGCCAAGTGAATATCCAATCGGTTTGGACATTTCAAAGACATTTATACACCAATGAGGTTCGCCATCCATTCAGACTTATTTCGGTTCAAAATGGATATATTATTACGTATTTGTAACGAAGCTCGCTATCGAATTTCGTACGAAGTTTTTTTCCATCCTTCGCTGTAGCAAGTTAGGCCGCTCTCAAGCAACAATTTACTGTTTATTGTTCATTATTGTCCTTAGGCTCTAATTTTGGGCATTAGAGTCATCAAATTTACATAGGTGCTTACAGTTTAATTATA
Source organism: Ceraclea dissimilis (assembly GCA_963576895.1). Lineage (NCBI taxonomy): Eukaryota > Metazoa > Arthropoda > Insecta > Trichoptera > Leptoceridae > Ceraclea > Ceraclea dissimilis. The sequence continues at coordinate 1,485,867 of OY756365.1, forward strand.
TAATCAAGAGGAACAATAAAAAACAATAAAAATATGAGAACATCAATGCTAACAGAGTGTAGAACGTCTGCTAGCATTTCGCCAGGAACACATAATTCAATTTGAACAATAGGCATTTTTTAATGAAAAATTCGATGCTGAGATGTACTAACTAGTAATAGAGTCATGCCAGCATCTCGTCCATAAAATTTAATAAAAACAACACTGACAAGATACTATACAACATTTAATCGGGAAAGAGCGGCAGGCACAAGTGAAATGAAAACCTATTTCGATTTAGATTCCGTTCGAAATCGTGATTAGTCACATATGGTTAAAAATATCAGTGATTTTGTATTTAGGATAAGGTGTAGCTGTAGTATTATTGTAGTACTTTCTTATTGTCAGTAATAATAAAAGCAAAAAGGAAATGCGTGATAAGGTACAATATAACACTATCTTTGCGAAGGTGAGGCCACCTAGTCAAATGATTGCTTTCGTAGTAGACGACTACTCAGCGTTATTATTAGTGGCGGTGAATGAGGAGATATCTACCACATTATCAACAACTGCCTACGTATTCCTTATTACCGAGTCACAAAATAGGGCGTACCTACAACAATAATACAATAATACAACCACACAACGATTGATATCGGCTTTAACAATCTGACTTTAAAGGGAATAGTATCCCGAAAACATGAGCTGCAACTTCAAGTATTGATTTTCAAAAAAAAAAAAAATGTCTAAAACAGGAAACCTTAGATCTCGTCAATCTTGCTAAATATGAGTTAAAATGACTAGGGAAGATAGAAAGCCGTAGAAGTCGGAAGGAAGCTGATATCCTGGCTTCGAAACATTCGTCAGTGGACTGGAATTGGAACTGTGCAGGAGCTGTTTCGCACTGCCCAGGACAGTGAGGCGTTCTCCCAAGTGGTGGTCAACGTCGGGGAGACCTGACAGTACACATAGAGAAGAAGTAAATGACTGTAAAATATTTTTTATATCTTGTGTAGATTTCAAAAAAAATCCGAAAGGCAGAAATTTGTTTCCCGAAAGTCACAGAGTTTTTTTTTTATTGATAATATGCATTAAAATCTAGGGGATGACTGTAAAAGTTCTTTGATTGAAATGAAATTAAACCAAAAAATAAAAAAAACGCTATTTTCATAATTTTCTCATACGATTGTTTATGCGACTTTGAACCTTAATGACCGTGACGTCATAGTTGTGTCGCGAGCCTTAATATCACCATTAACAATCTCACTTTAACAAGACTGACTCTGTATACGTAAAATCCGATTTCAAATCAAAATCTAAAGCAATAAATTAAACGATCAGTATCTGTTAAGAAACATTGCGTAGCGATACAAGAAAATCCTGCGATTTGTTAAAATAATAGGCCTTTAGGACAAATTGTTGCTGATTTCAATCGAATACAATACAACGCAGATAGTGACATATGGGTGGATATTAATAATAGTTTTTCTTGCAATCTTAGACACCATGCGACGCGCGCGAGTGTTGGTAATTATTTATCCAAGATACGCAAAGCTATGTATATACGCAATAAACTAATTTCATGTATCCGTAATCAAGATATCAGAATTAATTACGTGTAACTGGATTAAGTTGGCACTAAACAATTAATTTCTTTATTTTTCTATACAATAATATATTCAGTTTCTTATTTTTCTTCTTTTTATTTTGTCCTTTCGGAAAGTAAGAAAAAAACATGGTAAACGCAGTTGGCTGAGGCGGCAGTCTCTCGAGCGGTAGGTGCCAGGTTCAAACCCCGGCGCTGGCGATGTATTCCACACTTCGCGATAGAGGCTTTTAGCCTAGTGAAAGGTATGTAAGAAAGTATTTGGGTTTGTGTATGCAAGCTTAGGTCCTAAAAAAAACACTCTTTTTAGCGGCAATATTTACTTGAAAAGTTTTTTCGTGATATTCTCATCCGAGCCGTTTTCAAGGGTTTTGAAATGGTTTCTAAATATAACTCAGGATAACTCAAAATTTGCCAGAGCGAAACTAAGTAGAGGTTGTAAAAAATAGGCATTGACAATACAATCACCATACGCTACCATCACTATCTAAAAATATTTTTTTTGTTTCTTTAATAGCACGCGGTAAAAATTTTAATTGATTGGTTAATAGGTGAACAAATAATAATGCAAAATAATTGGTGTATGTTGTGGATACTTCTAATTGGAGGATTAACGCGTTCTTCATTTTATATTTGTTATTATGAAAGTGCTGTTAACTCTCTAAAAAAATAAAAAAATCAAATGTATCCGACATTTACAAGAACATTCTAAACTAAAATCTATTGAAGTTATTGGTGGTATGGGGATCGATTTGATAAAAGTTGGATATGGAACCCTATAGTTATCGAAAAATATTGAATAACACGGTCAATTCATCACAACAGGCAGCTTTTCGGATCGCACTAATAAAAACGGATGCCGTTTGGTTTATGGAATGCTCCGGCACTGTTTCAGCGCGTGATTAATGTAGTCAAAATGGAGGTATGGAGGTGAGAGCATTGATATTATACAGACATGATAGATATTCGTAAAGTTTATTATAATTAATTATACACCGGAGTCCAAGTGAATAATTTCTTTGAATGCCAACTAAGGAAAAGCTCTATATAGCACGCAGCGGCGGACTGGCTCTAAAAGTTCAGGTTACCATGAAGTTGCCATTGTAAAGGAGAATGCTCATTTAGAATGGAAAAAACCCAGGCCACGCAACCGAAATGTACCTCAAATGATAGATAAAAACGAGTATTTAAATACTACATAAGGGGTATCATCGAAATCAATGGCTTATTGTGTGAAATACCTATCCGAAGTTTCACAGGAGTCACATGAATGCATTAGTAAAAGGAGCATTAAACAGTTACAATTGCGGTTTAAATTTAAAGTATGACGAAATGTCAATCAGAGCCCTTTACACTCTGATTGGCATTGATCTGATAATGATATTGTTCACGATACTTTGTTTAATGATATGCTATGAAATGATATTGTAAAAATTGACGAGTCCAGGTGCCCGAATGGGCCTACGGACGATGGAGAACAATAAAAACAATAAAAATAAAAAAGTGTTGACCAAGGCTGATGAAGAAGAAGACGAAGAAGACGGGCTACCTTATACTCATCATATTATACGCCTTTTTTAAAACTTTTTACGCCTTTAATTATATCTGATTATTTTTATATGGATTGACTAGAAATGGACTAGCGCTTGTGTTTGTTATATGATGTATGAATGAAATGAGATAGTTTAATTGATTTTATGATCATATTTGTATAATATGTTATCTCTACAAGTGCTTATAAATATATAAATAAATATTTTTGTACAATGCATCAAAGGTATCCGGAAAATCTGGTATTTTGGATTGTATAATCTCTCAAGTATATACCTGTTGGTTCTTTTGCTTGCTGTACTAAAAGTAAAAAAAAAAAAACAATACAGAACGGGCTTAGGGGGGTCCACTTGCCATCGGACAAGCTGGAAGTATGGCCAGTCCGCCACTGATAGGACGGTATCCACCTCATATTATTTTGAATGAAGACCAAGTTTTTACATGCCCTGTAGCGTCAATTTATGACGTGTACCTCCCCACCTACCAAACTAATTCAACTTGAAAACGATTTATAAAGTTTCAGGCTTACAAATGGCGTTGATTAAAATGGCAATTAAATAAAAGTTCTTGTAATTTTATTGTGAATTTCTAATTTCACTTCTGAACACTCGATAGGAGGTTTTTAAGAAAAAGGTTCAACAACTAACTCAACTCGGGGAGAATCTTTCGAGAAATGTTTAATTCACTCTTAAATGTATAAAAAAGTAATCTTTCTGGAGTTCTAAGTATTTTGATTGAATCTCAAATGTCCGGCGTTGTCCAGTTGATCAAATGAACTATCAAGTCTATTAAGTACAGGATACAGGAATTTCACAGGTCTTAAGCATTCTAAATAAAGACCCTACCGCTAAGAAATTGGCCTATCTGTTATTAAATCTAAATGCGATATACATACATACATGGCCTAGCGAAATCTTGCCGCGTCACTTCCCCGACCCCCGATTCACAGTCACTTACGGGGTTTTTCGCACTTTTTTAAGGAATACGGTAACATATAGAAGAAAGTGATCGCAGGAAAAATAATCTTAACTAAATTCTCTACAAATAATGTTCCGTACACATTTTTCATTAGACTAGCAGTTAACTTGTCATCGACGATGAAAATACTTACCAGCCGAATTTATTTGGAAAAAAAAACTTTAAAATCCATCCAACAGTCATCACTTGAATCACATTTAGATTAAATATCATATAGTCATAATATATTAGAGGTATGCTCTTAGACTAAAACATATTTATTTATTTATCGTATGGCCATAATATATTAGAGGTATGCTCTTAGACTAAAACATATTTATTTATTTATCGTATGGCCAACATCACGCCTATATCATATAACATTCGTTATGTCAAAGTGTAAAAATAAAAGTCAAAAGCAGAGAGTGAACTGCTTGTCAGAGACTTAAATCTAGATTTCTTATGTATTGTATTGCTTCGTCGCTAAAAAAAAAAACATACATACATATTTACACGTGAGAATATTTTTGCTAACCTTATTATACGGAAGTTGAAATTGATCAAAGTGCTAATTGTATTATTATTCGCGTTATTTGATTTTAATTATATTTGTATGATACAACTCGCCTTTCACAGAAGCATTAATGGTAATTAAATCGCGTTATTTCATCAACATCTGGTGGAAATCTCACCGCAAAAAAAGTTTTTCGGTAATGCGTCCAAAAAGTTTGTATCAACTTCACATGAAAATAATAGGCACTCTGTTTCTGAATTAACCGTCTAATGCCTCAACCACATCCTGGCCGAGCTGTCACGTTTTTTTGTGTGAATGAGTAAAAAGGCGTTAACCGTCAGTTACGTATACAATCCAAGACAATCACCCCATCCGCATGTCTTTTTACTCATTCACACAAAAAACGTGACAGCTCGGCCAGCATGTGGATGAGGCATTATAATATAAGAATGGGTGTCAATTATATTTGCTTGGAATAAAGTTCTCACACCTTTTTACTTTCGGGGTGTGTTGTATCAGGTCTTTTATTCTTTTTTTTTTAAGAATCTAGGCTTCTATACACACAAACCCAAATACTTTCCCGCGCTTTTTCAAGCAGCATGCTAAAAGCTTATATGCCAAAAGCTTGGTCAGAATATACCAGCACCAGGATTCTAACCTGGCACTTCCGCTAGAGAGACCCTACTCCAACAAACTGCGCCAACCATGTACTCTAGGATTTAATTAGTCCTAAAAAAAATGAATTGAATATTAAGTACCTAAGAAAACTGAAGCTGAAACAATTTCAGGAAATTATACCTAATAGCTGTACATTTTAATGTTTCAAAAACAGCCTTCGCAAAAATGACTAAGCCTTTTTCAGTTTATTTACTCTCATCTCCCTGTTAATGAAAAAATAAAGTTTCAGAACGAATCCTGTCTATTCAATAGGCATTGAAACGTTTTTTTATTTTTATTTTTTCTTCACTAACATTGATGTATCGGCAGTTTTCTTTTCTCTAATGTTTCAAGGAAAGCATCAAAAAGAAAAAGGAAGAACTATTACAATAATAATAATAATTGGTTTCCACTTTAAAATAACATTCTTTAAAATGTCGGAAAATAAAATTGAATTTCACCCCCCAGAAAATCCAATCATTCGCACAAATAAATCGATTCCTCCACTCTCGTGCGCCATTACGTCGAATTAAGGCCTTTTTATTTTTCAGCGCGTTAGATACACAAATCGACTTTAATACCAATAATAATAATATTAAACCAAAGAATAATATATTGCGAAGCGCAAAAAAAGAAGATGGAAAGAATACGTAAGAAAAAAACGGGGAGAAATTCGGGATAACTTGCCAATCAGTCAAAGTAAACCATCCGTGGCAGCGAAGGTCGGACGTCACCCACAAACGGGAATTTCTTATACACACGACTTAGTCGTATAGGAGAAGGATTCAAAACAGTCCAAGGAGGTACCTTTTTTATAAATAATAGTAGGAGAAGGTTGATGTGGATCCGCTTTCTGAATTTCAAATGATTGCACAACAGTGGAAAAATATACGCATCTTGAATACGAAGTGAATCGTGCATACGTCTGAGACTAGAGTGGATGTTATCGCAATTAATATAGAAAGGGTGACTTGGCCTCCTAACGGCATTTTACTACTTCTATGTAGAGGTCTGCGATTTGAAGGGGTAGTTTGTAAAGCAGACAACAAATAGGGCGCTTTAGTGCTTAGATTAAAATACTGCATTATTAACTTTGTTGGGTGTGTTTATATGCGGCCTAATAATGTTTGAAGGTACATCAAAATTTCTACATTATCAAAGGTATGTAAGTATAAGTTTTAAGGTTGATCGTTTAAACGTAAAAGGTAAGGGCGAATTGTAATGAAAAAGTTGTGTAATTTGACAGTTCCTGCCTTTGTTTTTATGGAGGTAAAAATTAGGCAAAATTTACGGTTCTCATACAAGAGATTTGAGCCCATAATTTAGAAACATTAGAAACTCTTCCTCTTTGAATTACGCCTACTCTGGTAGGTAAAGATAATTAATTGTATTCCAAGCAACAGAGAAAAACAAGAAATCAGGAAATAAATTATTTTATCAAGCCCATTCAAAAGACGATTGGGTGACATCCGGGAGATGGCGGGAAGAAAGTGGATGCAGAGGGTTCAGGATCGGAGTTTTTGGAGGCTTATGTCCAGCTGTACAAGGACATGAACCTGCACCATGGATGTCGAGTTAAAGAGAGCTGCAGAAGACAGAAAAGAATGGAGATTGAGATGAAAAAAATTGCTGCACACCAAAGCGCAGGATTGAATTTGGAAAAGAATTGGATTTTGAAAAGGGTAGTACAAAAGCTGATAGCTACAAGAATTTATTATGATGAAATATTCAACACGAAAAGGCAAGTTCATGAATTGTGTAATATTTGACATCTAAACTAAACAGAAACATCTGTACATAATTTTAAGATGACGACAGCTGATGCATGCTATCAAAGTGTAACGTCGGAACGTGCTTCGGTTAATAAATAGTCAAATGTTCCCATGACGGAACATTTTCAAGGGGAATTTAACCCATCAAACAGGAGAAATGACTATAAAGCCTACCCTTAAAGGGTGTAATAGTGTAATGGTTGTATATTACAGAATAACAACAAAATTATCATAAACTCTCTTCCATACAATCCGGGCTTTTATGGTGTCATTGACATGAAATAACAGTCACTGTGATTTTTGTTTTTATTAAATTTATTCCCTCAACATACTCAAATCATCTCAGCTTTTTTACTTTCATTCTTGCCAGAGCACCCATCATCTTAGAGTCAGTCATCTCTCTGAAAACCTCATTCCCAATCCGATCTTCCTGTGTTTTGTAACATATTCGTTAAATAATCTCATTACCACTGCATTTAACCCGATATTAACAACTGCCCTACAACATTATACCAAATCATAAAAACTAATTGAAAAAATACAACGATCTAGATTTGGGTTGCATTACTTGACGCTGGTGTCGTTTATCCTCATGACTGAGGGTCGCGACACTCACTCCCGCAGTTGGAAATCCTCCTCAATGAGCCTCTGTCCACGGCCAGATGTGCGGCCTCGTGTAGAGTGACTGCTCTCACTTGGTCGCTCCAACGCATCGGCGATCTGCCTCTCGGTCTCCTGCCTTGTACACTGCCTAGCATTACCGTTCTCTCTAGGTTGGTTACTTAAACAAACGCCAATAGGTCCAAGAACAGAACCTTGCGGCACTCCAAACAAATGACCTATTTAGGCACCTTTGTAAAAAAAAGTTATTTTTATATAAAATCGCTGCTATTTGTGGCACTATAACGTAAATCATAATAATTGCGGTCGAGAATAGGTTTTTGCGTGATCCTCAAAGACGACATCAAGAAAACAACAACAACTACAACAGTTGTTGTTAATATTATTGAGTTACTTTAGTTTGTTGTATGGCGTATTCAGAGGTGGGCACCGTTAATCAAAAAGTTAACTTCGTTAATCGATAATCCGTTAACTAAAAAGTTAACTTCGTTAATCGTTAAAGCGCTACATTTTGAAAAATGTAACGGAAGTTAACGTTAATCCGTTAAAGCTTTAATGTAAAAAATCGCGGTTAAATGGCATGAAATAGAACTACGAGTACATAAGTACAACTACTACCACACTTACACTATCGCCATGTATTCCAACAAAGTGAAATTTCTTTTCCAACTCCCAACCCACATACCATACCATACCACACATAACCCCATACAACCCTTGGATTATCTAATGCCAACGCTGCCAGTAAATGATGTCTATGCAAACAATCAAATATTAACGGACTTAATTAACGGAAGTTAAATAATCGGTATGGGTATAATAATAACGGGTATGGACTGGTAGGACCGAGACTCATCTGGATTCGTTTCAAGGTAGGCATGACCAGGCTGTTCCTTATTATAGGTTACGGTCCAGGGAATGATGCCTTGGATGATGAGAAGGATGAGTTTTGGAACTTAGTGCGGGAGACAGCGTATAAAAGAAGAGCGAATGAAAAAGTAATATTGGCAGGTGATCTGAATGGTTGGGTCGGTGTCAGAAGGAAGAATTTTGAGAGAGTGTTGGGATTGCATGGCGATGATAGGGTGAATGATAACGGGAAAAGAGTGTTAGAAGTATGTTTGGAGTTGGATCTCTTTGTGGCGAACACATTCTTCGCACACAAGGAGATCCACCAGTACACTTGGCAAAGAGAGAGAGTTGATCGTATTGAAAGGTCGATGATTGACTTTGTATGTGTGGACTCTGAGCTCCGGAAGGCGACAAAGGACACCCGGGCATTTCGGGGCGCCGGACTGTGGACGGATCACTTCCTTGTGATAACAAGGATTGATCTTTTCTCCGGTTGGCGCTCGAGGGCTCGGAAGTTGGAGCCTGTCCGGAGAATCAGGGTCGAAAAACTGAAAGAGACGAATGTTAGGGATGAATATGAAAGACTGACTAACGAAAGGCTAGAAGTACATGATGATGAGGAACGCTCGACGAGTGAACTATGGAATGTTATGAAGGAGGTGCTAGTAAAGAGTGCAAGAGAAGTATGTGGAGAAGCGTTGGTAGGAAGGAAAAAAGGTGATGCGTGGTGGGATGATGAGGTGAAGGATGCTGTAGTGAGGAAAAAGAAAGCGTGGAATAATGTGCTTGGTGCGAAACCAGATGATGGAGGTGAGAAAGAAAGAAAGAAGAATATATATAAAGCGTGTAGGAAAGAAGTGAAAGAAATGGTTTGCCAGAAAAAGAGAAAACTTGAGGAAGAGGAATGTATGAAATTATCGAGGAACGCCGAGGAGAATTTGAAAATATTCTGGAAGGAAGTAAAAAGAAAGAGATCTGGAAGTGAGAAAAACAGTATGAATTGCATCAAAGATAAGAATGGTGATTTAGTGATGAATGGAGAAGAAGTTGTTGAAAGATGGAAAGAATACTTCGAAGAATTGTATGAAAGTGGTACTAATACAAACCAGACGAATGTAGCAGATAGTATGAATGTAAATATTGCTGAGGACGAGGAAATACGTATGAATGAAGTTGTGCTTGCATTGAAAAAAGCAAAGAATGGTAAAGCTGCGGGACATGACTGTGTGGCCATAGAGTTCATCAAGCAAGGTGGCCCGAAGATTCTCGAGTGGTGCCTGAGGCTCTTCAACTTGTGCTGGGAGAGTGGCTGCACTCCTGAGGATTGGAGGAGGGCAGTCATCTGCCCTTTGTACAAGGGGAAAGGCTCAAGGTTGGAATGCGGCAGTTATCGGGCTATCAGTTTGCTGAGCTCTGTGGGCAAACTGTATGGAAAGGTATTGATTGAAAGAGTAAGAAAAGTGACTGAAAGTAAAGTATGGGATGTGCAGGGTGCTTTCATGAGTGGCAGGGGGTGCACCGATCAGATCTTCTCCCTACGGATGGTCGTGGAGAAGCTTCTGGCTAAACACCAGAGGCTCTTCTGCGCGTTCGTGGATCTGGAGAAGGCATACGATCGTGTGGACCGAGAAAGACTGTGGCGTGTACTGTCGGAATATGGGGTGAGCGACCGACTGATTGGCGCAATCGCGTCTCTATATACGGAGAGCTCTGCTTGTGTCAGGGTGAATGCTGCGTTGTCGCAGTGGTTCACTCTCACAAAAGGGGTTAAACAGGGTTGCGTCATGTCGCCTTGGTTGTTCAACCTGTTCTTCGACTACTGCATGCGTCCTCTGAATGAGCTGAATGTTGGTGTGGACCTAAATGGAGTGAAAGTATGTGCGTTAATGTTTGCAGATGATTTAGTGTTGATGGCTGATGATGAATGTGAGTTACAACGGATAGTATCCTGTGTGTACGAAAGCTGCGATATGAATGGTATGAAAATGAATGTAAATAAAACGAAAGTATTAGTGTTCGAAAGAGAGGAAATAAGGACAAATTGTGTGATAAAGGTTGGTAATGACTGTCTGGAGCAAGTGGATGAGTATGTATATCTGGGAAGTTTGTTTACTAGAGATGGACGCTGTGATGGAGACATTGAAAGAAGGAAGCTGGCCGGTACTAGGACGAATGGTGCGCTCGGTCCGATTGTTAGTAGTAGCAATGTGTCTATGAAAGCAAAAGTGCTAGTGCACAATGCTGTCTTGGTGCCGACCCTGATGTATGCTAGTGAGACGTGGACGTGGATGAAGAAGGATGAATCAGGGTTGAATGCAGTAGAAATGAGGTCATTAAGAAGAATGTGCGGGAAAACGCTGAGAGATAAGATAAGGAATGAGGTTATTAGGGAAATGAGTGACTGCAAGACTGGTGTAGTGACAAGAATGAAAGTAAACAAACTAAGATGGTTTGGGCATGTTGAGAGAATGAATGATGAAAGGATGACAAAAAAGATATATCTGAATGAGCGAAGAGGGGTGAGAAAGCGCGGCCGTCCGAGACTGACCTGGTCCGATCATGTCGACCAGATCCTCAAGGATGGACGCGTTTTGAGTAAAAGGAATCGGAGAGCGTGTATGACTAATTGCATGAATGTGACGGAAGCTAGGAGTGTGTGTAAGGATAGGGCTGTCTGGCGCTCTGTCCTCTCTGCCTACCCTGCAAGGGATGTGGCGTGAGGGTATAGATAGATAGATAGATAGATAGATAGATAAATAATCCGTTAACAATTTTTGGAGGTGAGAAAAAAGTTAAATCGTCAACCAAAATGTTTATATTTATTTATTCAGCTTTGGAACACAAAAAGACATCACACATATAAACACAGTACATATTAACACAATAAAGTCTAATCTCAAGTGATGCCCTACTTATATGTATTAATATTTATGTCAGCAAAATTTTGTCCAATTAAATTACAATCTACACTACTAATAAATATCTAATTATAAGAAAACTAAGCGCTTACCAAAATTAAAAGACATAAAAACTAAACTATAATACATACCTAGTCACAAAATAAAAGTCATCAATAATAAAAAAAAAAAAACAATAATAACTTAACTTCGTTAATTAACGATTAACGGATTAACGCTTTTCTGCCCAGCTATCAGAGTATTTCATTATGCATATTACGTTATTATTCCAGTCACGCCAACTCTGCGCGATGACAAATAACTCTAGTAATGCTCTTATAAACTGTCTATTTCTTCTCCAAACACAGAGATTTGTCTCATACAAAGATTATTATACTACTGTCTCTGGTTTTATTCACTACTGTGTTTTGTGATCGTGATTTGAGCTTGCTGAGTTTAAACTCGTGTTATTATTTCAGATTTGTTTTTATTACTACATTCACTCACAGACGTGAATGAATCTTTCTCTGTTGTGTTTCAACAAGTTAAAATACAGTCACATTATAAGTTATCAATTCTTCATGCTATTTTTTTTTTTGATTTGCTACCCAAAGTACTGTTTTATTTTCATACTTGTATTCTGCATGACGTGGTGCTCGTTGTTGGAATAACCTTCCTTCTACCTTAAGATTCTAATAATTAGGTGAGGAATTAAATAGCGCAGGTAGGAGCCACTTATCATTATTTTTCATACGAAATTGGTGCTAGGTGCCTCCTTTCTCCGCTATCTCTCACCAAAAAAGTTGGTGAAATCCAGCATACGAGTTATTTAGTGGGTTTCAAAATTCTTTTAAAAACGCTATCACCAAATTTATCCCAATAATCCTTCCTCTTTTCTCAATATACCTCTTTTCAAAGTTCATTGTATTTTTTCTATCTATGTATCTATTTTTATAATTATTAGGTACTATTTAAGATTTTTTGCATATATTGTTTCTTAACTGAACATATTGGTTTTTAAGAATTGTTTCTCAAATTTATGTCGCCATAAGCTCGCTTGGGGGAGCATTTCTCAATGTAGGTAATTTTGTTTGAAATGTAATTTTTTATAAGAGTATGTATATTGAATTTACACTGTCAATTTCTCCCAATCGGAGGTGTTGTATTCTGAACTTTACGACACAAGCTTTTAGCTTATTAATTGTGAGGTGTGCAGGAAAGTATTTGGGTTCGTGTACACAAGTCCGAACCTTTTCATAAGAAAAAAATCTAGTGTTTCGTTTTAAATCAAAGTGGTATACGTAATATTTAGAACTATTGAATTAAAATGGTTCTCAATATCAAAGAGTATCAAAATTACAACTAAAATGTTCACTGCTCTATTAGTATCCACCATCCATCAAGTGCGCAAATGAATTTTAATCAACCTAGGAGATTGGAAATTATGTTTTCAAACGATGGGAGCTTAAACGCATTAGCACCTACCAGTGTCAGGTGGGCTGTGCCCCGGGGGTGATGTGTCGGGGGGTGGATGGGGGGCAAAGAGTGTAGAACACTGGGACGTGGAGGGATGATAGTAATAATGATAATAACGGCTATTATTTCTGTCGAGAAGGTTCGTGGTATAATTTCCAGGAAAGCAGTAAATGATCGCCATCAAATTGTACTACTTCTGATACTTAACCTGAAAGTTTAAATTTTTGATCTAGATTTATAACTCAACATTTATCTACCCTAAGATTCATACAATTCTTTTCCAGTTTTCCAGAATAGATTCCTTTATGCGTGATTGATGATTTTAGAGGATTTACTGGGTGTACCTCACGTCAAAATCCGAAGTACGAGTATGTTGTTACAAATAATTTAAGAATTAGTAAAGTAAGTATTTGAGGTAGAAAACAGCAAGAAATGATTATGAACACTTGAAAATTTATCTGATATTGAAATTGATTGTGAGTCTATACTGCAATGTCACATCTGTAACTTACCATAATTATTATCTCTTTGTTAATTTTATTTGTATGTGCTTTTGTAGAATATGTACCTAGTTTTACGACCATGACGAAGTGCCAATAGAGCCTTTTACACTCTATTTGGCATTGAATTTCCCTGTATATTTATTGTCAACATGTAACTTTGACGAGTCCAAGTGCCTGCAAATGGCCTAGGGACGATTCAAAACAATAAACAATGACCAAAAATATTTATGGCTGAAAAAAGAAGTGTGAGGAAGTGTGATCATCCGAGACTGACCTGGACCAATCATGTTGACTAGGACACATTTTGGGTAAAAGAAATCGGAGAGCGTGTATGACAAATTGCATGAATATGACGGGAGAAAAAAGTGTGTGTAAGGATAGGGGATTCTGGTGTGAAGGAATAGAGAGATAGATGGATATAAAATATAGAAATGTATAGAAGGATTAACCTAATTTCTAAATTAAAATTCATAGAAGAATGTTTGATAGTCTAAAAAGGATCCAGAAGTATGTATAGAATTCAAATCATTTCTAAAAGCTTCCGAAAAAGAAAAATTAGACGAGAGGCTAGCGTTTTTCAATTTGTGCTTTAAATAACAAACTAACATTCTCATGATATATAGTATGTTTTTATATTCGGAAATCGGAAAATTAGTGGGTATTGAGTTTTGGCATTTGGGTAAATTATTCTTTGCAACTACATTTGAAACGCAAAATCTCATGAAAGGTTCCTATGAACCCCTCCGGTTCGTAGGGAAAATTCTTAAATTTTAAATTTCAAATCCAGTTTCGCAATACTTACTAATAATATATTCGCGGCTGTTTCAAGTACATGAAATCGGAGAGCATGCATGATAAATTGGATTTATGTGACGCAAGCAGGGATCTGAGTCTGTCGTTCTGTCCTCTTTGGCTACCCCGCAAGTGACGTGAAGTGAGGTGATAGGTAGATAGATAGAACATAACTCTAGATACAGATTTTCAATTGAATGTGGGGTAACTAGCGATAACTTTGTCGGCGCGCATAACCTTATTGTCAAAATATTACAGGTGTCATAGTGTACGCCTCCGACATTTTTTCCAATGAACCCATCGACCGTGACATTGAAAAATGTCTTCATACAAAATAATTAATTAAGAGACCGCGACCGGTTCATGCGAACCGATTGAATTCAAATTCAGTATATAGACATAGAAAATGTAAGTAGGTACTGTGTATGTATAACTATTGACTACCCTAATGTAGGTATGGGTGAATACATGCCTACCCTAATGTATGTAGATATGTATGTAAGTCTACCCTAATGTATGTAGATGTGTATGTATGTATGTATGACTACCCTAATGTACTGAGAAACCATGGGATTGTGTTATTACGGCTGAAAAGGCAAATTTCCAATCAATTTTCGTCGTAGGGGATGGATTTCCAGTGGGTGGGCTACATTCCAGCTTAGGGTAGACTCCAGTATTGCTGAGAAATTGTTTCCGCCTTTATATTATGACTACAGTGCACGTCAATTAATCGGAATCGTAGATTTTATAAATCTGTATGCAAAAAAAAATCCACAAAAAATATTTAATTGTAGGTATCTTATTCTCAAGCAAAAGCCCTAAAATAAATATCTTTATCGAAATCCTACATTGTTAACTATGATTTTTCCTTTTTTTCTTTTTGCAAAAATCGATTTCAGTTGCTGTGAGATATTGTTAAAAAACCTTAATGTGAATTTTTCTATATCCTTAATTGCCAAACACCTCCAAAATTGTTGATACGCTTTCACATATTTTTTTTTTCATATTTTTTTCATCCTATATCATCAGTCCTCCAATTATTTGACATACGAGACCTATCACACTGTAGGTATTTATGTACATACTACACAGATAACATGTTTACATGTTTATTCACATTAATAAGCATTTTTTTATAAAGTTTAGTTTTTCTAGGTTAACTTTGAAGGATCGCTGAGTGGCGATAATCTTGCTCTAGTGAGGGTTAGTTGCATTTTTTAACTATTTAATCTTCCTGATAATGTGCAGTTCACTGTGAATACAGTAGACTCTTCATTATCTGTATAATATGCCAGAAAATCGATTATATATTGGTACCTATTGCCTTAGTATATGTACGCATGATATCGACAGATATAAGGTCCCATAAAATAATATTATGAGTACATAATACTATATTCTGTGTTTATGTATGAGATTAAAAATAATGATATGACATTTCAAGAGATTCAAGTTCAAAGAGGGTGACTTTCATTTATCTATCTCATCATGTTGTACTCCTTGCGGGGTAGGAAGAGAGGACAAAGCGCCAGACCTTTCATAGATATTTCGCTTTCATAACGTTCACAACATTCGCCATAAACGATCAGAGATTTTTTCCAATTGAAGTACGCTTATATTTCTCCATATGAAAATTATTTCAACTAAAATTTAAATGTGTTTATGATAAAAAAATTACTACAATTTTAAAATGTCACCTAAAGCAAATTTAATATGTATGCAAAATTTCAAGGTGCCGGGACACAGGGGTTAAATGTAAAATTTGAAGAGGAAAATGTAGACACAGACGACAATACTAAAACAATGACAGATAAAATTAAATAAAATCGTTGAAAAATAGAAGAAAAAATCGTAAATGAACTGGTGCGATGTAAGTATTCTATTTTTTACGGCAAAGCACCCGTTGTCGAGTGATTTATGTATGACGAACGAAGTTTTGTCCAGATCAGCATATCAAAAAAAATTGCGTATTTTTGTCCATTACTCGTTGATTTTTTTTATTTTTCTACGTTTTTTTGTATGCATGCATTATGCCGCATAGGTGTTGATCTACATTGCTGAAAAAGATCGGAAATATCTTACGAAAGTTTAGGAAAACAGACTTTTGCATAGATTAGAAAAATATAACAAAAAAAGCGTGGGGGTTTTTCTGATGCACCCCGGAGATCCCATGGGGACTTTGATTGACAAAACGATTCTTTCATGATAACCTTGATACATTTCACAAATTTAGATCGATCTATATAATATTTATACGAGCAATGTTGATATGTGTGTATATGCGAGGCATCATAAATCATACAGTTATATTATGATTGGTTGTTATTATTACTAGACTAGTATAATACATACTGCACATCAAAATTCTACCGTGATTGTGTCAATAAATTCATAACGCCGGTAGTTGCTAGTAGTCTAGCGGTAATAGGGCTGCCATAAGTGTTGGACTAGTGACCGGGACACCCCTACCCCCTAAAATAAAAACCTTTAAAAAATATAAATATTTTTTTAAAATTGATGAAATGATGAACCTGGTTTTCTTTCTATAGTAAGTATATAACTCATCTGGTTATGAAAGTGACCATGTTAGTAGCACCGCAGGCCATATTTTGTGTTAAAAGAAATAAAAACAAAATAAAATAATCTTTATTGTACATAAAAAAAAACATTCAACGGGCGGGCTTATTGCCAAATTGCAATTTCTACCAGCCAACTCATAATATAAACCAGAAATAAACTTGTTCTTACCTGGGTTGATGTCTAAATATAAAAGTATTGGTGTAAATTTTGTTTAGTTTTCTTGGAAAAATATAGAACAAATGTGAAACCGGAAGAAGCAGGCGCCGCAGGCAAATTATGTTTATGAAAAAAAATAAAAATAACGTATATTCTCTCTCGAAAATGGAACTTATCAGCAATCTTTTTATTGAGGAATTAATATTGAGAAATGCCCGATCGGGAAAAATAACTCTCGAACCGGGACACGGACTTCAAAACCGGGACGTGTGGTAGCCCTAAGCAGTAGGCACCTACTCTAGTAGCGGCAGTGTTGCCAAATATTCGTGACAGACAAATGCTAAACTATGTACAACATTGCCATTTTATTGAACACTATTGTCAGAGTAAATATTGATTTTACCTGAATTCACGGTTATAATAACATTATAATAAGTACCTATGTACATACATTGACAAATAGCAATACATGTGCAAATACAGATAATTCAACGTTTGTAAATAGAACTATTTCGAATTTATTCGAATTTCGAACACCTTTTGGCCAGTACAGAATTAAAGTGTTTTTAAGTGTTAAGAGTATGCATATTGACATTTCCATAATTTCTAAAAACGGGAGACCTTAGATCTCGACAACCGTTATTAGAGTAGGTCTAGGGAATGACCGTAAAATATTTTGTATACATTTATTTTGTATACATAGATTTCTCAAAAAAAAATGTGAAAAACACCTCTAATCTTTTTTCCGAAAGACGGAAACTCGTTTCCCGAAAGTGACATTTATCTCTTTCTCTAGCCAGGAAAACGTTATAGGCGAGGTTACCGTCACCGTTGCTAAGGAAACGCATGGAATAACAGTCCCTTAACAACGAGTATGACGGAACACGTATTAAATTATATATAAAAAGATTTGACAGGAGTGGTGGTTCTATTCGATCATTATGCTATGTTGCCAACTGTTACAGCACGGCTAGAGAACCTACTCTAGGAGGCGGTGTATCAGGGCTTAGATTCACGACAGCTTTAACTGCAGACATTTCATTTTAAAAATGGAATATTATTTTTTAGTCCAAAATACTCCCTTAATTCCGCATAAAATAAAATGTTACAATAATAAAACATCAAGGATTCGTCGTGCCGGAAGCGTTCGCATATAAATCACAGTAAGCAGGAAGGGTGAAAATACTGTGCGCCTAACTATTAAGAGTATTACTGAACAAAAAAAGGACTGTACAAAAAAATAAAGGGACACCGCAGTAAAAAGGATTAATTCAAATGCATAATGACAAAACGTTGTTTACCAAATTGTTTTATACATTTTTACGTTTTCACCTCGTATTATCAGTCACAATTCTGTGCTTGATTTATAACGAAGTTGATGCTGCTCTCGCAAGGTGACTAAAGCATAAATAATTGTGAAAGAGTGAGACGTAAATATGTGGCGTGGTTTGTGTAAGAAGGAGATAGCGTAATGGAGAAATGAAATGAAAATTGTTTTGTTCTTGGTATGATAATTTATGAATTTATTTTGAAAAAAGAACGCTTTTTATTTTGTGAGTAAGTACTTAGGTACCAGTAGCGAAGAGTGGATTTTTCTAGTAGGGAAGCCAGGGTTGAGATTTTTATATTGAATAATGTCAAATTGGCCTATCATTTAATCATTTTAAATCAAAAGTTTACAAAATAGAATAGAAAAAAGGTCCGTTTTCAACAATATCCTCATTTTGCTTCCATACTTATCTTATACATATAATAAAAATGGCTGTATGTATGTTTGTTCCACCATAACTCTGGAACGCCTGGACAGATTTCGACCAAACTTGGTATACACATACCTTGCTATCTGGAAACGAATACTGTGTGGTAGAAACTTCTGGAAATCCAGAACCTTCTGAGAAATTTTGCTGATGAGGGGATCCAAGGGTTGTATGGGGCCGTGTGTGGTATGGTATGAAAGGGCATTAGAAAATAAATTCAGATCGCAAGTTATATTTTGTCCAGTTCAAGCCATCGGGAGACACCCAGTGATTGAGAGGATCCGGTCACCGCATACCACCGTGTTTGGTGTCTCATAAAAGATCTTCACGAGCAGAACAGAGATCTTTTGTCAAATTTTGAATCGGGCAAGTGATAGTGGGAGGCTCTAACAGAACGAAGGAATCCAAGCGCTCAGAGAATTACGAAGAATCTTCTAGAAGGCTGTGGAAACAAGGCTAACTTTGTAGAACCTTCTAGAAAATTGTAGATATTAGTCGAACATTGTAGTCCTTTCTAGAAAGTTGTGAGAATGAATAGAATTCGGACCTTCTGGAAGATTGTGGAAATGAAACGAACTTTGTAGAGCCATCTGGAAATTCATCGAACGTTGTAGAACTTTCTGGAAGGTTGTGGAAATAGATGGAGCTTTCTAGAACCATCTGGAAATTTCCGGAAATTTATCGAACATTGCAGAACCTTGTAGAAAGCCGTGGAAATTACTCGAACATTACGGAACCTTCTAGAAAGTTGTTACAATGAATAGAATTCGAACCTTCTGGAAGGTTGTAGAAATGAAATGAACTTTGTAGTACCATCTGGAAATTTCCGGAAATTTATCGAACATTGTAGAACTTTCTGGAAGGTAGTGGAAATGAAACGAGCTTTCTAGAACCATCCGGAAATTTATCGAACATTGTAGAACCTTCTAGAAACTTCTGAGAATGAATAGAATTCGAACCTTCTGGAAGGTGAAACGAACTTTTTAGGACCTTGAAGAAAGTTGTGGATTCATCGAACATTGCTGGATGTATGTGTGTGTCATACTGTCGATTTACTTCACAAATCAAATTTGCCGTTACGAAGTACGGGTAACTCAGCTAGTTAAATATAATAGTCCGAGATCCGGCTGTGAAAAATATGGCGCATCTGTTATTTGATCGAAATGTGGTTTAAATGATAGTTTACCAATAGGGTAATACATCGCACTAGGGTTGCCTATCAAAATCTTGCCGCAACCCTAGTGCGATGTATTACCCTATTGGTAAACTATCATTTAAACCACATTTCGATCAAATAACAGTTGCGTCATATTTTTAACGCCCGGATCTCGGGCTATAAGTTTTGAATAAAATATCGATATTAATAAAATAAGTTTCAAGGCAACGCGACAAATGTTAAAAAATATTAAAAGTAAGCCAGACTTGTAAATAATAAAAACAAAAACTTGTCGTCAATTTAAAGGGGAAAATGTAGAAAAAAACATGCCACCAATGTTGAATGTAGGTAAATAAAATCAATAAATAAATAATAATGATGGATTAATACACAAGTATAATCGGTATTTACTTACACAATTTCATAAATAAATATACGTACGAAGTTGTCAATACAATATTATAAAAAGTAATTGACGTTTTACTTTAATAAGGGTCCTATTACGCTCAATTGACGAGGATGCTCGCTGCCAAAATCTGTCTACTGAGTCTCGGTTGCTCGATGAATAGTCTTTTCTGCTAGTAATATACTGCTATTTCGTTTGCACGCGTAAAAAAGGCGAAAGGGCAAACGAGACAATATTACTAGCAAACAATACTATTCGTCAAGCGACCGGACCTGAGTCTGAATCGCTTGCCCATAAATATTTATTTATTTATTTATTTATTCATATACGGCGAAAGCCATTTACAAAAAAACAGACAATATTATAATAACAATACCATTAAAAACATTAAAAATTATTTAATTAATTAAAAATATTTACTTAATTAACCATTAAAAATATTTACTAAAAGCATTTTGTCACACTTGTGTAATGATTGAAACCTACATGGAAGTAAGCAATGAAAAAATCTGTTCGAAATATAAAAAAATATTATTTCAATACTTAGTACATTTAACGCAGTTTTGACAAAAGGAATCTAAGTATGTAGGTGTTTTATAAATTATTTCAGATTCATAATGTGAATTGGTAATTGCTGTTTGTAGATTTTAAGACAATCCTAAAAAAACTATGTAGGACCATTTTTATTGTTTGTATTTCTCCTTTTAAAAATTATAATAATTTATTTTACTATTTAAAATATGTTTACGATTAGTACCTACTACAATTTTAAACTGTCACCTAAAGCAAATATGTTTGCAAAATTTCAAGGTGCTGGGACATTGGGAAAATTCAAACCAACAATGGATCAAGTTAAATAAAAGGATGGTTAAAAAGGTGGAGCAGCATACATAAAGAGACCCGCCTCCGTGATAGGGCCTTCAAAGTTGGCATTTCATGTCTGGATTCAATTTCTTTTCAACAATAACAATAATATGTATAAAGCTATAAATATTATATCATTTTATAAGACTTTCTTATTAAAAGGGTTGGGTTAATCGTGACATTTGTCTGTTGTGTTGTGAACCGTAATAGACAGGATTTAAAAAAATGACCTAATATAATATTTATGTATTTATTTAAACTTTAAGTGAACAACAAATTCATATAAATATAAAAAATAAACATAGTACAGATTATAAATCGTTGTTCACTAGGGCGAACTTATCGCAGAACTGCGATTTCTGCCAGTTAATCTCATTACTAGGTCATCCTATCATCACTCATTCTTTCCAGATGCCTAAACCATTTCAAATAAATTCTTCATAGTCGCACAACTTCTTTCGGATTCATTTTTGGAGGGTATGTACTCGTATGAGAACTTTCTCCATCGTAGAGATTTGAACCAGCGACCGTGTAATATCAAGTTTACGACACTATCAATCATACCAAGAGCCAGTATGGTCGAGTCAAGTGGTTCTTGGACGGCCGCATTCTCTTCCATTCAAAATTCAAACCTATTCTTTCACCCATGTACAGTTTTTCTGTTAACCTTACATCGTTCATCCTTTCTACATATCCCAACCATCTCGATTTTTCTACATTCATCCTAGTCCCAACACCCGTTTTACATCCACTCATTTCTCTAATCACCTAATTTCTTATCTATCTCTCCAAACATTCTTCTCAGCGATCTCATCTCGACAGCATTTATACCTGATTCTTCCTTCTTGTCCATGCCTCACTCGCATACATACATATCGGTCCGTAATTTTGTATAATATACTTTGTATAGAAAACACTACGTCCGTATGCAATATGAAAGACCGTGGAAAGCCACCATTACAGTCACTCATCTATCTGAAAAATGATTGTCGCTATGCAAATAATTCTGATGTACCTACAAAGATGGGGAAACGTGGATTTTGAAAATCGCGGACAATAACAATTGTCGAGAAAGGTAAATATTGAAGAGAATTGAAAAGAATTAATTCATTTGTGTGCTGTATAGCATTGTTCATTGTATGAATCATGGGCGTCGTCAGGTGGGGTAGCTGCCCCCCCCCATAGAGATTTGAATAAATAAAACCTTACAAAAAATCACATTATACCACACGTTTTCTCATCATATCATATTTTTTTATAAAAAATGAGTTAGAAAACCCATCAAAATACAATTATTTCATAAAAAAAATTGCCTGCAGCGCTATTTTATTCTTATTGTTTTTTTACATATTTAATCCTTTTTTCGTACGTATTATTGTGCAAAATATCATACACATTTTCAAATATACCAAACCATATCACGACCTTCTTCACTATGTCTCACAAAAAAAAATCGTTCTAAGTGCTATATCAAATTTTCAAATTTTTGCTGCCCCCCTAGCTCTGAGGCTGGCGACGCCCATGTATTAATGTAGGACGTAGGTTTACATAGAAAGTGGATAACAGAAATTCTGTGGACGAAAATGAGTGGAATTTACAATAGAAAATAGTCTTTGTAAAATCCAGGAAACTCATATCATAATTTATTCTTTTATGAAAAAAAAACTTTTCAGTGGCTCAGTCTATGTCAGAGGTAGTCAACCTAAATCGTTTGGCGGGCCAAAATTATTGTGAGCTTATATGGGCCACACAACTTAAAAAATAATAAACATATAACTAAAAGGAAAAATTGCTATATAATGCAGTATTCCTACGACCGACATCGACTAGCTTAAATCATCACATTACACTCGAGAAACATTCGCCATTTCAGTTCATCCCGGCTGGGAATCGAACCCACAACTTCGTCTTGCATAGTTGGGACTTATCCACTACATCACGAGGAGCGACGGCTGTAGTGTCGTTTTCCGTATAATATACTTATGATTAAATAAATAAATAAAACCTTTATTGGATATAAAGAAATTTTATTCCAAATGGCGGATTTCAACCAACCACTTGTGACATAGAAATGAGAGAATTGCCAAAAATTATTACCATTTTTGGTAAAATTTATAATCTTCGTATTGTATAAACACTAAAATGAGAAATATACTTAGAAAACTTAAAATTCCATTGTGCCGTAAAAAGTTTCAGTTGAACCGCGGGTTGCCCATGTCTGGTCTATCCGGAACATTTCGTCGCATTGAAATTGGTAACAAAATAATAAATGTTTGACTGAAATTGTTAACTATGATAATAGAAGGATAATAATAGGCGGGGTCAGTAATGCTAACACAAAGTACTGCTAGTTCATTGTCGATGTTTTGAACTAAATTTTATTTGTATATTTGTTTTGCTCGGTTATAAAACTAAATAGGAAAATTGAATTACTCAGACTGATTGTAAGACATTGCTTTTTCAATATGTCCGTCCTTTGGCATACTTCTGTGTCTATAAATAAATAAATAAATAAAATAAAATAATCTTTATTGTACAGAAACATACAAAGGGCGGGCTTATTGCCGAATGGCAATTTCTGCCAGCCAACCCATGACAGAAACCAAAGTGAGACATAACTTACTAATTATAAATTTAGTACCAAAATGGTACCTTT
Organism: Ceraclea dissimilis; assembly: GCA_963576895.1. Taxonomy (NCBI): domain Eukaryota; kingdom Metazoa; phylum Arthropoda; class Insecta; order Trichoptera; family Leptoceridae; genus Ceraclea; species Ceraclea dissimilis. Next base: position 1,509,619 of record OY756365.1, read on the forward strand.
ACCTAACAATAATTGAAAACATAAATTCATACATAGATAAACATATTATACAGTCTAATAAGTTTGGTTTTTTTATATTTGGTCTGTGGCTAATAAAGATTTATTTATTTATTTATTGCTAGTAGGAGCAATGTGTCTATGAAAGCAAAAACGCAAGTGGACAACTCTGTCTTAGTTCTGACCCTTATGCATGGCAGCGAAACTTGGACGTGGCTGAAGAAGGACTAATCAGGATTGAATACTGTAGAAATAAGGTCGTTGTACAATGTACAATACTACGGAATGTAGAAAAAACCAACGCTTTACAAGAATAATTTACAAAACCAAAAATAATTCAAGTACCTACATACAAAATAAGCCTAGAAGACCGACTTTTTGCGTCTTCTGCAGAAATGAGGTTCACCACACATTCTGAATATCTTATAAATGTTCGGACAAAGTTAAATTTGTGTGTTTTTATACACTGATGCAGAATTTCCTGGTTTCTCCATTATTGGCACACACGTATCGTGATGGTCTAGTAGCAGTAAAAGTAGCTCTTTGTAAGAATCTGATTTCTTCTACCTTGGTAAGGGCTCATGATCAGTAAGGTGGTTCATACTATATGCAGCATTGTTCTATTAAGAGTACACATACTGACATTTCAAAAACTTCTAAAAACGTGAGGCCTTATTTCTCGACAACCGTTACTAGACATGATTTGGAAAAAATAGAGTAGGTACATTGAACCTTTATCTAGGGAATAACCCTATTTTTTTTTTGATTGAAGCGAAATTAACCCCCAAAAATGGAAAGAATGCTATTTTTACCATTTTATCATGGGATTGTTCACGCGATTTCGAACCTAAATGCCTTGGGAAGTGACCATGACGTCATAGTTGGGTCGCGAGCCTTATTAATGCTACTGTTTCTACAAATAAAACAGATAGGTGTGGTCTGTCAATACAAATTCATTTCAATATTTCGATTAGCGATCTATGCATAGTATACCGAGGTACGTTCAAAGGGATATTAGGATAGACGGTTAGTCTATTGATTCTAGCAGAGTAGAGGAATGGGAGGAACGTTGATATGAACTGTTGTATTTCCATTCTCATTTCCTGCCGGACAAATGGCCTTCCGTTAGCTAGGCAGTGGACAGCATACCTACGTGGGCGCTGGACTTCCATATATAATTTCCAATAGAATGGACGAATTTAAATCTCTAGATAAGGCGGTATTATGTTTGAAACTGGATTCAATTTAGTTTCATTTAAATTACATTACCAATGTAAATAATATTGGGAGAGAATTGTAAATGATTTATTTGTATCTCTCAATCTATCTATATCTACACGCCACGTCCCTTGCAGGGTAGGCAGAGAGGACAGAGCGCCAGACAGCCCTATCCTTGCACACACTCCTAGCCTCCGTCACATTCATGCAATTTGTCATTCACGCTCTCCGATTCCTTTTACTCAAAACGCGTCCATCCTTGAGGATCTGGTCGACATAATCGGACCAGGTCAGTCTCGGGGGGCCGCGCTTCCTCACTCTTCTGCGCTCACTTAAATATATATTTTTTGTCATCTTGTCATCTTTCATTCTCTCAGTATGCCCAAACCTTCTTAGTTTATTCACATTCATTCTTGTCACAACACCAGTCTTGCAGTCACTCGTTTTCCTAATAACCTCATTCCTTATCATATCTCTCAGCGTTTTCCCACGTGTTACTCATTGAATATTACGTTTCCCATATTATGACAGTCTATAAAATTCTATAATGTTGTACTCTAGATTAAGATTGAGTCTGAAGTAATAAGTGACTGTTCGAACCTAGTTTTTTAGAAATGTATTAGTGTGTGATCCTTGCTGTGAGAGTCTCCTCCAAGGAATATTAAGGGTGTTCACTGTTCAGAGTAGTTTCGGGAAAGGTTTGTTAGGGGAGCCCTTCCGGCAAGCCTTGAGCCCTCCAGTGAAAAATGTTTTTTGCTTGAAATACTGGATGACATAGGAGCTTAAGTTTCTGAAACATCCAGTGGTGAAGGTTGACAGTATATAGCCAGGACAGAGTAAACCAGGGATCAGATCACAAATTGGAGTTATTCTACAGCACACTTCAACGAGTCTGTATAATCTGGTTGAATTGCAGCCATGCTAGAAGACCATTCCAATGACGAGCATCATGGTGGTATATACCATAAAATAATGAGTGAGAAAGTCTGTACCTACTTTGAGAAGGAATAGCCAGAAGATTCTCTCATTGTTGGATCGCAGAATTTATTAATCTCAATAATCCTATTGTCTGAAGAAATAATAGAATAAAACTATCTAGACGTCATACACGTATTCGTATATTGATCTCTAATATTATTTTATATAATTCAGCACACCATGCAGTGTGACGTCACGATATTCAGTTAGCGTCGCATTAATCCATTTGCTGTAATTAAAGTCACCTAGAGACGGCCGCGGACGTGTAGATCAATATGCATGCATTTGGTATGGAATATTGTCAACGCAATACTGTTCAATATAATATTTCGATATAGGTTTTTGATTATAACGAAATTTTTGATATTCGCGATCGAAGATGCTGATGCAGGTACAGTTTTAAATGCAGAAACAGGGGATTAATTTTTAATTTCTCTACAGGTATGTATAGCATACACCAACGCGACAAATTTAAGATCCCTACTATGCGAGACGCAGGTCTGGAATCCCTGTCAGGGCGAACTGAAATGGCGAATTTTTCTCGAGTACAAAGTGATCACTTGAGTTAGCTGAGGTCGGTCGTAAGCCCGACAATGTTCATCACTTAATGCTTCTACACTGTTGTAGGAATACTGCAAATCACTAGGTATTTATTTGTATTCGATATTAAAGGATTTTCTATAGTGACTATATGTTTTTGCAGTATTGTAAAAAAATAGACTCACCCTTACCGAGAGGATATTCTGGTGGTTCGTACAAATGTACTAAGTACTTGTAGGTGAAGTGAAAGAATCTTACCTGAAAAAGAAGAAAAAATAAATCTATTAATAAACATAACTAATATTAATGTACAAATATTGGAGAAAAAATCCGAGAATACGAAAAAAACGTAGTAATAGCAAGCTAGCGTACAACATATTGTTTATTGTTTTCTAATCATCCGTAGAGCCCATTTAAGGCATTTGGAATCGTCAGGTTTACATATTTAACAAACATCTTTTTTTTTAAATTAAAGGCAATCCGCCCGTCAACGAGTGATTGCAAAAAGACAAAAAGCGATACATCAATGCAAACAAGAATGAAATCAATATGCACGTCGTTTCAAAACAAAACTTTAAATAGGTGTGGTTTAGTCCAATGCAGGTCTGGATGTAAATTGTCCATATCAGACATACACTTTATAAAATGCACAATAATACTGCTTAAAATGTTGCCTTGAAAAGCAGTTTTGAACTTGAAAATCAAGGGTTCTAAAATAAGTTATCGCAGCTTCATTCAGGAGCATAAAGTCAGATTTTTCACCGCCGTTTCTCATGAAAGCACACTCGGACACGATATGGCTCACAGTGTTTGCTACTCCGTCCCACAGTGGCACTCGAGAGAAACCGCATTTAAAAAAATACTTAAAAATTATGTCGATGTTAGTCTACATGGTTGAGACATATGGAGAGAATGAACGATGAAAGGATAACAAGGAAAATTTACCTGGGTGAAAGAAGAGATGTAAGGAAACGCGTCCGTCGAATAACAACATGGCTGGACCATGTTTACCAGATCCTCAAGGACGGACTGTTTTGAGTAAATGTAATTGTAGAGTGTGTATCAGGAATTGCATGAATGTGACGGAAGCCCGAAGTGTGTGTAAGAATATGAAAGTCTGGCGATCCGTTCTCTCTGCCTACCCCGCAAGGGAGGTGGCGTGAGGGTATAGTATAGTAGTGTACAAAACAATCGTATTCTTTTTTTATTTATTTATTTAAACTTAAAGTAAACAACCAACACATATAAATATACAAAATGGACATAGTACAGATTATAAAACGTTGTTTACTAGGGCGAACTTTAACCCCAATTCTAAAAAGGACATATCTAAGTATAAAATAAGTTGGGTTTGTGATAAACGTACATAAAAGTACGTGAATATTTTTGTATGTATGTATGTATATAGTCCTAAGTAAGGATAGGGATAGTATTATGTACTTGTGTGAAGAATATAAAATGACAATTTGTAAAAAAAAGTAAGGGAGTTGATAATAACGTTACAGATTATCTAAGCGCTTTTAGTAGCTTATCAAGATGAAAGTTAATATTTTTATGATGAGCTTCTGAGAAGAAAGCTCCCTTCTTATAACATAACGCCATCTATAGGTGTTAAGTAATCTAGTATGGAAAAAACCCTAACTTATTTCTTCACAGAAAAATTTAATTAGAAATTTTACTAGCTGAAACAGTACCTACTACAATTTTAAACTGTTATCTAAAGCAAATATGTGTGTAAAATTTCAAGGTGCTGGGACGTTGGGAAATTATTAAAAATAAGTATGAAAACGTAGACGCGGACAACATATGACGTTAATAAAAGCGTATGGTGTTTTTTTTTTATAATACACTTCATACAAAGATATAAAAGCTTGAGTTGTGAAGTGGAGTAAGTCCGCATTGCAGATGGAACCCGCGCTCATCCGATTAACAGTCGATCGCGTTTTCAACACGGACCTTAAATGTCTTCTCTTCAAAGACCTCGTAAATTCCTCAGGTTGTAGAATTGACCTCCACTATTTTTTCGCATTTTTTTCGAGTGTCCTGTAAAAGACAGTTGTCTAAAACTTCGACAAGACATTATCAAAATTTTTTCAGCAATCAGGTTCGCTACCCATTCTGAATATCATATTAATATTAGGGAAAAGAAGATGTGGTATTTTTCCTTAACAAATATTTCTCCTCATATAAGAAAATATGTAAAATTTCCATAATAAAAGAAAATAATAAAAATTCATTTTCCAGTGGTAGATATCGACTTACTATGTGCCGAGGTATTATAAAATTCAATTGTATCTTGAAAACGTACAATAATACATTTTTATAGCGACGGTGTATGTTCGTACTAATGTGTGTAATATCAGAATATAAAATAATGACGACATTTGCCATACGTTGTATGATATGAAGCCGTACAGCTATTGTCATCCTTTATAAACACAATGGCGAAAAATTTGCAGATGGTGAACGGATGAATTTTAAATCACTATGTTTTTGTGCCTATCTCATTAAAAATTAACTCCGAGCAAATAAATGGTCTGGTAAACAGACGTACTTTTACGTGTGAGCTCCCGGTTCGAATCTCAGTGTTGATTGAAATTCATCCCTAGAAACTAAGAATGTTACGAATTATTTGGGAATGCATGATTATTGTAAGAAAACCGGAAATAATTTTTGAGAAACATTGTGATTTCATTTGTTTTTTTACAATCAATATTTTTGGGAACTCAAAGAAACTAAAAGTATTCACCCTTCAAAATTACGCATAGCGCATACTTAGGACTGGGAAGCCAACTATGACGTCACGCTCAATTCCCGCGGCATTAAGGTTTAAAATCGCATGAACAATCGCATGATAAAATGTTAATAAAAGTGGCCTTTTTTCCCATTTTTTGGGTTTAACTTTGAATCAATCAAAAAACTTTCACAGTCATTCGCTAGAAAAAAGTTCAATGTATCTACCCTATTTTTTTCTAAAGCATATTTAGTAGGGTTGTCGAGTTCCAAGGTCTCCCATTTTATGATTTTTTTTTAAATTTCAGTATGCCTACATTGATTGAGTTTAGCAAAATTGAACCTATTGTACATTGTCGTAAATGTCATTATTGTGTACATACGGATGGATGAATTAAATTCCCTAGGAAATAGCCTAAAATAGATAGGTATAACAGGACCTAGGACGAAAGCTGCATAAATAAGAAATTACTGTAGCGCCCCCAGTGACCAAATGTTAAAACTAAGTTCAACAAAATTTGAAATTCATTGGAGAAAACCAGTATTGTAAGGATTATACAATACATAGTCGGGACAAGTATGGTACATACGTATGTATGGGAGGGTGAATATTGTGTGTTGCGAGTCGTGGTACATTTGACAGCTGCTGGCTATATTACGTCGGACGACGATTGTGGTACAATTTACATAATTAAACGACTCCGCAGACTGCACTATGAAAGCATTATGACTATAATACCATTATTATACCTATTCTATACCTATATTATACCTATTTCCTACCAATAGGTAGTGATAATAAAACACAACATATAGAACCATTCACGGCGGTTTGAGGATCATTCCGAACGTTCTCCGTAGATAACTTAAATCAGGTTGAAATTAGGTGTATTATATTTGTTGAGAAAATTGTGTGTAAGAAAATGTATAATACATTTTTTCTTGAAATGCTCAAATTTCTCGAATTTGCAAAAAAGATACAAAATAATATGTATTTTTAGCACGCGTATATTAGTTTCGTCTGTCGCTGTCTGGGTCTACATTTTCCTCTTAAAATTTTGGTAGCTTCCCAATTTTCCAGCACCTTGAAATTTTTCATACATACCTACTCGTATTTACTACTTGCTTTCGATGACATGGATAACCGAAATTGTTAAATTAGACTTTTGTGTAAAGTGATAACATTAAGCCAGACAGCCGACGACCAGCTATACTAAAGATGGCTTCCCACGGTACGTGATATTACGGACTAATGCAGATTTCTGTGTACACTTTGTCCCTACGTCGTCAGTATAGGTATATTATTTGAATCCATGTTAATTTTATTCTTTCTTTGTAAAGATGTTGGATTAGAACATACATTTTATTAATACCACTCCATATTGGTAGATGAAGGAAAATGAAAGCGAAATATTGAAAATACGGTGAGACAATATTACACGATTCACTTCTCAATCAAAAAGTGAAATCATTTAACGGTGAATAGTCTAAACTAAGCGAAGTGATACCATTCACTATACGAATTTTTGTACGTGTATGTAGGGATGGCATTCTCTGATTTATAATACTCTGAAAAAAAAAGCTACGATAATAATTTTTGAAAGAAATTGGGTTACTTATGTACCTAATTATGCCAATTCTTTTATCATCCTCTCTGCTGACAATCTTCGTAATAACATATGATTCAATTAACATTAATGCTTCAACTGTCGTAGTTGTGGACATAATGAAACAAAAGATGTGATAATAAAAAAAGAGAATGGCGAATTAACAACTTTCTTCTTTTATTCTTTAATACGCCAAATTGTAAGGAAATGAAATAATAAGAAAGAACTTCATGCTAATGCCAACACTGAGAAGGAGACGGGTATTTCTAGGATTAAAAAAAGATTGAGAAAGAAGAAAAAAGCAAGAAAAACAAAAAATAAACTTTTAGAATAAATCAAAACTCGTTGTGTAGTCATTTTTTAAGCTCCTTCTGTCTCTTTCTCGCAGTTATCTTACTTTCTCTTTCTTAACTTAATGTCATAACTGATTAAGTCAGTCACGAGAAAACTTGGTTACTTTAATTTAATTAAAATTGGCACTATTTTATTGTGACTACCTATGCTAAAACAATATTGCATATTTCAACCAAAATTTTGCGTTTTGCTGGATTATGAATCGAGGACGTGCGCGCGCGCAACCGTGACATTAGCAGTATACATATCGCTCGGAATTATTTGTTTAATTTTTCGACATATATTCTGTCCTAAATGCAATCTTAGTTGCACAACGTACACCTCAACATCTCCTGTTACCTCTAAACTATCAATTTCCATCTTTTTCTCGAGGAGAAAGGGTCCCACGCCTCAACTGGATTTTGCCGCCGAAGTGTATGTCACAATCAGCTGTTTTGCACTCACGCCTACCTACACACAACACACAGGTGCGCTAATTGAACACTAATATAATTACATTACCTTACTGCTGACATCAACATTTACACTGAAGAATATCATATTCATTTAATCCACGCCACACTGCATTGATTAATTATGAAGTGTCTGCAGTGCAACAAGATTACAAACCCATCAAACTCGGTGGCATGTTCTACATGTCAAAAGGATTATCACTATGTTTGTGTTGATATACCTTGCGAGAAGATAACACAAAAGCGTTTGGCTGCATGGAGATGTCCTGCGTGTATGGAGGATCGTTCTCACGACATTAAATCATTAAAATATGATGACCTGCCAATACCTAGTTCGACAAGAAAACTTAACAGCCCGCGTATCGACTCCATTTTGACCACAGACAAAAATGTAAACACAAAGACCACAACAACACCCAGAGATAATGTTGCCACCGTCAATGTGGTCGAGCCGATTTCATCAACGTTACCTAACGACTCAGGTCTAAGTATGGACTTAACAAAATATATTGATGCCAAATTCGAATTATTTTTCAACAACATATCGTCAAGATTTGATGAGGTGATTAAGAACGTCGACGACAAATACAATGGAATCATGGAATCATTAAATTACTATATAAAAAAAGTTGATGAATTCGAAATAGCTATGAAGGAGAAAGATAAAAGTTTCAACAAGCTGAAGGCTGAACACGAACAAGTACTATTACGCATAAATGAAATAGAACAACGCACCACCATCTTGGACAACCAAGCTAATGACGCGGAGCAGAGGGCGCGGCGCTGCAACTTGGAAATTCAAAATATAACGGAACGAAAAGGAGAGAATCTGATTGACATATGCAAATCACTGGCCGTTAAAATAGGAGTCACCGTAACTCAAGGAGACATTGTGGCAATACATCGTGTAAATCACAGCGCAGCTATGCAAGACCGCCCAAAAAATATAGTCATCAAATTTTCCCAGTCAAAAAACAGAGATGCTTTTTTAGCGGCAGCAAAACTCAAGCGCGGAGTGACGACAGACGACATCGGTATACCAGACAAGAAGAGACAAATCTACATCACGGAACATCTCACCTTAAGAACAAAACTGTTATACAGGGATGCACGAATGAAGTCCAAATCAAAGAAGTGGAAATTTACATGGGTAAAAAATGCCAGAATCTACGTACGAAAAGACGTCGGCGAACCAGCGATTGCGATCTCTTCAACAACCGACCTAGAAAAAATAATCTAAATTTCAATGTAAGTACCCATCGCAAATATCCTAAAATCCTTCACTACCCCACCATTTCCTATCCTTACCATAGAGTCAGTCTTGTCGGTTTTGTGTCCCGCATACTTTGCAGGGGGTGGCGGAGACATGTTAAAATGTCACTAGAATTACTTAAACATTTAGATTTTCACCACCCACGGGCACTTTAAAACTTTATTATCAGAACTGTAGGGGGCTCAAGAGCAAAACGGACACTTTCCGCACTAATGTTATCGTCAATGGTTTTGACATTGTTCTCCTCACTGAAACCTGGCTCAAAGATGGAGTTCACGATAATGAACTATTTGGAGATGACTACATCGTTTACCGCAGAGATAGAAATCTTGAAACGACTAATAAAAAAGACGGAGGAGGAGTTATAATCGCTGTGCTACGCACCCTTCATTGCACACGAGAACCAGAGTGGGAGACAGCCGGCGAGGACCTATTCATTACACTCCAACTGTTGTCCAAGAATAGCAGACAGAAAAAGGTAAGTGTTATAATTGGAGTTACTTATTTGTCGTCCCCCTCACCCCTCAGTGATTACGAAAGATACTTTGATAGCATTTCGAACAAATCTGTGCAAAATGATCAAAACAAGTATATGTGCTTCATAGGCGACTATAATTTACCAACGATAAAATGGACTGAGGGCGACGATGGTGGGACGGCTCGTGTTCAATCTCAGAGTGGTACAGCGGCTCAGCTCCTTGTGGAGACGATGTCATTCCTCAATGTAAATCAATATAACCTAGTTTATAATGACTATAATGCAATTTTAGACTTAGTACTATCCGATCTCCCATGTCGTGTTGTCCGTTGTGATTCCCCACTAGTACCTGAGGATAAACACCATCCTTCACTTCTAATTGATATTCCCCTTGTTGTTGAAACTCATTTAGACACCAATACCACACTTAAATACAACTTTTATAAGGCTAACTTTGACGAAATAAACCATCGACTAAACAGTGAAGACTGGAATGACTTGCTCGACCATGCTGAGGTTGAGGACGCGGTGAACAAATTCTATGAAGTATTTCTATCTATCATTGACGAATTTACCCCCAAAAAGGTGCCAAAGTCCTCAAAGTTCCCAATATGGTATAAAAAAGCAACGATCACCCTCGCCAAAATGAAAACAAAATATTGGAACTTATGGAAGAAATACAATAACGATAATGACTATGCTATATTTTCCAACTGTAGATCTAGACTCAAAGCGGCGCATAAAATTGACCACAGAAACTATGTAAGTAACATAGAACAATCTTTAAAGACCAATATCAAACCCTTTTTTTCATATGTAAATAACATGAAATCCTCCAACAATTATCCCAAGAACATGCATTACAATGACACAACCTCAAATGACCCTCTAACGATAACCAACTTATTTTGTACCTTTTTTGAATCCGTATTTAACAAAAATCCGGGATCAGACCCTGAATTTGACAGCTTATACCCACCACACACATCAAACTCACTTTCAACAATAAATATACTGAGTTCGGAAGTGTACAACAAACTAAATGATCTGGACGTTGACAAGGGCGTCGGGCCTGATATGCTATCACCTTTAGTACTCAAGCGTTGTGCTCCACATATAACTAAACCTCTGCGAATTTTATTTAACAAAAGTATTAAAAAAGGATCTTTTCCAATCATATGGAAAAAGGCGAACGTTACCCCTATACACAAATCTGGCGATAAAGCCGATATTAACAACTACCGTCCAATTTCAATCCTATCACCCATATCCAAAATATTTGAATCTATAGTAAAAGATCATCTGTCTCACTTTCTGGGACCACACTTGTTAACCGAGCAACATGGATTTATGAAAAATAAATCTACAGTTTCTAATCTTCTCATCTACACTGACTACCTGTTTACATCAATGGATAAAAGAATCCAAGTGGACGCTGTATATACTGATTTTAAGAAAGCCTTCGACAAGGTTGATCACTCATTGCTGGTGAGAAAACTGCAAACTTACGGAATACACGGTGACTTACTGAGATGGATCAACTCTTATTTAACCAATAGACTGATGACCGTCACATTGAACGGCTTCAACTCCAACTATGTTACACCCACATCAGGAGTACCGCAAGGTTCTGTGCTTTCTCCATTGTTGTTCGCGATTTTTATCAACGACATAGGTCATTGTTTCCGGCATTCTAAATTTTTACTGTTTGCAGACGACCTAAAGATTTATAGCCAAATACGCAGTGAGGCCGATGCCATTAACCTTGATGGCGATCTCAGTAGAGTATACGATTATTGTGAACAGAATAAACTTGAGTTGAATCTTAAAAAATGTAATTCAATAACTTTTACTAAAAACAGGAAGATCAGCAAACATACGTATAAAATAAACGGAACTGAACTTGAACAACTGAACGTAATTAGAGATTTAGGTATAATTTATGACAGTAAGCTCCATTTCGACGTACATATTAATGACATGCTGACCCAGTGCAACAAATTATTAGGATTCATTCTTAGAGCAACCAAGGCCTTCAAAAACAAAGATTCTATCGTCCAACTCTATACGTCATTCATCCGATCAAAACTCGAATACTGCTCTACTATCTGGAACCCGCTATACGATAAATACTCCAAAGACATCGAACGACTTCAACGCAAATTTATAAGAATTTGCAGACGTAGGTTCCCCAACTCCGTTATACACAACTTGATCGAACTGTCGAAAAGGCGCGAACTCATCGACGCGTGTGTCTTGAGGAAAGTGTGCGTGGCCGAAATTGATGTACCTCCATTGTTGGCGGACATCGGCTTTCATGTCCCTTCTCAAAGGCGAACATACAGACCGTTCCACTTAAACATCCCGTCAACTAATGCAGGTGTACGAAATCCGCTCCATAGAGCAATGCATAACTACAACGCCAAGTTCTGTGGAGTCGACATGTTTGTTGCTACCCCGCATCGTTTCAAAAAATTGATAAGCAATGCCTTACAGACACAACTGTCAACCGACTGATGTTAATCCTTATTACTTCATGAATCCTTCCATCCAAATCATTCCCTTATATTCCTACCTAATTCCCTATTCCCTCATGATCTCCATTAAGTGCGATACAGGTACTGTGTTGTTATTATTATATGTAGATTTTAATTTTTTTTAGTCTTAAGTTTTTATTGTAATAATTGTTTATGTGTGATCCGATTTGACAGACTTATAATGATCTAACTATATGACGACTAAATAATTTAATACTTACTTATTACTTCTTTCTCTTAATTTACAGGCAAATAATTTATTGCTTGTGCGTTGTATTTGTATTCCATCCTACTTGACAGATTACTTTTTTTTATTAATGTTTTGACAGCGCAATTTTTTAGGTTAAGTGTATATCAATAGTATAAGTCTCTGCTATATGACCAATGAATTTAATATTGTTTGTATGTGCTGTCCTTCTTAGTTTTGTTTGTTAAATTAGTTATAATGTAGAATAGTATAATATAAATTGACCTATAATGATTGACTATATGTGTGCACCTTAAATAGGGCGGTAATGATATTTCTTTGTACTGTGTTTACCATCTTGTATATATATGTTGCTGTCTGTGTGTGTGCTATCTGAATAAATAAATAAATAAATGAATGTTTTATATTAATAGTTAATTTCCTAATGTTACTAAAAATGTTATAGGCTCCTATTACTGCAGTTGTAGAATATACGTCACCACCCTTGTATATTTTTATTCGAGTATCCTTTAAAAGTATCTTTAAACTTCTATATAAGACATTTCACATTTTTTTCACGAATGAGCCAACCATCCTTATTGTAAATGTACATTTGTTTTTTTCGGGTTTAATCGTGTGAAGATCTTATGATTCGACGTTTCGGCGAACCTACTGCCGCCTTGGTCACGCATAGTTCACAATGCTGCCTTTGTCATGGATTGCTCACAATTCGTGACATTACCTACGCGATGGTGTTTTGACTGATGGTCTATTATGGAAGCTTATTTAGATAAAATTGAACCTCGATGAGATACAAAAAAACGTCCAAATGTACATTTTCTTAAAATCTGCAGGCTTTCGCAGCGTGATGAATCCATTTCCATTGAGATGGCAGTAGGATTGCTACCGAAAGCTCGGTTACTCAACCACTCGACCCGCAGTGAAACCCTAAGAATGAACAACACGGAAATGGTACATTATCTTGTTTTTAAGGAAATGTATGTCACATCCTTTCAAACATTAAAAAAAAGGAACTTGTGTAATTTTACTTATACGGTATTAAATATACAGGGTGGAAGTTGAATGTGACAGATGTGAAGGAATCTTGGAAACGCTGGTTATTCTTTACTTAATCTCATTAAAAATTAATTAAACATTACGCGGAAACTCAACAAGAGACTTGCAAATTATTTTTCTAAGGAAAATAATTATTATTGCGGCCCTTACTACGGAATATTATATGCAACACAGACCATTGAAATTAAATATGCATGCAAAATAATATGCAATGAATTTTTTTTATTAAGAGTAGGCATTAAAAAAAAAGAGATTGCGGATATCTAAGCTCATCTCGATAACCTAAGGTACATAAACATGTTGTGGAAAAATAGGTTAGATGCATTGAAACTTTATCTAGGGAAAGATAGTAAAAGATCTTTATTTCTTGTATAGATTTCTCAAAAATAATGTGAAGAACACCTCTGATCTTTTTTCCGAAAGACAGCAACTCGTTTCCCGAAAGCAAGGTGATTTTTTTTGTCATTAAAATCTAGGAGTTAACCGTAAAAGTTAATGATCGAAATTAACCTTTAAAATAAAAGTTTTTAAAAAGTAAAAAGAACGCTTATTACCATGCGACTTTGAACCTTAACGCCATGGGAAATGGCCGTGACATCATAGTTTTTTTCTGAAGATGTGTAAAATTTGATTAGCTAGTATGAAATTATTTTAAACTGGCGAACGTGGTCATGAGAAGGAACGACTACCTACCTTCTTTAATCGCACTCATGGCTCTAGCCTAAGTGCGAATAAAGAAGGTAGTCGTTCCTTCTCAGGACTACGTTCGCCAGTTTAAAATAATTTTATACTAGGTACCTAACCCCATTGATAACTCAGTTTTGATAAGAACTGAAGCGACGAATTAAAGATACAAAAAATATGCAAAATATGCGTTGCATATGCAAATTATAGGCACCTACCTATATCGATGTGATGCAGTTCTTATAATATAATAATTTATAATAAAAATATGGCGCGGAAGTGAAAAATAAATAATAGGCATGTAGTGTAAATAATGAAAAAAGTTTCCTCCCCATTCTAATTTGTAACTTGAGCTTTCGTGCATTAACTATAGAGTGGGTGCTTTATGTAACTTTTTATAAAATAAATTTATATTATAATTAGTTTGTGACTGTGACAAACATTATTTTATTTTTTGAGCTGATGGATTAAAATTGCAGTTGAATTGGTTTTATTTTCTCAAATCTTTCGGCAACAAGAATTAATAAGATTTTACTCAAAATAAGCTATCGTAAATACTATAGTTTTTCAAGAACCACGCTTAAGAGTATATTTATACAAAAATAGTAAATTAAATAAAATTATCAATTGAGATGTGTTTATGATAAAACTGAAAAACTGTCGCATAAAGCAAATATGTGTGCAAAATTTCAAGGTGCTGAAATACTGGTGCTGTGGCGAGAAGGATAATGAACAAATTAAGATGGTTTCGACATACCTATTGAAAGAAGGTAAAGAAAGAGCGGGTTTCGAAAACGTGGTCGTACCAGGGGAACCTGGATTGACCATGTCGACCAGATCCTGAGAGATGGAAGTGTACTGAGTAAAAGCAATGGTTGCGCGTGTATGACGAATTGCATGAACACGTGACTGAAGCAAGAAGTGTGTGCAAAGATAGGGCAAGAATGTGGCATTCTGTTCTCTCTGCCTACCACACAAGAGACGCGACGTGACGGTATAATATGGAATCTGAAAGAAAATTTCCTGGAAATAATCTACCTATTTTAATACTTCATTTGATCCCCTTTTGCTCCCATAATATACCTATAGGTATTACGTTTCGCGTCATTAGTTAGTATGGACTCATTATTGATCCTAAAATAACTCCAGTCTGTTTTCACACCAAACTACTTATTAAATGTAAAAATAATCCGCACTCGAAATGCATGGCGAAACTAATGAATGACATACAAGAGCGTTGTACTACTTACTTAGTGACGCCTGACGCGCCGCTGTCAAGTGTCCAATTTAGGTTGCGGCTAGAGAGATATTCATATTAATCGACAGCGGAGGAATTTTGAACTAAAATGAAATTTGAGCCAAACTGTATCGAAAACCAGCAATCTGTCCATTTTGCGTAAATTGAATTAAGAACGTCCAAATATTCTTATTTCAAAAAACTACACATTTTAACTAAAACTACTCCTGAATGTATGTTACCTCGCTATACCAAAAATGCCGCACTCCAATTGGTTTATATCCAAATGGTTTGTTCGCCTGTTAGGTTAGTAGTGTCTAACTTGATGCCTGGTCTGAATTTATTGAATGTTATAGAATGGAAAAATCAGTGTTGTTCATATATTATAATTTTTAACATACTACATAATATAATTTAGACTTTAAATTCATTGACTAGTATGATTCTTTCAACCGTTTAAGAATTTTAAATATTTTAACAGCGTATTCAAGGTGCTAAAGGCACATGTCGATGCTGAAAAGAATTGAGATTTATTTTGGAATCGGTGAATGTTCCTTCAGTGTAAAGTGATGAAATTAAAGCCAGCCGACGATCAGTCATAAGCCTGATGGAAAGTTCATCCTTCGCTGTATATCTGTTGAGATATCTACTTGTCTGCAATCATATCAGTTTTTAACTCCTCTTTCCTTGCTTCCTTCATTTTCCCCTCCTTTCTTCCTCTTCCCATGCTTCCTCCTTCCCTACCATAAATGTTTTATAGATATAAGATATATATTTTTAACTATGCAATGTGATCTATTTGTTTTGCGTGTGTGCTAATTGTGAACGGATGTTATTGGTCTTGTGTATGGATATTCTCGTACTAATGTACCTGTCAATGTTTGTTTTTGTGACTGTATCTGTTCCATGTGTAATAAATAAATAAATAAATAATCAACTTAGCACTCACGATATTTCCAAGTCCTCACGCTACGCTGGTCGTATCATAACGGTCGACGTATGATTTATGTGTACAAAAGACTACTAAAGTGTTAGTGTAGTATAGTTCAGTAGTTAATGAATGACCCAATCATGATGGCGCTAGTTGTTGGCATCAGCGTCAGGGAGTGAGGATTAGTTGGATGAAAAGCCGTTCATCGCACGCTTCATCACGGTTCTAGGATGCTGTAAGCTTGACTAATGAGTTATGGATATGAAGTTTGATCATACATGCGTCAATAAGTCCGCAAGATAATACACGAACTAAGTCTCTCATATAATACTCTGTAGCGCGGGTTACCAAATGGCGGACCGCGGTCCGGTTACGGATCCCCAGAATATTTTGTGCGGACCTTAAGAAAACTAGATAGATACTTTATTCAGTCATTTCAGTGTACATAAAAAAACATAGATGGGTATTTAAATTCAAAATATAGCGACATTTATCAATATGTAAATAGTTCATCTACGTTTACGACCATAACCGTGGGTGAACTAGAACTGTAGATGAAATTCGTAATTCATTTAAATATGGTAGAAGAATTTGAGAATATCAAATTAAAACAAAAGACTATCGCTTTTTATTATGTTAGAATTGTAAATAATTATTATGAAAATACAAATGTTTCATTAAAAAAAATCACAATTGTTTGTCCCATATGTAAAATATCCCAGACATATATCCAGATGTAATACTATTGATAGACAATCATGAATTCACCCATTATTGAAAAATAATAAACCTACGGCGCTATTTACTAGTTTTCATAGCATTTCGCAATATCATAATATTAGTTGCAATATCCCAACCGGCTACTTATTATCTCTGGTCCAGAGTCCCTCCCCCACCCCTCGAAGTGAATTCCCATTTACGACCTTGGTCGCTTGTAAACAACTAGCATACGAACCGCGACAGTCTTATAATTTTCAAAAACGGACCCCAAATGAAACTAATTGGTTATCCCTGCTCTATAGCTTTACACACAGTCTGTACTAGTAATCTCTTCACATACAACTTTTAATACGTCAGTTTTAAAGTGTACTTTTCTACATATAAAACATGATACTAGCTGAATCATTTGCCAGGCGGTTGTTACGATTTTTTTCCTTATAATTTTAATACTTGGTCCACAAGTTTGGCACTCGGCGCAAACTCCAAAACCCAACAAACGCACAGACCTGTAGACTTCTAGACAATTCTCATACGCTTGCTGCAAACTTTGTTTGATTTTTGAGAAAACTGACACTCGACATGACCGGCCAGAAGTCCTAGCAAGCCTACACAAGCGAAGCCAAACACCCTTGTCGAGGTTCGGCAAGCTTATGGACTCCGCATTAGAATTTTCTTCCGTAGAACCTGTTAGGAATAATCCACACAGATCAAGCACTAGACAAAGATTGGGGGTGATAGATTTTTTGTTATAAATATACAAATTTTTTGTTTGGTATATTTTAAAAGTTGGTATATTTTGCTATGGTGCATACCGCTTTAAGATTATTATTTTATAGTTATTAGTATTGGGGTAAACTGGCAGAGATAATGACCCAGCACTGCGATAAGATCGCCCCAGTGAACGAATGTTACAACTTATGTTTGTAATATTAACATACCTCTGTATCTAGTTCACCAAAAGTGTAAATAAATAAATAAATTACCACTAATTAATAATACCTATCATCGTTCAAGTATTTCAGTTGAACTTACTTTTTAACTTACTCTTTGACTTGATTTTACTTGTTTTATAATAACTGATAAGTATTTGATCTTATATGGGTTTATTTTATTTTGTTTTGATCTTATTTTTTGCTATTTCATTTCCGTTTTATTATTGTTGCACATTTGAAGGATTGACCCAAATTCAGGTTGTACCTAGTTGGGCAATTTTGGCGTAAGCTGTTTTGTAATATATTTTGAAAATAGTAAATATTTCGATATAAAAAAAATGAACTTTTTGGACATACATATAAATTTAGTAAAACATTATTAGAAATTGATTTTGTAATACATTATTACATAGAATCGGAGATTCGATACTAAATCCCGACGATTAACTTGTATTGGCGAGAATTTAATGCGACGAAATTGAAAATTTGAGCTTTTCTCATGAAAGAAGTTTTTCAGGAATTAAAAATATCTACATAATGGAAGAGCTGCTGTAAAATAACGGATTTAAACGACGAATTTGCAATTAACGACGTTAAAATATAGAGGAATCATTAGCGAAAATATACAAAAAAAAACTAGGTATAATATTGATGAAGTATAATATTGAGTAGGTATAAAATATACTTACTATTTTTTTCAGAATGACGGTAAAAATACCAAAGTTTTTTTCGATAAAACTTTGAGTTTATCCTAAATCTCAATAAATACCTATTTAGGTGACATTTGACTCAGTGGTTTGTCCATAAAGTTTTTTTTTTTAATATACCAGTTTTACTAATTAAGTTGGTATATTTTGTCATATCTGTAAATATTATGGGTAAGCACACACGGTTTTCATTTGTTTTATTTGGTATATTTCCACCAATAATACCAATAATACTTATTATTATTTTACGACAATATTAATCGGACAATGTGGTCGAAGTAACGATCGTGCGGCATGACCAAATTTCATTTCTACTAAACGGCAGACCGTTTATGATGGACCTTAGGGAGAAACCTTTGGCTAGTGCGACAAATATACTGAATTTTCATATATATATATATATATATATATATATATATATTTTTTTTATATATATATATTTTTATTAGTCATAAAATATATACAAATTACAACAATTAAGTCACGCCAAACCTGACGAGTTTGTCGGCGTGTGCTCTTAAACAATAATCTTATAATAGATATGTAACAATACTATCCTAATTCTACTATATACATTATCTTATATACATGTATAATACATACTATCATACACAACACAATAACAAGATACTTATGTATAATACAATCCTATATTACTACACCTTACTTATAAGTATAACCACCAATAAATACAAAAGGTATCAACTGTATACAAAACTACACTTCAACAACCAATCCATAATATACCAAAATTTAATAAACGAAATTTGACAAATCGCAGCGTAGCAATAAGCTCTCCGTAGTGAAAAATTATGTAACGGTACTATGTGTACTTGAACAGAAGAAAAAAAGTTTTTTATTTTAAAAATTAAGTTCTTACCTAAATAATATTTATTCGTGATTGTAAGAGATCACAGTATTGCAGTAAGCTCGCCATAGTGAATAAATTAATGTAATCTTATAAATAAATAAAATTCCCCCACTAACGTTACCCAATAAACCATTTTCCTTATATCCCTTCCCTTCCTATATTCCTAATATTATATTTTATAAATTGTTTATTTTATTTTATATTTTTATCTATTCACGTAAGCATTTTATTTTATTCTTATATGTTTTTTTTTATATTGTACGTTTGTACACACTTCGTGTCTTATATGTATTCTCGCATTTGGTTGGTTGGAAGATATTGCCAATGGCAATAATCGCAATAAGGTTTAAAAAATACCAAAGCCTGAATTCTTAACGAATTCGTCAAATTGGTGCATAGTTTTTTTCTGATGTATGTAGGATGGATGAAACTTAATAAAAAATCAATGAATGAAAAAATATACTTAATTGAAAATATACTAAATAAAAAAAACAGACAGTCTAAATAAAAAATACCAGAAAAACGTTCGTGTTCATTACACTCGCCGTTTCGTTTGTGCTAAGTAATAATATTCTTGTCTCTATCTACTTTATGGAGAAGTCCCCACGAGAGAGAGGGACACACTCCAGGGAAATTTACGATAATTGAATGGAATGCTGACTCTGGTTATTATTGGTGGTGAAATTAATGATATGACGAGTTGTATGAAAAAAGGGAGAAATCGACATATTTATTCAATGTGCATCCAATCACTAAACGTTAGAGCAAGACACAAAGAAAAAATGGACTGACATTTAACGGTAGTGTGAGGGAGAGGTATGTAGTTTGTGGATTCCCATTTTATAAAATTAAGCTGATATTACACGCTTCACTTTAGCATGGATCACCGCTAGATATTTCCCATCTCTAAATATACATTCAACAATTCGTATGGTGATCGCATCACTTCTATGTTTAGACGGTTCACCATTGGACGAGTTCACTTTTGATTGGGGAATTGCTCCTTGAAAGTGAACCGTGTGTTGAGAATATGGTTCATTCAGGCCTCTACACAGTGACACAAGAAAATGATGACGTCACAATTAAATAAAATATTGATTGAGTGATTTATTCATAAAATATGACATTAGTTTACTTTTTGCACTAGAAACAATGTTTTTTTGTACGATTTTGATAAGAATTTTTCCAAGGAATTCTCCCTGTTTACATATTTTTCGAGTGTCTTGTAACAGACAGGTGTATTCCTTAGGTTTAGATGAAGATTGTTGGCAAAACATTGTAATTGTGTAAAAAAATGGAGTTAGGCAGGACACGTTGCAAGACGTTCAGATTTTAAATGGACCAAAAAGATTCTCGAGTGGCAACCTATAACAAGCAAAAGGAGCGTAGGAAGACCTCTGGCAAGATGGTCTGACGATGTGAGGCGAATCGCAGGAAGCAAGTGGATGCAGCATGCTCAGGATAGGGATCTGTGGGAAGTCAAAGGAGAGGTCTATGTCTAGCATTGGAATTAAAACGGCTGAGAAAGGCGAAGAAGAAAGTAATGTGAAATATTCGATGATCAATTTCGTATGGAAGTTTTACCTGCCTTTTAAAGGACACTCGAAAAAATATTTTAATAAACGAGTGGGAGGTTATTTCAAAACGCGGGGATGCCTCGGGGAAGGATATCACTGTCATAAAAATATAAGTACTAAATTATTTTCGTCCAATGACGAAACAACATTAAGGGTCCGGTACGAGTTGTACGTACGATATTGCGATTGCCGAGGGATACAAAAAAAGGAGCATAAAATTCACGTCACAAAATTTTACGATAACATTGAATAATATTCTCCCTCTCTTGTTATTACGACACGGTCTCAATATCATAATATAGTAAAATTAAACGAACCGATACAATAATGTTACATACAACGATGACAAAACAGAGAAAAAAATGAACAACATGCCAACGTTAGTACTGAAAATTGCTACACGAAAAGAAAATAGCTACGGTAGTGGCGTATAAAGGTTTTCATTTGGGGGGGGGGGGGATACGGCCGGGTTGACTGTAAGATATTGCGTTTGCAATAAGTCCTACTACGATTGTCTTGTTTTTGTTACTAGGTATGCATATTTTTTAGGCCAATGAAGATTTATTTATTTACACAGTATTTGACTTTGGAGAGGGGATGAAAATGAAAACGAAACCTTACCACTCAATTTGAATATTAGCGCCGCAAGCGAAATTTTTCTTGAAGGTGAGCGAAAAAGGTCTTGTTTTGGTGTTAAAATTGTGAAGTAAAGGTAAGTATTGCAATTGTGGCGTACAAAAACTACAAAAATAGAATCAATGGGGCCACAGTTTTTATTTTTTTGTAAAATAGGCAAAGTGATGAACATGATGGGTGTCTTTCTTAAATAACGATTTTTACACTAGCCCCCCCCCCCCCCCCCCAAACCAAGAGTGACAGTACTTTATATACAACAAATCTAGGGGTTTCAGCCCCTTAGCCCCCCCCCAAACGTAGAGTGACAGTACTTTTTACCATGTGACGACATTCAGCCCCCCAAAATTGAATCCTGGATCCGCCACTGGATTTTTATATAATTGTTTCACGTTTCGGGGGAGGGGGGGGGGCTCGCCCCCGCCACTATATACGTCACTGAGCTACGGTATCATATTTTTTTTATTGGACCAATCGTGGGTTCTACGAAAAGTACTTCTGTCAATTATTACCAGACATAATAACACAACTACCCCATGTTTTATGGTTTTATATTCTATAGGCACCTACCCTAGTATTATAAATCGTGTCGGAAAAGTTGAAATAAACAAACGAATGTAGAATTACATCTATAAATCGAAATGTTTTGTTTTTGATTCATGTTCCAATTAATATTTTTTATTATCTGTTTTTATTTTTATTGCAACACGCCACCTTACGAAAGCGTATGAGGAGAAAACAAAATATCAGGATGTACTAAATTCTTTCTAAAGACTTTGGTCCCGTTTTAAAAAAAAATTACATACATTCTACAATTTCTTTTACTCGATACTCCTGTCCTTAGTAGTATGCACGGAATAATCTGTTTAAGTGATTCTAGAACGGTTACGTTTTTTCTTCACAGCTTTTCTTAGAACAACCGTTTATTCTTAACCATTTTTTATTGAAGTAAGAAAAAAATTCAGTAAAAATCTCTCACGTTCTTAGCGAAAATGCTAATTTTGAAAAAAAAAATATAGGTTTAAACACTCATGTATTAACATAAAACCTATTAGTAAAATCAACAAATAGGAAACATTTACATAAGGGACACATATTTTTTTAAGAAACTTTAGTACGTACGAAATTGAATAGTTAAATTAGTACCTTTCATTTAATTATGGACCTTCTCATCTCGATGCTATAAGAAACTGGTAGAAATTACCTCAAGGTAACATAATATGTCCGCCGTAAAGTGTGGTATCTTTTGTTAATTTATGAGAAACGTAGTTCACCGCATAGCATCCCTAAAGTGGAAATGGGCAGGACACGTGGCTGACCTAGTACGACATGTCGGAACAACCTGGATGCAGTCTGCAACGGACAGGACAACATGGAGATAAATGGATGAGGCCTTTTTTCAGGAGTGGACGGGGATGGGTTGATGATGAAGAATAAGAATTAGTTCAACCTGCTTCACGAGTGAAAATCAGGGATAATGCATAGATTTAGACACGCTCAACTAATAGTAAAGATTTCTGTTAAAAAAACACGACAAAATTAGACAGAAGTACTGGTAAACAAAAAAAACAAGCTAAAAACTGAGAAATAATGCCCCTATTTTAAAGTGGAATAACTTTGGAACCAATTATGTTAAAAGAGCGATTCTTTCACTGAATATTAACTAATTGTTTGATGTATGACACAATGCGCTAGCGCATCCATATAATATATTTTTTCCAACCCGGCCTGTTTACCTAATAGGTGCGGTTTCAGCTAGACCAGTACCTACAAAGGCCGCTGTACAGTGACAATTATTGACTTTGACTTCGCGAACTGAATAACGCACCGCTTACTCTTGCACTATCACCATTACATTGCGATGCGGTAGATGAAACGCGTCGATTGGCTTTTCGACTGCGCAGCCATTCTGCGCGAGTGCCAACGCATTGTGTCATACATCAATCACAATTTACATTCATTAGTTTCCAGGCGACAAAGTTGTGTGAGGAGAGACTGTGGTTGGAGTGGCCAGAGGTCCTGGAAGCTGCAAGGGACAGGGGCTTCTGGCGAAGATACACAGATGCTATGAGCCCCGACCCAACCAAGGATAGAAGGGGAAGAAGATGTATGTATTAATGTAGTTACCCTACAGTAAAATTATAATTGCTAAATGTACTAAAAACTATAATTGTTATAACTATGTAAAGACGAGTCCAAGTGCCCGAAATCAGGGCCTATGGACGATAATTAACAATAAACAGTGAAACAATCAGTCATTTAACCTAAATGGTTCCAAAGTTATTTCACTTTAAAAAAGGGGCGTTCTTTCTCGATGATCCTGTACTACAAGCAGGTTGGAAAACATAGCAGAAACGAGACCCGGAGCTAGTAAAGTAGCGGTAATAGGTAGCGTTATTAGATGTAGGTGTATGAGTGGAGTAATAAAATTTCACGGTCGGAAAGTTTGTCCTCTTGATGAGGCGGCACGTGATACTAGACACGGTCCTGAGCACCTGACCTGCGTATTCACCATTGTAATAATATCAACGTAGGTAAAATGGAACATACTTACGTTTTAAGTTATATGAGAAAAAACTGTTGTTATGTAGTATGTTATCGAATGGAATTGTAGGGGTTCAGTATTCATGATGCAACACTTACTTGTCTATCTGCTTTTTGTTCACTGATCAAAATCTGTGATTTTGTTTTTATATATGTTCTTTTTATATATTTTCCGTTCATGGTATTGCAATTAAGTGAAATGTAGAATCTTTACTGGTTGGTTTGTTGGTGATGTGTTTGTTCTATTGTAAAATTTACTACCATAACTGTTTGATTATGTTAAGAAAATAAAATAAGATAAATAAAATAATATTTATTGTACAGAAACATACACAAATGGCAATTTCTGCCAGCCAACTCATGACAGAAACCAAAATGAGACATAACTAATTATAAATTTAGTACCAAAAGGGTACCTTAACCTAACAAAAAATAAAATAAAATAAAAATAAAAGCAGTAATAAATTTGCTACCATTCGGCTTTGGAGTCATGTCGTTTTCTCAGCCAATACTAAAAGCATCGTCTTGAAACTGAAGACAGTAATAGATGAAAGTATGGGCTACAAGATGGCTGTCCTAGAATTACAATATTTCGAAAAAAAAATATTCCGAAAGTACCCCTGAAATTCAAGGGAATAATCCACTATTCGTTCAGTTTTTCAGGTGTAGAAGTGTAATTTGGCCAAAATATTGGTAAGTAAAAAGTTAACAATTTGACTGTCATAGATTTATCAATTCGTTTCCAGGTTTTTTTTAAGGTACCTAAAGCAAATATGTATGTGTGCAAAATTTCAAGATACTGGAAGATTGCGAAATTACTAAAATTTGAAGACAAAAATGTAGGCGCAGATGACGTCAATAAAAGCATTAAGCACATATGTGTGCAAAATTACAAGTTTTCGAGGTTGAGACATTGCGAAATCTTTAAAATTTAAATATGAAAATGTAGACGCGGACAACAACAGATGGCGTTAAATAAACGCGTGGTTAATGTAAATAAATAAATAAATAAATAAATAAATAAATACACATATATATGAAAATGGGGCAAAGTTTTTATTATTTTTCGCCCCCAATGTGAATCTGAATATTTTTCCATAGTAACCCTTCCAGTCCCTCCGGTAATTAACAATTAAAATTCTAAATTCGTACTCTTTAATTACAACTCCGGGGAATTCCAAATAAGTGTTGTATAAATTGGAAGAGATTTATGCAAGAAATTATTGTAATTATCTGCGTGTAAGATTTTTTCCAGAAAAAAAATTTTTTATGGCAAAATATTCCAGTGAACCGGCTCTGAGTATTTTTAAAGGAAAAAAATATAGGTAAAGTTTTCTAGTGAATCAGGTCCGACGGTTTAAATAAAGTGCAGAATACTTCGTCAGCGCTGGGGTTCGAATCCGGTACTTCCAATTTGGAAGTCCGCGCTCCATCCAACTGCGCCTACCATGAATACTCAAAAGTTCCATTTCTTTTTCATTTATTTATTATCCAAAAGCATTTTACAAAGCAAAAATATGAACAAAAAAGTACTGGATTTTATTGCCCCACTAGGCGATAGCCTGTTCCGGGGCAAAACTAACCAAAATATAATAGCTCAAACTAAATCCCTATTTTAGGACAGACACGTTGTGAGTGAAAGAAATCGTATAGGAATGAGGTTAGCTGGAAGAACTCCCCTCCTCTCTCTCAGTCATGCGTCACTCTCCTACCCTATATTATCTTATCTTGTAATTGTACATCTTACTTTGTATTTGTCTGACGAATGACACAAAAGTTTCCGTAAACTAGTCGCCTTCTCAATAAATAAAAGTCCGTGGGAGATACTAAATATCATTTCATTTTAATAGTACTAGTACGTATAAATAATAATTAGATTAGAGTTGTCTGTTCCTAAATCTGTTGCAACAGTCACCGAATACCAATAAATTATTCACACTGGTACTAAAGTACTCGCCAGGACGTCATCCCTACACTAAATAACAGGTACTCGCGAGTACTTGTTACTACGAGTACCTAGTACCGATGCAAATAGTCGCATGGTAGTCATAAATAATGTGTGTAAACTTATTATTATTATAAAACGGTCAATCTTTGATTAGCGCATGTTGATAAATGGCTCGTAAATTAGATGACGTTAAACGAATGTACGTAGAAAAACTGATCTGCTGTAAAAATTATCTCACCTGAGCGCAAATCATCACTAAATATTATTTACTGTTGCTATCATCCTGATAAATCCGATGAACACTTAACCCCCCACTACCGGGACATAATAGAAGGGTTGAAGATTTTTTTGACTATGGATTTAATATCTGTATATTTTTATATGCGTTAAAAAAATGCGTTTCTTCGTTTAGGACTTCGCCCCATGCCCTCTACGGAGGACACTGGTAGTTATTTACTGGTAAAACATATTTAGTCATAGACAGTAAACGTTCTATGATAAGTTTACCTTGGACCTTGGATTAAGTATGAGAATTGGCTTCAAATGGATTTTATTTATTTTATCTTCGTGTCCTCCAGCAGGGACAGTGGTAGTGAGACGGTTAAACCATAAAATAAAATAAAATTGTCCATCAATTACAAAATAATAATTTAGTAGTGTGCAAAAGGGTGGTCTTATAAAAAAGCAAAACTTGGCAAAAGCAATATCTCATGCCTCTCCGCATGCTGGCCGAGCTACCACTTTTTTTTGTGTGAATGAGAGTAAAAAGACGTGCGGACGGGGTGATTGTCTTGGATTGTACATGTAACCGACAGTTAACGCCTTTTTACTCATGAACACAAAAAACGTGGTAGCTCGGCCAGCATGTGGATGAGGAATAAACACATACATAGTAGGATAGTAAACAAATATAAGTAGGTATATAATTTCTAAAATATTGTCGTTAAACGCAAAATTACGACACACGGAAGGGTGGTCACGAAACACACATAGAAAAGTCGTTGAGTGAACAATAACCGTAAAGCAAAGTGAGATTGTAATAATATTATAATGTATGATTATGATAGTGACGTGAGATAACTGCTAACATGACATGTTAAATGGGCGTTAACTGTTATTGCTATTGCGGTTAATTGTTAAATATTATATTATAATGTTCAACAAGTTAAAAAGTAGCTGCTACTGGGAGGGTCCCGGCATCACTAATTACCGATAAATGCTAATTATCCCAACACTTTTATCTAAGGTTTGCAAACACGATACACATCTAACACGAAACAATATGGTCACCCTATTAATGGTAGAATGGTACCATAACGTCATCTGAGAATAACGTGTTTCTAATTATTAGAAAATGGCTTTGCAATATAGAAACTGGACTGGTATAAAATGATCTTTCACGAGCAATTTTTCAAGCAATTATTGCGGCAAGTCGTACAAATCGTACTAATTAAGATTGCATCGCAATATAATGCAATTTTCGGCAATATTTCAAGCGAAATAGGTAACGATATTGCGTGCAATGAGCAAAAAAAAAAACAAAAAGGTTATTGTTTATTTTTTTATTGTTGCTTATCATCCGTAGGCCCATCCGGACACCTGGAATCGTCATTTGAACATGTTATGTAAATAAGAATTACAATTAAACAATAGCACATTAGTATATAAATATATAGGATTGTAAATCAATAGACAGAAAATATGATCCAAGATCAATGCTGATCGGAGTGTAAAAGGTTCCGACCAGCATTTCGTCAATTATTCAATAAGTTAAGAGTAGGCATACTGACATTTAAAAAAATTATGAAAACGGGAGACCTTAGGTGATCTCAACAAGCAAATATACTTTGGAAAAAAATTAATAGAGTAGATACATTGAACCTTTATCTTGGGAACAACCGTAAAAGATTTTTGATTGAAGAGAAATTTTCCTCTCTCTCAAAAACTCTATTTTTACCATTTTATAATGCGATTTTGAACCTCAATGCCATGGGAAAGGACCGTGACGTCATAGTTGAGTCACGAATTTTAATAAATACTGCCATTTTGTGAATTAGCACACCGGCATTTCTATGCAAATATTAAATTAGTTGATTCCTACCTACTTGAAAATATTTTTCATAGATATTCCTTGAAAAATGTTGCAAAATTTCATCAGCCCTATGTTAGTTTTAATAAAAGTTCGAAATTTTTGGAATTTTAAAAATAGAACAATATTTTCTGTTTCATAATTTCAAACTTGATAGACGCCTGTACCAAAATGAATTTTATAAATAGTTCAGACGAAACAACGCAATTTTGTTTTTTTGGTAAATTTTAATAAAACTTTAATACCACTCTGTTTGCTTAATTGAAGAATTTAAAGCACCCTGTAAAACCGTGTTTTTTTTTATAACATAAGTATCTTAAAACCATAGACCTTTCATTTTAAAGGACTGTCAGCTTGAGCTGGTACAGGAAAAAAAATTGGGTGGAAACATCGTTTGTACTGGAAGGGTCACGTGACCGTTGGCAAGAAAGTTGGAAAATTTGAATTTTATCATGATAACTATCTTCTCTTTACCAAAAATAACCTTTACATCACATCAACTTATAATAATGCTGAGTTAAACTTGAGTTAAACAACGCCAGAAAGCTTCTGTCAACGATCAGCTGATGAGATGTTTCCACCTTTCGAATGTTCAGGCTGGCAGTCCATAGATAAAATGTCTATGCTTAAAACATAGTCGTTCAATTTATAATAATATAGAACATGCTGTATATGTGCGAAAGGGAAGAAATAGTTTACTAACATTGCAATAATAAGAATATAAATTTGGGGGCATAAAAGGATTGAGCGGGACAGATGATACCCAGTGAAGTACTACTTATAACTTAGCACATAGTGTATACCTATGTGTGAGAGAGACGGATTTTACTAACAATGATAACAAAAAAAAATTGGGGGCATAAAAGGAAAGAGTGAGACAGATGATACCCAGAGAAATCCTACCTTTAATAATATAGGGGGGCATAATAGGTCAGAGTGAGATAGATGATGCCAATGAAAATCCTATATAGTTCAGTAAAAGTAGCCACTATAGAAGCGGTCAGTATAGTTAACAAAGTTAAAAGCCGCCAATTAAAAAAGTGGTTCAAAATTTTACATGCATTTTGGGTAATTCTATTAAAGTTAATGTTAATTCCGAGTTGACCGCCTCTGTACACTCTAGAATAATGCCACTCAAGTGTTCTCAAACTTTGCGCCGCGCTACAAAGTGGGTGTAGTTTAATATCTCCTAATAATCAACTCACTTAGTTCGCATTGTAACCGGGTGTGAATGTAACGCAGAACCTTGACAATTTTTGCAATTCGTTCGAATATGTGTGTAATTTTAAATATTTCGTAAAATATTCGGCCACGATAGAAGTTTACTGTATTTTTAAATATTTAAACTGTATTTAGTGAAATCATAAAGATAGGAAATATTATAATTTGACAGATAATCCAAATCGAACATTACCAATAATCGTACAAGATGGTTCCCTAAGTATGTAGAATCACTATGGAAGTAGTTCAATTCTCATATTATTTTAAACTGAAACTGAATAGCAAGTATCAGAGAGCACAGAGTGACATGTAACAAAACAGCCCTTATGATCTCCCTGTGTTCTCTGGAGGAACTTTGAAGGACGGAGTAATCGCAATAGTTGTTTGACAAAAAAACATTTTTACCAACCCTCCGTGATTTTTCACGGGTAGGTACGAGTCTTCTCATCATAATTATATCGTCACAATATTGACGAAGTTTAAACCGTATAGACGGCTGTAAAATTTTGAATATTATGGAACGTGCTCCACATCATGCATGAAGTGATGTCATTTGTTTAAATCGATGTCTATTTTAAGAGCTTTCCGTAATAAACTGAAATTCATGGAATTATGTAAAAATTACCGTCTTGTTTGACGTAGGTACGTAAAAGCATAGGAGAGGTAATTATTTTTCATTGCTGACATTTTGCGTTTTCATCACACGCAACTGTTTGCGAAATTGTAGGATTTTTTTTTTGATATCTAAGGGTGAACTCCTTTCAACTAACGATAATAAAAAACAGAACTAATAGCTTACTTACTTAATACTTACTTATGTGTATTACTTAATAAGTACTTATGTGTAGTTTTCTGAGAACTTGGACTGGTCTTCAGTCCCTGTGACAGACTTGCAAATAGGTTTCAAGAAAGTTAGGATCTATAAAATGTAGTATAGAATATAATAGTGATTGCAAATCGGATTGCTGTATTCACCAGCCACTTGTTAGTATTTTAGCGTAGCGGAATTAGTATGGAGTCGCGGAACGACAGTGTTAGGACATTTTTCAGCTTTGAATGTTATTCATGTTCTACCAACTGCAAATATAAATAATTCAAGGAAAAAATGTAAAAACTAAATATTTAGATTGCAAATAAATAAGTGTAACTTTATTTACAATCGCCTGATAATGAGGGTGCAAATCCTCGAATACTAGTCGCGAAAGCCAGAGTCTTTTTTTGTGGATTTTAATCTAAATATTTAGTTTTTTAATTTTTTTCCCTTAAAATGAACTTCTACCAAGTACCAACTGCCGAAATTATCGAGTATATATAAATAATTTGTATTTTCATGCAGATTTCAGACGATTTTTTCCACGTAAATAAAAAATGTCAAAGAGCGATTATATTTGAGCATCGCTGTAAAGTTTTACAGTGGCGGTTCGTATACGTACTAGAGTTGGCTTATGGCTTTTGGATGGTACTCGTAGATACTAAAAATGAAAATGGACGTAGGATTGTTGGTAGCTACTTAGTTGTATTGTGTGAGTTAAGTGTAGTACGAATAATATGAATTAAATTTGCAAAACTGTTTTGACAATAATAGCTACAGAGAGGTTCTTGATTACATACGACTGCATAGTAATGTATACTATGACCAATGTATCTTGTACTAAATGTGGGGGCGTTACAGTAGTAACACCATAGAGATGTGATGAGGTAGAGGGGTTGACAACGTGCGCAGTAATGATTTTGTAAGCTAACATCTTAGTATGGACTGGCCACGTGGAGTTTGGCAAAATGTCTGTCATCGTAGTAGTATTTGTATGGAATTTGAACAAGTGTCAATCCACATTATCAGTATTGTATTAGGCATTTGGCTTTAATTTTCGTACCCATGAAAAAAATGCTTTTCTCTATTTTAACGTTAAATACAACCATAAGAGCAAAAACAAAAATATTTTCTTATAAAATAAAAAAAGTAAACTAGATTTAATACTGATCGTCTAATTTTACTTAAAAAAATAATAATTTCCCCAACTTCACGTACGAAATGTAGGCTTATGCCTACTTCAAATCCCTAAATATAATATTATCTCTGTGTGTGTTTCATAGACAAATAATTTTAGTTCCCAATTCTCCCGTTCAGGTTAGTACAATTGTGGCGCTACTTGTACCATCATTATTTTTTAATGTCAATTTTTTAAAACCGTTTTTCACAAGCCATCATCGTTACAATGAATTACGTTTGGGAATAAAATAATAATAGGTTTTTTGTATTTTCCCATTTCCACTCATTGTCGCAATGTCGCGACGTTTTGTTTTAACGGTATGCATATGTTTTTTTTTGTTTGTTTTGCGATATGACCAACAAAACTGCAAATTGACATTTAAATTACTAATGAGAAACCTCCATACACGAACTAGCCATCCCTAACCATCACATACTTTGTGGGGTAGGCAGAAAAAATAAAACATCATACCATTCCAACTAGTTCTACAGAATATTACTCTTAGCTCCCGTCACATTCATGGAATTTGTGATACCCTTTTTTTATAAAATTAATCTGGAAAAATGAAACATCTTTGTACACTTCACAGTATGCTTGAAAATCTTGTGTCGTAAAGAGGAGTAAGTCGGCATTGGGGATCGAACCAGCTGGATTAACAGTCGAGCACGTTAATCTTTCGACCACCTAACCTGCATCTGTAACTTGTCGACATGGTCAGTCCAGTTATAACATTATGTACTAACAAATATAAATCACAAGATTTGTTCACTAGGGGGAGCTTATCACAACGCTGCGATCTCTGCCAACTAACCCCAATATCATCTCATCACTATTCATCCAAAAACCACAAATAAAAAAGTACATTTTCTTTGCTATCCTTTCATCATTCATCCTCTCAACACGTCCAAACCAGCTTCAACTCATTCAGTGTCATGAATGTGACGGAAGCAAGAAGTGTGTGCAAGAAATTTGAGCGAAATGTTCTCTCTGCCTACCTCGCAAGGGTTGCGTCATAAGGGGATAGAATAGGTAGGTATATAGTTTAAAACTGGTAGTACAAGTAGTAGGTACTTATGTAGTTTTGATTTAAAACTATATAGGTATACCAAGTTTAGTGATATACAATAAGATGTTTCGGCAATTTACACGAAAAGTTGTAGGTAGATAACTTATAGGTATATGTTTAAAGTTGTATGGTAGGCGTCTAATCTATTTAGAATGAGCGTATAACATTATGACAGAGTACTGTAGCGATATTAATAACAATCTGTCAATATTTTGTGTAGTAAATAATTAATGATGTGTCGGAAATAGTTCAAAAGTGTAAAACATCCTATAAATAAAATGACGTTCGGAAAATATTAATATTGCTTGTACCACGAGTTGAGAAATTTCGTCAATAATTTTGCTAATACTACGAATTGGGAAATTTCGTCATTACCAACATAATTTTTTTAGTAAATTTTAACACTTTATTTTTTTTTTCTGTAAGTAGATACAAATGATAAGTAGACATTTTTTTCATGACATGTAGAGAGAATGAATGATGGAAGGATAACAAAGAAAATAAAAAAAGGAAACGCGGGCGTTCAAAAACTACATAGCTCGACCGTGTAAACCAGATTCTTAGGGACGGACGTATTCTAAATAAAAGTAATCGTAGAGTGTGTATAGCCAATTGTATGAATTTGACGGAAGCACGAAGTGTGTGTAAGGATAGGAAAGTCTGCCGATCTATTCTCTCTGCCTACCCCGAAAAGGGACGTGGTCTGAGGGACAGAATAGAATAGAAAACAAAGGATAGTGGATCTTTATAAGCTTCATGCCTTTTAAGCTGAGCAGAGAGTCATGACTATAGATTGTCGCATCTTGACCTTTCGTCATAATGCACTCGACGTCTTTTTTTTTACGAAATATAAGCTTATAGTTGAAATCTTCCAAGCAACCTTGATATTCAAAAGTAAGATTATGAGTCGCACTAATTGAGAAATATTCATTTCTGAGGAAAATTAAGGAAAATCTTATTCCGTAATGTCGCTAAAACATTCTGAATTCGTAAATGTTTTAGAAACTGGACAAGAGAAATAGACTGAAAGATAGAAAGGGAAAAACGAAATATCCCTTGAATTATTGTCCTTCATGCTTATTCTTTGTGTCTTTTTTCTCCTGGCATTCACTTTCAACTCGGTTGCTCCTACAAATAAGCTATGAAGAAATCCGTAGGAAGAAAAAGAAAAAAAACGACGCTAGTGACAATGTGGTTGTTCTCGGTACTACTGTGATTAATGAGTTTTTTTTTTCAGCGAGAATAAACGCAAAAACTTTGAGACGAAAGGGAAGACACAGCAAAATTTTCGTGAAAGTATTAGGTAGGATTTTCAGATCTTTTCCGAAAGTATTTATCTAATTTGAGGGCCGGTTCCCTCCCTGAATTTTCATGGGTAGGTACGTACCAATTAAAATAAATAAATAAAACTTTATTGAAAGAAAAAAAATCAAGTGGCGGGTTTATTGCCGTCGGCAATGTCTGCCAACCAACCACATATGAAATTCGTTAGAAGTAAAAATACATACATATTTAAGTGTATGAAACAGAAGAAAAAACAACTGAATAAATGTAAACAAAAATTACAAAATATGTACCTACATAAACATACCGGGTAGGTACCATCTAAAAGTCGACAATGTAAATCTTATTTTACGACTTTCATGACGAAATTGGAGTGACGGAGAAAAAACGGAGCCTTGTGATCTTCCTGTGTTCTCTCGAGGAACTTTGAACTGTGGAGTAGTAATAGTGGTTACACAAAAAACATCTTAAACCAACCCTCCGTGAATTTTCACGGGCACCCACTACCACATACCACACTTTTAAATAAAGTCTGTTAATTATTTAGGACAAAATATTGCTGAGTTGATAAAAAATACTGAACCAATTAGAAAAATTATACTTACCCTTCTTCAGCAAATATTTGACTATGCCTCAAAACAGAGTCTTAATTTCCTGTTTTTAAAAGTGGGTAAATAGGGCCCACCCCCAGGAGGAGACATTGAAATATTTCAGCGGTTGACATTCTGGTTTTTTCTTAAGATTATGATGTTTTGATTTCGGTGGAACTTGATACATTTATTCTACGTAATGAACTAACCAATTTTTTGTAAGAACTTTAACGTTTATCATATTTTTTCAGCGATTAGGATTGACAGGTGGGATAAGAAATGAGCTGATTATACAGTTGAGTGAACGTAATAAGGATGTTGCAACTAGAATGAAAGTGGACAAGTTGAGATGGTTAGGACATGTAGAGAGAATGAATTATGAAAGGATAAAATAAGAAATGAAGTGATCATAGGGTCGAGTGAATGTAAAAGGGATGTTGCAACTAGAATGAATGTGAACAAGTTGAGATGGTTGGATCACGTAGAGAGGATGAGTGGTGACAGGATGACAAATAAAATATATTTGGGAGAAAGAAGACGTGTAAAGAAGTGCGGCCGTCCAAGAACCGAGTGGCCTGACCATGTCGACGGAGGTGTTTTGAGTAAAAGGATTGTATTTTAGGCCCCACGCATCTGAGCCTAATCCTTTGATATCCATGATACCTGGATGGGTGAATGTTTCCCAGTATTAGGCTGATGAGTTTATATATCAATCATGAATGATATCTATAAATATATGGACTTTTGTACACCATAATACTGAGAAGTGTGTCGGCAAGTCCCGCCTCCATGTTTAAAAAATAAGTAACATTCATCAAAACCATTTCATATTATTTCTTGTTTCATACACTTGGATGTCTACGAGACGTATTATATTTTTGATATACATAGGTATGTTATTCTCTTTGTGGTGTTTGAGAACTTTTTAAAAGTCCACTTATGTAAAAGCACGTGCAAGCTTTTACAACATATATTATTCCTAAGTTGGAAGAAATTACAATATTGTGTTATTAAAAAAGTTACAAAACTAACAGCACGTCATATTTTTTTCGTCTTTTAATCTTTCTTAGAAATCTGAAAGAATTATAAAGTAGATGTTTAAATTTTTCTCGGGTGTTTTGAAACAAGGGCGCATGCTGGTCTCGTGTACATAGGGTTGTACATTTTGCGTAATACTTTCCATTATTCTAGCATCAGTTGTTTATCTTAGAGTTCCTTAAGAGAACATGAGGAGGTTACAAAACTCTGTATTCAGAACTCTTAAGTTAATGTTAACTGATGGATTCTGAGTGGGTCATAAAAAATAAGTTAGGAATATCTATGTACGTGTGCTTTTAGGAGAGGCCTCAACTCTTTTCACGATCTTTTTCATGTATCCTGTAAAAACAATTTGTACATAAAACTTCCACAAGAGGTTACAGGGTTGACTGTAAGATATTGTTTTTGCAATAAGTCCGCCGTTTGGCAAACTACTATTCTCTGGTAGGTAAATATTTTTACAAAAAAACCTTATGTTAGTTATACTTTTGTAAAACTTGAATAATAAATAAATAATCTCTGAATGTCTCTTTTGCCAATAAATATTTATTTATTTTATTTCACCTATTTTTCAGTAATGAAATTCATCACCCATCATGAATATGATAATAATATTTGGATATAAAGATTTTGGATGATACATAATTGAGTATTCCCTAGCTTCTGAACACTAACAGTTTCTATGAAAAATAACTGGTTTCTATATGTAATAAACAAGTGTGTACTGTGAAACATGCGGTTTCTCCACAAAAAGCCCTTTCGACTACTCGACAAAGTTCTTTAGTATCGCAATTTCGAGGCGTTTCATACTTAATGAAATATATTTTCAATTTCCCAGTTTTAATTACTTATATAAAAAAATACTTCTGAACAATGAAATCAATCACGAACGATACAATCTCTTCATAAATAGTTTCTTATCAAAGTATTATTATATTGTAATGGGTCGGTAGGTTCCATTAATAATTTTGCAGGTTTTATTATTTACCTATACAAAGTATCAAAGAGTATTTTCAGATTTAATTAAAAACTTCCACTTGAAAGGTGGCGCTGCGGAGGGTGAGGGAATGTTGTACTATAGTAGGTAACCGTTCTACTCGGTAGCGGTACTACTTGTTGCCGTACTTTTGCAATATAATATAGTACATCCTTCTGATGATAACGTATTGTTTTAATATCAGTAACGAATAAAAAGGGATTACAATACCTTCAATAAAACCATAGACTTATCGTAAAGCAAGACAGCCATATAAACGTCAGACTCCATGTATTTTCAACAGAAAGGAAGTGACGCAAATTCTCGTCATCCTTGTTAATCTCTTCTCAATTCTTTTCGGATGTACCAAGTGTAGATTGTCGATGTTGTCGAGCTTTTGACCCACTTGCCGGGGAAATCTTCAGGACTATAGGACTACATTAGTCTTGAAGATGGCCCCGGAACGTAGGCCGAAAGCTCGACAACATCGACATTCTACACACGGTACACTCGAGAAGAATGGAGAAGAAATTAAAATCATTGATTATGATTTCAAACGGAATACGCAGCATTTCCCTATGGACCACAGTATTTCAATAATGCTTCAGAAAGATATAATATGATTTGATAGTGAATGATCGTGCTGATACAGCGAAATCGATGGTTGTAAAACATCTCTGAATCGTTACCATCCTTTTTGGCTAGGTTCTCCTTCTAACTGCTTTTATTGTCTTCGACATTATTATTTTCTATATTATTATCGTATCGCTGGATGGCTGTACTTCTTCAGTTTATAGAGTGTTTTATTGAACGATTTTGAAAACGATAGAGTCATTCTTTATGGCAATAATTTATCGATAAAATTTGTTGCGTTGTGATCACAATGTATTACGTCAAAGAAGAAATTATTAAAATAATTGAATACATTATTTAATATCTCTTTCTTTACTTATTGCGGCTCTGCACCCGGTTAGGGGTGATGCTGTTATTTAATATCTAGAAAAGACTTCGATTTTTTTAATAGGACGACTAGCTTACAAATTCACACGAGAAATTTTAATATAATAAGAAATAAGTAGTAAAAATATCACCTAACTTGAAAAAAAATAAGTCATAAAATTTACCAATTGAAACCTAAGTACCACCATTTGGAACTGATACCTAAAGCAAATACACGTGCAAAATTTCATGATGCTAGTTCACTGAGAGGTTAATTAAATTTGGAGAGGAAAATGAAGACTCCGGCAACGTTTACAAAAGTGTTGTAATGAAACGAACTTACCCCCCTTTCTGTTGTTGAATATTCATAAATCATGTAATAAGCATCACGTATGACTTACCTGGAAAGAAAGAAAAAATTATTTTAGTAAGTACACAATATTATAAAACATAGGTAATATCTATAATTAAACCATAATAAAAGTAATCGATTAAATGATAACTTATCGATTAAGAAATCTGTTTAGTTTAACTAGAATTCTGTTTTTATTCGGTCAATTCACTGATACATAAACTGATTTTTAATTAGCGAGTTTCCCAGCTAATCGATCAATTTTGTGAAATAATCCATCTCAGTACTGACTTGATGGACAAGATGGACCTCAAAAATTTTAAGATGGAGACCTTGAGAAAATAAAAAAAAGCGTCGGAGGACCCCAAAAGAGATGGTCCGACGACATAGCCGCTGTGGGAGGTAAAAATTGGTTGCAAGCAGCAACCGACAGAAAGAAATTGAAGGGTATGGAAGAGGCGTATATCCAGCAGTGGAGGACAGAAGGTTGAAGAAGAACTCTTGTAATACAAAAATCATACTAAAGCATACTCGAAGAATGTCTTAATCTCAACATAACTTGATGAAAATATAGCACACATTCGACTGCTTACTAACTGAGCAATGCATAGGGTATTTTGGCGTAGGTATACATTAGGTTGTTTATACACAACTTGTGTAGTGTGTATATTTGTTGTTTCTTAGTCAATGTGTATGTATACATTATGCAAATTAACAATCGTGATAAAACAATGTCTATATTGTATACAAGTTGTATGTAGGTAACGTAGAATTGCACACATATTGTTGGGAGAATTATTCAGTTAAAAGCAAGGCAGTTTGCTGAAATGTTTAATGTTAATGTTTTGTCTGAATAGCACATTTGCTAATTGGTGGTTTTGGCTTGTTTTTACCTTGTTGTTAATGTTAGATTATTTACCTACTTATACTCGACTAGCTCTTATCTTCTATGCTTCCCTGGTAGATTAGAGAATTTAGATGGAAAACACGTGAAAATATGTTCTTGCTTTCGTCACACTTTAACAAGAGTATGTTATAGGGATCGGGCAGTTTGGTCCCCTCTGCCTACCTCGCATGGAAAGATAGACTCTACAAACCGCACACTACCTCGAGAAGACCTCTGCTCTCGGCAACTACAGCTAACAACAAACTCATCGAACTCAGCAGGGCTAATAAGTCCTGCTTCTATACGTTCAGCGTAGCCGGCCCTGTCAGATGGAACCAACTTCCCGTGGATTTGCGCAGCGACCAGACCGTCACTACATTAAGTACCAAACTGAAGAAGTCTCTCTTCAAAGCCAGTTTCCCGAGCCCTTGAAATGGATAATCCATGAAACGGCGCCTTTAAAATGTTTGTCGAAATATTGTCAAATACATATCGAAAAATGATTTCAGAGGGACGAAATATGATACACAAATGTATTGGGTCTCATTCCGAGTTTCTTGCGGGACAAGTAGAGAAAAAATTCCCCTTTTATCCTTATACACACTTCTCGCTTCCGTCACAATCCCTTATTCATTCATTCGCACTCTCTTGACTTTACTTAAAACATGTCTGTCTTAGAGAATATGTCGACATGGTTTAGCCCAATGATTCTTGAATGGGCACGTTTTCATACATTCTTTCACCTAAGTTATTTTCACTCATTTTCTCTACAGGTCCCAACAACTTGTTCTACCTTCATTCTGGCAGAAGCAGGTGACAAAGCTGTGCGAGGGGAGACTGTGGTTGGAGTGGCCAGAGGTCCTGGAAACTACAAGTGATAGGGGCCTCTGGCGAAGATACACAGATGCTTTGGGCCCCCGACCCAACCAAGGATAGAAGGGGAAGAAGATGAAGATGTACTTTCATTCTAGTTTCAAAATCTGTCTTATAGTCACACATCTCGCCACAAGTATACCCACTAAAATATTATGTAGATGATTACTGTATTATGATTTTAATTGTTTCAACTTTTACTTTTGAACAATATTATTTCAACAAACAACACAACAAACAAATAAAAATTAAAATAAACAAGCAGTCAAGTAAAGTGAGTAATAATTAACAGATTCACAGCGAGATTTAAACATCACAGAGATAGTGGTTTTTGTATTTAGTCTGAAGGTTTAAGAGTATATAAACCGACATTTCAAAAATTTCTAAACACGGGAGACCTTCTATTTCGACAACCGTTACTAAATATGCTTTGGAACAAAATAAGGTAGATGCATTGTACCTTCTTCTAGGTAATAACCGTAAAAGATTATTTATATCTTGTATAGATTTCTCAAAAAAATAATTTAAAAACACCTCTGGTCTTTTTTCCGAAAGATGAAAACTTGTTTCCCGAAAGTTGCGGAGAATATTTTTTTTGTTCCGATGATGTGCATTAAAATCTAGGAAATAACCGTATAAAGTGCCGTGGGAAATGACTGTGACGTCATTCTTGGTGCCAAGCCCTTAATAGTAACTCTAGTTTTTAATACCACTTACTTTTAGTTGTATAAAAAAGTTAAGCTTTTTGGTAATGAAAAACGAAAGCTCAAATAGGAATGAAAAAAGAAAGCTCAAATAGAAATGAAAAGGAAAATTGATGTGAAAAAACACAGATATAAAGATCTTCATGGATGGACGCGTTTTGAGTAAAAAGAATCGGATAGCGTGTATGACAAATTGAATGTGACGGAGGCTAGGAGTGGGGGGGGGGGGGTGGCGAAAAAACTCCTGGGGAAGGTGATTAAAATTTTAACATAGACGTAGTAAAAAAAAAACAGTAATAGGGCCGCAGTCGAAATTTATTCGTGAAGGTGAGTTAGAAGTTGTGTTAAAAATGCAACAAAAAAGAAATTTTGAAAAATGGGTGAAGTGATGAATCTGGGATCTTTCTATAGCAGTTGGCACATCATTGTTTCACATATCGGGGGGAGGGTGGGGGGTGTCGCCCCCCCTATATACGCGACTGGTATACCATATTTAAAAATAATGAATTATGCACATCACAGTTTTTCAACGCCCAATATGGAGCTTTTTTACCTTAATTCAACGTATAAGTTACATTTTGGTAATAATTTCTCCTAGGTTCATTACTTGTTCGATATAATAATACCTATTACTACTTATTGGTAATAAATATCAGTTATTACCTATTATTAATAGTTATTATTACATATTAAAAGTAATAATTCCTTAACATAACGTCATGTTACCAAATTTCGCTTTTTCCGGGGATGGTTTTTATATCGAGAACCTACCTGATCAGTGTGAAATTTTTAAGTGAATGTACGTATGTATGGTGTCCGGTAAATTCGCTTAAAACCAATTTGTCTAAAATCAATATGTATTCGTTGTACGATTAGGTATTTATTTCCATAAACCGTTGGTTTTAAAAAAATGTGTACAAACATTATTACTATTTTAGACGAATTGGTCATTAGACGAATTTATCGTTAGACAAATAAATTTTAGACGAATTGATTATTAGACGAATTTACAGTAAACCCATATGTATGAACCTTTAGAATTATGTTTTTTTAGTAACGTTTAGCATTTGATTTAACCAAATTAACTGTAGGTATTAGGTATACACATTCAACAAGATTTGAGCATTTACCCTGTGTGGTTTTCGTCTTTCTTGGAGTGTATACATTTCGCAGACTGAAAAACTATGTCTTGCAAAATCAGCAATATTTTTTTCATTCATTTCCTTTTCCACGTTTGTTCCCATTTCCTTCCTAGGTATTATTGTTTTTTTTTCGTTTCCAAAGAGGTAAACTTTTCACTGCAAAATGACAATTGATATAGTACTTTTATTACGAGATTGTTTTATAGAGGAATTGAAAGAGTTGTTTTCGCTCGTCTCGGCTGCGGGTGAATCGTATGCAATGGTATTTAAAGACATGTGAAAGGAAGCAACATCTCACAAGCTTTTCAAGCTTTCTTTGAAGTGTGCAAAGATGTATTTGGGTTTATTTCGATAAACCCAGATCTTTCTTAAGATAATAAAAAAAACACACCCCACAACTCAATAACAGATCTAAAGAATGAAGAAATTTTTACTATTTGTTCGTATTGTAAATTTCTTTATCAGTGCAACGTCGGGTACTAGTAGTAATAATATAACTGAAGTTTAATGGGTAGGTATACCTATTGAAGCGACCTCGATTCTTTAATAGGTAATAAATCAAAATTCTTACGGACTTTATTGGTCTGGGGTACGGGTAAGGGGTAGGGTAGGGTAATAAAGCAAGCGGACATTAAAATGATGAATTCTCGATGTCCACTGGGGGCACTGGGGGGAACTCCGCGTCCCATCGTATCGTATCGTTATTATGTATTGTATCGTCCCAAATCACGCAACATTCGGTTTTCCTATTAAATTTCACTTATGAAATGAGTCGGCATGAGTCTAATAGTATTAGAACAGCTGCTAGAACAAGCAAAAGTATTTTCGGAGAAGCCGAAAGGTATGCTGTTAAAAATAAATAAATCTACTTCTAAGGAATGAACCATTTACATTCACTCCAGCATTGAACTGACTATATCATACATTGTTTTATTGTGCTTTCATTATACAGTTATCTTGCTTCAGACTATGTTGCTGTCTATGACGAAATGCTAACAGAGCCCTTTACTCTTTTTAGCATTGATATTGTGCATAATACCTGCTGTATATTCTATTTAATTATTGTTTGTCTAATTATATATGTAAAACTGACTATGGACGATAAACAATAAACAATAAAAAAGGAGGAAGACATCTGTTCAATGCAATAACAGAAAGATATGCCAGATGGATCGCCACATAGTGCGTCAAGAGGGTATCCTATTAGAATTAATCGAAGGAATGAACGAAGGTACAAACTACAGACGATGACCAAGGAAAGAATACCTGGACGACCTGTGCCAGGTAAGCCAATAAAAGGCATACTTAAAGAAAAGGGACATTTCTTTTGGCGCACTTTTGGAAGACATACCTCCTTAGGTGATTTTTTTATAATGATAATATCTTTATATTTTCTAAAGGTAGCTATGGAAAATTAATTAGAAATATATAAAACGACCTATAATTAAGTCATAATTAAATTTATCTTAATTATTTTCGTATTCAAATTATAATCAAATAGTACATAAATAGAAATAATGTTAGATAAGCTCAATTAGTTATTTTAAAGAAAACAAATGTCTGGAGTGAGCAGGTAATATTTAGTCGCTGAAAGTTTAAACACAGCTTTTACTCTATAATAATTAGTAATTACACCATTAGCATAAAATTATTATAAATAGCTTACAAGCTTAACCTACATGTAGTACTATTTCTGAGCTTATTAGGTTGTATTGTAATAAATAATTACGTCTATAAATTGGTATTACTTTATGAGACCGACCACCTACGAAACTATTGTTTATTGTTCTCTAATCATCCGTAGGCCCCATTTAAGGGACTTGGAATCGCCACTATCGCCAGGTTTACATATTAAACAAACATCATAAAATAAAATGCGATAAATCAATAAACATTTACAGCAAAAAAGAATGAAATCAATCAACACATAGTGACAAAACAAAACTTAAAGCAGGTGTGGTTTACTTCAATGGAGGTCTGGATGTAAATTTCTCGTGTAAATGACAACAGAACTTGAGAGAGAAATCAGTATAAAACAGAGACATATTATTTAATGAAGGTCTGGATGTAAATGGTTCAAAACCGCATTTCGTCTGGAATCAATAATACTAATACAGAAATTACGATGAGTCTGACAACACGCCGGTATGTGGTACTGAATAGGGTAGGAGGAGAAATAAGGCAACTCCTAAAGATAATTGCCAAACAACGATCCAAGTGGATAGGCCAAAATACCAAGCATCCAGGCCTGCTCGTCATTATCCTTGAGAAAATTATGGAGAGCAGACACCTGTTTGTGCCTATGTGACTAAATAAAAAAAT
Organism: Ceraclea dissimilis; assembly: GCA_963576895.1. Lineage (NCBI taxonomy): Eukaryota > Metazoa > Arthropoda > Insecta > Trichoptera > Leptoceridae > Ceraclea > Ceraclea dissimilis. The sequence continues at coordinate 1,553,307 of OY756365.1, forward strand.
AAGTTAATAGAATCTAAAACAGCAATCTGATCTTGGACTGATGAGGAGCAAATTGAAGAAACGTTTTAACTAAATTGCTTTTCTTGACTCTCATATATTTCAGATGGCTCTATTTGCAACCTTGTCACTTTTTATATTTAAAAAATATATGAGTTATATGTTAATATGTCTGCTTTTTCTTCCTTTATTTAATGATACATAAAAAAATAAAGTTTTATCGGCATAGGTATGCAAAAAATGGGCAGGAGCTGGGAGAACTTGTTGCAGAAGTAATATCTTCCAGACAACCCTGAACTCTAATAAATACACTTTGCATAAATAATGAAACCTACTTGATATTTTAATAAAATGTATAATATAATACTATGGCCTAGAAGTTATGTAAAACAAAAGCTCACCTTACAAAAAAAATTGTGCGTAGTAAAACTAAAGATGGCAATACAAAGCGCTTGATTTTAATAATTTCGTCGTAAAAAGAAGCGTAGCCGTTTCATTTTTTTATATGAAAAGCTTCACAAAGATCGAGCTTTTCTGTAGTACCTAAGTATTTTTGGTATTGCGTATCGTCGAAATGCCGAATGGTTGGAAAATTTTGTGATGACTGTTTGGATAATATTATTATCATCTCATATCAGTTCCCCATAAAATATTTTCATTTTTATGAGGCATTTGTATTGTGTACCAGCTTTTGTGTCTGGAAGGATTGAGCCTGGATTTTATTGATGCAACCAGATGCTTTTTTTGTAATGATAAGAAATCTATATTTCAAGATAAAAAATGCAAAAATCGGTAATTATTAATACTTGCAATATTGTAAGACGATTTCTAAATACTGATATTTCAGGCACAATGCTTTTACTTTATATAGAGCAGTATATCTGAGCCTAATCCTTTGATATCTGTGATATATGGATAGGTGAATGTTTTCCAGTATTAGGCTTATGAGTTTATAATATGTCAATCATGAATGTAGACTCTTCTGGCTGATAATACTGAGGAGTATGTTGGCGAGTCATGCCTCCGCGTTATGAAAAAAAAAGGTAGAAGTGCACTATAAGCCACTGAAGCTCAATTTAAATGGGAGGACCAAAGATGGAGGCGCTTGGCGAAACAACTGCGGATTCACAATAATGAAAAATATTGCGTAGTAACCAAAAATATAAGAGCAAAGTTGCCAGCAAAAAACAAATAATATTGCTGTTGAAAAAAAAACGTATTTTTTCTCGTCGGCATTACAGCCACTCGAGATTCAAACACAATGTACGAAAGATAGCTTCGTGTAAAGCTCAGATATCTAAGAGCTTTTTGGACGTGGGTGAAGGTAAAAAGATATTTTTATGTTACTTGGTTAGGAACCATTGAATCTCTTTTTTTATTACTACTTGCAACATTTACTCTGCCGTCCTAACTAAGAACCACGTATAAGCCAAAAAAGTTGAAGCTGAGATAATCGCGAAAAACATATATTCGCCCGATATGATTTTGTGCACATGCGTTAAATAGGGGAGTTGGAAAATAAGAGTCCTTATTTTTTGTACGTATACACATTCGATTGTTCGGATTGTTCGATTTTCCCTACGAATCATCGAAAAGAGAGTAGTAAGTGTATAATTGAATACCCTTGTTCATATGCGAGTTTAATGCTACACTCCCACCATCTATGGAGAAATCGAAGAGTGTGGAGTATAATAATATATAATTGAATACCCTTGTTCATATGCCAGTTTAGTTCTACACTCCCGCCATCTATGGAAAAATCGAAAACTATCTAAAGTTAGCAGTTCTTGCTAAGGACGGTAATTTTTTGCTATGGAAATTCCGTGCGTATAGGCGTGTGTTGTAAAAACAGGGGTTACGTATTGAAATTCGAATATTTTATGTTCTATTGAATAATACTGAAATACCTATTTTGATAAAAAAAAAAAAAAAACTAGAAATAACTGAAGTTGGCCAATACGAGGTTCTTACTTATAACGCAGTACTATGGAAAATCGTTATGTTTTTCATATTTTTCTTTTTTTTTGTAAAATTCAAATGCGCAATAAAGGTTCGCGGCGCGTTGAAGAGGAATGGCGGTACAACAGGTGTGGATAATAACATTTCTCTAATGATATATTATAACATGAAATATTATTTTTATTTTTTCAGGCAGTCGGCGGTGAGGAGAGGTGAGATTGTAACAAAACAAAATCAACATTGTTGTAGGTACTTTAGGCTCTTAAGCCGTTTTATTATACCCACCCCTAAATTGAATTAGGTACCTGAGTTTATTTTTCGAAACAGATTTTTTTCAATACTTAATTCATTCCCCATATCTATCCAAGGATCCAAACCTGTGGAATGCCCTTCCACTCGATTTTGGGTGTGCCTGAAGGAGTTCTGAAGAGGTTGCTGAAGACACACACTTTGTGCGGGTCGGGAACTGGTCAGCCAATGACGGGAGTTAGCCAAAACTGATTAGATTCATTTTTATTATTTTGTTTGTGAGGATCCTATGTGGTGATTTAATCTATCACTTTTACCACTTATTACCACACATATGATCCTATATGGTGAAAAATATAAGGCGCCCTTGTTTATCGCTAAACGGCGCCAATAAGTGGTCCAATTATTGATATTATTACATTAGGTAAAAGTCCCTAACTTTTTGATCTAAAATAAAATAAACGTGTACCTATTAAATTTACTTTACTCTGAAATAATCGAAAAAATAACGTTTTATTTCAAAATGCAGTTTTCCTAATACAACAGTGTAGGATCAAGGATGAACATTGTCGGGCTTACGAAAAGATGAAGTAAGTACCTATACCAATGTAAAAAAGGGTCTAATTTATTATCAACTCCTCTAAAATGAATTCGTCTTAAGTCTTCGAATTATTGATCGTTCGGCAAATTAATTTTGGCCAAATTGATTTTAGACGAATTGATAATTAGACGAATTGATTTTAGACGAATTGATTTTAGACGAATTGATTTAAGACGAATTGATTTTAGAGCAATTGATTTAAGATGAACTTACCGGACACTGTAAAAAGAATGGCAACAAAAATAAGTTAGTATAGCATTCTAACAATATTCAAGTAAATATTATTTTAAATAGGTATATTTAAATAGCACAGTAGGTAACAGTGTTTAACAATATGAATGAATGGATCGGTATGACTTGGCAATTTTTTAATAAATGTTAAGTTTTCTGAAGGTCGCCTTTTGAAGAGAGGTTGGGGGTAGGGGGTGGTATTTGTATTGCTTAAGTAATCCTATTATTAGTGCGTAGGTTAGAACTTATTATTTAATAATATTTTGCCCTACTTGAGGTAACATGAAATTTCAATAATAATTTTGTAATATTAAATATGATAGAGCAGCGATTCTCAAAATTACCACAATAATTGTAGCAAGTTTGCAAAGGAATCCAGGAATCAGTTTTGAACGAAAGAACTCTCAGACTGCATATTTCGAGTAACGATAGAACAGAATCCCGATTTCTGGCTGGGATTTATATTTACGTTTATGTTAACAAGGTTAATTTTTTTTTTTCACTTCATTTCATTTATTATTATCAAAAAAATCACATACAAATCATAAAAATACCTGTAGATTAGAAAAAAAGTAATGTAATTTATTGCCCCACTGGGAAACACACAGTTTTTGGGCAGTCAAACTATATACATAACATATTGAGGTGGTTGGTAGCCAGGTAACGCGTAGCGCTCGATCGTAAATCGGGTGGGTGCGGATTCGACTCTCGATGCCGACTTTATTACTTATTTATTACTTTTTTACACAAGCTTTTCAAGCTTTCTGTAAAGTATATGCAAATATATATTTAGGTATATTTCGAAAAACTTAGATTCACTTAATTTTAAATAAATAAATAATAACACTAAAAGGTTGTATAAGATGGAAAAAATAAGTATTACAATATTATAATTTTATACTAAAGGTTGACAATTCAAATAGGCGCAAAAGAAAAGAATAATCACAAGAGTAATCTGCAAGGACTTTTTCCAGACTCCAGAGAACTTTTTTCTACTTAATAAAAAAAAAGTTAAAGCTAATATGGTAATGCTATTTTTTTAAATTCAGCGTTTAAGCTTAAAGTTTGGGGAGCGCTTTGATAGAGAACACATTGTAGAGCTTTTGCAAGTCACTAAACATATTCGATCACTCCGTCAAATAAATTAATAAGCAATTTTGACCAAGAGCCATAATATTTTACATAATATAACTAGCAACAATACCCATTATTACTATGTAATTTGTATTGAGAATAAATGGGCTCCACTTTGAACATTATCATCATAAAGTTAGATAACAATTTGCTTTTGAGTGTGGTCAGATGGATTGCGATTGATGCTCTTTGGTCATTGGTCGACTAAAGAGAATTAAAATCGTATGTGTGTTGTGGGTGTGTGTGTGTTCGTGACCGGACAAAAACCCATAAGAACGTTGCTTAACGTGAATAAGTCCCAAAAAGACAAATATTTTTGGAGATTTGCTCAAGGGACAAAAGCTCAAATCTAACTGAATTTTTGTAAATAAAGTTAATTCTATCTGTTAGTATACGATTTCTTTCAGTGTGTTGGACATTACCAATATTAGAAAATGGAAAAGACGATATGAGTGTGACGGAAGCTAAGAGTGTGTGTAAAGATAGGGATGTCTGGCGCTCTGTCTTCTCTGCCTACCCTGCAAGGGACGTGGCGTGAGGGTATAGTAGTAGTAGTAGTAGTAGAATGACGATAAAATAGTCAACATTTAAAAAAATAATTCATCTAGGTACTGGAATACAACCAGAAAGTTTGAGCTTATATCCGCTGAGAATATTTCTAAAGGTTAATTATAAATAATAAATAAATAAATAATTCCTTATTAGCTACAGACCGAATATAAATAACAAATAAATGACACAGAAGTATCTTACAGTCAACCCTTGTCTTTTTTTGGTGTTTATTCATGTTGAGAAATATTCTTATGTGTTTTTTTTCCGGGAACCGTGTGTGTGTTCTCTCGTTCGCCGCAAATTAATCCTTCAAAATGTGGACGGTTCAGTGTAGAGAATGTCCCCCGAGGGATCCATAATGCTTGTTGGGACTGTATGCCACCAGCCAATATAATTAGCAGACATCTCGCAGTACGAATGTTTAAGCACAATGCTGATAATAATTTTGTACCGGACATACATATAAATGAACACAACGCTATGCATTATATATGAAGATAGCAGGTGAACAAAATTTTGAATTTTTTAATGCATTTTCAACCTTTTTCTGAATGTCACTTTTTTGTGATGGAATTATTGTAGTCAGAGTGTAGCGTACTCAATGTAGTGGTGCGTGGTCTTTTTTTCCTCGGGTTCACCTGATGATGAGGGTGCTAATCCTCGAATACTAATCGCGAAATCTAAAGTCATATTTGTGGATTTTAATCAAAATATTTATTTTCATTTTTTCCCAATTTTTTTTTCGCTGAAATAGCCCGCTTGCAGCTAGAAATCGACCCATACGACTGATCGATATAGACCATTTTGGAAATGACTGCTCTAGTGAATAATTTTTTGGTATTCTGATTTTTTTGATTACGGAACATCATCTAGAATGTTAATTGTTAGGTCATAAATTGATGACAAGAAGTAGGAAGTTTTGCGAAAAGAATTTTAAAAAATGTTGCCAGTTCAAAAAACATCGCTCTTTTTGGCTGAACTTGTAAAAACGTAATAAAAAGCTGTTAATTTTTGTTAATTTGGCGATAGAAATCACTGATATTACATTTCCAATTTCGCTAATTAATTTGAGAGAGCACGCGTCAACATTGGAAACAAATAAAGCTGGAAAAATGAGCATTTTTCATGTCCAAACACGGAGCCAGTACTGCAAATAAGCAAATATAGACAATAGTCAAAAAGCGCACAAATTAAAAAGGGTTATTCGAAATCAGATTAAAATTACAATTAAATTTTATATTGTGCGTATATTTCTTTACATTATCACAGTAAGTTCAATTCTGTAACTTTTCAAACTCGTAAGCGTCGGAACACCCATCCTGCTTCCTCCCTAAGGGACTTCACATAATGCTGCATTATGTGAATGAAGATGCCTCTCGTCTCTGTTGAGGGGAAAAAAACTTAATAAAACAAATGTCTTAAAAATAGATCTTACTGTAAATTAATTGACAAAAGAATGTCTCATTTTAATACTTAGGTTTCGCACTGAATTATAGTTACAAAGTTTGACCTAGTAGGTATATTTTCCTTATTTTTACCACATTTACATATCTTTATTTATTTATTTATTTATTTAAACTTATAGTGAACAACAAACACATATAAATATACAAAATGGACATAGTACAGATTATAAAAAGTTGTTTACTAGGGCGAACTTATCGCAGAACTGCGATTTCTTCCAGTTAACCCCAGGACAAAACAGAAAAAAAGGAGTTGAACAAAAATATAGGAAAAAACAGAAAAAATTGAATAAAAAAAGAAATTGAATATCTATCATTGTTGCTTGGTTTTTCAGGTGAACTGTGGTAGACTCTATTCATCTATCATTGTCAGAGTCTATATTTTCCTATTAAAATTTCAATAACTTCGCAATGTCCCAGCACCTTGAAACTTTGTACTACTGTTTTACTACTTTTGTACTACTGTAAACAGTTTAAGATTGTACTACTGTTTTTTATAAACACGTTTCAATTTGTAAAAATTAGTTAATTTAACTTTTATATGAATAAATAATAAGCATGGTTCCTATTTTTTTTAAAACATTACCTTTTTCCGTTGTCCTCTAAGGTGACCTGTACGTAAAACTTCAATAAGACATTTTTAACGCTTTTCAGCAATGATGTTCTCCGCCCATTCTGACTGTTACAAAGATAATATTATTGCGTGTGATTTTTTACATACATCATTTACTGGTTACCCCATTATTCGGGTAAAGGTAAAAATTTAAAAAAAAGAGTTGAAGAAACAATACATGAGTTTTATTGGGTCACTTTTTAAACCGGACAATACCGGGTAATATACGATGACACAAGTAACTATAGAAAAACAAATTTTAACAATACACATCTATGTACGTTTTTCTAAATACTGAACGAACGAAAAAAAATGGCATTAGTAGTAGGAAGTATTGTATTAAACAAAATAATAATAAAACGGTGAATAAATATTGACAGAACGGATAAAAAACACCCCTTATATTGTGTTGTGCGTAATAAAACAATATAGCAAACAAACACACGTTAAATACCTCTTTATACACAGGGTGAGTCCTAAATAAAAAAAAATCATTTTTTTCGAAATAGACTTTCGCTGGAGTTTGACCTAGTTAGGTAGTTTAGAAAGATGTGACAAATATTTTGTGATTTTATATTTTGAGTGTTTTAGAAAATTCAATGAAAATTAATGTTAGCGAAACAAATGTACTGATATGACTACAACATGTAGAAAATTCCGATGTTCTCACAAAACATAAATTGTAATTTTTAAAAATAAAAGTACCTACAGATTTTTTAAAGTAATGAAGTAAGGACAAATTATATGTGATTAAAGAGTGTTTGGGACAAGCGGATGAGTATGTATATTTTGGGGAGTTTGTTTGGGGCAGTGCTAGGACGAAGGGTGCGCTGAAACTGATTGATAGTTGGAGCAATGTGTCTTTGAAAGTAGAAGTTCTGTTGTCTTGGTTCCGAGTGTTATATCTACATATAACAGGGTTAAATGCGGTTGAAATAAGATCGTTGAGATTCTTAAATCTAAAGATTGGGACAGGAAAGGATATACTATGGCAAATTATATGAGGATGACGGAAGAAAGAACTGGGTCTATTTGCCTGCGACGTGAGGGACTGGACGATTATTACAGAATCTGAATTATTATTGCAATATTTCCTACGGAATTCGTCATTTAAAAATTTAAATATGTATTTGAATCATCCTGTAACTGTGTATCTGTGTGCTGCGTGTGATGTGTGCGTGTGTGTGTATGGAATTATAAATTTTCAGAGGTGAAGGAAGGCGGTAGTAATTCGTTAATTAAATATGCCAATAAAAAATGTTCCACGTAATTGGACACCTACTGTATGATCAAAACACAACACTGTTAGTGTATGTAAAAATACGTACAGTACAGTACACTCAATATTAGGTGGCTGTCCACGGTCCGTCTGAATTGTTCTCAGTCAATACTGACAGAATCTTCGTGAAACTGAAGACAGTGATATATGAAAGTATGGACTATAGATTGACTGTTTAAAAAATTACAATATTTAGAATTTTCCCTGAAATAAAAAAATTCAGAATGTACCCCTGAAATTTACGGGATCTGAGGATTTTCCGTTCAGTTTTTCAGATATAAAAGAACATTTAGCAAAAATACTTGCAATTTTAATCTAACACAAATCGACTGTTTTAGATTTTTTAATTTCTTCCCAGGTTTCTTTTAAAAAGGTATATAATTCACTTTGTCGGTTACGTTATTCTTATTTCTCTAATTATCTTCGCTGTTTAAAGTCTGGTGATCTGTTCTCTCTGCCTACCCCGGATGAGGGTATAGATAAACGGAGAAATTGAAAATATGTACAATTGTTCAATACACCAGCTAAAAATACAATGAATTCATTTGAACTGTTCCCTAATGCAAGGTACAAACAACAACGTTTCTAAATTTATTGTATTTTGTATGTCACACGAATTCCCCAGCGAGGCACGGTACAAATTAAAACCGCCAATAATTGGCAGTATCGAAATGACGAGACCATCCGTGAAATGGCAGGAGAGATTAATGCGAACCAACACAGGGTTGGATGTTTATATTGTTATCGATGGTATGAGGTTTACAGTCCAGGAGCCCGCTGCTTAAATTATGACGTATCTGTTTTTTGATCGAAATGTGGTAAAAATGATAGCTTACTAATAGGGTATTACATCGCACTAGGGTTGCCTATCAAAATCTCTTCTTATATTTCGGCCATTATGGGTAAACTACTAGTCCTACGTAAAAATTGACATAATTCTTTTTGTAGAGAATTCAGCAAGGATTATTTTTGTCATTTACTACTTTCTCCTATCTTTTACCATATTCGTATAAAATGCGAAAAACCGCGAAGAGGGACCTTTTCGGGGGGGGGGAGGCAGAGGGGGTTGCGGCAAGATTTTGATAGGCAACCCTAGTGCGATGTAATACCCTATTGGTAAGCTATCATTTATACCACATTTCGATCAAAAAACAGATACGTCATAATTTAAGCAGCGGGCTCTCGGACTATTACTACATGAGAATGAATTGCGATACTGTCATCGATAAATATTTTCACCCAGTAACAGCTGTTGTACATGTTCGCCATATTTAGTAGTTTGTATAGTAGATAAATGTACCAGTACTAATGTATTATAGTGTCATTGTTGGCAATATGTTACTCCCGTGTGTTAGCGTTGAGTGATTTTCACAATAATTCAATATTTTATGTACCAACACAGTTTATTGATTATACCACCATTTGAGAAACATGTTAAGTATTTTTTTTACAAACATTTGGTGTAAATAAATATGAATGTTACAGTTTTTTGTAATTTTCGGAAGTTGTATATATGCTACTACTGGAGATTATTTCACATTGACCCAATGTTTCAGATTCTAGAGCCATCTGCTGAGTGGACGCAAAATTTGCAACCAACTTTTTATTGTGAAATCCTCCCCAAGGGAGTTCACATAACGCTACATCATGTGAATGTGTGGCGGTCGCCGTATGCCCCTCGTCTCTGTTGAGGAAAAAAACTGTAATGTATTTCCGTCTGTGCAATGCAGATAAATCCAGTTGTCCAAATCCAAAAACAATTGAGGTAAGTATTATCTCAAATCTAAATATGCGTGCATCTGGTTTAGCTCGAAGAAATTGCAGCATTGCCTTAAGCTCGCCCTAGTGGAATTTTGAAAAAATAAATAAATAAATAAATAAATCTGTATTGAAAAGAAAACATATCTTCCAAATGGCGGGTTTATTGCCGTAGGCAATATCTGCCAACCAACCACTTGTGACATTATTTTAATATACACATTACATACAAGTGTATGAAAAATAAGAAAAATATAAATAAATATGAAAATAATAATAATATATAGAATAAAAACATAAAAATACATACATAAATAGATATGTGGATGGGATGAAGGACAAGGAAGGAACCACGGGATTGTCAGTTAGATGGATTATTTAAGGAAAGGTAATGATGCCTCAGTTTACTTTTGAAAGAGAGAATAGTTGGAGCTAGTCTGATAGGAAGTGGAAGGTTATTCCATAGTCTAGCCGCGTGTGTAGTGAAAGAAGAAGTGAAGAAAGATGTGTGATGTGAGGGTATGGTTAACAAACGGCGTCCACTTGAACGTAGAGATAAGCCATGAGATGCCAGGGGTGTGAAGTTGGACTTAAGGTAATCAGGTGAAGCAGGATTATTCAGAACATTGAAAAGAAGAGAGAGAATATGGAGATGACGACGCTGAGTCATCGTTAGCCACTTTAGTTCATTTCTAAAGTCTGTGATATGGTCATATTTTCTTAAACCGATGACCTTAAACCGACAAAAAACGATGTGGTAGGTAATAATGCGACTTTTGAAAGATTTTGTAGCAAAATGTAAATACATAGCAAGTAGTTATATCTCAACAGATACACAGCAAAGGATGGACCTTCCATCAGGCCTACGACTGATCGTCGGCTGGCTCAATGTGATCAATGATATTTATTTATTTATTTAATAAAGTATAAAAGACCTGGACCAGCTTAACAGCGACTATTGTTGCCTTAGCGCCAGTCCAGGTACAGGTTATGTTTACAAAGTGGTACTTACATGCTAATACATGATGTGATAACTGATAACAGACGTACATAAACACATGATAAACACCACAAACATATACATAACTACCAGTGGCGAAGGGTAGATTTCTGCAGAAGGGAAGCCGGAGCTAACATTTCTCATTGGATTACGTCAAATTAGACACTATTATACCTATCATTTTATACCAGTTGACCACATTGCATGGGCATGTTACTTAAAGGAAATGAGAGAGTGAAGAAAACAAAGGTAAAAACAATTAACAAAGCTATAGCAATTAAGGTGAAATGTAATCTAATAAATGTGTAGGTAGTTAATACAACTATTTCAGCTTCTAATGAAATTCCACAGATGGCTATACCTACTACTATAAAGTTAATTGTGAAAGGCGGTACAATAATAAACGTAGGATTCTATATAGTTTAGTATACCTACACAAAGTAATTTAATAGTAAGAATTTACGCACAGGATTATCCTCATAGAAAATTATATCGGCGAAGAATATCTCGGAAATTAATCCCGATCGCCTCGAGTTCGGAATACAGTCGTTCCCGTAGGATACAGTATTAGTACAACAACCATTATCGTAAATAGATTTACTTGTATGCCGGGTTCACCCACGCTCTTGCCAAACATCGAAATGTCATCACAAATTCAAACACGTGGATAGGTCGTTTGGCTTGGCTTGTGCAGGCTTTCAAACACTGCATTCGCCTGAATACACATAAAAAATACTTATTTGTGTGTGAACTTTTATTCCGTTAATGGATATAAGATGTCACAAAACGAAATGTAGTAATCTTAACACATAGTTATAAATATTTTTTTATTGGCCAAAGAAAAATAATGCATAATTACAAAAACAAGACAATAATGGTAGTCTGCGGACTTATTGCAAAAGCAATATCTTTACAGCAAAGGATGAACTTTCCCTCATATTTATGACTGTTGGTCGGAATGGAATAGCCAATTGGTGAATGTTCGATACCTATTTGTGAGTTGTGAGTGATCATTTTCAGCCAATCGACAGTCGTAAGCCTGATGGAAAGTCTGTACTTCGCTGTATGTCTGTTGAGATTACTACTTGTTAACCAAGCACGAAACGTAGAAAATCCGGTATTTCACAAAAAATATTTTTGTAATGTGTCACAGTCATGCGTTTTCTTCGCTTAACGTTTCATTTTTACAATCTGCCGTACAACTAGGTGGGACTGTATCATCTAATCTCTGTTCTTTAGCTGGGATTCACAGTTAGGAGCGATCATACATCACAGAGATTAGGATCTGTGAGGATCTTGGTCTTACGTCTTATAACCTCCACTTTGGACTGGAGTTTGTTGGCAAGAGAACGAGGATCTTAGACCTAGGTAATAATAGCTCTAGGTAAGTTATCATAATTACCAGAGATGGCAAATAATGCTTAACTTGGGCATCTGATACTATAAAAGCCGTGGGTGCTTATTTTTTTTTTAAGTTGTCGTTTTCTCTTGGACGTCTCTCTATCTACCCCGTCACACACGTTCCTTGCGGGGTAGGCAGTAGATAGAATAGACGGTCGGACCGCTCTATCCTTACACAAACTCCTTTCTTCTGCCACATTCATCCAACTTGTTATACTCTTTCTGCGATTTACTTTTGAGAATCTGGTCGACATGCTCGGCGCATGTTAGTTTCAGACGACCTCTTCTTTCACTCATTGATATATTTTTGGTCGTCCTGTCCTCCTTCATTCTCTCAACATAACCAAGCCATCCACGCGATCCAAGCATATTTACACTTTCCTTCTTGAAATAATACAACTCTGGTATCTTTTGATTGTTATAGAAATTTTGCTAACACCTCATTCTTACAGAACATTTTGTTTTATCTGGAAGAAATTGATGAAAATCCATTATCTCACCGATTGTCGACAATAAGGATGACAATTGTCAATGTTTTTATTAAATTACCAAAAAAAGTGGTTGGTCATACATGAGGGAACAGAGGAATCTCACCAGGTTCCGCCAATTGGAGCGGCTTAGGGTACGTACCACTTTTTGCAATGTCATTCTTAGACAAACAAATTTCCCTAATGTTCATTGTGGAAAGTAAAGTAAATTTACTCAAATGATTAGATTTTAATAATCCGCGCTATCAGGAGAGCATGCTGTTAAACGGATTAGGTGTTTAGGGACGGGAGACATGCACACTACAAGTGGAGAGACGATGATTCCCAACGGTTATGTTCGTAATGTATCTTAGTGGAGATACCCGTAGTCGCTTCTGAGCTCCTGGTGGTCTAGTATAGTGTAGTTTGTATTAGGAGTGAAGTTATGATAAGGGTAATATCGTATTATATCAAGTATATTTGCTCGGGTGTGGTGTTAATGCGATTTTGATTACTTGCCATGTTAATAATATTATATTTCAGTACCTAGTATTTAGGTAGATTTCTAGTAATAATTATCGTTATGATATTGTGGTTTATAATATTATGCATCAAGTTTCAACCGAAATTACATCTAGAAATTACCGCAATATTGCATTTTAATTATTCCCTGAAACATCCTGAAAAACTATTATTATTAAAATCGCAGATTTTCAAAGACAAATTGTTTCAATTACAGTGATCTTCCACCAAGAACCTTCAGTCTAGACACTCAAAATTCCGATAATTTTAATCTAAATGTATCAGGAAAACATGAGAATTGAAGTATGCAAAAAATAATGCATTGTTTTCGCTTTCAAATTAGAATGTGGCAACTGCATTTTCATTGTATTTTACTATCCTTTACGTCAATGAATTAAATAACAAAACAGTAGTTTTATTCTAACCACAATACGGCTTAATGCATTATTATTATTGTGATTTGTTGTTTATACAAGTTTATGTAAATAAAAGTTTACATAAATAAAATCAAAGTTCCGTCACTGAAAGTGCACAATTTACATATTCATTCATTCTACCTCCACTCCGCAACTCAAAGTTTTGAACTATATTATTATGTTGATATTTTGTAACTTTTTACTTTTTTTCTGTTATTCAATTTGCTTCCATAAAGCTCTGAGATAATCCCTTTCTTTCTATTCTTCTTTTTTTGAATACCAACATTTTGTTCAGAAAGTCCTACGAGATAGGAGAAAGCCTTAACAAACAAAACATTTTTCAACATGTTAAAGTTTGTTTGAATATTCTTTTTTTTTTTTTTTGAAAAATGAATAAAAACCGGAAATGTCTAGAAAATTTAAGTCAAAAGTTGTTCTTTTCTTTTTTTACTTTTAATCACTACCGACGTTCGTCGAGAGTAGGACTCTACACATGAACAGCAAAATAAAAAACAAACTCTGACATTTTGAAACATCTGCTACAATTTTGTCCTAATTTTGTAAGGTACCTACTGCAAGCATTATTTTTATACACAAGTATCTACTAATTTTTTCCTTTTTTTCCTAATTACCCTTTATTATTATTTTTCTTTAAACAAAAACCACATAAAAATATATTATCATAGGGCCATGAAACCTGTTTTTGATGTCTGAGTACCCTTTTTTGGTTATTAATGTTTTTCAATTTGGCTGTGATATTGTATCTGTTGTGATTTTTCTCAATAAACTTCTTTTTTCAAATACTTATCTGCATATATTACAGGTAGGTCCTTTAAGGGCACAAATGTTTAACGAGTTTTTTAGCATTAGACATTTTTTTCACAAGAGCAACCAAATCACATTAGATTTTTTTTAACATAATGCCGGCGTCACACGCTCGCCGAACGCCGACAGGTGTTCATAAAGGTTCACGGGTAAATAGGCGTGTGGATGGGGCATTTGTCGCGGCTCGACCGGTTTCTATACAAATTAATGGATGTCTGCGGCAGACGCTTGCGAAGCATCCATTCCACACGTCTGTCACTTGTATGAGAACCCAGTTTGTGAACACTCGTCACAATGCATTCACTGGTAACCCCATTATTGGGGTTTAACGTGACGGTATAATAGTTGAATAAAATAAATCTCTCGCTAATAAATTTATTCCCCGAAAATCCTCTTTTTTTTGTATAAAATCCCACCAATTCAGATTTTTTTTAAATCCTCGTAACTAAGGTAGTAAGTACAGTGCGGATAATAATATAATTCATCAAAATCAAACAGTCACCGATCCACTTTGTGATTTCTATATTATGAATTATTCAGGCCCGGATAATTATTCAAAAAAGTGTTTTTAAATGCTGTAATAAATTATGCATCAAATCCAGATTAGGTACCTACCCACATACAGAGAGGATAAGAGAATACCAGTACGAAAATACACAGGGAAAAAATATTTTATTTCGATGAGTATAATTTTCTTGTTTTTCTTCTTAAACTGTGTCTAGACTAAGCGCGTCTGTATTGACAGGATTGTTCTCCTGTGATGTGGATCTCCAGCTGTCTCTCCATCGCTTTGATGGTCTTCCTGGCGGGCGTTGACCATCAGGCGCCTCATGCAAAGCGATGTATGGGAGTCTCGTATTGTTCATTCTTGACACATGTTGGTGCCAGAATCTCAGCCGCTGTCGTTCCCAACTGACTACATCTTGGACATCACAGATTTTTGTTCTAAATAATCACTGGGTTGTAGTATTGGCCCCCAATCTTTTTTTGGTAATGTTTCGAGTGTCCTCTAAAATTCAGAGGTTCATAAAAGTCCCGTAAGACATTTCTCACAATTTTCAATAATGAGGTTCGCAACCCATTCTTACGGATTACTCAATTATTGGGGTACACAGTGACAGGTGAAGTGAAAATAATGAAGGAAAGAGATTATTAGGGCAGTCTGGCATCTTTTTCTCTACGCCTTTTCCGCAAGGGTCATACAATAAAGTTTACGAATCAGTCAGGTAAGTCAGCTGTTTTGTTTTATAGAAAAGGAATATAACAACACACTAAAGAACTAGCAAAGTGCACAGTTCATAAAAAAAATAAGTACTAAAACATTAGGTACATTTCCTATACATTATGGAATTAAGTGGGTAGGTACGAAATTTCATTATCTATGAAAATTTATCTTCACATGTAGAAGAAGGAGATAAACGTGTAGAAGAAGGAGAAGAAGATGGTGAAAAGCATTTATCGCCAAGGTGAGGAGACACGCCGCCAATTTAACTTAAACTAAGTTTAAGTGGATCGCTTTATATATTACGCGTATTATTATTAGTTTTAGTACTAAAGGTTCTACAAGTATATATTGTGTTATGGGCTAAAAGTTCTCCTTTTAACCGAAATTTATTACGAAAATTCTGTCCGGATAAATTAAATTTTTATCCGGATAAATTTCAAAAATTTCCGATTACTTTTTTTTTGCATTTCATCGCTAAAGGTTCTGCAGGAATGCTGCTGTAGGCTTATTTGAAATAAATAACCAGATTTAATCCGGTCAAATTAGAAGTTTATCCGAATTGTTTTTTTTTTTATCACTATAGGTACTGTGTTATGGGCTAAGAGAGTTTCACCTTTTAATCAAAATTTATAACGAAAACTATTCTGGATAAATTATATGTGTGTCCGAATACATTAAAAATACATTTAAGGTACAAAAATAATGCCAACACAAGTACATAATGCCGAAAAAGGGACGATGATTTTTGGCCATTTTCTCAATTTTCAACAGACATCATCACACTTATTCGCAGTACGCAAAAGCTAAAAGCTTGTGCCGTGAAGTGCACATAATACATCATCAACACCGGTATTCCAACTTGGCACCTCCCGCTTGGGAGACTTATATAGAGATATTTCTTACCAAAAGAGGATCTACAATTTATAGAATGAGTATTACTGGGTGCAGAAGTGGAGATAAGCAGGGCACATTGCAAGAATGCTGGACAACAGATGGACGAGGAGACTGCTGGAGTGGAGACGGGGCGACAAAAGACCACAAGGGCGACCACCTACCAGATGGATGGACGACATCAAGAGGTTTGCCGGACCCCAGTGGATGGGAATCGCACAGGTGCGGGAGAAGTGGAGGAGGAGAGGGGAAGCCTATGTCCTGTAGAAGACAAACGCGGGCTGATGACGATTACTGCCTGCACGTCCGGATAATTTCATTCTAAGTCCGGATAAAACGAGGTGCGGTAAAATTATCAACTCAAACGTATTATGTATAATATTCCATACCGAAGCTGTACAAGTGAGTAAGGATACGAGAGTGAGAGATGAGTAGGTACCCGGTACAATAATGTATTGCAGGTAGGTGCTTTAATATAAATAGGTTTAGTAGGCTGTGATGTTGATGGTGGCGGTGTTGGTAGCGAGTGGGCTAGAATGGTGTGAGGGAGAAGACGACAGGTGTCAAGTATGGCGCCCTCTCACATTACTGGAGATGTTTATATTCGCGTTGTAATGAAAATCTATGGAACACTCATGCCAGTAGAGTTAATGGTGAGGATATCGTGATTTAAAAAAGGGGTTTTTCAATCCTTGTTGGATCTCGACAACCTTAGGACATACGCTTTGTAAAAAATATGGTAAATACATTGAACCTTTATCTAGTGAATGGCTGTAACAGATCTTTCATATCTTGTATAGTTTTTTTTTTTTTTTTTTTGGTTGAGTTCACTGGCCTTGCTTTGTTGTGCAAGGCTTTTTTAAAATCTTGTTTATTGTTTCACAGTTTTAATAGCTAATTTCACTCCGCACTACACGATTGCGATATCTTCGCTGTGAGGAGGCATGCCCTTGAAATGGCCCTGAGAGAGT
The DNA here is from genome assembly GCA_963576895.1 of Ceraclea dissimilis. NCBI lineage: Eukaryota > Metazoa > Arthropoda > Insecta > Trichoptera > Leptoceridae > Ceraclea > Ceraclea dissimilis. Next base: position 1,570,861 of record OY756365.1, read on the forward strand.
ACGGACTAAATATTAAATGTCCGAAGTCTGTCCTCCTGCATGAGAGAGTTTCGCGCCAGTTTTTGGACTTTTTGTGTTGCATTGTTAGAACTATTAAAATAATAAATGAGGGAAAATAGTTTGTCGGAACCCTGAGAGTGATTGTGTAGTATCTTGTATAGGTTACTAAAAATTAAAAACTTTTTTTTAAGATCTGGGCTTGCATACACAAACCCAAATGCTTTCCTGCACACTTTGCACTAGGCTAAAAGCCTATATTGTAAAGTGTGGAATAATACATCGCCAGCGCCATGGTTTGAACCTGGCACCTCCCGCTTGAGAGACCGCCGCCGCAACCAACAACCGCGCCAACCATGTATGTACTTATGATGATAAAAATACCTTTGGCTTTTTTTCAAAGACATCAGCAACTCGTCTCTAAAAAGTCAAAAATATGCATTAAAAACTAGTGGATGGTTGTATTTTTTCCTCGAATAAAGCGATAGTATCCCTGAAAAGTAAGAAAGAACGCAATTTTAAACATTTGGACTTGCGATTGTGTATGAAAAACAAAACATTGTACTCCTCCCCTTAAACATACTTTACATCTAGAGTGAGTAGCATATTGTATAGAATGTGGAACATACACGCTATTGTAAAACATAATGTAAATGGTTTTATAAGGACATTCAGTAGCGTGCCTACTACCTAGTAACATGTTTTCATAAATTAAATATGCATTTCATATTCAAGGGCTTAAAAATATCTTTTTTTTTTCCACCACGCGGAACCACGCTTATATTTCTCAATATAAAAATTAAGATAATTCAAATTTACCAACGTGTTTACGGTACAACAGTACTAAAATTTTGAACCGTCACCTAAAGCCAATCTTCTTCTTCTTGTTCAGCCGTCCCTCCACTGATGGATATATGCCTCTTCTAACGTTTTCCAAATTTTTCTACTTTGAGCTCTGCTCAACCAGTTTCTTCCTGCGACAGGGACTATTGTGACGGTGTGAGATTCTGAGTTATGAGCTCTACTCACCTGGGGTAAATTTGTTTTAAAGTTCGAATTCATGGTTTGTTTGTTAGAAGATTTTTGAGATTTAAAGACCACGCTTGCCATACGTGTTGGTGAGTAAAGCCGCCCTTAACACAGGGAACTAACTACCCTAACCTAACCTAAAGCGTGTGCAAAATTTCAAGGTGCTGGCACATTGCGAAAATGTAGAAATTTGACGAGGAAAATATAAACTCAAATCGCAATAACAACGACAGATGAAATTGTAAAAATAAGTAATAGAATATTGAATACAATAATACGGTTATTATGGTTATCAAGTTCCACATTTTGCTAACTTCACATGATTATTATTTTCTATATAAATTCCAAATCATGACTTTAATAATGTCTTAAGAGACTTCTCGAGAAACATCTTAAATTCCATACTATGTCGTAGACAAACAACATCAAAAATTTGTTACGATTCAAAGGCTGGCCACAAACGTCCCGAAGTTCAGTTCCGGAATCGACCGTTTTGCAAAAAAGTTCCGATCAAAACCTTTTTCTGAATTTAAAATCGGGGTGACGCTGAATTCAGAGAGAGGTTTTGATCGGAACTTTTTTGCAAAACGGTCGATTCCGGAACTGAACTTCGGGACGTGTGTGGCCAGCCTAAATGTCGCATTACTAGTTTCTTTTAACATTTTAGATGCCGGAAAACTTTGTAGTTTACCAATACGCCGCGGGCTATAAGAATTCAATGAAATGAACCAAGTTATTGAAGTTATGGGTAATGTTATGACATGATTTCAAATGTGATCTTATTATTGAGACGTGTACTGGCTTTTATTTCATTCTTTTCTATTTGAGGGGTAGACAGAGAGAACATGCCAGACTTTCCTCCACTTACACACACTTCTTTCTTACTTAACATTCGTAAAACTTTTCGTACTCTGCGAATCATTTTACTGAAAAAGACGCCAGTCTTTGAGGATTTGTCCGTTAATAGAGTTAATAGATTCTTGGACGGCTACATTCCCTTAAACATATTCATTCACACGTGTACTAAGTAAGTACTTAAACTATCTTCCTTATTATTTGACCTTTCATCCTCTCCACATGTCCCAACCGTCTCAACTTATAGGCTTTCATTTTAGTTAGCTTTTATGCCATTAAAATTATAATTAAACAATTTTCCTGCCAGATTTTAGCGATTAAAATCGACACAGGGTTTTTTTAAGCCAGAACAGAACCAAACATATGAGTGGGCTTTAATACGCTATTAAAAACCCTGCTGATGATATAAAATGTTGTCATCCTAGGACTAAAGACCCCCAGTTCTGATGGAGGGGATGATATTGCGAAACTTATAGGTAAAGTATGGATGCAAACTGCCCAGGAAAACGGAAAGGAGAGGCCTACATTTAGAAGTGAACGGACACGAGATGGAGAAGAAGTTATTAACCAAACGACTTAATGCGTTCAAGGAATTGAAATTGTTGAGGAGAAGTTTCAATAATGTTATTAAATTTTATGTGAAATGAACGGCGATGCGCGCAACACAAATACAAGAATCAATTTGAAATAAGAATAACATGAAGTGAGGCAAAGATGGCAACATTTTCATACGCAATCACAAAATATACGTCAATACTTATGTCGATTTTACTACATATTAAAATACTTTATATGAAAAATACTTTCGAAGGAAACTTTCAGAAGGGTTTAAGTTTTAAGTTTTAGAACATTATCGTTCGAATTTCAAAACGAGAGTAGAATATTTTCCTATGCAATTTTGTTTTATTACTTTTGGCAGGTCCGTACCGAGATATTTTTAATTTTCTTATTGTTTGCGCAATAGTTACAAGTTTTTATTTTATTATTACTGTTATTATATGTACAGGAGCGGATTATCCACGTTGTACCTATCAATTGTGTAAAAGTTTTAACATCTTGTTTCTAAGTTATGAAACATCTAAGATTATATTGTTTCAAAAGTTTTAAATTGACAGTAATTTAGTAAGGAAACAACAGTTATACAATTCGACAGAAAAATATGAGAAAAATCAAAATTAAATTTTATTTTTTGAGTAGATAAGAGAAAATAACTATTTACGCAAGGCGCATATTGTGTAATAAGCTCTCTTAGAGTGTATAAAATTAAGTAGCGAAGTTAGTATCTAGTTTACCTGAAGAATTTGGGGTGACAAGTTCAAATCCCAGCCACGCCAGAAGCGGTTTTTTTATTCCAAAATTTTGTTCGATGGTATCGTTAGGATTCGTACCAACATATTCAAACCAACACAAATATTTGTATTTTAAAATTTTCCCATTTCTGTCACATTAATAGGCGAAAACGCCGCCACTTCTTTTAAAAATATACAATCAAAATCAGTCTCCCTATTCGTTCTTAAACAATTGAATTCAAATTTATTTTTTACGTTTACTTAATTTGAATTCGATTCTGTGATTTCCATATTCATCTACGCACGACACCAGCGCCACATTTAAAACCCACATAACTACACAGAAAGCATCCAAAACATTGCAATGCAGTAATGCATCTTACGTTGTAAGTAGATACCTACTCCATACATACATACTTAGTATTAGAGCAAGAACGCGTTCGATTGTAAAATTCAAAAATGATTTTCTGTATTGCCTCGGGGCAAGAAAATAACGAAGAGAAAACGAACGCTAAAGAACGTGATGGAACATCGGGAAACACATGTATAAGAAAAGGGTAGCTATATAGTGTAATAATAATGTTGCCAAGTGGATTGCAGACATATTGACGGTAAATACGTAGAAAAGCTTTAGGATTTTACACAGGTAGAGCGCGAGGGAGAGAGACAGAGAGAGTATTGATAGCCGCTGGGGTTTCGAGTAAAGATAAACATTTTATCCATCGGAATATTATTTAAGATAAAAGTGCTTTAGTACTTACTTACAACATTTTAAATATGTTTACATTTGAATTTGGAATTATAATAATTCTAAAGGGTGATAGGCAATTGTTTGCACAAAACAAAAGTTAACACGTTTTTGAAATTTAGAATAATAATAATATTAATTAATCAAGATTGGAATGTATTCGGAATTTGAATTTATTTTAAATTAAAGACGTTTTAAGTGTTCTGATTAAATATCATCTGTCGTTGTTGTCGTTGTTGTCTGCGACTACATTTTATTGATAAATTGTTTAAGTGACAGTACACACACTACAATTTGACAAGATAATACAAAATTATTATAGGTAATGGTCACTGGGGCAAACTTAACGCTATACATACATATCCACGTCCGCTCCCTATATGGAGCATGTGCTCGTCACCCAGTTTTTCCAGGCTTTTCTGTCCTGTGCCAACTCCGTTGGTTGTTCCCGTATCATTCCAGCCTGGCGTAACTCTGATGTGTACTACTGCCTCTGGATGGTCGTCAAATTTTATTTCGCAGCACCTTGATATTTTGCATGCATTTTTTTTTTATTTGACATCGTCAGTGTTCTTAAATGGGCCGTTCTGTGATTTTAATAATTATAATAAATAATCGAACGAAACAACGACTGACACAGAACGCCTAGATACCTAAACATTATATTCGGATATACAAAAAGGTAATGGGCAAATAAAACGCATTACCTTATATATGTATATTTAAACGCCGTAATAATATAAATTTCACTTTTTTACGACTCTCTTCAAAATATTATAAATGTAGGGTATAATATTAATATGAACAATAATTGCGTAATATGTCGTTAACGCCAAAGAGAAATTTACGTCATTTAATAAAAACGCTCTCATAATTACTTTATCAACTTTGGCAATTTACCCAACAACAGGTAGAATAGACGTATAAAATAATAATTTTGTGTCAACAACGACAATAATTTTATGCGATACGAGATTTTAATAATTCAAGTCCATGGTGCGACTAGAGGGAGAGGGGAATATAAGGAGATTTGAATTAAATATGCATTAGAAGGAGATGGTGATATAAGACCATAGAGTATGTACGTAATAGAAGATACAATATAAGTACCTACCTACTTATATTTACATTATAACCGTTTCTACAGTGTCTCAAGAATGGAATGGTCCCGAATTAATTAGAAACTACAATTTTGTTTGCTAGCAACAATGAAATTTCTATTGAAATAAGGATAGTGTTGTCACTATGATTGTCAAAAAGAAAAAGAGTAGCACTCTTTTTGAGACCATAATATCAAAGAAGGAAGTACCCATATTTAAAAAAAAAAAGGTGGCCATCCTAGGCAGACCTGGATAGACTAGGTAAGATGATGATCAAGAACGGACGTGTTTTAAATAAAAGCAATCCGGGAGCATGTGTGACAAATTTCACAAGTGTGACGGACGCAAGAGGTATTTTTACTGTTAATGCATATGGTGTTGCGTGATTTTCTGCCCTCTCCGCATATCTCTCAAGGGACACAGCGTGAGAGGATAGGCAGATCGATTGACAATATTAGACAGGTACTTATTTTGACATCGAACAAAAGTTGCCGACATCGCAGAAAGAACAGCAAAACTAAAACGGCAGTGGGTGGGACATATTCTGGCAAGATAGGACAGTGTCAGATGGGCACCTAGAATCCTGAAGTGGAGGCCCTGGGACAATAAAAGAGGCGTAAGAAGACCACAGAAAAGGTGGACAGTGATCACATTGTCCAGCTTACGGGTCGTGAATGGCAGCACATAGCCCAAGATAGAAGACAGCGGAAGAGTTTAGAAGAGGCCTATGAATGTCCAGCAGTGGAACGCAAGTGGCTAGCAGTAAAGTAGTAAACTTATTTTGTTATTTTAACATAGGATTTTCATTCAAGATATTGTAAAATCTAAACTTAATAAAGATTATTCCGAATTCCTATCTACCTATATGATTGTTAATCAAAATATGTTAAGCTTAGAAACAACTTACAATGTTTAAGAGCGAGTTTAATACTTACATTATAACTAAGTAATAATCTTTAAGACAATCGTTTACTCAATCTATACGTCTTAAGGACTTTAATTTCTTCTTCATCTAAGCAATGTTTTAAGCAGTAATTATATAGTCGCCCGAGAATAACAAGGTAAGTAAACTGGCAAGACCAAAATTTTGGGAAAAAATGAGATCAAATTTTTGAAAGATTCACAAATTTTACGTACAGATGGATCCTTGTTACTGCCGTCCAAAGTCAGAAACGCGTTTAAGCCAAAAAAAAATGCAAAATCGAAAACAACGCGATAGTATTTAGTATCGGCCCCTATAATTTCGTACATTTACTTGTAACAGGGGATTGGAAAGTAAGGGTTTCGTATGAAAAAAAGACTTTTTTATAGTTGAATTAGAAGCATCTGAGGTGTAAATACCAAAAAGAAAACGCCAAATACCTGAAGTTGACTTATACGTGGTTCTTAATTTGAATGGCAGATAAGTCTCTTTATTTAGAAAAACTACCCCACGTTAGAGTATTTTTGGTAATTATACTCATGTCCCTGAAGGACGTCGGCGACCACCGGGACGTCCACCGAAAAGATGGAGAGAGAGTTGGACCTCTTCATCACAGGAACGAGACTTGAGTTCTGACCAAACAGATCTAAGATATATTCAACGAGGAAAAAGAAGAAGTACTCATATCGGTTAGAAACATTTTCTCAAAATGACAAAATCTCAATATTTGCTAGATATACCTTTGTCATTCTCAGATGACGATATTATAGGTACGATTTCACCAACCTACCTAGAATGTACTACTTAAGTAAGGCGGTGTTTATGTAGGGGAGGCACGAATTTAAGATAGGGCCGTTTACATCATTACGACATTAAACCAAGTGCCGAAGTTTAGACATCAAAATATTATTCTAGTTTCTTGTTTTTTTTTGTTCGAGTTATTATTATGATTATATACTTTCTTTTTGTAGGTCTTAAGGGGAGTTATGGGGGGTTTTGAGGGGTTTAGGGGGGGCTAAATACTTTATGGCACATTATTATTTTCAGAAGAAAAACCGTCTGTTTTACGATATGAACTTTTGATAGACTTTCCAACTAATTTAATGAAAGGTGATAAGATCAAAAGATTGTAAATATCGTAATGTGTAAAAAAAATTGAGACAATTTTAATCGATAAACGGCACCAAATAAAAAAAAACTGATGGCAGATGAAGGCGTGTATCTTCATTGTGTTATATATTATAGAAGAATATTATTAAGAATGTTGAATGTTTTGACAGTGTTCTTGGTGGAAGTTCATTTTAAGAATTTTCAAGTGTACTTATAGGAAAAGAAATGCACAGCAATGTCAATATCCCTCGGTGTTTTAATTAAGTAATAATCATTTGCACAAGATGCAGTTTTAATTGGTATGAACTGTCAAAGTTTAGTCCTAGGACTCAAATCTGGCGAAGGAGATACAACAGGAAAAATCATGCTAATGATTTTCTGGGTCACATTTCAGTATCGACAACTAATGCCCTCTGGTGAGGAACGTACTAATAGTAAGACAATCTTTCATAGCAAAAAAATATTGATATGGGGGTGAAAGTATATCAACAATAATAATTTTCGTTTAACTTTTGATGGGATTTCAACAAAATTACTATGAACCTATCTACTTCTAAATATTAAGATACTAACTTACTTCTTATTATAATTTTGTGTTACTAAAAAACTTTTCTTTATATCTACTCAAGTATTTATTTTGATGTTTACTTTTACGATTAGCAAATCAAATATAACGGTAAATTTACCGAGAAGTTTTCGTAAATTACTTTCTTATTCCGCCATAAAACCCATTCGTCTATAAAATACATACAGAAATGATGATACATCGCATAAAAATGCGGTACCAACCGCCCCATTCAAATTTGATTCAACGACAAATTAATTTGCGTCGGACGCAATGCAAAACCGGGCACAACATTGTAAGCGGAGTTTAAAAAAACTTGGTAGGTAGAACGATCTACAACAGAAGCAACCAGTTCAGAACACTATATTAACAAATACAGAGCGATACAGAGCGAACAAATCAGAACGCACAAATCAGTCATGGGAACAAAAGCAACTCTTTGGTAAATCGGTTATTAGCGACAGTGGGACTCAAATGACAATAAGATGCAGCGCTAGCTTTAATTATTGATGAACGAATAACTATTTTCTGCAAAGTAAAGATTGGTTTGGACGCAATTGACAAATGTGATGGATAATTACTGGACAATAATTACTTTTGTAGTAGATGAAATTAATGGAAGTAATAATTTTATTTACTGCAAGCCAGGATTCATAACAATTAGGTGGCAAATACAAAAGATTCGAGATCGTTTTCGAATGGGTGTAAATACATCTTAAGAAATATTGCCATAAATTTTGCATAAATTGGGAATTGCAACTTTTTTGCTATTGACGTCAGAATTGAAAGCATTTGTCCGAAACGGATCGCAATATAAGAGTGTAGAAAAAAAACGTAAAATATATAATTTGCAATTGGACGCAAGAGGTAAATCACAAAACGCAAAATTGACCGTTAACCCCATTTTTTGAGTGGGGAAGTAATATTATCAAAGCGAATAGCGAAGTGTACTCCACTGGTTTTGAAGTACCGAAGATTTATTATGAAATTGTTTTGGCAAACGTTAATTTTTTTGTATTGATAATCAAAATGATTTATGTTTTTTTTTGTTGGATTATTTTGCTGTGATACAAAACAACATAATTCAAACTTATGCGTAATATTTTATCCCATAGTAATATTATAATTTTTCGAAGTTTATCACAAATTTGTAGCAGTGCTCATTTGTAAAATGCGTCAATTCAATAATTTTACGTAATTATATGTGGATTATTTTCTTTAGAATCTAGCAAATTAGAATTATTATTCTTCATTCTTTTACAGACAATTTATATCATTTAGCATCAAGATTGTGATGTTTTTTACTGATTCTTCTGTAGGCAGAGCTACGGGACTGCTCAATCAGGATGCATCATGTACTGACATATTTGATGTTCAATATAGAGAGTTTACCTCTCTGTACTAATGATGATGGGTAGTCGAGATGCATAATAATGATTTTTAATGTGAATGGCGATTTTGTTTTTTATGATTGTGGTAATATTTATTGCACTTCGATTGTTATTGTGCTGTGATTATTGTATTGTACTTTTCATTTCTTTTCGTAAGTGGCGGAAAGGCCTATAGCTGTAATGCCACTCACTGTTTTGTTTTGTGAGAATTAAAAAAAATGCGTATACCCTATGTCTTTTTGGGGGTCACAGATTACAAGTTTACTCATAGTCACAAACTTGTTCGTAACATATCTATAGTTCGTGTCCATATGTACAGAAAACAATCAAATTTTAATATTAAATACCTACTTATTCCATGACAGTTCAAGAAATAAAATTGTAACAATCAAATTTTTTTAACGTTATTACGAATTCGTAAAAAATGGACAAATACTGTTGTTCTTATAAGTGATTCATGATAATATAATATTACAAAAGTATTGCTAGGTAACAAAATACGATTGTAATAAGTTTCCTATTTTTATGGCTACATTTGAATAATCACAAAATTATTTTCCGGTGACGTATAAAAATATTTTTACTACTGCTTGTTTTATTTTTCGTGTTCAATTTCCTCTACGGATACAAAATAATGGAATATTATTGTATACAAATAACTATAGAATCCTAGAGGATGGATACGTTCTAAGTAGAAGAAACTTATGTATGAGGAATTGCACACCAACGGATCGGAGTTTATGTACAAAAACCCAAATACGTGAAATGAAATGTAGGATTATGAGGTGGTCGGCATCCTAGTTGGTAACGCGCTCGACTGTCAATCCAGTGGGTGCGGGTTCGATCCCCGATGCCGACTTACTCCACTTCACGACACAAGCTTTTCAAGCTTACTGTGAAGTGTATAAAGGTATATTTGGGTTTATTTCGATAAATCCAGATTCATTTTTATATAAAAAAAATAATAATAATATCATCGACACTGAAATTAGATCCGGCGCCAATTACGTACTCCATTGATTAACTGGAGTTGTCCAGCTCGGTAAAATTAGTATTTTTCTGCTAATTCTTAAGGTTATCACACAATAACAACAATGTCTATATATAGTAGGTATTACGTATCTACACAAAAAACAGAGCAAATGTGAATTGAAAGGTAGGTTTACATATAAAAAAAAAGCGTTGCGTTTTGCGTTATAATTTCACGCATTTAACTTGCGTTTATTTACCGTTTGCGTCCGACTGCATAAAAACGCGTAAAAGCGCTCATACTTTTTATGGTTGCAGTCATATCAAATTCTACGAACAAAAACGTACATATTGCTATACGAGAACACCAGTTTTTCTACGCTAGATGCACTTTTCTTCAACGTTTTTACGCTAGAAAAATTCAAAACAACAAATAGCCAATTTTATCGTATCACCGCTATTATTATTATTATTGGAGTTGTATCATTATCACAAGCAACAATTTTGATGCCGTATTCCTTTGTTTTATTTTCTATTCCGTTGTTTTTTTTCTTGTTTCTTTTTGCATTTGTTTTGTTGTCTCTGGTAGTAGTTGTTGTATACGGTAGAGGAGAATGTCTGTCGGTGTGCCGTTCGATATTATTACGACGGTGGATTGTGTACTGAACGATACTACTGTAAAACTGTTCTATATTCAATATTGCACTGGGGAAAGAGAAATGTAAGTCAAAATAAAGAAAATCGTGGACTGTCTTGATTTTTGCACACAGCATCTCAAATGCACACAGCGATCTATGGAACGTTCCATGCTTGGTATAAGCCTAAGAGATAGAATGAGAAATGAAGAAATTAGGAACAGAACCAAAGTAGCAGAAGTCATGGATCGCGTAGCAAGTCTGAAGTGGCAATGGGCGGGACACGTCGCCCCCACAAGATGGACCCCAAAAATCCTAAAATGGAGACCTTGGGAGAATAAAAGAGGCGTCGGAAGACCCCAAAAGAGGTGGTCCGACGACATACATAGCCACTGTGGGGGAAAAAAACTGGCTGCAAGCAGCAAACAGCAGAAAGGAATGGAGGAATATGGAATAGACCATGGAGGTTGGTTAAAGCAGTGGAGGACAGAGGGCTGAAGAAGAAGGGCAGTTACAATGAACGATAGAGATTTAGCTAACTTACAGCTGATCACTGATTTACTTTTAAGCTATCATTTTACGAGTATATCTGAGAAAAGTTCATCATTTAGGCCATTCTATATCCTTACAGTAAATGGCAACACTTGTTGACAAATTGAGATGTCAGAGCTTGGAATCTGTTGCTAGAATCGGTTGTGCGAGCTTCGACCACCATATCAGTACTGCCTACCTTATAATAAATGGCAATAATAAAAATAGAAGTCACTCTCATAAATTAAAAATAAAGACTTACGTTACTTTTCTTAGTGAACGCATCGTTATAGCATTTGTTCCGTTTCGCTTTTGTTTTCCAACGTTCAGTTGTTTGTGATTGTAGTCTATTATAACTTCCGAAATATGCTTTTATAATAATATCTGCTTTAGCTGTCAGATTGTCGCACGGGCGCGGCCTTTATCCAACCTAGTACTAATAGTTATTATTTCGCTTCTGTATGTTGTTTTGTTTCACGTTTTTTGTTATTTACTTCACTAAGAAAACTGCGTCGTTTGACCGTCACTTAAATTATGACTGACATTAAGGGGCGTTGGTGAAAACTGTCCTACATTCTGCGAGAATAATAACCCGCTTTTGTTATTACTTCCAGTGATAAATAACGTTAATTTTAACGGATTTATTCCACGAATTTGTGAATTATATTAACGGTAGTTAATTTTAAAGGTATCGCAATTAATTGACACCGTTCAAAGGTTTTTTGAATCATAAAATTCTAGGTAATTATTTTAAACGATGTACAGTGCGAGACGGTAATTCAATTAAAGTCTACGGTGTGTAGGGCATAACAGCTAATAATGGCTTGAAGTGAAAAGTGATCACTTAAGCCAACCAATGACAATTAAGAAAAAAATTAAGACTCACCTCTGTGCCTGTTAGTCTGTTTGTCGAACATGAGCATTGCATCTTCAATCTGAAAGAAAGGAAAAATAAAACAGTTAGTAAAAATATGAGTTATTGAGAAAAGACTCAGCAATGAGGTTCGCCACCCATTCTTAGTGCTTTAAAAATGTTTGCGCAAACAGAATGTAATGTGTGTTTTTATACACTGAGAGAATTTGCCAGATGCGTCCAAAATGGTTCTACTCTGGTATGTCTGGAACGTCCTGACCTCACTACTACACTACATGGTAAAATAGTAGGAGGAGCCATACTTATATGACATCAGCTCCAGTAGTATGTAAGGAACCTATATAAAGGTGGGAAGAACTATTGAATATTGAACCCCTTCTATTATCTATGACAAATCTATGGCGGACGCCATTTTCACTGCAAACATATGATTGCGTATAATATTAGTTGTCCACAATTGCATGAAACCTGGTGATATTTCAGTGATTTTTGCGACTCATTATGTATAATCAGTGTTAAAATTACTTTTTGAATATAACTTAAGTAATTAAATGGTAAATTAGTGTACGTATCGAGAAAAAATGGCGTGAACCTAGCGGAAGTGCTAGGGTCGAAAATGATGGCGGTCTAGTTTTGTCTATGCCTATGTATCCGTTAAGACTTTCTACCTTTATACAGGTTCCCTAGTAGTATGGGTTGTAGATATGTCGTTTTTGCATTACCCCAGTAGTTTGGTGAAGTAGGTACACTAAGATTATATATAAGTGTATATCTGGCATTGGTACTAATTCACTACCTACTCGACTAAACTACTGGCCTAGTGTGTAGGGACAATACAGTTGAATATAGGCGTGTAGTAAAAAGGGGGTGTGCTGCACTTAATATTTTTATACGCAATGATACGAGTATAGGTTAATGCGATTTTGTAGATTCGGTAAACGTCAGAAGTAGTAAAAAGGGATGAAGCATTATTATAGGGGTGATGAGGGGTAGTTTATAAAATAATATAATATACTAGATATTATTATATTAGTAGGGCAGAATAAGGTTTAAGGGAGATATTCTCCTCAAAATAATCGCATTAGACTGGGGATATTCACGTCTATAAGTGGTACGTTCTTACCTTTCTGGTAGATTTTACTAGAGGTGGATGTAACAAGCATTCTCAATTCACAGTCACATTTTTAAAAGTTATCTGCTCAAAATAGCAGATAACAGGATTGGTTGTTCTGTACGTTACTGACATTCACCATGAAGTTAGGAAATTACACGTTTAATAGCATCATTAAAAATCGAATTATTTTATCCACCATTATCGCATAGAAAAGATATCTACGTACGTAGAAGGTAGTAAGTCCCCATACTTTTACACACTGAATAGAGACCCTCTTTTTCCATACTGCAGTCTATTTATCAAATTATGACGTATTTTTTCCTATAAGTATCTTTAGTTTCGTTCATGTTTCATGAATTATTGAAATATGATCTCAATTTATTTACATCCATCAGGCACAAGTTTTTCCAGTATAGGTTTCGAAAAATATACCCATGTATGCACATACAGCATTTGTTTTATATTGATTAGTACTGAATAAATTTAACTGTTATTTTTTATGTAACATTATACCATTCTGTTTTTCAGTCATCCATCTATTAACTATAGCTGTCAAAATGTCGCCGACAATACCTGTTACTTTTTTTAAAAAATAAGAGAAAAATTTCACAAAAATATGACTGTGATTTTTTCTCATCTCTTCTGCGAAACAGTAAGGGGGGAATGACATAATTTATTGACAAATTTATGTGTTTTTTGGACTAGAATTTTCAGCCCTATTATTGATATAGAAGATAGCACTGCTCTACAAATATCCTACGGTTATTTAGACAATATATTTATGTTTTCGATGTTCTGATTATTTTTTTCCCAGCCCTGTTAGACGTAGGCATAGGTACCTATTATTTTTTTACCATTGATTTCTTGAGATTCTCAAGATTTGTCGAATTTATAATGCCCCCGCTACACGCTCGTGAGCCACCACGAGCTTTTGGTGTTCATGAATAAAAAGGCGCGTGGATGGAACGTTTGTCTTGACGTGTGCGTTACCGATTGTTGACGCATTTTTAGTCATGAACACCATTGGCTCGTGGTGGCTCACGAGCGTGTGGCGGGGGCATTAATTAAAATCTAAATAGCGATCACATTTTTGGTAGATTTTTTAACACAAAAAGAGAAACTTCCGGATTTCTCCAGTGTCTAATTCTCTGAGTCTCAGTTCAAATTTCAATGATCATCAAATTTATTTCAAAATATTCATGAACCTATAAAACAATTATGAGTAAAAAATCGAATTAGCATTGACACTTTAGTATTTTAACGTATGCAGATGGTACATACTTTCGTAGAATCAGTATTCAACGTAGTTAGGTTCGCATATTTTTTCATATTAACAGTGACCCGTACGTATTCGTACCTAAACGATGGCGTTAGGACTTTCCCATAGTTTTGAATGTTATTGATGCAGCATGGAACGTAGATAGGTCCCCATATTTTTTCATACAAAACAGTGACCCCCTACTCTACATATTTCAATCTTCTTACCAAAACGACGGCGTCAGGATTTTTCAATATTTTTTCATGTCATGCATGACGTGTCTAAATAATTCACACTTTTGCCTCATCGTACAGTAATAAAAGAGACATTCATAATTTATTTAAACTAGATACATAATTTCGATTGTCCTGAACAGGGCACTCGAAAAAAACATTTTTCAAAAAGAGTCACATTTATGGTCCGATTTTCACGGCAATAATAATACACCTTATAGATTTTTGTAGAATTGAAGTACCTATTTTGTAAAAGGTAGGGCTAACCTATACATAGGTACAAATATCTACCTAGTTTCACCTCTGCGATATACATTTCGATAAAGCCCTTTGAGAGTTCAGGGGCAGATCAAGGGTGTGAGTTGTTCAAAAAGGAAATAGTGCGTGGGGTTATCTATCTGTCTAGGAGTTGGAGGGGGTTAACTGGGGGTGGCGGATGGGGACGAGTGGGGGCGAAATATGGGGCGATAGCTAACTGTTCCCATGGGTAGCTTACCACTTCTCACAACATATAAATTTTACTCTCAAGATTTTTTTCTTCCTTTAGGTACAATCTACTATCGTGAACTTTCTGCGGTTGAAAATAATGCGTATTGTTCAAAGTAATAATACCTACTATTTTTTTACAGTTTTGGAGAAAAATTTACTAATACATACATTTAAAATTGTGAGAAGATTTCTATGTATTGATATTTCAGGCACAATGCTTGCAATTTATATAGAGCAGTATATCTGAGCCTAATCCTTTGATAACCGTGGATAGGTGAATGTTTCCCAGTATTAGGCTGATGAGTCTGTTTGTCAATCATGAATGAATGATAATACCTTTTGATGCTGACTTTTCTGGATGATAATACTGAGATATGTGTTTGCAAGTCCTGTGTCCGTGTATAAAAATTTCCCCTCACTCCGCATCCCTTACGGGGTAGGCAGATACGATAGAACGCTTTACCAACATATCCTCACGCATAATTTTCGCTTTCGTCACATTCATGCAATTTGAGATACTAACACGATTTCTTTTATTCAAAACGCTTCCATCCTTAAACTTTTGGTGGATCAGTTCGTCACACTTCTTCGATCACTCACATACATCTTTTTATTATTCATCCTGTCGTCATTCATTCTCTCAACATGCCTAAACTATCTTAGTTTGTTAATTTTCATTCTTGTCATAACATCAGTCTTACAGTCACTCATCTCTCTAAAAACCTCATTTCTGCTAAATGCTCTACCATTTCTTTTACTCAGAACGTGCCCGTTTTTCACAGATATTTTCCACATTATTTTGTGTTCTATACTTACATTATTTTTCTCATTCTTTTATCACACATTTTTTTTACATCATTCTTCTCCAAAAGTCACCTAAAGATTTGTTTTTTTTTTCTTTCTGAAATTTTTCAGAAGGTGAATAAAAAAATATTCGGCTCAAACGAGTAACTCGATAACATTGAAGGTTATTGTACTCAAGTAGGCAATTTACTTGACTTCTGAAAATATTCAGAAAGCGTAGCTCTAAATTAACCATTTTTATAAAGTGCCTTGAAAATGATACATTACCTGAGGAGTTATTGGAAAATATTAGAGGAAAAATCATATTTTTCTTGCTTTCTTTAATATTCGACACCTTCGCTCTTTATTCTTTCATTTTGTTTCTATTCCATGATAGAAAGTCGTCTAGAATCGAGATCATTAGTTGCAAAACATTGGTGCGAGTCTCAATTTATGTAAAAGTTTTACGTTCAGGTAAATTCGTTATAGAACTTAATTTATTATGATTAACGTCTTCTGAGCTATGAGATCGTATCTATCATAGTATTTGATGAAATTATGAAAAAAATACAGAAAAGGGCAGGCTACGTTTCGAGACAGGGAAACGAGAGAATCCTAACATGGCGACCATGGGAGAACAGGAAACCTGTAGGACGATCCCAAGAAAGATGGGTAGATGATATTGTAGTCCCAGTCGCAGGAAGAAACTGGTTGAGCAAAGCTCAGAATAGAAGGAAATAAAAACGTTAGAAGAGGCCTATATCCATCAGTGGAGGGACGGCTGAGGAAGAAGAAGAAGGAGATGAAAAATTAGTTTATTGCAATTATGGTATTATTTCTCACTCAATTTATGTAAAAGCGATAATTTGCTGTTTTTTAAACTATTATAAATAAGTGAGTATCTACACGATTAGAGCAATTGTTTGAAGCAAGGACTTCAATTTTGAAAGTGTCGGGTTCAAATCTCGGCGCTGAATATATTCTGCACTTACGACACAAGCTTTTAGCTTACTGTGAATGTTTACAAGAGTTTTTTTGTTCAGATCCTTAAAAAAATACGCAAAAGGTTGTTCAATACTGTCTAAGAAAATGAAGGGTATGTATTATATTTTTCCATAGTATTTTCGTTCATTTAAAATAATATATTATGAACTACCCCTCCTTAGAGTGGATATTTTACGGCGTAGAGTCCGTACCATCTCCATAAATCTTTCAATAGAAAATCATAGAAAATAACAATATATTCCGTACTGGCCATCATTCCCCTCAAAAGGGTTCAAAATAGGTTTATTCAATACAACATACAAAGGACAATGAACGAATTTTCTATACATTTCCTTAGAAGATAGCGGTGAATATCCTTTATACCGTATTCGAGGCTATTGATTGAAACAAATTCAAATCTTGATACTACGTTTTTCTCCCTCGAACACAATCTTTTTTTTTGTGTAAAGTAAAATAGATAGCACTTGTACAAAAGGTGGAACTTGTATGTATAAGTGTACTTCTATATCGCAAATCAACATATTGGACTCTTTTATAAATTTACCCCATTTTACCTTCAAGAACGTATCAAATAACTTCACTACTTTATTTTTCTTTTTCAGCTACAGCGTGTTTCATTACGATTTCATTAAAAAAATATGGGTTTCAGAAATAAATATTTATGTAATAATTAATTTTAAAAAAATCGCCAAGGAAGACGCTCCTTATTTAAATGAAAATGGGCCCTACCTATGGGTACATACAATGCTTTTCGGATTTGGAGAGATCGGAGAAAATCAAGGATTTAACTTTTATGCGAGACGTGGTAGACTCTATTCATCCCCCCTTCCTGTCCTGAAATGTGAACTTACTGTTTTTTTGGTTTTTTGTGTAGGTATTGTTTATCTCCGTCTATTTGTATACATACCTAATATATTTTATGTATATGTAGTAGATGTTTTCTTTTATTTGTCTTGTGTACCTATAGTATACCTACCAACCTAAGTAGTGTAATAATTAGGGCGATGAGGTTGCCCCAGTAAATAAATGTGATAATATCTATCACTTATCATGTTAACAATTTTCTGTGCTTTTATTTACTTATTTATTCAAAAAGTACACAGACATACACTGGACATGAATTTAGACAAAAAAAAATTGATACAATACAAAAAGTCAATTCAGCGCCCCATAATTGTGTACACAGAGTAGGTTAAATGTAGGGTCAATTATTATCATTATATATTATTATATCAAATATAATTACAAGTAAGACTTATTACTAAGTTAATAAAAATCAAGTAAAATACTATAAAACCTAACCTAATATTTGCAAGTACCAATCACACGCTGTGACAAGAGGAAATAATTCAGTATTTAATTAATTTTGTTCACCAAAAGTGTAAATAAATTAACAATTTTTTAGATCACTCTGTATGTTGATGTGAAGTCTGTACTATTATATTGATCAAGTAATATTGTATTAAATTTCGAAAGGGTTTTCTTTTGTAAGAGACACGTCTCAGGAAATTTTACTTTACTCTCAACATAAGTGAGATAACACACACACGCACGCACCAACACACATTGTGTGTGTGTGTGTGTGTGTGTGTGTGTGTGTGTGTGTGAGGAAATTGACGGTCATATAGTGTTCTTCGTAGACAAGTGAGGAAAGTACATTTTGAAAATGAAGGCAAAATGTAAGATAAAATCATTATACTACTAGCGCATTGTCTTGGTAGGCGGGAGAATTTCGAACTATTTTTTTGATGCAATGTTCACCATAATCGAATAGCAAATTACTTGCGAGTACGGTAAGTACAAGTCAATTAGATATGAATAATTATGAATTATTATAAAAAATAAGCACTGAAATATTTTGAAAAGAGCCCAAGATGGTTTCGAATGGAAAATGATGGAGGAGGCTTACGTTCTGAAGAGGACATCTATAGGCTGAAGAAGAAGATGAGTTTAGTAAATAGCATGAAAAGATACAATTGAACATAACCTACTAAAAAGAACTAAAAAGTCTTTTGGAAACGAAGATAGCGATTTGGAGAGAACGGGTTTCAATTTAAAATATGGAGACCTATTAAACTAGAAATACCTATACCCATGCGTTACGGGCAAAATAATTTAATATGCAAACTCTATAATAAAATTTGTAAATATAGGTACTACATTCAATGAAATTTACACAAAGTTATTATATAATTTGACAAAGCTTCGCAATTTATTTTTTTGGTTCTCATTTTTTTTCATATTTGTTTATTTGTGGTCTAGATATATTGGTCGAGGTATAACCAATATCATCCGAAAATATCTATCTATCTACACTGTCATATCAAAACACCCTTACATTGAGATGGGTCGAAATGGCGAATCGGTTCACTACCAAAGTAAATAATATAAAAAAATCAGTGATGAGCATTTTGTACTACGTAGACTGAAAATCTTTCCCCTTTTTTTTCAGTATCCGAGCCTCTGTTCTTATTATTCCACTCATATTACCTACTCGTCCTACTATTTTCTACTCCATTCTACTATATTATTATAAACATTGGCCCTTTTTGTACTTTTGTGATGTCATTCTTATGTCATACTAGCTTTTACACCCGCTGTAAAGTAGGCAAATTTATATTTTTAAAAGTAAAAAATTAATGACTAGTTTATCTATACGAAATGTGATGTAGATTATCAGTAATTAGCCAGTGGTGAAGAGAGAGGGGGCCAATATTTAGTATGAAACAATATGAGGACTAAACTACGACTAATTCTACTTACGTACCTGCCTACTATCTACATACGTTTTAATACTAGGTGTGAATGGTGGATTAAATATTTGAATTTGCAATCTCTATAACGTTGTAACATGAGAAAAAACGATGAAGCACTTTCATAAAAAAAAAATCATATATGACCACACACCACCCTTGCATGCCCCAAATGATTTACATATTTTTTGTCTCTGGAGAAAGCTGATTCAATGTGGTATAGAATCGTAATATTGTCATCTAGTTTACACAATGAGTGTAAGTTTCAGAGCTCTAGCTAGTCTGAAAATCAGTTAGACAACAACGCCAAGTGAAACTCAATAAAATAGTGTAATAATAATTCCTACTTTTTCGTCGATCTAAAAAAATGCAAAAATCAATAATTAGATATTAGCGATTTCTAAATACTGAAATTTCAGGCACAATGCTTGGATTTTAGGCCCCGCGCATCTGAGCCTAATCCTTTGACATCCGTGATATCTGGATAGGTGAATGTTTCCCAGTATAATTAGGCTGATGAGTTTATATGTCAATCATGAATGATAATAATATGTAGACACTTCTGGCTGATAATACTGTGAAGTGCGTTTGGCAAATCTTGCCTTCGTGTACAAAGACATACGCACACGTGAAAATATTCTTTCGATATTATTTGTGTGTTTTTGTATTCAAAATGTGTGACGAAGTTCATATTTTTACGACGAATTCGTATGAAAATATTCATCTTGTTATTATCATAAAGACGAATAAAGCATTTTATTTTGCAAGTATTGTATTACCTATTATAATGATATTTTGTTTACTTTGGGTGTTTTGATTTTGATGTCACGTTTTTGGAATACCAACTCCGTTTCATTTATAAAAAAAATCACGTGACTTAGTATGTGTTATCTATCTAGTATTTAAAGTAAACTGAGGCATCATTACTACTACTACTGCTAGCCATTTGCGTTCCACTGCTGGACATAGGCATCTTCTAAACTCTTCCACTGTCTTCTATCTTGGGCTATCTGCTACCATCTGCGACCCGTAAGCTGGACAATGTCATATGTTCATTATCCGGCCACATCCGGCCTATTATCTCCTGAGGCATCATTACCTTTACATAAATAATCTTTCTAACTGACAATCCTATGGTTCCTTCCTTGTCCTTCATCCCATCCACTTATTTATTTATATATGTATTTTTATCTAAGTATAAGTATTCTATATATTATTTATATTTTTCTTCTTCTTCATAGACTTGTATGTATGTATTTTGTATATCAAATGAATGTCACAAGTGGTTGGCTAGCAGACATTGCCTACGGCAATAAACCCGCCATTTGTGAAATATTTTTTTTTTATAAAATTTTTGTTTATTAAATTATTCATATTCTTACGCTGTGTCCCTTTTGGGGTAGGCTAAAAACATCCAGGTATTATATTTCCCTCTCATGAACATAAAATGGATTAACTTATTTATTTGACCCAATAGTCCTTTAATTTATAGTACCTTTATGCTGGATTTCACCAACTTTTTAGGTAAGGAATCGCACAAATGGGTGGTTCATGTTTCAAATTTTGTGAGTAAAATTATGCTAGGTCTTAGGCTTTCTATATCTTGTCAGCCGGCGGAGGTTAGCTCAAGATTGTATTGTTACGCAGACAACGACAGACGAAATTAATAAAAATGTGGTAAAATCACAAAATAATGTCTGTAACACCCTATATACGAGAATAATGAACTTAAACTTAATATATTACTGTCTTGGTATATATTTTGCCTAATAATATTAGAGGTGAATATGTTTTGGTGAGAGTAGGTATGTCTAGAGGTGATAGTAGGTATCTACATAGGTGAGAGTATCTATGTACATATGTGAGAGTATATACGTACATGCACTAGCGGATCCAGGCTAGGGGGCCGAAGCCCCCCCCCCCCTCCTCAAAACCATGATTGACAATACTTTATATACAACTAGTTTCCGAAGAATCACATTATAACCACATCGTTTTCTCTCCATGTCACGAATTTTCTAAAACTACTATATTCCTTGGTAAAAAAGTTCGCCTACAGCGCTATTTTTTGATACTTTTATTATTTAAAGAAAATAAATCAAATGATAGGTATTGGTATCATGACCCCCTTCACTCAGTTTCAAAAAAAGTCGCCTGCGGCGCTATTAACGATTTTGATACCATAAGGTCATATTTTATTTTTATTTTACTTTTCAATAGATGTCAACAGGTTGACAATAATAAATATGAAAACAAACAAACAAATTCAAAAAAACCCAATAACAGATAGTCACAAACGCAATACAAACATATACATGCAAATAAAGAGCTTATCTACCCGCTTCTATAATTCACCTCATTCAATTCTTTCATTGTTATTATAATTCTATTTATTTTTTTTTTATTATATTTCACTTTTGTTTATATGCACACAGATACACCCACAAATATCTCTCGGTGTTGGGGTGATATGGGAAGGGATTTTCATGTGACGACCTTCAGCCCCCCCAAAATTTAATATTGGATCCGCCACTGCGTAGATGGGTGAGAGTGTTGGTAATAGTGAAAATTATTTAGTAAAGGGTTTTGTTTCTACACCTGCGTAAATTATATTTACCTACAAAACCATACAGAAGCTTCTAGAAGTTCTTGAGATTCTAACTACATTATACGATATACCTAATATAATATTATATACGTGTACGTATTATCATAAGAGATAAAATATACCGTTTTAAATGTGAGATATGAAAGATTTGCGCTCTAATTATATGCGACACGTATATACATCCGCCAAGCTTTGCAGAAAATTCGAAAGTCTACTGAATTTGGAGGTGAAACAAAAAATATTTGGCATTTTTCTAGGAGATTGCTTTTTTATTTTCCTAACAGAATCAAACAGTTATGGTAGTAAATTTTACAACAGAACAGACACATCACCAACAAACAAACCAGTAAAGATTCTACATTTCGCTCAATTACAATACCATGAACGGAAAAAACCCAAAAAAAAAAACACAGACTGTGATCAGTTAACTGGTGCAAATGATAAAATGCTGGAATGAACCGTATACATTAACTCTAGAATTGAACTGACTGTTATAATTGTTTGTTTATTGTGCTTGTATTTTTATAACATTTTGGTGAACATCAAATTTGGCGTAAATCAATTCGGCTAAAAAACGACAAAACTCTTAATAAATTCTCGCTACTCAAGTACTTGGAAGTAGTGTCAATATTTAATAATATAACAATATGTTACCTCAATTCTATATAGTACCAACTCAAGTTCTACTAATACTAGTTTGGGAGATAATGTTGGATAATATATTACTTGTTAGGTATATGGTAAATTCATAGTGTGGTGTGGAATTCTATAAAATACATTTAGTAATGGAACCATAATACTGTGAAATTATTATCTAAATAAAATTAGGTATACATTTACGATAACACTGTATTAAGAGTAAGTACATATATTGACATTTCAAAAATTTCATAAAGGAGAGACAACCGACCTAGATCTAGACAACGGAAAAAAATAGTGTAGATACACTGAACCTTTATCGAGAGAATGACCGTAAAAGATTTTTTTTAAGTACCATGTATAGATTTTTTTGAAATGAATCTGGGTTTACCGAAATAAACCCAAATACATCTTTGTACACAGAAAGATTAAAAGCTTGTGTTGTGAAGTGGAGTAAGTCGGGGATTGTACCCGCGCCCACTGGATTAGCAGTCGAGCGCGTTACCAACCAGGCTACCGACCTGAAAATAAAAAAAGACGTGAAAAACACTTCTGATCTTTTATCTGAAAGATAGCAACTCGTTTTCCGAAAGTTGCAGACATTTTTTTTCTGTTGATAAGTAATATGAATTAAAATCTAGGGATTGACCGTTAAAGTTTCTTGAATGAAGCGAAATTAACCCCAATAAGTTAAGAAAAGCTATTTCAACATCTTTTCACACGATTATTAAAAAATATTCGTTATTGAACAAGTAATATGTCGAAAGGCGGGCTTATTGCCTAGTGGCAATTTCCACTAGCTAACCTTCCCTTTCTTGACAAACTCTAGATATACTTTTTAGTAGATAGCGTACCTATTATTTAGAATATATAAATATTTAGGATATGAATCACAAGGAACGATCAGGAACAGAAGACAATTTGATAATACGGAGGATAATAATATTGTGCAAGGATGGAGAGATAGATAATAATACTTAATGTATGAAGAAGGGAAGAAACTGCGGTGAATGTAAGAGAATGTAGGAGAATGTATGTATGTAATGGGATCATTCGCATAATGATGCAGGAATTGTAGGGGTTATGTTTTGTTGTATGAGTTCTACCTAATATATTGCTGTTGTTGTTTGAGAGGTCACCATTAAGAATTTATTTATTTTTGTGAATATCAAAGAGACAATACAATACGACTTAGTAAAATACGTGGGTACCAACTACTGGATCCATAGAGCCCAGGATAGAGCGGCGTGGAAGCAGGTGGAGGAGGCCTTCGTTCAGGAATGGACGGGAGTAGGCTGATGATGAAGAAGAAGAATACAATTGGAGGGATGATTGGCTGTGAGACGAGACAATTGTTAGGTGAGAAATTTTCAAAAATATCTTGAGAGGTCATCTCAACAGATATACAGCGAAGGGTGGACTATCCATCGGGCTTAAGATTTATCATTGTTTGGCTTAAGCGATCACTTTTCACTCGAAAAACTTTAGGCATTCCGCCTATTTAGGTACATATTTATACTATAAGACAGAACATTGAAATGTCTATAAAACTATGTTATATTGATGCCAATTGGAGTGTTAATAGCTCCAGCTGGCATCTCGTCGAAAATAGTATAAATACGATTTAAAAAAAAGTAAAAAAATAAATTTCATAGATAATAATAATAAAGCGATTCGAGTGCAAATGCTGAACTGAGTGTAGGGGGCTCGGGTTAGGATTCGCTTAAATTAATGCCGACCACTTAGATGGAGCTTGCAAAGTATTACAAGACTAGTCATCGGTGGATGCTACATGGGATATCCCTTGTCCCAGATAGCATCTCGTCAACTGTATTATTAATACATCCATTGGTATGTTTCGTCACCTCCACGACAGGATTATCTATTCTCCTTTTATAAATAAGTAGTTACAATACTTTTAGCAACAGCAAAAATAAAAAGCTATCAAGAAGGAAGGGATGTAGAAATTAAATAATAATAATAGGTATGAAATGACACAAAGGAATGCTATATTGATGAAAATATATTCCGAAAGATTCAGTCGTTTCAAATCCATAATATTATACTTTATTTCGTAAATACAATACTACCTCATATTTATAACAAAGATGTACCTACCGCTGTGCCCCTTAATTCGACGTTTCAAAAAATATTTTTTTTTAAGATTTGTTTGCTTCTTTGCTCAAAATATGTGTCAACTATGAACTATGACTATGTTGACTTTGTTGCTACTGTTGGTCTCCAAAACTCAAAATTATACATTTTTTGCAATTCTTTTCTTCATAAAATATTTGTAATGGTGGTTAGAAGGATGTTTTAGGAAAATAACAAGATTTTTTTTCCAAAAATATCCTATATTTTAACCGGCCATTACGGGTGAAGTTAAAGTTTTAAAAAAAAGAATTCAGTAAGGATTATTTTCGTCATTAACCACTTTCTCCAATCTCTTACTATATTTCTTAAAAATGCGAAAAACTGCGAAGGGAGACCTTTTCGGGGGGGCAGGGGGGGTTGCGGCAGGATTTTGATAGACAACCCTAGTGCAATGTATTACCCTATTGGTAAACTATCATTTAAACCAGATTTCGGTCAAATTTAATAACAGATGAGTCATTTTTTAACGATCGTCTCTTATGCTAAAAGAATCTTTTGAGTATAATCCATTTCTATGATGTTCGTTCTTCGGGTTTCCTTACTGCGTTAGTGGTTGAATAACCGAGGTTTCGGCAGTGATATACTACTGCCATCTTCAGTAAGGAAACCCGAAGAACGAACATCATAGAAATGGATTCATTACGCTGCGAAAGCCTACAAGATTATTTTGAGTATAATATTGAAAAAGTGGGCAGCGACTGTAGTAGGCAATGTTTGTACTGCAATGTAATCATTAAAGGCCCTTGAAAGGAGAAGGTTGCTGCCCACCCTACTTATAATATTTCATCGATAAAAGACTATTGAATTATAGCAAATAAAAGGAAGAATGTGAAAAGAAAGACCGATAGAAGTTATGAAATGATAGTAGCTGCCTATTTAGATAATATCCCTTTTCACTGACTCCTTAGGCACTCTTTTATCTAGACATGATCTGAAATCATGCTGATCTGAAACTTTTACACTCAGATAAGTACTCCGTTTGTGCTGATTGAAAAAAAAATAGAACCAAAATTTTATGTCTTCACACCCTAGAGCTGTTTTTCGCGCTCGTCCAAACGATACCAAATACGCCCTTCCGAGGCGCTTGGATTCCTTTATTTAAATGGCGCCTCCCACCAAGAATAATAGACTGAATCAAAATTTGTAAAAATATATGACTTCTACTCGTGAAGCACTTTCGTTAAATACGAAACACGGCGGTATGCGGCGACTGGACCCTCTCGATCGCTCGGTGTCTTTCGAGGTTTGATTTGGATAAAATCTGACTTGCGATCTGGATTTACTTTCCAACGCCCTTTCATACGATACCACACAATATGACCTCATCACCTCAAACGCTTTGCATCTTTTTTATCTCTGGAGAAGGATGATCCAATTTTATGGAGAAACGTATTGTCACTGAGTTTACGTACGTTTGGAAACAGGTTTCTAAATAGTCAGTAAGTATGGTTGTAAAATCGGTTCTAAGATTTTGTCACAGACAGAAAACAAAAAATGAAGTAACATAAAATCTTGTAAAAAAACAATAAGTGTGTACTGTTTTTGCTGACTTTACCGGGTTTATATTCAACTCCTGTATTAAGAGTATGCATACCGTCATTTCAAAAATTTCTAAAAACGGGAGACCTTATATCTCGACAACCGTTACTAAATATACTTTGGAAAAAATAAGGTAGATACACTTTATCTAGGGAATAACCGTAAAAGATTTTTTATATCTTGTTTAGGTTTCTCATTTTTTTTAAAACACCTCTGATCTTTTTCTCGAAAGACGGAAACTCGTTTCCCGAAAGTCGCAAAGTAAATTATTTTTTTGTACTGATAATATGCAAAATAATCTAGGGAATAACCGTAAAAGTTTTTTGATAAACGCAAAATTATTGGTATTGCGTATTGATATTTTGTACTAATGTACCTGTCAATGTTTGTTTTTGTGACTGTATCATGTTCCATGTGTAATAAATAAATAAAAAAAAAAATAACCCCAATAAATGAAAAAAAACGCCATTTTTACCATTTTATCGTGCGATTTTGAACCTTAATGCCGTGGAAAATGGCTGTGACGTCATTCTTGGTGCTAAGCCCTTGAATTCAGTAGATAGATATACACGTGTAAGTTGTACCTTTTTTAGGAAATTAATGCCCGATCCCACCAACTACCACCTAGGAAGCAGACCCCTAAGGAATTTCCATACAAAACCACAGATAATTTGTGTGATTATTATAACTGTCATAACCTTTAAGATATAAATCCATACAAAATACAGCATGCAGCTACTTAAGTGAGGGAGATTCTGGGCGGAGATATTTGGGCACCTAACTAAGTAGAGCTGCATGCTGTATTTTGTATGGATTTATATCTTAAAGGTTATGACAGTTATAATAATCACTGAAATTATCTGTGGTTTTGTATGGAAATTCCTTAGGGGTCTGCTTCCTAGGTGGTAGTTGGTGGGATCGGGCATAAGTTTATTTCGAGATAAAAGGATCGGAGAAACTAAATTTAATCCGTTCTGAATAAATATGCTCTACCTAGAGTTGTAGATATTTATTGTATTTAGGGCCATGTCAATATTGAAGATAGGTAGGTAATATTTGCTTTTTCATCAAAACATTCAAAATAATAGAAAAGTATGTAGACCCCGTATGTAGTGCGTACCCTTAAATATTATAATTTTCTTTGTAACTGTGTCAGAATATAACGCTTAATTTTTTTTTCAATTCTCATGACTCGTAACAATAACTTGCTAGTAATACAATAAGATCCGCTTTATTGTATGGTTCATGATATTGTATAACTTTTTGGAAAAAAAATATGCTGAAAATAATTAGTTTAGTTAATTCACTTATTAGTTTGGAAAATCGAGCGTTTTCGTTGACTATTCTTTCCCTATCCCTATCATGATCACTTAGCTTTAGATCTCTTTACAAAATTGAGCGGGGTAAACGACAAATGCGCTCGATTTTCAAAACCAATAGGTAACCTACCTATGTAAAGACTAAAATAATATACGTTTTTAGCATATTTTTATATTTTGCAGACAATAGATACGAAAAATAAATTAAAACAAACGAAACAATTAAACTTAAACTGTTTGTTTAGCATATTTTTCTCGTGTATTTTCACATAACATTCAGAATCACAAAGTTTTTCTCGTAGAAAATTATTTGTCAATTATATATAGGTATTATTCGCTGTGGCAACTTTGACGAGTCCAAGTGCCTGCAAATGGACTATGGACGATTCAGAACAATATACAATTCAGGTCGGTCATTTTTGACGGGTCATTACTAAAAGAGTTGTATAATACAGTAAGAAAATAATAATATGTCCGTATGTTTAGAGAATGCTTACAAAGGAGAATAATATAAGAATATAGGTAAATTTATATAAGAAACATTTAAATTTCTACATTTTCATTATTGATTCAAGTCGATAGAAAATTATTGGACCTTTTAACATTCAATAGAAACCCCTATAGGTATGTGCTATGGAACAGAAAGAAGGTATAACATATTACTCCTTCCGAGAAAATACAATATGGATATTGGGTACGGCGTATTTTGAGTTTCATGAAAAAAGCCCACACGAAAAAATTAGGAATAGAATAAACCCAAAAAGGAAAAAAACGTATTCTGCTCAACAGAAAAAGTCAAATTTTCTATTTTGTTCTATAATGTAATATATTTTCAAGGCGCGTTCCTTACTGGGTAGGAAGAGAGATCATGACGCAAACCTCTCTACCATTACACACAAAATAAGAGGGCTGTTTTTATTTTTAGAGGGAGGTATTGTAACATTTAGGTATTTATTTGAATAGGAATATATTGTGTAAGTGAAAAAAAATTTACAGTTCCATGAAATTGAATTATTTTGACATAGATAAATTTTAATCGCATACCAAAACACTAAAGGTACAACTACATTAGAATTTGAATATCTTGTGTCGACCATAATAGTTGTTTCTTTTTTGGGTTTTACATCTTGATTTTTTTATTATTTTTTTCTGTCTAGGCAATAGCCATGGTACAAGCAAATTAGAATTTGAGCATCTTTCGTTGACCGTAATAAAAAAAGTTTTTTTTTCTTTTAGGTTTTATTCATCTTGAGTTTTTTTTTCTTTGATTTTTACTGGTCTCGCAGTATTATAACGTACCTATAACGTATTAATATTCTTTCGAAGGGTATATGGAGAATTATTTCACCATGGTTTTTCCATATTTAAGCCATAAAATAAATGTAGGAATTAGGTAGTTATGCTAAGCTACTAACCATTTATCGAATCTGAATAATAATGTACTGATATTTTCCATTTTAATGGTCCATATACGTTTGTGGCAAATTTGAATGTGGGTTGTCATATTTTTTATAATTATTTCCATAATACCCTTAATCTCTTTTGGGAAAGGAAGAGAGGACCAGCGTTGGTGGCCATTTAAGTCCTTAAGGTTACTAATTAATTGATTGAAGTAATATCAGAAGATTTCCACCTACTTTTAGGAGATTCTATTGCCAAATCCCACCAACTTTTACCCAGGAAGGAGAGCCCTAAGAAATTTCCATACAAAAACAGATATAATATTCTATTTATTGAATAAAGAACATCAGCTTCCAGCTAAACCACAGTCTAAATCCATACGAAATGTTAAATGCAACTCACCTACGTTAGGTGCCCAAATATCTCCGCCCAGAGTAGGTGAGCTGCATGTTGCATTTCATATGGAATTAGGCTGTGATGGTGCTGGAAGCTGATGTTCTTTATTCAATAAATAGAATATTATCTCTGTTTTTGTATGGTAATTTCTTAGGGCTCTCCTTCCTAGGTAAAAGTTGGTGGGATTGGGCATATGACTAATTAGGGACTACATAAAATATGGCAATCACTGTCTTTCAAAAATTTTACATACCGGTAAAACGGGGTGTCTTTGTGCCACCAGGAGTGAGATTGTACCACACATAAATATCGTTTTCTCACTTACGTGATGTTGTATTAGATCCAAATAATAATAATCGTTTCATAAGCAACGTATCAACCCATTTATTTCAATCATTTTAAAAATACACATTTTTTTACGTAGTTAAATACATACATAGAAAAAACTACAAAAAGGGGCACAAATTATTGGTTCTAGAACGGTTCTAGGACTGCTCTAGAACCAATCTAGGAGCTTAATTTGTTACTAGGGGTACCTATTCAATTTCAATCGGGTGCACACGAAGCCTTCCGAAAAATCCGAAAGTAGTACCTACGTAAATCTGGCAAAAAAGGTGAGGTAAGCCGCATGTAAGTGAAGCTGAGATAAACACGTTCAAAGTACTTGTAGACATAAGCAATACCATCTCTAGTAGGGAGGATATACGAGTTAGTGGGATACACCATTTCTATTTCATAACAACACAATATTGGAAGCATTTTTCAAAGGTTTACACAGCGTAAATATTTTTGTGGCTTAGCTCGGGTTAGCCCTCACTGCCTCAAACTATGTATTAGAATATAGGTTCCTAACTTTACATTGTTATAGGTATCGCCTATCTAAGGAATATTGTTAAAACGGATGTTGAAAATCCTTGGGGTGATATCCACGTAGCTCCGTAACGCTCTTCGAAATGGATTGACGGATAGCTCATGTGGGAATCGGGCTACATCCTCTCTTTCCACACACCCTGATACCCAAATATTGACGCCTGTGTAAAGTCAAAAGGTTGTGTTTGAAAGAATACCTACATCCTACTAGCTTTTGGGCCCGGTAACAGCCAAGGAATATTAAAATTTTAATTTTAACACTAGAAGAAATTTTACCAATGCAGATCTGTAGGTAAGTGTGTATGTTTGTTTTAACAGCTTTAAAATAACAACTGTTTTAATTATTGTTTTTCAAAACTTGTCTTACGATATTTTGTCAAAAAAGGTAAGAAACTACGTTTTGGAGTTTTATGAATATCTAAGACATAGATACGAGTACAATACATTCGAAAAAATATAAAAAATGAGTGCGGTTCAAATATGGAAAAATATATGATTCGATTTTATACTAAACGTTTTGAAAAACTTGGATGGGGTGAAAAATAACCAGATCCCCTGTACTTTCAAAGTAGTACCCATTGGTAAAAATGTGACTGAAAATATGATAGACGGAGATACTATAAATATAAATAAAAGATAAACATAGAAGCAATAAATATAGTAGAACTGAGAAGACCAGGCAGACAATATTGACCTGTTGGATGTCCACAAAATAACAAGGTTTCGAAAGAAGGCAAGTCTTCGCTCAGAGGATGCGGGGGACAGAAGGATTTGGAGGATGAGGACCAGGAGAACCGAACCCTAATAAATGGGACAAAGGCGAGGGTGAAAAAAAAGAGTTTCGAAGACGTAAATGCAATGCAAAAGTGTCATGCCCGGATACAACAATAAACATAAGTTCGTATTTAATAAAACCAATATGACTTCGATTGTTATAGAAGGTTTCTGTATTATCGACGTTGCTTGTAAAACTTAAATCGCATTATTTTATCTCTTTTATCATTCATACTGGTGGAACTACCTGCTAAAATACCTTGGGAATAATAAATTTAATCTATGAATTCCAAATATTCACATAATGTTGAGAGCTGAAGGTATTTTTCTTTCAGTATTTCGTATTGTTAAAGTGGGGTATACAAACTATGTAGTTACTAAGACGTGTTGCTGTATCGAGGTTAAACACGGACGATTGTATCCGAAGTAGCCAAGAAGCGAGCCTATTAGAAATCATTGGCGGCTTATGACATTTGTTGTTACAGGTGGGGATCAATGGGTCAGATCACCTCCAAAACAACAAGGTATTGAGCAAGGTTGGAAAAACAAGGCTTAATTGCCCAACAACGATCCAATTGAACAGGTCATAACATCATAGACCCCAGTCAAGATGAATACAGTGGCATCATTACGTGGAGTTTAATTTGTTACCTTTAAAAATGAACTTCCACAATGTACCGTCGGTCAGTCAAAAATCTTGATATTATGAATGCAGTACTACTACTACGATAGCGGGCACTAACAAGTTAATACTTTAGGCGACACTAGCGCCATCCACGGTAGCAACACTACACTCATGACCGAGTCGTAAGGTAAAGTCTACCGCGGTCCGCGACCGCAAGAAGTAATTCATATTGACATCTAGTTTAATTAATTATATTAGTAGGCTTATGAAAGAATAATAAATTATATTAATTGATATATCTTTTTCCATTAATAACATTACAATATTTAATCTCTTAATTTTCTATAAAAAGGGTGACTGGATCAATATTCTACGAGTATATTAAAGAATAGGAAAAAAAACCAAGGCAAGCTGATGCTGATGTTGTGATTTTAATCAAGAGAGCTAGCCAATTATTTCCAGAAAATTCTTAGAAGAAGAAAAATAAAAATGTATATTTATTATTTAATGTAAGGATTCGGGAGTCTTATCTTTGATTACGGCAATTCTCCCGTCATTTAGGATATGATGACGACAGCCCTGGCAGCGTTAAGCAGCAGAAACGCCAACCTTGCAGCAATTTGTATAGTATGCCTTTAATGGTCTGACCAATTCAAACAAGGTTGCCACATCCGTCCCTT
The DNA here is from genome assembly GCA_963576895.1 of Ceraclea dissimilis. Taxonomy (NCBI): domain Eukaryota; kingdom Metazoa; phylum Arthropoda; class Insecta; order Trichoptera; family Leptoceridae; genus Ceraclea; species Ceraclea dissimilis. Next base: position 1,603,516 of record OY756365.1, read on the forward strand.
ATTATTGTGAATATAATGCGGGAAATAAACTAATCGAAAATTTTTAAAAAATCTGACGAATACTATGTATGTAAAATGAATGTTAACAAGTTTTAATGGTAGAGCCACGTAAAGAGGACGAATGACGAAAAGAAAACAAATAAAATAGAAAAGTGATGATGATGTTGAGATGGTTGGGACAAGTGGAGGGGATGAATGATCAAAGAAAATATACATCAGTGAAAAAAAGGTTACGTGAATGAGAATGAGAAATAAAAAGTGTATGGAAATGATGTCGCCCAAAAACCACTTGGCCCGACCAAGTCGACCAAATCCTCAAGGATGGACGTGTTTTCAGTAAAATGAAAAATTGCATCAATGCGACGGAAGCAATAAGTATAAGTCTAGGGAAGTCTGGCCTTCTTCTCTCTGCCTACCCCGAAAGGGACGCTCGCAGCGTAATGGGATATATACATATTATATTCATTCGATGCAGTTCTGGATGTTGGTAAAGGGTTCAAAATTACATTATTTATCAACAAACAAAAGAAAGTGAAACACGGGATACGGGATATTATAAAATTTGTTTGCGTATCATGCATGACCCACATATTGATGTAAGGTTAGTAGCTGTAAGTAAGTGAGTAGGTACTGTATTTTAGTGTAGACGATTTCTAATCGTTACAAATGGGATCACGTGTCGTCCCAACTACCAGTCATAATCTCCCGTATTGCCTAACAACGTTTCAAAGAAAATACGGGACGACATTAGGGTTGGACATGTAGGGGTCACGGAGGCCGATAGTTTTACGGGAATATTAAGTGCTTTAGATATTATTATGATTATGGGATCAATTCAGTTCCGCATAATGAAAATATTCTCCATACACACACCCACGCAAAAATGTATTAACAAAATATTTTTAGCAATTTCGCTAAATTATTTCTACGTCCAAGGCATTTTGACCGTCAACACTGGGAGATAAAGCAATTATGACGTAATTAGAGCAAAAAATGATGTAATTAGAGCAATCATAACGTAAATAGAGTTAGGGTTGAGAATTTTCGGAGCAAGAAATCAGGTAATTGGTGTAATGTTGGGATAACAAGAGTAGGGAATGAGGTGATTTGAGTAAGGAATCAGGCAATTTGAGTAATTTTGGGGAAATAAGAGTACGTAATTTGGTGATTAGAGTATTAGGGGATATGTATTTTGGAGTGAATAATCAGGTAATTAGAGCAACTTTGGGTTAAAAAGAGTAAGAAATGAGTTAATTATAGAAAGGTATTAAAAATAACTCGAATCGTAGAGCAGCTGCCTTAAAATGGAGTTGGGCAGGTCACGTTGCCAGCAGACGCTCAGATTCTAGATGGATCAAAAAGACTCTCGAATGACAACCTAGAACGAACAAAAGGAGCGTAGGAAGACCTCATAGGCAAGATGGTCTGACGATGTGAGGTGAGTCGCAGGAAGCAAGTGGATGCAGCATGCCCAGGATAGGGATCTGTGGAAAATCAATGGGGAGGCCTATGTTCAACACTGGAATCAAAAAGGCTGAGAAAAAAGAAGAAGAAGTGGACGACATTGATCGTACAACTAGACTGAAATAGCAATGGGCAGGGAACATAGATAGACAAAAGGATAGTCTGTGGGAAAGACGAGTGATAGAATAGAATCCAAGCTTTGGAAAAAGGCCCATATCCAGCAATGGAGAGACCAGAGCTGGAAAATAAAAAGTCGTAAACATTTTTAAAACATTTTTTAAGGTTGATAGAATATTCTGTCGAAAATGATTCACCGATGTTAACGTCAACGACATTTTAATCAGTGCCTACCTACGTCTCGTTTTATTATTTCGGCTATACCCATAACATGCGTTACAGTCAATGTTGACAATACCAACAATCAACGAATTTCCTTAGATAAGTTCAGTTTTTAAAGTTTTGCAAAATACTGTTTTTTAATTTAAGGTTATCTTTAGGTATGGTTTTGTATGATGATTTGGTAAGGTTATTGGTAATGTTTCACCATAATAAAAAAGATAACTATGATAATATCATAATTATCGTTAATTTTAAGTTTGGACTTTTAAAAATGAGCGCAGCGTGCATAAACACATTCGTTTTCGTAGACAAAATGTTACTACTAACGATCAGTCTGAGTACACCGTTCTTCCTAGTATCGGCCAGTTTTCTTCTTTTAATGTCTCGGTCACAGTGTCTACTCTCCATCCCTAGTAAACAATTTTAACGCATTGACCAAAATACATTATTATTATTAATCATTTTATGGCAAGCAGCCTAGGTTGATGGGCCCAAATCTGTGCTATCCGTCGTTCAGAGAAAGTCATCAAATCTGTTTTTAAAAATGTTCACTGATGGTGCTTGTATCACATTAAACGGTTCCACATATTCACCAATCTATTGCAAATAAAATTCTTTCTCGGATTACTGTGAAACCGCTCCTTGGTGAGGTTCATAGAATGTACTCTCAAATGGGCATGGTATTCAGGGTGTTAATGATAGTGAACTCTTTCTTTTGGAGTACTGGAAGTTCACGGGGGAATACTTTCCTGGACACTTAATGCAATGTCTGATGTCGTATATTGCCTTTAAGTTATTGATCCATACCTTGAGTTACCTAACGCTTACGGCTATCAACGGCAGTTGCGTCACTTAATAATATATTGTCAATAAGACAATATTAAGTGCCTGTATTAAAATGTTGGAAAATTTGATCAATAATGTCGCGACTGGAGTTATTTGTCCATAGTACTTACCCTCGAATACCTGAGTGGATATTTTTTAGTAAAATAATATAAAAATACATATTTTTTACCTGCCTAAATTTAATGTATCTCGCATTTACCTTTAAAGGACCAGAAAAAATGTTTATAAATAACATATACCTAAAGCGTTTTTCTAGTGCAAAAAATAAACTAATTCATGAATAAGCCATTAAACCTGTCTATTTCGAAAGTTTTGACGTCATTAATTTCTTGTGTTAAGGCCTTTTTATTCTTCTTCAGCCCTTGTCTTTCCACTGCCGGATATATACCTACCTCTTTCAAACATTTTCCTTACTTTTTTTTCACTTCCCTTTCTCACTCACTGTCTACTCGCTACCAAGGTTGCCCTAAATCTCTTTCGATCCATCTTTTATTTGACAAAAAAGGCCTCCATTTAATAAATCTGGGTATCCACTTTTTTTTTGTTATGTGTAATTGCCATTTCAATCCAGCTGTACGATCCATGACGAATTACTTAAATTCTTATTCCCCCAACTTTGCTCTAATTACCTGATTATTTACTCAAAAATACATATCCCCTACTCTAATGAACACATTCCTTACTCTTATTTCCCCAAAATTTCTCTGATTATTTACTCAAATCGCCTTATTATTTCTTTCATTCTCATGTCTTTCCATGGATCGTTGTGTACACTTCAATCTTTTGCCACTTTTTTGCATAACGACTATAGTGTAGTAAAACAAAAAATACATGGTTGTTAAAAAAACTACTTAACTTTGTTCCATATAATTAATTTATTGCTCTATAATACCCGACAATAAAGCTCGTACTAAGTCTGAAGAAAAATATGAAAAGTTCCACCCTCTGTTCAAAGCTCCTTCGTTATGATGAAAGTCACGTGTACGCTGTGAAGTGTTCGTTGAAGTTATAATAGTGATGTAACTCGACTGTGGAATTATTTGTGTACTTACACGCCAAAATAAATCGAAAAAAAATCGTAAAAATTCGCGAGTTTTTAACAATCGCAGGTGCGGTAAATTTTGAACGTTTGAAAGGGCAGTAAATATTTTTGTATCAAGTAGTTATCTCAACAAATATTTACAGCAAAGGATGGACTTTCCATCAGGCTTATGACTGATCGTCGGCTGGTTTAATGTGATCAAGATGACTTATTCCAGCCCATCCATCTGCTGCGCCCGCCATTAGAAGAAAGTGATCATAGCACAGCGATAGAATACCGGTTTGTCAGGTTGAGAACTGTGTAAGATTACCCTTGCTGTATATCTGTTGAAATAACTACTTGTCAAAATGTTCAACTACGACATGTAGAAAATCCGATGTTTTCACAAAATATAATAGGTCACCATGAGTTCTAATATGTGCCAATGAAGAACTCAACTGAAGCTGACAAAAAGATTCACATCCAAATCACGAAAACACTAATGCCCAATCCCACAAACTTCCACTTAGGCAGGGAACCACTAAGTAATTTCCATACAAAAATGGAGATAATGTAATGGATGAATAGAGCACAACAACTAGAACAGCATAATTTCCATATGAAATTCTACATGCGACTCTCCTACGTTAGGTGCCCAAATATATCCACCCAGAATCTCCCCTACTTAGGAGAGTCGCATGTAGATTTTCATATGGAATTTATGTTCTTCTAGCTGATGTGCTCTATTCATCCATAACATAATCTCTGTTTTTGTATGGAAATTACTTAAGAGGTCCCCTGCCTAGGTGGAAGTTGGTGGGATTGGGCTTAAGTCTTCTTGAACGATAGAGCTGTCAGTGCTTAAAATTATGTTACTGTGCTTGCTCCGACCATCGAGAGCTCTCTCAAGAATATACTGAATAATAAACTGTAGATGCAACTTATGCAGCCAGTAAGTAACCAGTTATCACACTTTGAAGGATAAATATGCGGTTTACCATCAATAGTCGAACTGGTCAGTCAGTCACAAAGAAGTCCCTTGAGGAGACCATCAGATCGGACATGGAACACCTGGAGCTTACTCCAGAAGACTGCCTTGATCGGAGCAGATGGAGAGAGAGGATCCGAGCCGCCGACCCCAAATAAATGGGATTAATGGGAAAGAAGATAGAGAATAATCTGCAGAGGCAACTCATGCACCCAGTAAGTAACCAGATATCATACTTTGAAGGATGAATATACGGTTTTCCATGAATACTCCCTTAGAACTTGGCCTGATCAATGATCATGTTAGGCAAAAATAAATAAACCGCTGACATATTCATGTTCTCCTAATAGGTTGGTTTTAATATCATCATGTATGTAAGTAGGTTAGGCCACGATGAACAAGACGTCAATATTGTGAAAATTTCAAAGGTTAATAGTTTGACATTTGAATGTAATGCTATACCTGCTCCACTTACTAACGAATTTGTGGAAGCGGCTTTAACAAAATAATATGTCTTCTTCTTCTTTTTTTTTCTTTCTTTTCTCGGGTTGACTGTAAGACATTGCCTTGCAATAAGTCCGCCTTTTGGCACACTGCATTGTCTTGTGTTATATATATTTACTGGCCAATAAAGATTTATTTATTTATTTATCTTTTCTTAGATCTTGTTACCTGTTTGTTCAAGAAGGCCCTCATTCTTGGAAGGCTTAAGTCCAGCTGTCCCTCCGTCTTTATGGCTAAATACGCAAAATACTTTCTTGAACTGAAATTTTTGTGTAATCTACGCATATCCATGCCTTAGTATTTTGCATATATACCACATAACATTTGAGAGACCGGAGTCAGAGATTAAGGTCGTAAGAGCTAAGGTATTAAAATGCCTCAGAAGATATGTTGTGAATATGTGATGGTTTATAGATGGTACGGACGTAGAATTACTATAGGACCTATGTACAGTACATCTATTTTTTCATACTAAATAGTGACCCCCTTATTCTGTATCGCTGTCTTCTTATCGAAACGACAGATTTTCAGGACTTTTTTTAGTTATCAATAAAATTCATATTCTATCATTTGGTTACTTTTTTCACAGATAGCGAAAAGTTGTTTTGAAACGCAGAATGCATCGTCAACACTGAGATTCTAACCGGCATCTTCAAACTAGAAGTCTGCATTCCGACCAACTGCCTCTATCGTGTACCTATAATAGGTTGAGATAACCCATGCAACCGCATTGTGTGCAGTGTTGTGACGGCGACCAGAATCGTTACATGTGAATATAAACATACTCGTATCTATAGATTCACAGCTCTATGAATGTGACCTACTGCGTGGAATGAACGTAAGTTAGTACCCCCAGTTGGCAACCCCTCCGACTATTATAAGGGCTGATAGTCAGACTAAGGCTCTGCAATTTATTATACAACTACTACCTATAGTTAGTACTACCCATTACATAACACACATTCACCATGAGGTTAAATTGTTCCACAAAATTTATTCCACGCGCTTATACTTTGTCTAGGGCAAAAATTAATGTAGGCAATTATGAAATTTATAAAGCTTTTCATACAAAGTGTAACAAAGTACGTAGCAATTGTAAAGAAACTTATTTGAGGCAACGGGTTATAGGTAATATAATACCACCACTCCATTTCCGAATATCGTGGTGGTAGGCAGTCGCTAGTAGACTGAGTTAATCCGGTGGGCGCGGGTTCGATCTCCGATGCCCACCTACTCCACTTCACGACACAAGCTTTTCAAGCTTACTCTGAAGTGTATAAAGGTGTAGGTATTTGGCTTTGTTTCTATAAACCCAGATTCATTAAAAAAAAGATTTTGAGTGTTCAGTCTCAGGTTGACTGAAAGATATGGTTTTTGCAATAAGTCCGCCTTTTTGCACACTACCATTATCTTGTTTTGTAACTATGTGCACTTTTCTTTGGCCAATAAAGATTTATTTTATTATCAAAAGTCTACGAGGTCCATTCAATCCTAGCCATCTATCCCTGAATACGCCTATTGCTTCCTGCACACTCGTTTGTCATACACACTCTTTGATCCCTTTATAAAAGTAAGGTAAATAACCATCGCTGCTATGTAGGTGAACAGGATGTTAAAAAATGTTCGGTTTGTTGATGCGGGCACATACACAGTTAGGTAATCACATTATACCTACATCTTTGTACACTACACAGTAAGCTTGAAAAATTTGTGTTGTGAAGTGGAGTAAGTCGGCATCGGGATCAAACCTGCGCCCATTTGGTTAACAGTCGAGAGCGTTACCGATCACAGAAATATGAAATGGTTTTACTAATACTTTTGTTATTTATTTGCAAAACAAAAAAAAATAAAGAAAGCTAATACTATTTTCTTTCGAAAATTTCGTAATGGTATGAATGTGTGAAAGTGTGATATTTTAAGATAGCGTTCACAGTTCAACAACATGACTCGCGAAACGTTGAAAAATTTTTACGATTCATCATCGTTGAGCTTAAAAAAATCACAAAGTAAAAACGAAAATTTAAAACTTGGATCATTAGTAAATCGATCACACCTTAAAAAGTTTAAAAACTTTCAACATCCCAAGTTGAACGATTCATTTTCAACACATTTTTGTTGAAACAAAGTTTGACCTAGTTAGATGTATTTTACTATATAGTAGGAACTACAGAAACAGACAAGTCTCGTATAGTTGTAGTATTTGTGCTACGTTCCGATTTAGTAATGTGAGCACTGTTCGTAGTCGTACTGTGTGCGTGCTTATTATCGTTCCGTTTTTTTTTTAACTTCGCTTGCGTATAGCGACATGCGTTCACAACGCTTAGATGATTAGGATAGAGCAGTGTGTGTTGTAACCGCATGAAATGCATTATAGGTTTGAATACAGCCGAGAGAAACATACCCACTGATGTGTTAGCTGGTTTCAAAATGGAAAAGGATACTAAAAATTAGGTTTGACCATCGCCAGGCCAGAATGACAGACTGCACTTGCACAATACTGCTCCGATTTGGCTAGTGCACGCACAGTGCTTTCGCAATTTCTAGCAATGCGCCATCCGATAATAACAAGGTACTAGCAATGCAAATGTTGAGAAAAATAACAACCAGTTCTCAAATATCATCACATTTTAAAGACAGATGGATGCTTATTAGTCCAAAATTACCGCATTTTTTTTAATTGTAGGTAGGTACTTATTATAGGTCCGTTAAAAAATCGCGCGAAAAGTCAAAATCACTAAACTTGCTAGGTAGTTAGAACTCGGTATTTGAGATGACGATTTGTCACACCGTACCACGCGTTTATAATGTATGCGCTATTTGTAGTTTGAGCGCAATTCGGAAAGCAGCCCTTGTTGAATAGTGAGGACTATACTTTACAGTATAAGCACAGATATAGACATAGAAAATAAGATAGACATAGTAGTTGTAGTAAAGGGTAGACGTCACGTAATTCGACTTAATATGGACGCCCCGTGCTTCATATATTTTACTCTTCAAAATGTTTCTAATTCTGCTCTCTCCTCTTCTTTCAGTGAGGCGAAAATCCTACTCAAGGTACATCGAAATTTTAAGTCAATTTCTTGTTTTTCGATGAATTCGTATTTTCGTACCAATCAGGTATGCCTACTTTGTTGAAAATGTACCTAATACGAAGAAGCGCGACCAAGAGATGACATGAAGAGTACGTATTCCCGGGATGTGATTTTTTTCACATTTTTTCTTTCATACTTTGTCGACTATCCTTTGACGGTTAGACGTTCAGAACTTAGCATTTTTTTTTCAACAACGAGGTTTGTTGACATATTTGAATGTCATACAAGTGTTTGCGCAAAGAGGATATATGTTTAAAGTGAAAGAATGTACCTATAATAATCGACCAAAGAACTTGGCTACTTCTAAAAGTTTTCTTAATGGGCTATAAAGACGTATCCATCGCGTTTTTTTCACTGTGTATATTTGTTTTTTCACCTCAAATGGAGCTGGGCTGGGCAAGTTGCAAAGTGCCAAGACAACCGATGGACAAAGAAGATAATGGAATGGCGACTAAGAACATGCCGAAGGAGCGTCGGTAGACCCCAGGCAAGGTGGTCTGATGATATTAGGAAATATGTCGGAGGGAGATGGGTGCAGTGTGCCCAGGACATGGAGTTTTGGAGGATCGAAGGTCCCCTTTTAATAGCTAGGTTTATTTCGAATTGAAAAAAACACCTGGTGGATATGAACTTGATAACATTTCGACGTTTTTTTTCATAAGTTCATCGATCGGTGATTGTCATTCCTAAGTCCTCAGTAGGGTTGTGTTCTCGTTAAGTATCACGGTAGGCGAAGGACATCTCTATTATACAACGTGAGCACTAGATTTGTTACCTTTGACGAAGGTATCTATCCACTACCTACGAACATAGCCCATATTACTTATTCTACGTAGGGCTTTACCCATGGACGTCGTCAGGGGGTGCAGGGTGGGTGCTGCCTTCCCCTAGATATTGGAATAGGTATATTTTTTCATACTAAATGCTAAAACCTCACAAAAAATCTCATTAAAACCACACATTTTCTCATCACGTCATAAAGTTTATAAAACTAGTATGAAAATCCATGAATATACATTTTTTTTTATAAATGAATTTGGGTTGATCGGAATAAACCAAAATATATCTTTGTACACTTCACAGAAAGCTTAAAAGCTTGTGTTGTGAAGTGGAGTAGGTCTGGGATTGAACTCGCGCCCACTGGATCAACAGTCGACTGCGTTACCAACCAGGCTACCGACCACCTCAAAATTGTTTCATAAAAAAAATATTGCTTTTATGCATTTTTTATTCATATTATTGTACAAATTATTATGTACATTTTCAAATAAACCAAACCACATTAAGACCTTCTTCACTATGTCTCACAAAAAAATTCGCCTGCGCCTGCTATTTACGAGTTTTTCATACTATATCATTTTTTTAATGCACTCTAAGAAATGATTCACCAGAATTCCTGTTATTATAGTGATATTCCTGCTATATTCGGGACCGTAAGAATTTCTCGTTGATTCTGCAGGAAAGCTTACCGCTGATTTAACAGGAAAGTATTCCCGTTAACATGCAGGATTATACCGATATTTCTCTATTGCTACACTGTCGTAACGACATTCTTTCCTGTTAAATTTGCAGGTTAGGACTGATATTTCTCAATTGCGGCACTGTCATAACAACATTCTTTCTTTTTAAATCTGCAGGTTTTTAGTGATATTTCTCAATTACTATACTATCATCTCTAAGTTCTTTCCCAGAAATTTGGCATTGTTGGCCCAATATTTCCTTAGTATTATTAATGTTAATTATACAATAGGTATTTACAATAAAATTTATCATTCCATATAAAAACTTGTAGGTATCTCTGATATTCCCTTTAATAATTGCCAATAATCTAGCACTTGCATATGTCAAACGCTGTCACATCAAAAGTATTATTTGTTGTATTATTCTGTTTAATTATTATATAAGATGTGCAGCAATTAACAAAATTAACACAATAAGCATATTATTATTGAGATTGCACGTATCTATTGCAAATGGGATTATCAGAGCACACGTTACAAGTATTTCTATGGAAATAAATATATTTTACAGCAAAAAAGAATTATTAACACACAAATACATAAGAGAAATATAATAGTAATGAGATTATTTGAGGATAAGATGATATATTCTAACTATAATTATTTTTACACCCAGGCGCTTTATGGATATAGTACATATATTTACTTGCCTTAATGAATTAATCACACAAGAAAATGTAACCGTTAGATAATATCATCTAGTCCCAAATGGTAGGTATAATAATGAATATGGTCAAGGTAAATAACAGAAAGAAACATGGTTTACAATGTATATTTATTAATGGAATGAAATATACATAGTTTATAATTTATTATTACTTTATAAATAAGCAATTAGGTACAATATTCATGCTGGAATAGGTACATAATTTTTCACAGTAGGTATATGATAAAACCTCACAAAAATCACATTATTTAATTACAACATGCCGTTTTCCCATTATATCAAAAAAACATTCCCCACTTCGTCAAAGATTCGCAGTAGTCGCGTCCATTTTTATAGCCAACTTAATTTTAATTCGCACAGTAAGTAAGTGTATAGGAAGGAATACACACGATAGTTATTACAAATTAATTATTAAGAATTGTCCAAACAACGCTTTAAATAAATTCACCACAGCGAGAGTATTGTAAAAAGTGTGTTAGACAATAGATAGATCGCGCCATAATGCACTCTCTGCGTATACGCGTCTGTCAGTAGACGCATGCGCATAGAACCGAGAAACGTTCGTTGAGAGTAGCAAGAATTCCTGCGTTTTCCACGAGAATAATGTTATTTATGCGTCCCGCGTTATGATATTTTGTAATGAATCCTGATAACTTAGCATTAAGCCCGCATTTTCGTTTAAACTCATTATGTTAAGTTAACAGCAAATTAGCTTTGGATTAGCATTAGCTATTAATGTTATTTTTGTATGATATTCTTGCATTTATAAACGTTCGGACCTTTATATTATCTTTTTGGGGAATACTACTGTTAAATTGAAGTGACGAGTCATTATAAATTAAACAGAAATCGTGTAATGTCGTATATTACGGGAAAATACTGTTAGGAATACAATTTATCGTGTTAATATGTACGTAGAGATTTTATAATTTGTTAGTATAAATTCTGCTTTTTTGAAATAATAGTTATTAATGTAGTTTTAACAGGAAACCCTAATAAATAGACATCGACATGATATAAAACTGTTGTTTTTAAAGTAATTCTCCATACATTATGATTTTACGTAATTTCAAATCTACAGTTTACTCATATATTAGCAAAACTGCAGTAAAATGTTGCGGGGAAGACCACTAATTCGACGTTATTCTAGGATTTTCTACCAAACAACTGATACATTAACAAGAATCAAAAATATGATTTCTTTCAGTGTGTGTATGACAAATTGCATGAATGTGACGGAAGCTAGAAGTGTGTGTAAGGATAGGGCTGTCTGGCGCTCTGTCCTCTCTGCCTACCCTGTTAGGGACGTGGCGTGAGGGTATAGATAGATAGATTTTTTTTATTGTTGTTGCCCCCTCTAGCTCCGAGGCTGGCGACGCCCATGGCCGTACCTACGTGGCGGAAAAACGACGGCAATTTCTAACAGACATGTTTGGAAATAGGCAGTTAATCATTATTATTATTACGAGAAGGAGAGTGAGAAGGGAGGAGTGGAGAGAATGATGGAAGGATAGAAAGTAAGCAAAAAGTAAGGCAAATTGATGGAAATTTTCTTTTAAGACTCACGAGATGGTAAACCTATATATTATCTTATGTATATATTCTATCTATTTACTCACGTCGATCCCTTAGGCCTTGTTCACATTAGGCTAGTAGTTTAGTCGAGTATAGGTAGTGAATTGGTAACAATGCCAGATATACTTCTTCTTCTTCAGCCTTCTTCCCTCCGCTGCTGGATATAGGTCTCTTTCATCTGTTTCCACTCGTCTCTGTTCTGACCCTTCCGCATCCAGGTTCCTCCAGCGGTTTGGACAATGTCGTCGGTCCATCTCTTTGGTGGCCTTCCGACGCTCCTTCTATTTGTCCAGATATACACACATATAGAATCTTAGTGTATATCTGGCATTGTTACTAATTCACTACCTACTCGACTAAACTACTCGCCTAACGTCTAGGGGCCCTTAAGGGGTATGCAGAGAGGGCAGAACTCCAGCATAGTATTGTCATAAAGCTATGAACCGTATATTACTATAACATCATAGAGTTTGCAAACAGAATTATCTTACCCTCCATACGTTAGTATTATAACAACTGCAGGTAGATGGTATGTATACGTAGAATTAGTATGGAACGTGTTGAGATCCCCGTAGTATTTCATACTGAATAGTGACCCCATCTGTCGATACCCCTGTCTTCTTAGTAAAACGATGGCATCAGGACTTTTCCATAGTTTTGAATCTAATGCATATTTTTTCAATCGCAATAATATAGCATCCAAATTTCATCCATTACGTCTTCGATTTTTGAATTTGTAAGTTTTAAAAAAAAATTGTCATGGTCCGGAAAATAAATTACAATCCATTTTATTTTATTTCAAGACATAAAATAAATTGTGAAGGAAGAATTAAAGAGCAAAAGATGAAAATTAGATATAAAAGAAACACAAATTAAACCATTAATGTATCGTGTTTTACTTTTTAAAATTGTCCACATAACGGTTGAAACTTGTCCCATAATAGGTCATTAAGAATCATCCTAAAAACATTTAAATACGGTAATGTTCCCATCTCTTGAATAAAGATGAAAAAAAAACAAATCGTATCTTAAATCCGTGCCAAGTTACAATTGCATTATACTCATAGATGTAGGACATTATCAGAGCGTCACAAGACACATTTTTGCGTTCTGCGCATACGCAAGCATGTCCCACGTTTAGCTGGGCAAAAATTCCTTTTCTAAGTGAATTTAGATGAACAGTTTTGAATCTTGTTGTTTATTTTTCCATTTTATGAGAAAACTGTCATCTCTGCCTACCCTCCAAGGGACGTGGCGTGAGAGTATAGATAGATATCGATATCGATTTCCTGAAATATCGATACAGCTTATTAAAACTCCATAAAAATACTACTAAGATGATATTTTGCCTAAATCCACGTGACCACTTCATAATAAGATGTTGGATCACAAATTTTTATTCTGCGCATATCGCCAACATCTGTACCTCTTTAACTAAACTATAACTAGTATTCTAATGTCTGCTAAAACTGGCAAAGATATTTACGTAAAAGAGGCTGTGTTTTAATAATTATTTGTGACGTTTGTGAAAATTGGAAAAATTCAGCAGGGTCTCCTTCTTGTAGACAAGGCCCTCGCAAAGTTAGCTCACAAAAAACCTGTTGCACCTTAAGTCCTCCCGTGGAAAAAAAAATGTGTAAAAGACTGGATGACATAGAAGCTGAAGCTCCTGAAGAATTGAAACATCCAGGGGTGGACGTTGGTTTAGCCATAATGTACCTACCTACATTTTATGTACAATTTGTCTACAAAAGACGTATTTACATTTTTTGAAGAATTCACAAAATTCTAGTCACGGAGTGTTTAGAAAAGATTAAAAAATGGGTACAGACAGATAAAAAGAAAAACAGGGAAAAAAGTTTTTCGTAGAAAATGTTAGTAGTAAGCAGGCAACAGTAGTAGTAGGTGAGTAAGAAAAGAAATAAAAAAAGGTTTTAAGGTCAATGTAGGTACATCGGGGCACACTTGTACTTTGGTATTGTATTTTAGGGCAATAAACAGGACACTTAGCTCCTCGGGGAATTTCGGGGAGAAAAGGGTTTGCTCTTGGGCTAAAGTGCCAGTTAGGGTGTGTGTGCGTGTGTGTGTGGAGAAGTGAAGTGGATGCGGAAATGAACGAAAGTAGAAAATGGTCAAAGAATCTTATATGTATTCCTTTTGTGAACACAGGGAGGGCATAAACTTTGGTCATTCTCAGTGATTATGTTAATATATAGTTAATCTGTCCTATGAATGTCATAATGAAACACTAATGCCCGATCCCACCAACTACCACCTAGGAAGCAGACCCCTAAGGAATTTCCATACAAAACCACAGATAATTTGTGTGATTATTATAACTGTCATAACCTTTAAGATATAAATCCATACAAAATACAGCATGCAGCTCTACTTAGTTAGGTGCCCAAATATCTCCGCCCAGAATCTCCCTCACTTAAGTAGCTGCATGCTGTATTTTGTATGGATTTATATCTTAAAGGTTATGACAGTTATAATAATCACACAAATTATCTGTGGTTTTGTATGGAAATTCCTTAGGGGTCTGCTTCCTAGGTGGTAGTTGGTGGGATCGGGCATAAGTTTATTTCGAGATAAAAGGATCGGAGAAACTAAATTTAATCCGTTCTGAATAAATATGTTCTACCTAGAGTTGTAGATATTTATTGTATTTAGGGCCATGTCAATATTGAAGATAGGTAGGTAATATTTGCTATTTCATCAAAACATTCAAAATAATAGAAAAGTATGTAGACCCTGTATGTAGTGTGTACCCTAAAATATTATAATTTTCTTTGTAACTATGTTAGAATATAACGATTATAATATTTAAAAATAAAGTTTCGTTACAAGTCTGTAAAAGGTACTTAATTACTTATTGGTTTTACACTAAGATCCACTTTATTGTATGGCTCATATAGATAACATATTATTATAGATAACTTTTTCGAAAAAAATATGCTGAAAACGAATAGCGTGTAGGTATAATTTTCACTTATTGGTTTTGAAATTTAAACGCTTTCCTTTTGACTACTCCCTCCACCTAATTGACTAGAGTTTTAATTTTGAGTTAATCAACGAAACCGGCCAATTTTCAAAACCAACAAGTGAAAATGCATGGTGGTAGTTGGTGGGATCGGGCAATACAGTAACAATAAAATTAATATTTATTATACAATACTTATGAACTATAACTAAATTGTTTTTGTTTTGTGTACGGCCTGACTATATTCTTATGATAATAATATATACGTAGGACTTGTATAAAACTAATAACATACAATTATCTTTGTCTTGAAATCGGAAAATAAAACTATAAATCACACGAGTCTATCATTATATTGTGTGTTCCTACTACTATACTACTGATAAAGTTCATAATTTCTATTTTCTTTTTCTTTGGGTATTCATTAGATATTACGTATTTTTGTTAAGAAACAATAATTTCATTTCAAGAATTTACTTTCTTAGGCACGAAACAACTAAAATAATATAAATTTATGTATGATAGACTAGCATTTAAGAGTAGATAATATATTGACATTTCAAAAAAATTCACAAAGTGCCTTAGTTCTGGCTACCTTACTAAATATGCTCTGGAAAAAAATAGAGTAGATACGATGAACCTTTATCTAGTAAATGATCGGATTTTTTTAAAAATATCTTGTATAGATTCTAAAAAAAAAAAATGTCAAAACCACCTCTGATCTGGTTTTCGAAAGATAGAAACTCGCTTTGCGAAAGTCGCAGAGTATTTTTTTTTGTATTTATCTATCATAGTTGAGCTCTCATAGCCTAAAAGATACATTATAACGCAATTCTCACCAACTGATGGGTATTTCTATAAAAAAAAACGGTAATAAGGGTTGGCTGGCAGAAATTGCCATTTGGCAATAAGTCCGCCCATTGTACGATTATTTTTTCAGTACAATAAAGATTATTTTATTTTATTTTATTTTAATAAGGCCTTACAAAATACATGTAGGTGTACGTAAGCGATAAAAAGGTATTATCGATGAAAAAAACTGTATTTTTTTCGGATATGTGAAAAAGTATGTATACCTACTATATGTCTATTTACATATTGTAATCTACATATTTTAGTAAAAGTAATACAGTTTAAATGTAATAAATTATTCAGGGCAGTATTTAACGATTAAACCACGTGTATTAGGCCGGGTGTATGTGCTGGTAATAACATATTAGCTACATATTTTGTCAAGTAGTCGACAACAATTTGTTCATAGGCAGCTGTTTAGATTTATTTTGTACTTCGGGTACTAACATGGGAATAGGAAGGTACTTTTTAAAAGCTACAAGCTTATGTCCTGAAATTGGTAATACAATGTGAATGTCGAGATTCGAATACGTCACCACTAGATTTGAGAGTCCGTGCTCCAACTTACTTCTGTAAATATAATATAGAGTTCTTGGGTTAGCTGGCCGAGTTCGCGGCTCTATTATAAGCTCACCCTGGTGAACAAATCCCGTGGTAATTTATTGGTTGAAATGTTAAAATATTACTGCGTTTATTGAAATGAAGTTTAAAAAAAATAAAATTGATATCCATCATTGAAAGCATGAATAAAAAGACACACAAGCTCAGATTCCTTTTTTTATATAAAAAAATGGATGTTAAAATAATCCCATGAGTTGAAATTTAAAAAAAATACAGCTTTTTAATCCTTTTCAGCCACAGGCAGGTTCAGGAAAGAGTTCCCAAAGCACAAAAGTTGAAATAAATATTCTTTATAAAAATGATTGGGAAATTCACCACAGGTTGTCGACACCCAATACATATGATTGTAATATACCTAACCTAAATAAAATATGTACAAAATGTATGTATGTTATGCTCGGATATACCTACATACGAACATACCAATTTATTAGGTATGCGATATAATATCGTTATTCGTTATTCGTTAAGCGATTCGTTTAGTTTTTACGCAACATTTGTTAACGATACGCCTAACGGATTTTCCCAAAATGAAAATCTGTTCATTTTATATTATAAACAGTGTACGGACGAATTATATTGATCGCTTTCAATAAAATTGATGAAAAGTAATTACTACGTACCTATATGTATAAACAAAAAATCTGTATTTATTTTTATGAGAGATTTAGGCAGGAATTCGCATATAACAGAATCCTAGTCGCGATATAGATTAAAATATCTACATATCAATAGTTCCCTCACGCCAGACAGACCTACCTTTTGATAAACAGACTCTTTGCTTTTTAATTCAGTCACATTCGTGCAATTTTCCACACATCAAGCTGTACGATTCCTTTTAGACGAAACGCGTTCGTTCTACCAAAAGGATTTTCGTTATGATCGGTCCATGTCAGTCTTGGGGAGGCGTAATTCTTTACACCTCTTTTTTCGTTCATACATAATTTTTAGTCATTCTGTCAACATGCATTCCCTCAACATGCCCAAACCATCTGAGCATGTCCACTTTCGTTCTATACCTAGTCACTACAAGCTAAAAACTTATGTCGCGACGACGTGACGAATATTGCAGAATTAATTAATTAACCAGCTCTAGTTCACCCACGGTTATGCTCTTAAACGTAGACAAACTATTTACATATTAATAAATGTCGCTATATTTTGAATTGTAATACCCATCTATGTTTTTATGTGCACTATAAATGACTGAATAAAATATCTATCTATCTATCTATCTAATCTAGTAAGAAATCAGTAGAAAAAATCCTTACAGACAATATTTTGAATTACGCGATGTATTGTAAAATTTCAATTTTGTTACCACTGTTACCACAGTAGTTGGTCAAGGCGGCAGTCTCTCAAGCGGGAGGTGCCAGGTTCAAACTCAGGAGCTGGCGATGTATTCAACGCTTTACGAAATAGGCTTTTAGCCTAGTGCAAGGTGTGCAGGAAAGTAGGTATTTGGGTTTGTGTATACAAGCCCAGATCCTTTTTATAAAATAAAAAAAAAGGATTTTTGTGTGGTCCAAACTTTATTATCAGTATTGTAAATTTTTTCGACCACTAGGAACATCAATAACATAATATTAATTTATTAAACTGAAAATATGATGCTAAAAATAATAATCAATTGGAATGTGGGTCGTAAGGGTTTAAGGGGAAAAATATTACTACCAAACAACGACCACACGGTTCTAAATTCTTTCAATTTTTCGTAGCGTATTTTCATATTAATTTAATACTGTAGAGCCGATGAAATAATTAAAAAAAAAACTGATTGAAATTTTTGTACAAAATTTATAAATAGCTCGTTCCCGAAGGGGTTAAGCGGTCGACGAAATTTATTTATTAACACTTTGGGTGAACAAAATACAGAGATAATAATATGTTGACAATACGAATATAAATCATAACATTTGTTCACTAGGGCGAGCTTATCGCCGTGCTGCGATTTCTGAAAACGAAAATGAAAAATATACATGAGGTTGACATAAAAACCGATGATATTCGATTTGAGTATGACGAATTGAATGAACGTGACCGAAGTTAGGGGTGTGTGTGAAGAAGGGCAGTGTGGTGTTCGATTCTCTCTAATATCTTCATACAGCTCGACGGTAGTTATTTACCCTAATTTTGACGTACCTATCTAATGTATGTGTATTTATATTCCTTAATAAGTGGTATAAAAACTATAATTTCTACAACACACACATGCCTATTGCCATACAGCGTGACGATAGCTATTTACCCTAATTATTGACATACTTAATGCATGAATATTGATTTTCCTTAATCAAAGGTAACTATAACAACCATATAACACACGCATACACAGATAGTACATTAGCGCGACGATTGATATTTACCCTAATTTTTGACATACCTAATGCATGACTATTCATTCTCCTTAATCGATGGTAAAAGAGTAAAATTCATAAAACACATACATGACACACAGATAAATATAGCGCGACGATAGCTATTTACCCTATTTTTTGACATTCCTAATACATGAATATTCATTTTCCTCAATCAATGGTAAATATAACAACCATATAACACACGCATACACAGATAGTACATTAGCGCGACGACAGCTATTTACCCTAATTTTTAACGTATTTATTTATTTATCGTATGGTCAAAATAAGTATATCACATCCCTCAAAGGAAAAAGTTTGAAGGTTGGGCAATGATAAATTTCGCAAGCAAGCTTGGTCGTCAGAAACTAAACTGAACGTTATTTTTAACGTAATGTTTAATTAACAATGTTGTATTTTTGTATACATCATTATTTATATTATTTCTCTCACGTCGAATGTGTTATTTACGTTGTTAACCTCTGCAGACCCGCTTGCGTTGTGATTCTGCGGGGTCCATACACCCGAAATCGTGCGGTTCATTGTAAAGAAACTAATCCGGCACTTTATGTTCGCTCGTAAAACCTTTTTTTTCGTGAAACCTTCGTGTCATTAGAGCCGAGGTCATTAAAATGATGTCATCGCGGTAGTTTAAAATCATCGCTTAGATCATAGATATATTTATCGTGTAAAATCTATAGGTTCATAAAAAAAACATGGAATTTTTTTTTCTTTTTTTTTTTTTTTTTTAAATGAATCCGGGTTTATCGAAATAATCCCAAATACATCTTTGTACACTTCACAGAAAGCAGAAAAGCTTGTGTTGTGAAGTGGAGTAAGTCGGGGATTGAACCCGCGCCCACCGGATTACCAGTCGAGCGCGTTACCAACAAGGCTACCGACCACCTCAAATTGTGTTATGAGTAAGTAAAAATCGTTCTATTATCGCATAACCTTTTCCGAATTTTGTATCTATATTCGTACATTAAAAAAGTGAACATTTCACAAATATCATAATGACAAAACAAAATATAAATTAGTGTTACTCCCCGGATGTGAGTAATACTCGTGTTGTGGGGAGGATCACAACAACAGTGAAACAAGAAAATTACATTAAAATTAAATTTACCTAATTTCAATACCATATACAACGCGATAACATGCAACAATGATGCATATAAGTAATCATAAACGCAAGATAATTCAAAATAAAAAAAGTGGCCATGGGCATAAGAATTCGCCAGGCAAAATTCATGTGTATCAAAATTTTAAAAGTGAATCTAGGAACTAAAATAAATACGTTTAAAAAAAGAAAATGCATCAAAATTCTACTACAAAAGCACCGAAATTAATTTTAGAACACATTCGAAAATTCAAAACATTCCACAATAGACGTACACTGTAATTACTAGACCATAGAGACAAAAATCAAAATGGAATCTAAATAGAAATAAAAAAACGCATAAACGAAGAGCGAATAAACGTCGCATCTATTAAATTCGTTAATCACAGATCTAGTACGCCACTATAGCAATCTGATACATGGTATTTATTGCTCGGTTTATGGGGACGGTAACTTTTTTAACAGGTCGTTACTGGAAACGTGATCCTATGGAATTCACGCGTACACTGCTGGGTCGCAAAGAGTTAATAAAAGAGGAAAATGTCATATTTTCAATTACACGAAATTTTTAATTGAATTTGATACCCGCGTAATGTTATGGAGGCCTTTTGAAATTTTATCGAAAATAAACTACTGGAATAAGTATAGTGTTCATTGTTGAAGAATGTCAGTTCACTAGGGTAAGTGGCACAATGGAAGACATCCATAACTTATCTCCTGAGGCACTTTAATATCTGAGCTCTTAGGAACTTTATCTCTGACTCTGGTCTCTCCAACGTCATACGATGTGTATGTATTGGGAAGGTAGGTGTATCTATTCTAGATTTTTATGTAGGTATGCTGGAAATACTTAACGTGGCTGAAAAAGGACGAATCAAGGTTTAATGCAGTGGAAATGAAATCGTTGAGAAGAATGTGTGAGAAACGAAATAAAAAAGGGCAATTTAAGGAAGTGTGTCTCTGTGTGTGAGAAGCGCAGAGGGCAAGTGTACCAAGAACCTCCTAAATTGGAAACCTCGAGATGGGAATAGAAGCGTGGGACGGCCACCGATGAGATGGAGAGACGACCTGGTCCGACATGTCGGCGCAACCTGGATGCAGTCTGCACAGGACAGGACAACATGAAGGAGGCCTTTTTTTAAGAGTGGACGGGGATGGGCTAATGATTAAGAAGTAGAAGTGTCTCTCCCCTATTTCGCAATTAAAAAAATAAAAAAATAGTGGGGCATCGAGTGCCGAGCGGGATGGGGTAACTATCCAAGGTTCATTTACCTGATTTGATTCATGTTTAGGTCGATCGCTCTTCATAAATTTAGTGAAATGTGGGAGTTAAACTAAAAAGAAAAAAAAGGAGTCAGAAATAGTTATCTTCCTTGTTAAATTATTTCAATTACAATCTAGCTTCATGTTTCATCGCTAAAAATAAAACTAAAATGCATTTTGACGTTTTAAAATAAAAATAAATAAACAAAATAGCTCTTCATAAATTTAGTGAAATGTGGGAGTTAAACTAAAAAGAAAAAAAAGGAGTCAGAAATAGTTACCTTCCTTGTTAAATTATTTCAATTACAATCTAGCTTCATGTTTCATCGCTAAAAATAAAACTAAAATGCATTTTGACGTTTTAAAATAAAAATAAATAAACAAAATAGCCGAAAGAATGGAATAAACTTACAATGGAATTACTACCTAATGGCAGGAAGCATTTAAAACGTTAAAAAAAACACGAATTTAAATTGTGTTTATCATGCAAGGAAAAAGTAGCTAAATGATGTTTGTTAAAAATAATAATACTCAGTTTAAGGTTAGGTAGCCAGCTAGTTAAATTCTTCCTCGATTTTGTGAACACTAGTTTTATACCCTGGATATTTTATGTAGCTATCAGTTTTCGAGATGTGGTCCTACAGGAGAATTTTAGGAATTGCTTTTAGGGATGACATAACGAATGAATAAGTTCCCAACAAAATCAAAGGTGGAAGAAACCTTCTCAGTGCTATAGCAGAAAGACGTGCTAGATGGATCAGCCGCACATAGTTCGTCAAGAGAGTCTCTTATTTGAATTGATTGAAGGAATGGACGAGGGACAAACACAGGACGACCAAGGTAAGAATACCTGGACGACCTGTGCTAGGATATGGGGTTAGACTCATATAAAGAGTTAAAAAGAAGCCGTCAGAATCTGGATGAGAAACTGGGAAAAGAGAGATGAATTGAAGAGGCTTACATTCAGGAATGGAGAAGAGAAGGCGAACAGAAGAAGAAATTGAAGAATAATCATGTACTTTTTGTACACGTTGCTTTTGGCCTATCCACACCTGATCTATACCACAGTCACATTGTTGAATTGTATCGTGTTGTGTACATGGCTATGGTTGTAATATTTTTTGTATAAGACGTTTTAGAGTTATGAGTAACTATGAGATTTTTGTATTGTTTCATATATTGTTGTGATCCTCCCCGGAACCCTACTTATTACTCATATCCGGGGATTTACTAACATATGTAAGTTACTACAGGTGTAATATAGATTTCTATATAAACACATTGATTGCTGGTAAATTCGCAGTAAAAGTCTGCAGATTTTAGGATTACCTCAAACACACAAAAGTCACACATCTCTTTAAAAATATGAAGTGATATAATTTTTTGTTAGTATAATGCTCACCGTTAAATTTTTTAACACTTATTGCATGTTGCATTACGGCCATGAAAACATGAACTTTCATTTCCTGAAATCATGAAACTATTTTCCTGCTAAATCTAATTCTTTATTCACTGCATAAAAAGGCGAAAAAATAGTTACAATATACCTACGAATGTACCTAAAGTCTTTCGCATGTTGTCAAAAAGGGTTCATACTTTCAGACCACGCGAACATTTTGAAAAGACGGAATAGGGTAGGTATATTTGATCAATACCTAAGTTAGAACTTATGTAGTTCATATGAGTAATGAGTAATGAGTATGTTCAAATATTTTTAATCAAATTATTCTTAAGAGTTGCCATATAGACATTTCAAAAAACGGTAGATCTAGATCTCGACAACCTTACTAAATATGCTTTGGTAAAAAATAGAGCATATACATTGAACCTTTATCTAGGAAATGACTGTAAAAGATTTTTTCATATCTTGCATAAATTAAAAAAAAAATGTGAAATCACCTCTGACATTTTTTCCAAAAGATAGCAACTCGTTTCCTAAAAGTCGCGGCAATATTTTTTTGTATTGGTAATATGCATTAAAATCTAAGGAATGACGGCAAAAGTTTTTTGATTGAAACGAAATTAAATCCGAAAAAAAAAAAAATAACGCTGTTTTTAAGCGTATTTCCGTGCGATATTGAACCTTACTAATGCCGCCGTACAGAATAATATAAGTAATGACTATTTACTAAATTTCGGAGAATTAGAGTAATGTTGAATTTAATTATTCGCCTATATTTAAGGTTTTTTCATGACACTATGAAGGATTTATATAAATTAAGTGTATGATTTCAAATTTACGAATTAAAGTCGTGGAGAGAAAAACCCGAAAAAAACGTAATACGAAAAAGTCTGAAATTTAACAGACGTTTTTAGTTTAAAAAAATTAGGTTACATAACTAAAGAAAAAATGAATACTCGCTTAAACTTGAAACATCTGTTATATGTCTCGACCTTAAGGGCATGGCACCAAGAATGACGTCACAGTCTTTTCCCACGGCATTAAGGTTCAAAATCGCTTGACAATCGCGTGATAAAATGGTAAAAATAGTGTTTTTTACATTTTTTGGGGTTAATTTTGCGTCTATAAAAAAACTTTTACGGTTCTTTCCTAGATTTTAATGCATATAATCAGTACAAAAAAAAATTTACTCCGCGACTTTCGGGAAACGAGTATCCGTCTTTCGGAAAAAATATCAGAGGTGTTTTTAATTTATTTTTTTTGAGAAATCTATAAAAGATATAAAAAATCTTTTACGGTTATCCCCTAGATAAAGGCTCAATGCATCTACCCTATTTTGTTCCAAAGCAAATTTAGTAATGGTTGTCGAGATAGAAGGTCTCCCGTTTTTAGAAATTCTTGAATTGTCGGTATGCAAACTCTTAAAAATGAGAATTCGAAATAAAAAAAACTTACTGAATTAACAGAATATAGAAAATGCCGAGTCATTTTTCTCAATTAATCAAATTTCCACTTTATTTACAATTGGGTTTATATAACTTACAGAGGTGTTCAAATTATTAGACTAAAATATTTTTCCAGTAAATAATGACTTCATTTATGAATAAATACAATATTTTAATAGACGATTTGAATTTAATACTTTGTGCTCCTCCCTTTGACATTTCTAAGTATATAATATGTATCTTTTTTACTTTTTTTTATACCATCGTCATGGTGCCAGATTTTTGAACTTTTTTATTATGGGCACTTATGTAGTTAATGTCATTTTTTATTTTTTATGTTTAACCATGGCCCACAAATTCTCAATCAGTTTCATGATTGGGCTATTTCTTGAGAAGCAGTTGTGGTTTTCCTCCAAATTCATGTAATACGAAGATATAAAAAAAGTGTGCAGAAGTTTAGTAGAATCAATGTCTACAAGAATAAACATGCTTATAAATGTCAACGGAATGCATACAAATTATTAAATTCGAAATAATGTACATATTAAAATACTACCAAATCATTATACTTATGTTGAATAAGTTGTTTTTAGTCTAATAATTTGAACACCTCTGTATATACACAAAAGCTTAGAATGAAAAAAGCTTGTGTTATTAGGTATATACTTAAGTATGAAGCTTCCTAGCGAAGGTCTTTAACAGAATATGCAAAAATAATTTACTAAAGAAAAGAAAAACCTGAAAACAAACTGCCTACAATATTTTTCAGGATTTCCGGTAGTGAAGTATTTTTATAGAAAATATTAACAAAGTTTCTATTATTTTTTTGTCGTGTATTAAGTAGGTTCTATAATAAAGATGTTTCAATTGATTTTTATACTTACTTATTGATAAAAAAAAATATTTGTAAAATAAATTAGAAAAGGAGAATTTTCATTTAGTATAGAATAAAATCTAGGCCCGTCGCAAATAAAATGTATCTCAAGTGATAGGTAAAAATGAGTAATTAAATACCGCATAGGGAGCGTCATCAAAGTCAATGGCTAAATGTGTGAAATACCTATTCGAAATTCAGGAGACATTAGTTTCGATGATGCCCCCTATGCAGTATTTAACTGCGATTTTTTACCGATCATTTGAGTCACATTTCGTTTGCGTCGGGCCTGGGTTTTCTAGCATTCTCCTTTCTGTAAAAAATGAAAAAATATTTCTTCCTGTTTTTTTTAAGTGGGTGAAAGAAGAAACGTGGCCGTCGAAATTGATCTGGGGCCTGAGTCAAAATACAAAAAATGCCAGAAACATTAACGATGGAGCAATGAAGAATGCAAACCCCAGTGCCGAAGGAATCTAAGGGTGCCTTCCCACGACAAGTGAATCCGGATTCGTACGCGAATCTGGATTAATCCCTTCCGGATGGGTGATTTCGTGCACGGGGTATGGGGAAATAGTTCCCTATTTTTATAATAATATAATAATTCATTGTATTAATATTTTTAACTTTTTAACTTTAACGTTGTAAATTTTGAAAATATCTTGAGTCCGTTGAAGCAATAAATAAATAAATATATAATATAATAAATAGATAATAATAATTATCTCTGTCATACTGTTGAATATATACTAATTCTGTTTTTGTGTTTAAAAATTAGATCGATCAGGTACGAGGATAAATTATTGTCTTTACACCAATATTAATTGTAATTTAGTAAAAAAAAATAAAAGAAAGCATTGCCTGCGGCATTAATTAAACTTGTTTGTGGGTGATATTTTTTAAAGTTTGTCACACGGAGTTTTTGTATCTTGTATCACGCGTTATTTTTCAACACCGGTTTTTCTCAAATTAGCTGCTAATCTCTTTCAGTCCCGTTATGGGCCCGCTACACGCTCGCGAGTCACCACGACCTTTTGGTGTTCATGAGTAAAAAGGCGTCAACGGTCGGTTACGTACATGTCAAGATAAACGATCCATCCGCACCCCTTTTTACTCATGAACACCAAAAGGTCGCGGTGACTCGCGAGCGTGTAGCGGGCGCATTATGTGTCGGGGTGTACATTATATTTATTTTGTACGGGAAAAAATGTCTGCCATAACTGGAAATTAGAGAACCCATTAAATAATTTATTTATTTATTTTTAATATTATTAATGTCGATATTATCAGAATAAAAGAATACCGGCCCAGTAACAGTGCAAAAATTGTGCTGTTTCAGGTCCGTGGTATTAGAAAAATATAATGATTGGTACCTTAAACTTTTTTTCATTTTAAATAAAATTATAATTTCTTTATCATTCGTGTGTTATTTAGACTAATAGATTAGGTACATAATTTTTGAAGGGAGACATTTGAAAGATTGGCATCATACTGATAAAATGCACCACATGGACTTATAATTCGATGTAACAAAATTCCAGAAAAATTAATTCAATAAATAATAAGAAAATATAATGTTCCCCACTCTATGGCAACTGGGGAATCTAAATTTATACATTATTTATTTTGATTTTATTTTTCGAATTATGCGGGTGTGTCTGTCTCCCTCACTCTCGTTGTATATTGTAACAGTACGAAACCCATAAGCATATTGCTCAAAATAAATAAACCCCACAAAAGTCGTACAAAAGCCACACAGGATTTTTTTTAGGGATAAAAGCACAAATTTAATTGAATTTTGTAAATAAAATTAATTGTATCGATTAGTATTCGAGTAAATTATATTAGGAATTAGAATAGATTAAAAAATACGAATAAGCAAGCGGATCTAAAATGGGATAGACAATGATTTCAACATTTTATAAATAATTCATCTACTGAAATCCAACTAAAAAGTTTAAGCTTTTATTATTTGAGGATTTTTTATTGGTTTTTAATCATCTGTAGACCATATTTAAGGCACTTGGAATCGTCAGGTTTACAAACACAAAATCAAATGCAATAAATCAATAAACACAACAAAAAAGAATGAAAGCAATAAACACATAGACAATACAAAACTATAACACATTTGTGGTACAATTTAATGCAGGTCTGGATGTAAATTGTCCAGAACTACATTAAGTACGTCATATTTCTGAAGGGTTTTTGTGTTTTTTGGGGTTCATACTACATCATCGTAAATACTCCTATGGGTTTTTCTTCGGAAACCGTTGTGTATACACGCGCTGAAACATGTAAGTAGGGTTGTCAACATTTTTTCAGCTGATTATTCCATCTGCATCAATAAGTAATTTTAAAAAGTTATCGGAAGCCTGGTTGCTAGCGCGCTCGATCCTCGATGCCGACATACCCCACTTCACGACACAAGCTTAAAAGCTTGTTATGAAGTGTACAAATATGTATCAGGGTGTAATTCGATAATTTTATGAAAATAAAAAAAAACATACACATTATCTTATTGTTCTTGATATCAGTTCTTAACTCTTTTTTTGTTGCTTCCTTCATTGTCCCCTCCTTTCTTCCTCTTCTTCTTCCTCTTCCCATGCTTCCTCCTTCCCTACCATAAATGTTTTATAGATATAAGATATATATTTTTAACTATGTAATGTAATCTATTTGTTTTGCGTGTGTGCTAATTGTGAACGGATGTAATTGGTCTTGTGTATTGATATTTTTGTATTAATGTACCTGCCAATGTTTGTTTTTGTGACTGTATCTGTTCCATGTGCAATAAATAAATAAATATCTACTTATCTATTTAAATAAAAACTGTCGTTTTATGAACTGCTTGAATTTTATAATATTTTTATTTGCTAGAAAAGTGTGGTTTTCTCAATTTTCAAATTAATGTAAATTACACACTCATTCGTCAGTCGAAAACTGCAGGCAATGATATAAATCTTAAACTACGTTTAAATTTTACAAGTGAAGCGGATTTGGTTGATATTTTCTTAGTTGTTGCCAAAAAAATATATATATAGTATTTTGCGATCCATATATTTCTTGCAACTCACTTTCAATATTATTATTATACTCTAGTACGGTTGACAACCCTCGTTGTTAGTGAATATATATCCGAAAATATATCGAATAATAATTATTTTTATTGTAAAATTGTTACAAAAATATACAAATTACCCGACTAGCGAAAATTACAACACGTTATTTTCAGTTAATGTAGGTAGCTACATGTTATCAATTTAGTATCATATTCTTGTATTATGTATTTTTGTACCTATGAATAACTTTTGAATCAGTATTAATTTACAGTAAGTAATGTTAAGAGTATGCATACCGACATTTCAAAAATTTCTAAAAACGGGAGACCTTCTATCTCGACAACCGTTATTAATTATGCTTTGGAACAAAATAGGGTAGATGCATTGCACTTTTATATAACCGTATATAACCGTAAAAGATTTTTTATATCTTGTATAGATTTCTCAAAAAAAAATGGAAAACCCCTCTGATCTTTTTTCCGAAAGACGGAAACTCGTTTCCTGAAAGTCGTTGAGTAAATTTTTTTTAAAAGAGTAATATAAAATAAGTAAAAGACAAACGTTCCATCCACACGCCTTTTTACTCATATACACAAAAAACTTGTGGGCGGCGACAAATGGAATATATATGTATTACGTTTAATAGTTATACTATAGAAAATGAAGTAACGTAATAAGCTAATAGGTACATAAATATATACATAATTAGGTATATACACACACACACACACACACACACACACACACACACACACACACACAATTATATTACACATTTTGTAATTATCAAACTATAAATTAACATTGAAATAATTGAAAAAAAAGTTTATTTTTAATTAAAATACATTTTAAAATAGAAAAGAAGAAATAAAATGAAAAAAACTGTCTGTTTGGGATGTTTCCTAAAGAAATATCTACGTATATGTATATTGGATTCAACACTTGTATTGCAAGTTATCCAAACGCTATGGATTAGACGGATTCATCTGGATTCATCAAGGCGTGTCCGCGGATTCACAGGCAACCTATTTCCCACGATCCGTGCACGTCTGCGATTTTACGTACCGCCATACAAATCGCTATGAAAAAGTCTGTAGATTCACGGACTCACTCCTTCCCACGGCATGCGAATCTACGGACGAAGCAGGATTCACCTTCCGTGGGATATAGCCATAAGAATACGATTACCACCGAGTCAGCTTTCCGATGACCTTAAAAATGTTTCTCGCGGCTTCCCTCCTTCAGAAATCGACACATAGACTAGACATAGGTACCACAAATATTGACATTACGACACCAACTTTTAGTAGAATTATGAAAGTAAGTTAGCGCTTATTTACATAGAGCTAAGTAGAACTACTAGTACTACTAGATAGGAGCTGTAACAGTAGGCCTAATGTAATAATGTATTCTCCAGATTGTTCTACTAATTGTTTGACTTATCGTCACATGGCACGCGATATAGTACTCATAATTGTGATGTTAATCATAATGCCTCCAAAATATTATTTTATTATAATATTTAGGGTGACAATTTATATTTTATATTATGTACGTATTTATGTATGTATGTCACCTATCTGTCTACCGCCGTCTACCCTGATCTATTACTCCGGGAAAACATAAAAATGGTTGTAGTGTACACTAAATACTAAAATAATCTCAACGGAGGGCCGTGTACATTGAACAATATCCAAACGGTATACCGTCTTTTCGGGTTGGACGTCTGGGTTCGATTCCCGGCCGCGGCAGATGGATGGACTGGAATTGGTGAATGTTACTTAAGTGTAAAGTGATCACATTAAGCCAGTCATAAGCCTGATGGAAGGTCCATCCTTTGCTGTGTATTTGTTGAGATATAACTACTTGATAAGAGATAGGTATTCGACACATACATATACTACCAATGAAAACTTACGGACTAAAGACAACAACCCTTGCAGTATACAGAAATTAAAATTCAAACAAATGTCCATAGAACTACTCAGTCTCCGGGATAGGTTATGTAAGAAATGAAGAAATCCGACCGAGAACCAAACTTGCTGATATCATGAGCCGTGTGTCAAAACTCAAGTGGCAATGGGCAGGACATATGGCCAGACAGGGTGACACTAGATGGGCGCCACGAATATTGAAGTGGAGGCCTTGGACAGATAGAAGGAGTGTCGGAAGGCCGCCAAAGAGATGGACCGACGACATTGACCAAACCGCTGGGGGAACCTGGATGCGGAGGGGTTAAAGCAGAGACGAGTGGAAACAGTTGGAAAAGGCCTATACCAGAGAATGATTCGGCAAGATAAATTACAGTCAGGTCATTTTTTTAGCCGTCGTATCTTAAGCTAAAAATATATTGAATTGATATAAAATGTCGGGTATTAAAGCTAGTACAGAGTATAATAATTACCTATGAAGGTACAATTAAATGTCGCCATGAACGGTCTTCCAAATATACACATACTAAATTGTTAGTATGTGTGTGTATATTTGTGTGTATGTGTGTTGGAATTTCTGTTTATGTAATTCATGAGTTGAACACAAAATGGCGGTCAGGACGCTAATTAAGTAGGAGCCAAACGTCAGAATATTAGGGTTGGCATAATTGTTAACAACGAGTTAATTTGACTGGAGAGTTTTTTTGGAAGAGAACTGAAGAATGATTCTGGTAAAAACAGGTTACCTACAGATCCATATAAAAAGGAAGAAGAAGAAGATTATTATAGGTGGATATATGGTAGAATTTGATCTGCATTGTGTTTTTGCAGTTAGAAACACATTACAGTTTTGTCAACATAGGGCTGTAGAATAGAAAAAATGTAATTTGTGAGTTACATATCTAGCGTATCATACGAGAAACCCGAATTTTCATCTGTTGGTGCGCCCTGAAAAAATACCTCAACAAGTTTGGTAACTACCTAATGATAAAAATCTTTGCTTTCTGCTACAAGGAAAGTATAATCAGAAAGAAAGGTATTATATTAATTTAAAATCGTGTGTTAACCCTAATTTTTTAGGGGGCAATTATTTCTTTATTGTCCAGATTATTAGAATAAAAATGTTTTGAGTGATTAATGATTGTATGATACCCTGTATAGGTATTATAATAAAACTCTAGTTAAATATTCCGTTATCTACATTACACCCTGTATTTATTCTTACCTACATACACATAATTACCAACAGAGTTATCATACCTCGTTAAAAAAATATTTTTTTTAGTAGTTAGGGGATAATGCAAACGAAATCAATGTACATAATATCTAGTCAGACAGTTTGTACAAATCTTTCTCTCCCCTAGCTTTAAGTCTATCTCTAGGAAAGATGTGTGAAAAAAAAGTGTATCGTGCGTAAGTTTGCACACCCCTGTCAGTTGCAGTGATATTTGGAAGCAATTTCGGAGGTTCTAAAATTTGCGAGCGACTTGCAGCAACTTCGGAGCAGCTAAATAAGGTGGGACTTCACGCATTTCTTGTGATTAATCTATACTGCTGCGATTCTTTGGTTACATTTCGTTTTGATCGCCTTTTGATATGATATCGTTGCCCGAGAGTAACAAGGTTATCACTAACAAGACCAGCGTGTTGAGAAAAATGATATCAAATTTGCAAACACTCGTATATTTTACCGACAGTTGGAACCTTATTAGTCTCGTGATTTACGAAACTACCCCACTTTAGGGCGGTTTTGAAAACGTCACGCAAATAATGATATCCCAAAATTACCTTCAATAGGTACATTGGTATAATGCATCATTATGCGAACTCCCTTGGGGAGGACGCAGTATGGGCGTTCCGATACTTGGGAGTCGAAATCGCGTGGATCAATCTCAGATACAATACTGTTACGATATATTACGTCATTATTCTTGTTCAGAAGGGTACAGCTTGCATTCAACACTAGGTACATATACTCGTAAAATTTACGAGCGGTTAAACAACAAAAAAAAAGATATAATACTTCGTTTTCAGGAAGTAATAAGTCTTTGAAAGTTTCAAAATAAAAATTGTTGAACATAAAAAAAGAAAAGCTAGACGTCAGAGGCGCACGCTATGCCGTTTAAAGTAATATATGTAGTAGGTATCTACGTAAGTATACAGTGGCGTATTGAGTCTAAAAAATCTGGCTGCCATATAGAGGCCCACAGTATCACAAACCGCGGGTCTTAATTTTTCTTACACTGTGTACGGAAAATACTACGTCCGTCTAGAATACCACGGCCCGTGGAAGCCACCTAAACAATGTAGGCCCCACGTATATCTTGAGATTATTAAAATTTTGATATTGGCATTGCAAAAAAAAGCGAACAGCGCCGCAGGCGAATTTTTTTGTAAATTGAGTTCGTGACCTTGATTTTTTAATTCAACTTCCCTTGTCGCTGTATGTTTGCCGTTTTTCACGTCTATAGTTTCCGATTCAAATTTTAATAATGTAGTACCGGCATGGCACGTTGAAATTTTGTACACGTTCGTTATAAAAATGTACCTTAAGAATAATATGGTATGCAATATAAGGCAAAACGCTGCAGACAAAAAATAATGTACAATAGATTTCCATGGCAATTGTTGAAAATTTGGGATACCTATAAGACCAACATCGATTTCATTTATATGTGATGTTAAAGGGCGTACCTGTGGTTGGGGCCCACTTGTCATGAAAGCTTGCAATCTGGAAAGTCCGCCACTGCCTACCTAGGTACCTACATATCAAACATTAATAAAAAAAAGTAAAAGCCATGTGGTGTAATAGGGAGTAGGTGTAGTTATACATGTATACACAACTTGTGCACCCCCATTCTGATTTACCCTCAGATTTATGAATGTAGTCTATGGCGTATTCAACTTTATAACTTATTCGTGTGTTTCATGTGGGGTGTATGTGTGTGTGTGTGTGTGTGTAAAATGATTCGTATGTATTGAGGCACGTGAATGTCAAAGGGTGTAAGTCTGTCTGACTTCCATAATTTGACTAAATATTGTTTTGACTACATAACATTGATTACCTACTGATTACTTTGACTTCATTTTGCTTTTCTTTTTTTGCACTGATTGTTAACGTACTGTTTGTAACTGGACTGGCGCTAGGGCAACAATAGTCCAGTTCATTTTTATACTTTAATACATAAATAGAATTTCTCGAATTACCTGAACTCTCAATTTTAATATTATTTTATCTGTATTGACTAGTTATGTACACATGTAATAAGGTATTACTTGAACTTGATCTGTATTGTTTTTTGTTTAGTTTGTGTTTGTATGTGGGTGATGTATCCTTGTGTGCCGTGAATGAATAAATAAGTTAAAAATCATTTGGAGTAGGCAAAAAACTGCAAATATACAGATGAAAATGTATCTACGTCTGTGAACCAGGAACAAATGTATAGAAATATGAATGATGTTTTATGACAATTTAAAGAACTTGAATGACATCCAAAACTAAAGAAAAATCCTGATGCCGCTCCGCAGATTTGGTATTAAGACAGTGGTATTGAGAGAAGGGTCATTATTTAGTAGGCATGAAAAAGTATGGGAACTAAATTATATATTATGTACCATACTGATTCTACATATACGAAAACTATATACTTCCATATACTAACTACTAACGTATGGATTGTGGATAAAATTATGCGACTTAAAAAACTCTGTAGTGCCTATTTTAGGTTTTTAATTGTATGTTGTAATGCAACGACTTCATTTTAGGTGCCTACCTACTTTTTATGCCTAACTTTAATAGAATGTCAAAATGTTAGGTGGATATTCATCGGTGCGCTGTACGGGAACAGAGAATGGTCTGGTGTGCAGGCTATCCTATTTCACTACCCAGCAAGGGACGCAGCCAGACAAGATAGATGGATTGTTAGAACATACTGCTTATTGCTTTCACTTCGTCTTATAGACACGTTATGCCCTGTGTAGTTAAATAGATAGTGTTGTCTATGTATGTAGACTGTATGTATGTAGGTATTGTAGACTTTCGAATTCTACTTGAAAAGCTAACACACATTCCTTCGGCCTGATAAGAGGGAGCTTTTTTCAAACAAAGTACATACAAAAGCTTCACTATACTCGCTTATGAGGGAACTTTTCAGTCAGTACTTTTTATGATAGGCAGTATTTTCTACAAATAAATGTTCAGTATTTTTTTCAAAACACAATTCAGTGCGTTATTATTAAAAAGTACCTATGTTTTTTTTGTATTTTATTTCATCTTGAAAACCATACAGTCAACACGTACAAAAAAACATCACCATTTCATAAACCAGCCAAGGTTCTGCGAATTACCAATGTTGTTATAGTATGGTCAGTTTTTATTCTTCAGAATTCACAATTGGATTGGATTATACATTTTTTCAAGAATAAAGTTAAGTGGAACTGTATTGTCACATCACCATTAGGTAATTCGCAATTATATCTATAAGATAGCGCAAAAAATCCTATAAATTATTGAAGCGATATTTAATAGGTATATTGCTTCACACTTCACAGAAACATATCAAAATTTTGTTATAAAAACAGTGATAAAAACTAGTTAATTAAAAAAATTGGCAGGTACCAACTCAAATTAAACAAAAATTAAAATAAATTATACTAGGTAAGTACCTCTTACATATTTGATTGGCAATACGACAAACAAATTAAGATACAAAAAACTAACCATCGTAATGAAACATAAAAAAACTGACATTTTCTTGCAAAATACTGACAAAATTCACATCACCCCAAAAAATACTATAATACGAAGGAATGTACGTACTACTTTTCGGCTGACGGAAGGAAGGAAAAACTCCTATCTGAGCCGCGTGCATTGGAAAGAGAGGCAGAGAAATTTAAATACACACGAAAATTTACGAAGCCATTGAACTTTTTTACGTTATCAGCGGAATTTGTTCCCTGCAGTCTTGCATGTGTATTATAACTACAACGTTTATTCATGCACTAGTATTTAGGGGCTGTTAAAGCTGGCGAACATTTTGACGAAATATATTATTGTTTACCGTATTCAATCATACGTAGGCCCGAGTCGGGCACTTGAACTCGTCAATTTTTACATATCATAAACACAACAGTGACCACCTCCTTGGATAAGGACACTGAAGGAACGTAATTTCGTGGGGTTTGCCGGGGGGCTCCCTTAAGGCTAACCCTGGGCCCATCTCTTAATAAGTTTTGCCTAGAAGTGCGGGTAAAGAGGTCGCTATTAATGCGCCTGAGCTACCCGAAGATGTGGAGGGCCTTAAGCCCACGGGATTTTCCTTCAATATCATAAACAAACTATTAATACAAAACACTTGAACAGATTAAAGAGTCTATCAAATCTATCGACGCCCATTGGAGTGTAAAGAGTTCCAATTGGGGTTTCACAAAAATTTCCCAAACCGACATACGGACGACGATTATTTAATTATAATGATTAGGTACCTACGATTTCTGTGTGGTTTATGTGACTAGTATTTTGGAATGTTATCTAGTTTACTGATATTATCTACAACATTTCACTAACAAAATGCGATACTTTAGTTACAAGTATTTTAAGGTAACATTTTATCTTTCAAGGTTAAGAAAACACTATTTTTAGGAATCGATTTAAAAAAAGTTGTATTTATTATCAAAACATGATAGTGTAAGTATAGTCTGTCAAGAAATTTATAGTTTTCTAAGAGGGCGCTAATGTAGCTTTTTAACACTTGTTGAGTTGCAATAGAAATGTCATTGTTGCTAGGACACAAAATTGTGGTTCCACAATAATCCGACACTATTTCTTTCTTGACAGATTGTACTTTTTATAATATACTAGCATCATACCCGTACACCAATGCGCCTCGCAGAGAAAGATTTCCACACTTACCTGAAAAGAAAAAAAAAACAACATTAGAATTTTGCACATTATCTTATAGGAATTCGCCGCGAAAAAAATCACAAGGCATTATTGCATTATTGTGCTTTTAAAAGCAAGGTTAAATGTTGTATTTTGTACAGCGATGTCAATTAAATAGGTGATTAGGTACAGTTTGTTTGTTGTGTAAAACTACGCCTAATTTATTCAGATATTAATGTCCTCTTAATGTCCGAATTTCCCCGAGTAGTTGACATGAATTCATACACATCTCAAATCCCTTTTCCCTTCCTTTTTTCCCTCCGTCTCCCATGTCCTCACTTTCCAATCTGATCCTTGTTCGGTTTCTCTCATTTTTGGGTATAACAATGTTCATGTATGTGTGTGTGTGTGTGTGTGTGTGTGTGTGTGTGTGTGTGTGTGTGTGTGTGTGAGGGTGTGTGTGTGTGTGTGTGTGCTTGTGTGTGTATGTGTATATATATAATACCATTAATATTTGTCTGAAGTATGTGACACATAACTAATATAATTATAAATTTTACAGACAACAAGTAATTGGGGCACTATGTATATTGTTTTGATGTTATGTAATATTATGTACTTATATTTTATCTAGTGTACCTGTTTGTTGTTAATAAATTTAAAAAATATATATATATATATATACATAATTATAATTTGAGCCTAAACCTTTGATATCCGTGACATCTGGATAGGTGAATGTTTCTCAGTGTTAGGCTGATGAGTTCATAAATCCATAATAAATTATAATATGTAGACTTTTTTTGACTAATAATACTGAGAAATATGTTTTAAAAACCTGCCTACGCGCACCAATACACATTACACAAATACAACGTATTTCATAAATAGGAATTTAAATGCTGAATTTTCAGTGGGAAAAAAATTGATGGAAAATTACGATTCGTTACGATTTAATTGGAATGGATTGTTTTCAGAATTCGTCGCGGAGTGGAATGGGAAATTGTGGTATGAGAAATTGTGGTATGAGAAAATACGTACGATAACAAAATTGTGGTATGAGTTTTGTATGATGTAGGAATGATGTGGTATTAGGAGCGCAACAGAGTGAAGATGTCTTCACAGTTCAGTTCAATCCTTCTTGTACTCAAATCATTCTTTTAATTTGTCAGACTTCTATGGGCCGTAAAATTTTAATGGGATATCGTCGTCTCTCTTCAACTTGCGATAAAATCATCTTCATAAAACCCCTTCTCTCTCTCACGAGTTCAGCAGAAATTCTTTGTTTTTTCTCCACATTTTTTTTTTCGATTTCGTTCCATATTTTTTCTGCCACTAGAAATAATTATTGCTATAATGATTGAAGAGTAGAAAATTTTATACGAAATACTACCTACCTGCTCTTAAGGACAAGAGTAGATATTCCAAAAATATTCCCCGTGTTATTAACGTTCAAAATCGCATGCACCAAATTATGGACTGTTCTCACTGTTAAGTATCTCGCTGACCAAATTTTAGAAATAGAGCTTTTTGTACGTTTTTTGGGTATGTTTTATTGAATTTCGCTTTTTTCCAAAATTCAGTATAATATTTTATCAACGCGAGAAAGAACTTTATTTTTGAGACTTTTGCGAAGGGAGTTATTTTCTTTGAGAAAAAAATATGAGGTATTTTTCGTTTTTTCCGAAATTTATACAAGATATGATAGGTACTTACCTATATTTGTTTCAGTAATGCACTAGAAAATAGATAAGTGCGTAACTATTTATCTTTTTATTAAGCATATCATTTAACAAGGTTGTGGAGGTATTTGTTTTGAGAAATACCCATTTGCGACTCATCTTAAATTGTATTAAGAAATCAGTTCCTAGTATTTTCATTAAACTTTTGTTTGACACGATTTTATAAGGCACTGGGTACCTACTCGAATTTAGTACTTATAAATTAACCCAAGTTAAAGAAATTTGCAAGATAAAACATTATTTTCGCTTTTTGTAAAAGATTGCGGCGAGAATTAGACGAATCCCCCATCAACAACAACCAACACAACATCGTCACGGAGAATCTCTCGTCTGTGAAATTAATTGACGAATACCAAATTTCTTTCTGTAGAATAGAATATAATAATGTATTCTGTGTGTCATAGAGACAGCATCAATATAGATTAGAGAATTTGTAAACTAAAAATTCTTTTTGACGGCTTGTTTGACGATTTGTAAGA
Organism: Ceraclea dissimilis; assembly: GCA_963576895.1. NCBI lineage: Eukaryota > Metazoa > Arthropoda > Insecta > Trichoptera > Leptoceridae > Ceraclea > Ceraclea dissimilis. The sequence goes on from OY756365.1 coordinate 1,641,547, forward strand.
AGAGAAGAGATGAAAGAACAGCTGGACCTCATAATCCCAGGACAGCCCGCCGTCAGAAACAGGTCAAGCACGACCTAAATTAAGAGCAAGAAAAAGAAGAAGTGTTTTTAAGCTTATACCAGATACGCAGATTCTATATGGATTGAAAAGTTTCTCGTATGTGAATAACCTAGAATGAGCAGAACGAGCGTAGGAAGGCCTCAGGGAAGATGTTCTGACGATGTGAGGCGAATCGCTGTAAGCAGATGGATGCCGCATGCCCAAGACAGAAATCTGTGGAAAGTCAAAGGGAAGGCCTTTGTTCAGCATTGGAATCAAAACAGCTGAAAAGAAGACCGGTAAAGCCAACCAAACAACGGAATAATCAAGAAAAAGTATGGTTCATCTTCTAAAATAAACAACTCCCAATATGTTTGAAACTTAAAGTCTATAAAGAAAGACAGATGCTCGCCGGTGTAGGTCTCAGGGAATTAATAAGAAATGAAGGGAATTAGATGTTGAATTGTGGACGTCGTGTATTGTACAATGTTCAGCAAAAATGAAATGGCAATGGGCAGGCCACTTGGCAAGACAAGATAATAAATAGTTGGTGGACACCTAGGCTTACTAAATCGATACCATGGGCTAACAAAATAGATTATGGAAGGTTAATAAAGAGACGGGTGGACAACGTAACCTTGGATAGTGAGTTTAAACTCGCTTTTAATTCGAAATGATGAAATGACAGCTAGACCTGGACACTCAAGAGGTAGTACGATGGAGCAAAGCAAGGAGGTGATTATTATGGAGAGACCACATCAACAGAACAGACAAGTCCAGAATTCCTCAATTTTTGGATCAGATTAATCGGAATCTAATTTATGGTCCAAATAATTGAGTGAGTACTGTATTGTCACTTGCCTACCCAGTTGTCGGAGTAGAGTCCTTGGAGGATTGCAGAGTTTCTCTCCAGTATTATTATGGGTAGGCACCTATACAGTATATTGTGTGGTACCTACTTAATTCTATAGAACAACAGCTGATAATGCTTGCGGTGCTGTGTTGTTAACTGAATCTGCATATAAATTGAGAAATCAACACACTAATGACGTGAAGGAAAGAGAAGGGATGATATCTCTATTTATAAAAGGAAGTGACTGACTGAGTGACCGACTGACGTACTCACTCATCAACACACAACCCAAACGGCTTATCTTCAGTATTGATGAATGACTAATATAAATTGAATTGAAATGCCTAACTATTATTTTGGATTTATTTATTTTTATTTTAAACAAGTTAACAGATATAACAGCATGAAAAATAAAATGAATTCACGAAAAAAAAGTATGGTAAAAAACAAATATTCAACAGCACACGTTCATACTACATATCAACTATGTTTCTATATGTGCACTATAATGACCAATAAAGAATCTATCTATCTATCTAGTATTACTTAGAATATAAAGGATTTGACACTTATTTTAATATGGAGTACATGGGGCCCGGTTTCATTTATAAAAGGGGGACAGGCATAAGGGAGGTTTTTTTATGGTTGTACCAAAAGGGTCCCCAGAATTTCTAATATAGGACGGTAGTGTCAATCGTAGGAAAGTGAATATTTGAAGACAGATAGGTTTTGATACAAAACCTTCCACTAAGTAAGTATTTTTTTAAAATCCCGCCCACAAGTGGGGTGGAAGATGCATAGGTCCAAAAGTTTTTAACGATTCTCAAACATATCAGAAACTAGACGTGATACGAACTTGAAATTTGGCATACAGATTCTACTGTCTATATTAGTAATAGGGTTTTTGGTCGCCCTTCCAAAGTTTTATTGATAAGGATTTTGAGCAAGGAGAAAAAAAACGTTTTTATTAATGATAAGCTCGTCAAAACGTAATTAATACGTGTGAGAAAATCCACGGGTTGCAGCTAGTATTATATGCAGAGAGAAAGGAATAGAGAATACGCGACCAAGTCGATTGCTTTTACGTAAAATACGAGCGCTTTGAGCGAAAAAGCGTAAAGCGGATCGACCTGATTGAATTGTAATGTAAATTTTTGGAATTAAGTGAATCAATTTTCTTTGCCCCGATAGAACAATCAAAAGGTTTATTAAAGAATGTTGAGTAATTGGGTTAGCTGGATGATTTCTTGAAGTGGTGTGTAAGTATCTGTCTGCTGAGTAAGTATCTGTCTGTTTATTAAGAGTATGCATACCGACATTTCAAAAATTTCTAAAAACGGGAGACCTTAGATCTCGACAACCGTTACTAAATATGCTTTGGAAAAAATGAGTACTTATATACATTGAACCTCTAGGGAATAACCGTAGAAGATTTTTATATATTGTATAGATTTATCAAAAAAAAAAATTTGACAAACACCTCTGATCTTTTTTCCAAAAGACAGAAACTCGTTTCCTGAAAGTCGCAGAGATTTTTTTTGTATTGATAATATGCATTTAAATCTAGGGAATAACCGCAAAAGTTTTTTGATTGAAGCGAAATTATTCCAAAAAATGGAAAACATCCTCGGTATGGGCTCATGCTCAGTTAGGCAGATAGCCATATAGATAATAAGACGTCTTATACCTGCTACGTGAGTGAGTGCTACGTAATGATGTGTACTAAAAATAGTTAATGGGTAAACTAGTCAAGTACAAATTGATGGAGATTTTAGGGTAGAATGGGCCTATATTGTAAATAGATATAATACCTAATACTATGTAAGTAAGTACAGAAATGTGTTTCCTTTTTATAAAGTAGTTAGTAGGGATAAATGGGTTAACATTTTCGTTTAAAATCAAATGATTATATCTGGACACACGTAATCAAATCATACAAATGGTATTATGATTATATTGGGTGCCAATATACGTACTATTAGGTAAATGCTGTCGAGATGAGATCGCTGAGAAGAATGTGTGGGAAAACGTTGAGAAGGTTGGGACATGTAGATAAGATGAAGGTTAGTAGAAAGATGAGGCGTAAGGAAGTGCGGTCTTCCAAGAACCACGCGGATAAATCCTGGGGGACGGAAACATATGAGGTGTGTGTAAGGATGGCAAAGTGTGGCGTTCTATCCTTTCTGCTTACCCTACAAGGGATGCGGCGTGAGAGTATATTATGGTAGATACAGTGGCAGTGGCAAAGGGTGGATTTTTGCAGAAGGTAAGCCGGGGCTAACATTTCTTATGGGATTAGGTACGTCAGATTAAACACCTATATTTTTTTACAAAAAGTAACTCGATAGGAATCATGTTCTTAGGTAGCTTCGCGCCTGTACAGCAGGTACCTACATTAAAATGCTATAGAGAATAGTAACTAAAAATGTTAAGATCAAGTAGCGCACTCTGGTGTCTAAATGTTGAACTACAACAAATTGGGTTATGATGTTCAGAAGACCGGCGAAATTCCATAATAGTGTAAGGAAATAGTTTAATATTAATAGAGTGATGTACTATTTTATGGTTACATGAAAGATGTTCGAAAAACAGTATTTCGAATTCCAAATGTTCGAAGAACAGTTGTTCGAAAAACAATAATCAGAATAACAATAGTTTGAAAGTAATATGTTCGAACTCACATTTGTTAGAAAAGCAAAATCATCGAATCACAATAATTCGATTCCCATTTTACAGGAATATATTTAATTTTCTGCAAAGTTTCGAAGCGGGCTATATAAATAGGATTGTCTTATATCTCAAACGACTACCAAAACCCCATTTTTGTCGCAATGTTTTGACTTTTCCTTACATACGTCATCCAACTGCGATTTATACAGGTTCCCTCCAACTGCGAATGAAGTGGATGAGTTCATAAGGAGCTAATGTCACTTTTAGTGTTACTAAGAAAATGAGGCGATTACTTACTAAGTACGGTACCTGATTATGAATATTATCAAAATGATTTATTTCCGTATTTTGACATTTTAGTTAATACAGTTTTTTTTATTACTAACTGAGTAATATTAGTAAAATAGGTATTTTAGTTAAGCACACGTTTTTTCTTCTTCGAATCATAATATAAACATCGTCATTTGAGGTGAAATCCCGGGACATACATCCGTTTAGTTTTTACAAAAAATATTAAATTAGCAAATTGTCTTTAAAATAATTTATTTAAAAATGCAAAAATAGTGTACCTTGAAATCCATAAATTAGTCTAATGATCTTATTAAAAGATTCCGGCGTAAATTAGTGGTAGTTTCTAAACTTTAAATTTGGATATACTTACTATTGAGATTTACGACTTCTTACATTTTTCTAAAAAAAAAATCTAATTATTTTTTGTATTATTATTTTCTTTTAACTAAAGTAGCCAAGAAATGACATTGGTACTTATTGAACTGAGTTTCGTGTCGCCATGTTGCCGCCTTTTGTCATTTGTTGCCAGTGAAAAAAAATTGATAGAAAATTATCAGAGATCTTAAGGTAATACCCTTTTGTGGTATTATTATTGAAACTCTTTTTGCATAAACAAACAATAAATTATGAAAAATTTAGAATTATGCAGTGTCTAAATACACATAACATTATACCTAGTTCACAAATTATATTAAATATGGTACAACACGCAGTTGTGTTGACGGCGACACTATATTGGCTTGCGCCTTTAGCCAGTAAACTTTTTTCGAACAATTGTAATTTCGAACTATTGTTCGTTCGAAAATATGTTTTTCGAAATAAAGTGCGTCGAACTATTGTCATTCGAAAATTTGTATTTCGAATTATTGCCATTCGAAATGTTGTTTTTCGAAGTATTGTGCGTTCGAAAATATGTAAATCGAACAACTTTCCTGTCACCCTATTTTATTGGATTTCAAGGAAAATTGTCATTTGTTCGAGGGTCTTGGACAAAGATGTATTGATGGAAATATACTTTTAAGAGTATGCATACTGACATTTCAAAAATTTCTAAAAATGGGAAACCTTATATCTCGACAACCTTACTAAATATGCATTGGAACAAAATAGGGTAGATGCATTGAAACTTTATCTAGGGAATAACCGTAAAAGATTTCTTATATCTTGTATAGATTTCTCAAAAACAATTTTGAAAAACACCTCTGATATTTTTTTCCGAAAGACGGAAACTCGTTTCCCGAAAGTCGCGGAGTAATTTTTTTTTTGTACTGTACTGATAATATGCATTAAAATCTAGGGAATAACCGTAAAAGTTTTTTGATAGACGCAAAATAAACCCCAAAAAACAAAAAAAAAACGCTATTTTTACCATTTTATCATGCGATTGTTTTTTAACCTTATTAATGCCGCGGGAAATGACTGTGACGTCATTGTTGGTGCCAAGCCCTTAAAGGGACAAAACAAGGAAGGGACGGGTGGAGGAAGACCCTTGTATGGGGTTTTATGGATAAGATGTGTAAAGGGGGAAGTATTTAACCCACGAATGACCCATGATTGTCTTCGTTTAATCGGAACGGATCCCCTGCCCACCCCTCGAGGGTTGAGAAGGAAGGACTATAGAATCTTATTTAATCAGGCAGAAGGAGAATGATGTATAGTCATAGATGTGGTCGACATGTTGGATAGGTAGGCGGGTACCCATTTATTTTTTTCGTTCCGCAAAAATCTCACGAAATGAGTTCGCCATAGTGAATTTACTTTCGCGGTTTTTTTGAAATACTGTGTTTTTTGATTATTAATGGCGATGTGCTCTGACTAATTTTGAAATTATTTTTTATTGAAAAAAATTACAAAAATTAAGTTTGTAACATCAACTAAAATTGGGCTTATTGTGAAATAAACTCAAATACATTTTTGTATGTTTCACAATAAGTTGAAAAGCTTGTGTCGTGAAGTGGAGTAAGTCGACATCGGGGATAGAACCCGGGCCCACTGAATTAACAGTCGAGCGCATTGCCAACTCAGGCTACCTACCAACTCAAAGGAGGATTTTCCCGAGGCAAATTTTCGCATTTTTAAGTACTAAAGCATATCCGATTTTCTTTACTCAAAACGTGTCTGTCATTGAGTACCCATGCACACTTTGTTACACCTCTTCGTTCAATTTTCTATACGTACCAATACCAATCTTTTTAGTTATTCTGTCATCATTCATTCTTACAACATGTAGATACATTGTACAAAGCAGATAATATAGTAAAATTTACGTTAGGTATATCAAATTCATTAGAGAGTCGAACCGAACCACTAATGCAAGCGGAAACATCGCGTTTCAAAAAGGATATGAGAATCGTTAAATTTATTACTATGTATGTAGTACCTACTATCTATATTGTGTTAGGTACTGCTATTCCCAGTAAATGGTAAAGACAGAATCAGAATGAGAGCATGTGGCTTCATGTGAAGGCTGTGCAGCATCCAACATCGCAGTCTACCATTTTCCACACGACTGACCACTATATGGGGGCACTATCTCAAAGGGAGCGTTCTATACGAACTTAGAGAGGTGCGAAACCATCGAAAAATACATCGAATATTTTATTTTTTATAATCTTGATTTGAAGGATATTTTTTGATGAAGGTATCCACACTACATTGACTGTTTGGGGAGATGATGTAGTCCCAGTCGCAGGACGAAACTGATTGAGCAAAGTTCAAAGTAGAAGAAAAATGGAAAACGTTAGAAGAGGCCTGTATCCAGCAGTGGAGGGACGGTTAAGGAATGGAAGAGAAGATTGATCGTTTAACTTGTCCATTAATTAAATTTACATAATCACAAATACGTGATAATGGCAAAATCACCCGTAGACAGGTACGTGCCATATTGATGAAAGAAGAAGAGGATTTTTAGGATACACATTTTATAATTAAATCGGTAAAACTGAAATTTACGAACGACTTTGGAAACGATATACTTTTTAAAAAATATATATTTAGTTGTATGCTTGTGAGACATGGACGTTGGACATGGCTGAAGAAGAACGAATCATATGAGAATGGTCTTGAAATGAGACAGTTGAGAAGAATGTGTGGATAAACATTTAGTAATACAATACGAAATGAAGTTATTGGAGAGACGCTTGACTGAGAGACGTATGTTGTAACTAGAATGAAAGTAAATAATTTGAGGTCGTTAAAACGTGCCTCTGAATAGCGGATGAAATTATGATAACGAAAATAAAATACCTATGAAGAGGTGTTAAGAAAAAGGGGGCTCGATCACGTAGACTAGATGCTCGAAGATGGTCTTATTTTGACTAAAATCATTTGATGTCTGTGTTTGACGAATTGCATGAATGTGACTTAATCTAAAATTCATTGTCTCTTCAAATTTCATCGATGTTTTCCCACAGTTATTTTCATCCCTTAGATCTCTGTAGGGGTTGTGTCTAGAAGGTTAAAGAAGACCGCTGATATATTACCGATCTTAACAACCCTGGCAGGTAATTCACGCCATTTTGGTATATAAGCACATAAAACCTATATTCCAATATACCCAGGTATATATCCTCATCTGTGTTAGATTGGTACTTGATACCAATAGGTGAACTGTTAATTGATTCATTAAAATCTTAATTAAAGTTGATATCTACCAGTTTAATTTTATGTGTTACTCAGATGTAGACGGAAATTATATCAATTCATTGTTTGAATATCAGGAATAGTACTTCCTAACTCAAGTCACTTACTATACGCTTTATAAACGACAGTAATTTCTACTTTCTTACTTTTTAAAAATCGTACATATGTACATACATACATCTTCTTCCCCTTCTATCCTTGGTTGGGTCGGGGACTCAGAGCATCTGTGTATCTTCGCCGGAGGCCCCTGTCACTTGCAGCTTTTAGGACCTCCGGCCATTCCAACCACAGTTTCTCCCTGCACAACTTTGTCATCTGCTTCTGCCAGCTATTTCTGGGGCGGCCCACTTTTTAAAAATCATCTCATTCATTTGACGTTAGCTGTCAGAGATCGCATGGAACTGCAGATGCTTAGTATTAAGTCTACGGGATAGGTTAAGAAATTAGGAAATTAGTTGGAGAACCGAAGTTGCTGATATCATGAACCGTGTGTCGAAACTTAAGTGGCAATGGGCAGGACATATGGCTAGACAGGGTGACACCAGATGAGCGCCACGAATATTGAAGTGGAGGCCATGGACAGATAGAAGGAGTGTCGGAAGGCCACCAAAGATATGGACTGACGAAATTGTCCAGATCGCTGGGGGAACCTGGATGCGGAGGGTTCAAAGCAGAGACGAGTGGAAACAGTTGGAAGATGCCTATATCCAGCGGTGCAGGGAGAAAGGCTAGAGAAGAAAGACTCTAAATATGATTGTTATGAATTATGATTATTTATGAAAATCACAATTTATGTTTTTGTGAGACCATCGGAATTTTTCTACATGTCGTAGTTGAATTAAACAAGTAGTTATATCTCAACAGATATACAGCAAAGGATGGACATTCCATTACCGGCTTTTCAGGTTAAGGGTCTTGGTTCGATTACCTGCCGCGGCAGATGGATGGACTGGAATTGGTGAATGTTACTTAAGTGTAAAATCATCACATTAGGCTAGCAGACGATCAGTCATAAGCCTACTGGAAGGTCCATCCTTTGCTGTATATCTGTTGAGATAACTACTTGTCATGATTGTTATGTTTATTTTGTGAAAGATGGTAAGTGGATATAGGAAGGTACGATAATAAATATACCACTGACAATATACATAATTCATGAAGCGGAAAAGGAGGTCTTTGATTAAATATTAAACAAATTTTAATACGCCACCAACAACAGCAACAACGAAATAATATAACCAACAAGTCTGTTTGAGTGTTTCAAAATAATAACACGAGAGGGCGGCGGTGTAGATAGCTAACCACAATTATATATATCGCGAAATAACATTCGCTGATATTTATTTTAATTTTAAATAACAGTTTGAACATGATGGACCTGTGGCACGGAAGATATCGTGAGATGGAGCAGAGCAAGAAGAATATTCTAGAGGGGTCATGTAAACAGAATGGCCGACTCCAGAATCCCTTACAGCCAACGAATTACCGCCTGGTTATCGTCTTCCTGGAAGACGGCCCAAAAGATGGAGGGGCAGTTGGTTCTCGACGTCCCAGGAGTAGAGGATTTTTCTGCCAGAACACATCAACTGATCTAAAGAAAGGAGGAAGAAGAAGTTTGATGACTGAAGAAGGACTAATCAGGTATAATGTTATCCAGATCGCTGAGAAAAATGTAGGAAAAACGTTGAGAGATAGGCTAAGAAATTGAGTGATCATCAGAGAGTTGAGTGAATGTAAAACGGATGTTGTGACTAAAATGAAGGTGAACATGTTGAGATGGTTGGGACTTGTAGAGAGGATGAGTTATAAAAGGATAGCATAGTAAGTATATCTACCTGGGTAAAAGAAGAGGTGTTAGGAAACGCGGCCGTCCAAGAACCAAAGCTTATAGAATGAGAGCAATTCCTCAACGAATGAGGTGTCTGAGTAAAAGGAATCGTTGAGTGTGAATGACTAATTACATGAATGCCATGAAAGTAGGAAGTGTGTGTAAGGATAGGAAAGTCTGGCTGTCTGTTCTCTCTGCTTAACTCGCAAGGGATGCGGCGTGAGGGGACAGAGAGATTGAATGAAAGCTTTACATTTTTACTTTAATATAACAAGATGTAAGTTTTTTTGTATATTCCAGATCGATTTCAATAATCACTATAAAGCACGGTGACGTTGAAAGCATCTCTACAGCAAAACAATACCTCCTATATCTCATTCCTCTAAATTTTAGTCTAATATAATTATTATAATAACGAAATATATAACATTTTGTGGTTTTATTTATGTAAAACTTTAAAATAATATTATTTGAAGGGAGGGAATGTTGCATTCCAATTTGTTTTAAATAATGCCACAGGAATGCAAGCATCTCTCCAACTTTTACCTGTGAAATTAGGTAATAATGTATTAGGTATTATCTAGTGTATTTTGAGGTTATTTTCTGAAAAACTGGCTTCAAACACTTGTCAATACCGCAGAATTTAGACTGTGTTTAAAGCTCCCGACTCAACTATGACGTCACGGTAATTTTCCACGGCATTAAGGATCTAAATCACGTGAACAATCGCATTAGATTTTAATGCACATTATCGATACGAAAAAATAATTCTCCACGATTTTCGGGAAACGAGCTTCTGTCTTTCGGAAAATACGCAATTGGCTTGCGCGCGTCTGGTGAAGGCATAAGACTTCTTTTTTATTTATCTGCGTTCTTTCGAGGGATGTGGACGAGCACTAATAATAATAATTGAGGTGGCTCGATGCCTACATACTTCACTTCACGACACAAGCTTTCCAATCTCACAAATATATATTTGTGTTAATTTTCATAAGTCCAGAATCATTTAAAAAGCATCAGAAACGTAAAGGACCTATTACAGCATAAGTTGCATACACAATAGCAAAGTAAAAGCACAGTACAAGTAAGTATAAACAATAGTATAGAACAACGTATATAGGTGTAAGTGAAACGTACCTATTATTTAGAAACGTCCCATACATTGTACACGAAACAGCTGTAAGTATTTCATATACAATTGCGGTCGTACAATTCATTCTACAAGTTATGTTATTCAATGTTAAGACTGAGGACCCAACTATGACGACACGGTCATTTCCCGCGGCATTAAAGTTCAAAAACGCATGATAAAGTGTTAAATAGCGTTTTTGCCATTTTTTGGGGTTAATTTCACTTCAATCAAAGAACTTTTACGGTCATTCACTAGATTTTAATGCATATTATCAACATAAAAAAAAATAATCTTCGCGAAATTCGACCGCGGCATGAACAATCGCTTGATAAAATGTTAAATATAGCGTTTTCTTCATTGTTTGGGGTTAATTTCGCTTCAATTGAAAAACTTTTACGGTCATTTTCTAGATAAAGGTTTAATGTATTTCTTCTCCTTAGCAATTATGAATCCCACATGGTGGTGGGGTCTGCTTTTCTTGTGTTTCGCCGCCACTTTGCTCTATCTTGCGCATCCTCCGGTAAAACATCATTCTCTCTCACGTTCAATGTATCTACTTTATTTTATTCCAAAGCATATTTAGTAAGGTTGTTGAGATCTAAAGTATCCCGTTTTTCAGAAATTTTTGAAATGTCGGTATGCATACTCTTAAGCTATACAACAGTAGTTAAAAGTAAGTAGGTATGAGTTACATTATTATGGCAGTAAGTTCCTTGGGGTTATTATAACTTACGTGTGTTAAAATGCAGCGTGGTTTACCCAGTAAATAATGCACATTACTACTACCACAGTCCGACGTATAACAGTGTATTTACTCGTACATACTGCTGTATAAATACGGCTGAGACTCTTAAGGGAGTTTATTTATTATGAAATGTTCAACCGCGTCTGAGCATAACTTTATTCCTGCGTATAAGGAATTGGAGTACTAACATTCAAGATACGGTGATTCTATTTTTGATAACTTTTTACTTATTAACGTCTTCGCTTGTGACTGTTAACGTCGCGTCTGCCTGAAATAATGTTTCGATTTATTAGACCTCTATGAAATTTCCCTTCTTTTGAAAATCGATAAGAGCTACCTACTAGAAAAGAGCCTATAAATGAATTAATGATCTGTAAATAATTAAACAATCTGCATAAATGAGTGATGCCTGTTGGATATATTTTAAAGATTTTTTAAAAATAATTTTTAAGACTTCCAAATAAAAACGGTAGGTACCTTTACCGGCTATTGCAGGCAAACTGCTAGTCATATAAAAAATGAATCTCGAATATTTTTTGCAGAAAATACGTTGGGGATTATTTTTGTCCTTGACCACTTTCTGCTATATCTTAGCGGATTAAAAAAAATGCGAGATTTGCGTGATGGTATGTATTTGGAGAGCCGGCAACATTTTCCTAGGCCATCTTATGGCTTTCATTTAAAACACTTTCGATTAAAAAATTGTAGGTCATTTTTCAGCGGTCGAATCTTAGGCTATAACGGTTTAAACAAATCTAGATCAAAACAATGTTGAAAATAATCATTTTATTTGAGCAAAACTACCATAGAGGTAACGAATAAATCAAAAGCTGATTTCACAGAGAAAGAATATACATACAGCATAATACATACACAAATAATGCGATTTGAATCTTAAACTACACAAATGTTTTGAGCAATTTTATCTAGAGGCACGTACAGTCTAGTAGTATTACGAGTAGGTAGTGGAAAATGTTAAATATTTCATACAAAACGCGTGTACGGTTCTGCTATCAAATGGTAAAACGCGATAAGTCAAATGGCAAAAAGCGATAAGTCGAAAAACACAGTTCAGAAAAAAACACATTTAAAGTTTTTTTATATTTTTGTTTTTTTAGGTGCTCAAACATCAGTACCTAATTTTTCGGGCAATAATTGCGGCAACTCGTACAAACCGTATTGATTATAATATTATTTCGAAATATATAGCACTTATTTCGGCAATATTTAAAGTGAGACAACGATATTGCGTACAAACCTGAAAGAAGAAAGAAGATAGAAGATTGACTAAAACGACTGGACAATTGGATATTCAGCAATTTGTGTCGCCGACATCATGATGACAATTCTCTTTTCTCTGTAAGTCGAAATATAGAAGGAAAAATTACCATATTCTGCCGAAATCTCAGAAGCATGGTATAACAAAACAACTTTAATCGCAATTTTTTTTAATATCTTCACAGATTTACCGCGTTTGGTCAACTTGGTATCAAAAACTGAACTTTTTATTTTATTTTATAATAAAACAGGCCACGTGAAATCGGATAAGTGAGATCAAGTTACGACGACTAAGGCTACGTAGGTCGAAATGCGTAATTCATCTCAGTATTAAAAAATCATTCAAAAACTCCAAGTTTTTTAGTTAAACTAAGTTAAAAAACAATTTCAAAGTTAAAACGCAGTAAGTCGACTTACGGCGTTTTGTCTTTTGCCGGCAGAATGTTCTAGTAAGTACTGGAGGATAAAAATAATAGGTACCACGCGTTGTAGTGGGTAGGTACTACACATACTAGTATTTTCCTTTGCAGATTTTTCCCAACAAACAACGTCAAAAACCAAAATAATAATAAAAAGCACGAAAACCGTAACACTTTAGTATGAAGGTAAACGCTCAAATCGTTTTATCGAAAAGCGTTCTGCTTCTACGAGTGCGGCGTATTGCACGTATAGGTTCACTCGAAACTAACTGACATTTCAAATTATTAAATAAAATAAAGTACCTACTCTTTATTGTGCATAGAAACATATAAAAGGCGGTCTTATTCTACCAGCTAACCCATTTATAATGGCGTTCGATGCGGTTGTTCCTAATGTTTTTTTTTTCAGTTTCGATAACTTGTTTCTTTTTGTTTTCTTCATATGGTGTTACTGTTCATGTATTGTTATAATGTTATTGTGATACCTACCAGGGTAAATTGCCTTATTTTATTAGTATGTTGTGTTGTTTTTTTTTTTTTTTTTCGTGTTTATTATTGTTTTGTTCGAAACTTGTTCTGTGTGCACTCTTCGGCGCAAAGGCTGAGCGCTGTAATGCCGAAGAGTGTAATATTTTTACTTAAATAAATAAATAAATAACGAAAACCACAATGATACTGAGAAAAACTAATTATAAACAATAAACTTGGTACCGAAAGGGTACCTTAAATTAACTATAATTGAACACATAAATACATACATATATTATAAATAAATAAATAGGATATGGGATGAGATGGGGAAAGGAAGAGATGCTGAGTTCAGGAGAGACGGGTAGTGAGATTTGAAATAGAAAGGTAATGCTGCTTGGTGCGAGTCTGATGGGTGAAGGTCATTCCACAATCGCGCAGCGTGTACAGTGAAAGAATTAGTGAAAAAAAATTATGCAGGTATACTTTATAAAGCGTAAAAATGTTTTTTTATTCCACAGTTTGTTACCACCTAACAAATTACCACCATCTATCAAATTTATCTAAGTAAGTATAAATATAAAACTATTTTATGTAGAAGTTAGAAATTTTTCACATTCATAATATAAGACAGATACTTTTGAATAACCCTGTAGGTACATGTGTGTGTGTATATATGTATACATGCCCGCTACACACACTTCAGCTATTGTGTTTGATTTACGATATCCAGGAACTATTGTTTGAAGTTCCCATGTTGTACTCGAGTTGAATTATTTGGAAAAGTTGATAACATTTCATAAGTTCCCCCCCGCATACCGAAAAGTGTGAACTTATATCGTATAAGCTCATAGGTATAAAATATATTTAAAAAGTTGCAAGAAGAATGTATGTATGTGATCTAGGTGATAAAACATTTTATGTGGGCTTCAGTATAAGAAAATGTATAACCCGACGTAGTCCTGATAATTAGTAAAAAAAATTGGGCACCCAGATTTTTTTTAGTCTGCCATTTTTTAATCCGGTAATTAATTGTATAATAATGGGGTGGTCGGTAGCCTGGTTGGTAATGCGCTCGACTGTTAATCCAGTGGGGGAGGGTTCAATCCCCGACTTACTCCACTTCACAACACAAGCTTTTCAAGCTTACTGTGAAGTGTACACATATGTATTTGGGTTTATTTCTATAAACCCAGATTCATTTATTTATGAAAAAAAAGTTATTAATGTGTATCTTCTATGAAGTCAAAAAATCCGAATGAGATAAAGCATTATCATTCATTCTTTCTCTCTCACACACTTTTTCAGGCAAAACACCCAGTTTGAATGATACATAATTAGGCATTTATCATCAGCCCTCACTCGTCCAGCTTGGGAGGCCAGATGTCGGGCAGATAAAAATCATCTCAATGATTTCTAGAATCTGTTCTGAAAACTGAATTCGGTCTGAATTTGCTAAGAACTCTCGCAACTGTGTTTGTGGTAATCATTATGAGATTGAATATAATACTAAAGCAATTTAGCAACGTATGAATTTGTAGATATGTTGCGGTATCTATTAGCTATAATATAATATGTATGAATCTTCAATGTACGTTGCAACAGAGCACTAAGGACCTAATTGTTTGTGACGTAACATTAATTATTATTGCAGACATTTACGCCATTCCATAGCTATTGTCAATGTCGTTGGACGAACATTAGAGGGAGGGTATTATGCCTTGATAATAATAACCTTAATTACTACACATAATAGTGTATGCAACCTTTGCCAATTAAGTCCACATCCTTGTTAATTGTTCCGTAATCACCTTTCATAATATCGTCATTATAATTTCAACTCAATTCGAAAACGTCATACCCACGATGATCTCATAATGATTAGATGATATTTTCATGAATACTTTATACGACAAAATGAAGTTATTGAAGCTAGAATGTTGAATACACGATTATTGGACGGAGCTGTGCGTTTGTCATACCAGATTATTGTTTATTCAGACAAAGACGTATAAAAATGTCACAAACTATGCTTATTATGAAGTCCTACGAAAAAGAGGCTCTACATAATTGATCAAAACGCTCCAGGGAAAGCTGCTAAGCTAAAAGTAAACTAGCAAGTACATAAAAAATTGATTTAATATCAAAGATGATTATACTAATTATTGTGCTTTTTAAACCGGCAAGACACCCCTAGTCTATAACACAGTATCTCACTAATTTACTGTGTTTCACACTACTATGTGAATCCCCTTGACGGACTTACTGCAATAGACTTTTTTTTTAATGACAAAAAAAAAATGGATGGAGTCTGAATATTAAAATGAGACTTAAACAGAACGTTGCGTCTTGGGTCATTTCTATACGTATAACCCAGTTTTGCAAAAACCACGACACAAGCTTTGCAAGCTTACTGTGAAGGTGTATTTGGGTTTATTTCGATAAACCCAGATTCGTTTATAAAAAAATGGTCACATGCATAAGAAAAAGGAAGAATATGGGATCAGAGTTGAATTTAGAAGTATTGATTGAGAAGCACACATATTCTTTTTTATAGAAGAAACATTTTTACCCTTCACATACCTCACATTTAAATGTTCAATTCGGCCGTAGGACTGTTGAAATTGTTACGTAAGAGGGTATACTATAAATGGTATAAAATTACGGTAATGTTCATTACCCCTAATGTTTGTGAGATGGCCAGAGTACATGTAATTATTATAAACATAACCACGTACCCAAGGTTAGGCAGTTTAGATTAAAATATGTCTATTACCTAAGAAGTTTGTTTGGTAATAATAACGTAGACCAAAGTATACACACAGAATATTGTGCAAACACATTCCGGTAATTATAATGTTATATTAGATTATAAATTTAATTTAATTAGTTGACATATATAAAAGTGACCCAAGATGAAGTTTGAAACAACGTTGTAAAGAGAACATAATATAGCAAAGCCTGAAAAGCCAATAATAGTCCGAGAGCCCGCTGCTTAATTTATGACGTATCTGTTTTTTGATCGAAATGTGGTATAAACGATAGCTTACCAATAGGGTATTACATCGCACTAGGGTTGCCTATCAAAATCTTGCCGCAACCCCCCCTGCCCCCCCCTAAAAGGTCCCTCTTGGCGGTTTTTCGCATTTTATAGGAATATGGTAAGAGATAGGAGAAAGTAGTCAATAACAAAAATAATCCTTGCTAAATTCTCTACAAAAAACGTTAAATGAACTTTTTCATAGGACTAGTAGTTTACCCGTAATGGCCGGTCAAAGAACAGGACATTTTTTGAAAAAATAAAAAAAAAAGTTTGATTTTTTTGTTTCACATTCTTCCACCCATTATTACTAACATTTTATGGAAAAAAAATTTTGGCCTGCGGCGCTATATCACTGGTTATTTTATGAAAAACTAAATTTTAAGAATTTTCGTCACTGAGTTTTATTGCAATAACTCCGAAATTATTAAATGTATGAACAAAAGTTATAGCTAGTTTTGTAGCTAAGACTATGGTAATTAATTCGTTCTATGACTATTTTCCTGTAGCTCTTATCAATTTTCAACCAATTTAGTTTAAATACATTTTTTTAGTATTTTAAATGAATTTAGGTTTTGGACCGGCCATTGCGGGTAACCTGCTAGCTCTACGAAAAAACTGATTTGACATTTTTTGTAGAGAATTTAGCAAGGATTATTTTTGTCATTGACTACTTTCTCCTATCTCTTACCATATTCCTATAAAATGCGAAAAACCGCGAAGAGGGACCTTTACGGGGGGGGCAGGGGGGGTTGCGGCAAGATTTTGATAGGCAACCCTAGTGCGATGTAACACCCTATTGGTAAGCTATCGTTTATACCACATTTCGATCAAAAAACAGATACGTCATAAATTAAGCAGCGGGCTCTTGGACTATAATACACGGTTTACTTTTACGGATTACATAATACCCCAATCAAATATGAAATCATCCAATGGCGAATCATCTAAACACAGTGACAGAAGTGATGCGATCACCATACGAATTGTCATACGTGTAGTGTAGGTATTTAGGTCAAAATCACAATTTATGTTCTGTGAGAACATGGGAATTTTCTAGATGTCGAAGTTGAATATAAAAAGTAGTCCTTTGCCGTAAATCTGTTGAGATAACTAGGTACTTGTTTTTGGTATGATTAAGATAAATATCTGTGCTAGTTCTTAGCATAAGTGTGGAGCATGTTTATCATGTCGAAAACTGCATTTACGAGTATATTACAAAAATACGTAAATCAACGTACGAGTATACAAACAGAAACCATAGTTTTTTTTTTTAATATTCATTCCTAACATAATTCCAAAAAACAAATTTTGTGGTGTTTTCTCTAATAACGATTTATGGTGGATCTCCGCTAAACTGTTTTCAGTATCAGGGTCTCTTTGTTTCAGAAGTTTCGTTCAGGACATTGAAAAAAAAAACAGCGACAGAAGAAGATTTTGAGTAATTCTCAGATACTAAAGATTAGAATCGCCCCATTTTTTATGTTAGATGTTTTAGGCATACTACAATTTGATAGATAGTTTATAAAAAATACATAAGTAGTAAATAAATTTATAAAAAAATACTGATATTTCAGGCATAATGCTTCCCCGTGTTGAGCTTAATCCAGTAATATCTGGAGTTTATAATATGTGAATCATGAATAATAATATGTAGACTCCTCTGGCTGATAACACTGAGAAGTGTGCTGGCAAGTCATGTCTGCGCGTATAAAAAGTAGATTATATTGTATAAAAATGTTTTTCTCGTAGGTAAAGTTCTTTTTATATTATTATTTTGGAATCTTATGAACCTAAATACTTTGCGGCATTGTGAAAAAGGGGTGTAGGTATTGTGTGTCGCATACTTCAATATTATCTCAGCTAGGATAAGCCGCTAAGGTATTTTGTACTGTTTACTTAGGTGTAAAGGGCTTTTCAAAATACATTTTTGTTACACAATATTATTCTACAGAAACCCCGCTTCCAGGAAACGAATTTTAAGAGTAAATAATAATAAAAATGTGTAGGTGTGTGGGTCTAAATTGAAAGAAAGAGATGAGTGAATAGTTCTAATGTTTTTGTTTCACTTTTGCACTATTTTATGAGAGCTATTGTGCGTGTGCGACGGGAGAGTGTGTGAGCGAGATTGAGTGTGAGTGTGTGAAGCGACCGGAATGAACGTGATGTTTTAACTTAACTGTGGCGCATGCTTGAGGGTGACAGCTAAATTATGAATGGACTTTAATCATTTTAACTGTATGTTCTTACTTATATCTATAGTTGTTGTCTGTTTTGTGCTCCTAATTATAAAAAAAAGTAAAAAATAAAATGACACTTGTCTACATTTTTAAGTAAGATTTTCAATTTCATTGGATATGGGTACCTATCAGGCGCTCTGTCTTTCTGCCTACCCTTAAAGGGACTCGGCATGAGGAGATCAAATAGGAAAAAACTTCTAGAAATTTATTTATCCAAGTGGTCAAGAAGCTCATAATTTAGGGTTATAATGGACAAGAAGCATCCCTATGGGCTTTGATATGACGTGAAATATGCAAATATGCCATGAGGCTTGTGAAATAGAATTCGTGTGGGCATACAAACACAATATGCAATGCATTATTTAATAAGAAAGATAGTACACATTCGCACACCTGTCGCTAGTTACACCGAGTTGCAAACGGGAAATTATGTTATATAGTATAAACTTAAAGTCTGATTTTTGCAGGGGTAGGCAGAGAAAACATGACGAAAAACATTCACATTAAAAAGTATACAAAAGTACTGAAAATTTTAATATCGAACGTCGTAAATTCCACTCACATATAACCTGAAAATCGGGGATTAAGTCCATCTAGTATAATTTAAATGAAAAAGAGTATTATTTCTCTTGTTTTTTAAATCCAATGATAATTTATGTATCTCCGTAGTAAAGTTAATAAAATACCTAGGCAAATAAAAGGTCTCCTATGTAGGGGAGAGATGGGACCATTGGGCAGTAGGGAGGATTGGACACACCCAAGTATTTAACAAAATGTGATAATTATGCATTTTTTTCCGCATTATATAATTATCTTTTTCACTAGCAACACCGACAAACGTCAAATCAACTATCAGTTACGTCAAATAAAAATGTTACAAGTCGTTGCATGTTTTCATCTTAAAAGAGTAACTTTTTTATGAATTTTCGTTTCAATTTTTACGAAGGATCCTATACAGAGGCATGGGTTTTAAATATATTATTTGAATAATCAATGATTTAAGTTCCTTTTTCTAAATAAAGAATATTAATAATTCCTCACCTAAAAGAATAATAAGGATTCATTTAAAATAATGAGTGATAGGGAGCATTGGACACTGTATTTAGTTGGAGGATTGGGCATGCCCAAAGCCATAATAAATATATGAAATATATAATAAATATATAAAAATAACAATTAAGACGAATTATGACCAAAAGAATTCTTATACCTACTTAAAATTTTATATTTCATCGGTTTACCTACTTTTTTTTATCTCGATTCAATCTAGATATAAATATTTTCTCGATACTTCATCCATTTCCACTTTTATTTATTTTTTTACTCAAAAATAAATATTCATATCCTTAATGTTTGTGTTTATTACATTCTTTAACATTTTCTTTTCAAATATTACAAATATATGCTTAAAAGAAGGTTCATTGAGTGTAGTACCCAAACCTCCCAATGCTGTGCCCAAACCACCCCACCACCGGGAGGTTTGGGCACTTTTGAATGGTCTTAGAAAAATGATTATAACTTTTGAATAAAACAAGATTTTTATGTAGTGTCTTAATATAAATACAAGCTAATAGTGTGGACTAATAGTCTAAAGAGAAAGATGTGTCTTTTTCTCAAAAGTAAAAAATCTGGAATAGAAAGTTTAAAAAAGTGCCCAATGGTCCCATCTCTCCCCTACCTAACAATAATATGAACTTTCCATCTGGACCAACTTTGATATTGGTTAGCTTCGCAATTGGGTGAATATATTATTGTATAGAAGTACTATATTAACCGTACCTGGTTCAAAGGTGAAATAATATCATACGGCACAAATGTGGGTGCTAGAAGCACCCCTAACAAAATTGTACAATTACTAACGTTTTGTATGGTAATATAATATAATAACTCCTCCCTTCATAAGAAAAAAGTCTCTTGCCTGACCGGTTATTGTCGATGACTTATATATTCAATCATGAACACACAACAACACATAACAAAGCGAATAATACTAAGCTGATACGGACACAGAGAGCTATGGAGAGGAAGATGCTGGGCATTTCTTTAATGGACAGGGCACCAAATGTTCGTGTCAGAGAGAAAACCAGGGTAACCGATGTGGCGGAAAGGGTCGCTAGACTTAAATTGAGCTGGGCTGGGCATGTTGCCACGTGCCAAGACTATAGGATGGCGAGAAGATAATAGAATGGCGGCCAAGAACAAGCCGAAGAAGCGTCGGTAGACCCCAGGCAACGTGGTCTTATGATGTTAGGAAATGTGCCGGTGGTGGATGGATGCAGTGTGCCTAAGACAGGGAGCTGTGGAGGACCAAAGTAGAGGCCTATGTCTAACAATGGACCTGAGTGGCTGCAGAAGAAGAACACACAGCTCAAACGGCTAATTGTACGGAAGTGAAATTAGGTATTTGGGAGGCTTAAATATAGAACCTCTCACTACGGAAATATTTTGCAAAATTCCATTTACAAGGTGTGATCCGAAAATGAATAAGAGAGAGTTATTCCCAAAAACAAAATTATGGGGTATTTCAATACCCCATGGTTTCGGGAAAGTTAATATGGAGATAAAGAGAATGCCCGAACACCCAAAATGCAAATAAGTGTGTGAATAATCGCTTAATTTATTAACGTGGCCAGAGCTTAAAAGCGAACCGAGTAAAGGCGATAGATAGATAGAAGATATAACTAGAAATATCCAATTAAATGGTTTGACAATACTATGGGAAGAGAGAGATACCGCCAATAGAGTATGAACAGGTTGATACCTACCTACCGTGACCGGACAAAAACCCATAAGAATTTGCTTCAATTTTCTGTTTTATAATTTGACTTAACATTGTTTTGACTACATATTTTTACTGATTACCTTGACTTCATTTTGTTTTTCTTTTTTCACTGACTGTTGACATACAATTTCTCGAATTACCTGAACTCTCATTATGAATATTGTTTTATCTGTATTGACTAGTTGTGTACACATGTAATAGGGCATTGCTTGAACTTGATCTGTATTGTTTTTTGTTAGGTTTGTGTTTATATGTGGGTGATGTCTGTTTGTGTGCCTGAATGAATAAATAAATGAATAAATGAATATTGCTCAACATGAATAAATCCCAAAAAAGAAAAAAGCCCTTAAGAAATATGCTCAAGGGACAGAAGCTCAAACCTAATAAGTGGATTTAAAAAATAAAATTGATTTTATTTATCAGAGTACGATTTCTTTCAGTGTTTTATAAACTACTATAGATTGGAAAATAAACAAATAAATAAGCGGATTTAAAATGATATGGACAATAATAAAATAGTCAACATTTTATAAATAATTCATCTACTGGAATCCAACTAGAAAATTTGGGCTTTTATCCGTTGAGGATATTTCTGAAGGGCTCTTGTCTTTTTTGGTATTTATTCATGTTGAGCAATATTCTTATGGGTTTTTATCCGGGAACCCCTACCTACATACTATTTCATTACTACGTTCTGTATTGAGGCAGATAACTTCATGCATAGCAATAATCTATATGGGTGTGTGTGCTTAAGGGAGAGCTCACATAGATGGCGCTGGTACGTATTAATGGGGCACCAGTGCACGTGCCATTCTGAAAAGGTGGCCAACCATGAAAATTTGTTACTCGTTCAATAACTAATGTTTGATTTGTAACCTCCTTGGATAAGGACACTGAAGAAATGTAATTTAGGGATGGGGTCTGCCGGGGGGCTCACTTAAGGCTAACCCTGGACCCACCTGTTAATAAGATTTACCTAGAAGTGCGGGTATAGAGGTCGCTCTTAATGCGCCTGAGCTACCCGGAGATGTGGAGGGCCTTAAGCCCGCGGGATTTTCCTTCAATAATGTTTCATTTATCTTACCGGTTGATGAATGCGATTTAAGATTTGTTAGAAAACTTCAGTCAAGGAAGGCTTACCTGAAACAAATAAGAAATAGAAAAATTAGTACACGTCGCATAATGAATACAGAAGTGGTTCTATTCTTTTATTTTATATGTGACACCCACATGAAAACATTATCATACAAAAAAAAAACATCTCATGTCAACTCTACAATTTAGGGCGTCCGCACCATACACCAACAATAAAAGCTGTAAAAAAAAATAACAACCGAAACCAATCGGTGCTCATTTTTTAAATTGTGTAACAATGATGTAAAGCTTGAAAAGTCCAAGTCCCTGAGAGGGGCCTAGGGACGACACAGAAACAATAAACAATCACATATAGCGTTGTGGCGTCATAACATCTCAACAATTATACATACACAGTATCATCAGCCGTGTGTCAAAACTCAAGTTGCAATAGGCAGGACATATGTCCAGACAGGGCGACACCAGATGGGCGCCACTAATATTGAAGTGGAGGGTCGGAAGGCCACCAGAGAGATGGACCGACAAGATTATCCAAATCGCTGGAGAAACCTGGATGTGAAAGTGTCAGAGCAGAGACGAGTGAAAACAGTTGGAAGAGGCCTATATCCAGAAGTGGTGGGAAACAGGCTAACGAAGAAGAAGAATATATTGTAATTATGCTCGGCTCGAATACTAAGAAAATGCATCTTTAATTGCAAATTTTCACGCCAAAATCTCTAGGTTGCAGAGTTTCCAGTGGTAGCAAACCCCTGAGTTAAAATATGAAATTGCTCATACGGTCTGTAATATAGTAAGAATTGGTCGCGGATATGAATAATATCACAACTGTAATAATAATACGTAATATTGTAATAATAGATTTGAATATGTGCGACCAAAAATGTGGAGTAGGATAGGTATACGATAACATATAGGACTCATATACGACATTTATACGTCGTATATGTACGAGATGCTATAATACCTGTTTATTGTTTATTGGTCTCTAATCATCCGTAGATCTTATTTAAGGCACTTAAAATCGTCAGGTTTACATATTAAACAAATATCATAAAAAAATGCGATTAGTTCATCAATAAACAGATACGGCAGAAAATAATACATGGTGAAAACAAAACTTAAAGCAGGTGTGGATGTAAATTGTCCAGAACTACATTCCGTCAATGCTATAACAACCGACGGAAAATTGTATACCTAAGATGGGTAGAAACTGCATCTATCCTATAAAGACGTATTCCTTGCGGGGTAGGCACAGAGGTCAGAGAACGAAATTTTGTGTGCAAACATATTAATGTTTTTGTGTATACGTCTCATATCTGTGCTTAGAGAAATTAATGATTGTAAGCAGTGTTGTGTTGAGAATGAAAGTGAAAAAATTAAGATGGTTTGATTACATTTTAAGAATAAACGACGATAGGATGACAAAAATATGGTTTGTGGGTAAGAGAGAAAACTGGATTGATCATATAGACCATACCTTAGAAATGGATATGAATAAATGAATAAATTAATAAATGAACGAATAAATGAACAAATTAAAAATAACAAGTGAATAAATATACCTAGTAGTAGTACAATATATTCTAATCAAAGATTACAAAGGTTACAAATTTTGTAAACACCTAGAAATGGTTACTAAATTACAATTTACAAAATGATTACTAAAATGTAATATAATTTTGATTATTTCATTTTAATCTCTGGTTTGTTGTACTCCTGAAAACATTAAGGAGAAAAGGTGAGAACTCAAACAAGAATAATTTATCTTAGGGACTCTACGGAGTAATCATTTGGATATGTTTTGGAG
Source organism: Ceraclea dissimilis (assembly GCA_963576895.1). Lineage (NCBI taxonomy): Eukaryota > Metazoa > Arthropoda > Insecta > Trichoptera > Leptoceridae > Ceraclea > Ceraclea dissimilis. The sequence continues at coordinate 1,665,876 of OY756365.1, forward strand.
TTGTTAGATAAATGGATTTTAATATTATTATTCTCATTTGAAATGCGGGGTTCAGTTACTACCCCTACAGCCTACACGTAGTAGGGGATGAAGAAAGTAAAGAGAGACGCCTAGTACGCATACAGAGTCTTCCGAACCTATGTCAAATCTAACTTGTATTAGGTAGGTATACGAAAAAAAGGCAGTATAGCAATAAAATCGTAGAATTCGGTTCGAATGACCTTCAAAGCGTTATTATTTGGTTGACAATTAATCATATATTCTTATGACAATAATTCCGCCATTTATAACACAACTTTTGTCAGGTGTAGTAGGTAAGTAACCCTTGAAGATTTTAAGGTTAGAATGAAAGATTTTTAGAAAGATTTGTAATTTCAAAAAGTTATACGTTAAAAACGGCTGACTTGTTAAAAAAAAGACATAAGTTAGCTTTGAGAGGAAGATACCTAAATCATTTAGGTATTACTGGCTTTTCATGTCTGCATCTCGCAGATGGCATATGTTGAGAATTTTCTCAACGAAAGGCGGCAGATATCAACATTCACATAATAACTTATGCGAACTTCCTTGGGGAGGGGAGCAGGATGGATGTTCCGACGCTTACGAGTCGGCTTTGGCTGGCTTAAGTGATCACTTAAGCCAGCCAAAGCTTTATTCGAAGTTTTTTTTTAAATTAATTTATTAAAAGCACTTGTTAAAGTCATATTTCATTTATACATCATCTAACAAACACAAGCGCACATCATTATTCTAGTTCATTCATATAAAAATAATCAGATATAATTGAAAGCCACAACAAAAAAAAAAGGATAAAAAAATTAAACACATGCATACACACACAACAGCTAGGTATAAATAATTATCAAGTACGTGAATAGTAGAAAAATAAGGCAGTACTTATTTCATATTCAAGCAACCTATAATATTTGATATTTGGAAGACTACACCCTGTATAAGAAAAAAGGGATGATTTTGACGAACACAAAAGCACGTTCAATCAATCTATAATTCGACATTTTCTTTCGACATGGTTATCCCATTTTTAATCTGATCTAGAGTATAACAGGAACGATCCTTCAATTTTTTTCCAGAAAAAATATTTATCTACGTAATATCTTAATATCTTTTTCGTTTTAAAATATCGACATTGCATGAAAGTGATGTTTCAAAAAAATACCTACTGTTTTTTCAGTATAAAGAGATAAGATTAAGAAATAAGTAAATAAAGTTGTTCACGTAGAAAACGCTAAGAATAATGTATGGAAAAACGTTGAGAGACAAGAGAGAGATTAGTGATGTTGTAACTAGAATGAAAGTGAACAAGTTGAGATGGCTGGGACGTGTAGAGAGAATTAATGATGAAAGGACACATAGAAAATATAATATTATATCGGCGGAAGAAGAGGTGTAAGAAAGCGTGACCCTCCAAGAACTACTTGGCTGAATCTTGTAGTGGCTGAAGGACGGACGCGTTTTGACCTGGCACCAATCGCTCGAGAGACTACCGCCTCAACCGACGGCGACAACCATGTGCTCAAATCAAATTATAAAAATTATGCACAAAGACAGGTCGAGAATTTGTAACTATTAGGTATATATTATTACTACATTTCATTTTGCTAATACTACCAATTCCTGTGATATACATTTAGGTACGTAAGTATCTGTTTGTTTATTAGGTAGTATACAAATGTTAGGTACCTGCGAAAATAAGTTATCGCTCGAAATAGGAGCAAAAACAACTCTGGAATGGAAAAACTGAGTCATTTATTTCCTGTTGGTACCTAAGGGACCACCATCTCCACCCCTTTATCCAATGAACCCTTGAATTACTCCGCAGTAACAGTATAATAGTAGTTGTAGATTGTAGCCAACTCCCTCGCTCCCTCCCCCCACGTATACCGCTCCAGTGGTCGGCTCTATAACGATTATCGCGAACAGAAATTGAACATGCCTCAGCTACTTCTACCAGCCAGCGGTATAGGTAGTTACCTATTACCATTTTCCTCTAGATTATCCTAGTAGGTATATTCTAGAAATCACATATTGGAAAATCTACTACTAGGAATAAAATTAAATTCTGAATTAAAATTTTGACCTACAAATCAAAGTTTTTAATTAATTTTCAACGTATCCCTTTTAAGCACACTAATCAAAATTACATATTGAATGAAATTGTGAATTGTCGGTTACAACTGAATTCATGGTGAACACTCGCGGTCATCTTCTTCATTTAACCCAATCAAGAATTGCCCAATTTGCACAAAGGTTTCCTAATGAATATTTTAAATTTATTTCAATGATAAATACAAGAATAAAATAAAATCTCTTTTAAAAAAATTTCTCTCTTACATCTAGGTCATTTATCATGCACACGATAATATTTTAACGTGTAACCAGATGGTAACTGCGTACGTAGAATAAGTATGTACCGTAATTATAGTTGAAAAGAGCCTCATATTTTTTTACAAACCTATTAAATAGTAGCCCCTCCTAATATACAAGGTAGCTAGTTTTTTTTAAAGAACCGCACTTATATTTCTCTATATAACATTTAATTAAAATAAAATTTACCAAGTGAAACGTGTTTATGATAAAACAGTAAGTATTATAATTCGAGGTGCTCGGTACCTAGCCTGGTTGGTAACGCGCTCAACTGTTAATTCAGAGGGCGCGGGTTCGATCCCCGATGTCGACCTCCTCCACAAGCCTATCACGATTACATAATTGACTGTAAGATGTGGGTGACTAATGATGGATTTCACCAACTTCTTAGGTGAGGAATAGCGGAGATAGGAGCCACTTTCCATTATATTTTATATAAAATTTGTGCTAGGTGCTTAAAAAGTTGATGAAATCCAGCATAAGTGGATGTTGGTAACTAGATTTTAAGCGAAGTATAGAAATATGCTAGATGAGTGAATGCGTAGATGGTTATACCTAGGGTACGTATAAAATAAAATTTTAGGGATTTAGAGTTTCACAATATTCAAAAGATTAATGTAACAGAATTGAACGATTCTTCGGCAAAGGTATAACGGATTACCTTCCTTTTACGGGCTGCGAAACTTTCCATTTTCCCCGAATATGAATTAGGGTTCTGGTTTCAAATTTATCGGCAAACTTTCGTCTTGATATTAAAAGTAGGTATACCTATAGTTAGCAGAGGTGTGGTATGTCGGGAGGATCCCAAAAGCTCAAAAAGGTTACGTTATTATTATTATTCTGGAGGAAAATGTTGTAAAGCGATTTATTTTAGTGTCGGTGAGAATTTTAATCGTCGACTTACGCAAAATTGGGATAGCCAAAGCGCCAAAGCTCTTTCAACTTCAGTAAATAATGTATTATAACTTTACTCATGAAAGGACAACAGCTTTCTTAATTTGTATGCATTTTCATCTAAACTTGAATATCTATGATAGTACATCACTCGAAGCCGTCGATAATCTAAGCCCTGACATTCAAATGGTAACCCCACTCTTTCGGTGACGTCACCTTATCTCGGTGTCATCATCGCCAAATGTCACTAAGACCTGACCTCCATGATAATATTACGCGGGCCTCGCATCACTCAATACGCGGTAACCAGAGACAAGTGTTTGGATGTGGAATCTTATCAAAGAATTCATTCCGCGTCTGTGCTGATGCCATCTTCAGAACGAAGCATCTGATTTCACGTAATAATAAATGAACTCTCCTGGTCCCTAAATTCGTTTACTGTCGCAGCGTGAGCAATGTATAATTGAATGAGCACTACGAATTAAGAAATTTTATATAGGAATAATTTTGAAATATCAACAAGGTGTACCCCATTAACGGGGCAATCAACAAATGTTGTAAAATTTTCTTTGCTCAAACATTTTGTGACATTCAGAATAGGTGGTGAACCTCATTGCTGAATAATATGTGAATTGTCTTATGGAAGTTTAATGAACACCTAACTTTTAGGTATTTACACGTTTACAGGGCACTCGAAAAAATTATCAAAAGAGAGTGGAGCCCTATTCTATAGCATGGGTATCCCATTGGGAAAGAATTATAATCTGTCTCATAAAATATTTACAAAATAAAAATACGAAAAATATTTCAGGTAAGCAGGTAGGTAGGTACTTAAAAAGATAAGCTGAAAGGTAGGTACCTACTGAAAAAATAATATTATTAACTTAATATTATCCTGACATAATCAGAATTGTCTTGTAAAAAACAATAATATAATAAAAATACATAAAATGTGTACATAAATGCCGCGATAAAAACATCGCCTTCGGGTAAAATATCGTGTTTACCAGGTACACACAAGTACTTCAGCGAAATAATAAAAAAATACTACTAAATTTCCTCTTTTATTTATTAAAAAAATCCTTTTTTTAAGATTTATGGGTTTTACCTAAATTACGATGTTAAAATTTGTGTAGCGAGTGTGTCTTTTAAAAATGAGTTAGTAAACTGAAATTTTTGTTGAAAATATTTTGCTTGGAGAAAAGGCTAAAAACGATATTTTTTAGCTGCGCTCGGTTGTGAGTGGGGCCGCAATAGTTGAAGAGAACCGCCATAGTTAGGGTAGAAAAAACTAAAAAACGAAAAACTGGATCGCGTACTGATTATTAGGTAGATTTCCAAAGGAACTCTACCTATTCGTTTCTCCCGTGATGTCGCAGAATTGGAAAATTTCTACTCAGGATCACTAATTAGGACCAGGAGATCCCGAATCCGACCTTGGTTTAAAAGTTTATATATATAAGCCATATATATGTCCCTTTTCTTGTGCGCACGTTTGCGGCCAAACTATGCGTCGCAGAAACGTGAAACTTGGGTGGTAGATTTTTGGTAAGTGGTAGATGAACTGATATGAGATTGGGTTAAATCCATTAAGAGTAAGGTTCACTTTTTAAGGCTTTAAATACAAAAACAATAATTCTGAGGGGATCCAATGATTGTGAGGGTCCGTGTCTGGTATCGTTTGAAAGGGCATTAAATAGGGAATACAGATCAATTTACAGATTTTGTCTAGCTCAATTCGTTGGACGACAATGATCGATCGAAAGATCTAGTTAAGTAGTTACCGCATAGGTACTTAGCGTGTTTGTTGTCTTAGAAAAGTGCTTCACGATACGAGTAGAACTCACATCTTTTTTTCAAATTTCTAGTGCTTAGGTACTGGTACCAATCCATATTATGAGTGGAATGAAAATAATTTGATTATTGGATTAGGTACTTCGAAAATCAAAGAATATAGACTACATCCATACTACTTCATCACTTCGCTGGTTTATTTGGTGATGATATTGTGATTGTTTTTATTATATGTACAGATGTACTCTTAAAATTAATAAAATAAATAAATAAATAACTTGAAATCTACCTATGCCTGCGGCGTGCCAAAGGATTTTTTTTTATACTCTTTTGTCGAATTTTCCTGAAAATTTAGAAATATAAGTGAAAGAATTCCCGCTGTTAAAGAAGAATGCTAAAAAAAAACCAGGCCGGCGCAAACGAAATGTTACTCAAATAATAGTTAAAAATTAGTAATTCAATACTGCATAGGGGGCATCATCGATATCAATGGCTTAATGTGTGAAATATCTATTCGAAGTTTAGTAAAGTATCGGTAAAAAACGAGTAATTGAGTACTGCATAGGGGCATCATCGAAATCAATGGCTTAATGTGTGAAATTTATATACGAAGTATAGTAAAGTATTAAGTAAAAGGAGCATTAAACGGTATTTATTTGGGAAAAAAAGTGAAAATAGGCTGACAAAATAAAAAAAGCGAAAGTGCTTCGTTTTTTGAGAGTGTGTAGAATGGTACAACAATCTGATTTGTACAAATAGAATAATCCCTGGAAGGCATAATAATAATATAGGTAACCTTAGGGCGGTGTACGAGGTATGAGGGGTAGGTAGAATTATATTATAGGGGTAGGTTGTGTTTACGCGGTAAATTTACGAGAAGGTGATAGGGGAATAGGATTATCCTTCAGGATCCAATAATACCTAGAGACTCTTAGTCTCTCCTTAGAGATTTGACTGAAAAATCACTGTTTTTATTTTCAGAACATCGCATATTTTGAAGACACTGAAATCTTCAAACGACTTGCTGTCTTCTTCTAACTTTTACTTCAATGTTCTTCAAGGTATATATTGGCCAAAGGGTCCTGCCACTTTGAGCGGTTTTATGCAATGGGTGTTGTCTCTTCTTAAGCCGTTTCTAACGCTCCGAATTGGAGTAGGTAAAGTGAAATAAGCTTGGATTGGAGATCTCGATTATGTGCTTAAAACTTAAAAACACCGGTCTATTTAGCTGAAGCTATCGCTGCGCATTTTCACGACATTTAGACATTCAGAATGGGAGGTGAAACGTCTCTCTAAAAATTCCCATGTCTGTCTAATATCCATAATATTTTATGGATAGGACAGACATAGACAGACAGGAGGACGATACCTGTGAGTGCGGAGACATACAGGACAACCAACACCTACTAGTATGTCCGAAAATCGGGGAGACATGCGCGCGAGAAGATCTCATAAATGCGAATGACAGGGCCGTACATGTGGCCAACTATTGGAGGTTCTTGATTTGAGGCGTCCGGACACGGAAAGTAAGTAAGTAATATTTTATTAAGGTTGCACGGCTACTAAATCACCCATGCCCAGGAATCACTTTCACACGGGAGAACTCTCAAACTATGTAGGTACATATTTTGAGGAATGATGGAGCAGATTCTTGTCTATAACATAGGCTTTTTGATAATCTAATACCTTTTACGGTAGAGAAAAATACATTAATTACAAAAAAGTGAGTGCAATAATAGTTACATGTTACAAGAAGCCTAAAATCAAACTGGAAATAAAAGTGCTAACTTTGTTGTAATTTGATTATTTTATAATTTCAGCATGTCCATTTTACAACATGCATAACAGAGAATTTTCGTACGATAATTTCCATGTTACGCTGTTGTTCATTTTGTTTAAAACAATGTACCAAACGACCACTGCATTCCAATATTGGAATTGTCAAGTACTCGTACGTAGGTACAATTGTACAATAATAATTTGGCCAAAAGCAGAGTGCTTCATAAATATTACGAACATAATCGATATTGAAGTTATACCTATAATAACATGATCGTTTTATAAGTTGGCCAACGTCCAAGATACTCGATACGGGATTTAGCAACCAAAGTTTATAATAGTCTTACTTCGATTACCGTAATTTCGTCACATATACGTAATGTTATTATTACTGTTATTTTAACTTAATTGCACCAAAAAAACGCTAACGAGCGTTGTCGTTAAACAACATGCTACGTACTCGTACGTTATGGGTATTCTAAATCGGATACTCGATATTAAATTTGTGAATAGGTTTTTGAATGCGGCAGAAAATGTACAACGTTTTCTATTAAATTTAATTTCAGCATAGATATAAAGAAAACTATCGATCGTGTGATTTTCATACCGTGGGATCAAGTATTTAAGTAATTAAGACACACCCGGACACGTAAAGTAAGTAATTTGAGACATGTTTCTTTCAGTTCAAAAAATATACGATTGGACTTAGTAATTATTTATGATGCGCAAAATGGGTGGCAAACATCATTACTGAAAGAGATTGAACTGGAACAACACATCGAGATCACTTACTTAATAAAAAAACGTTCAGCTATTTGAAATTCGCTTCTACATAATATATTTTTTAGGTATTTATATAAACTTCAGGTAACCAACAATTTATTTAATGCGTGCAATGGGATAAATCATACAGAACTCTTCACTAGGGCGAACCTATCGCAATGCTGCGATTTCTTTCAGTTAGCACTGTCTTAGTTTTTCTCCATTGTAAATGCAATCAGGCAGTCTGAAAACACAACTTGCTTGCGTTCTGATCTAAATCACATACAACATAAAAAATAAATACGATGTAATGAAACAACGTAAATGGAATTAACGTTAAGTGAAGGAGGGACTTAAAATAATGAAAAACAGGACCACAGATATTTACTGTATCATAATAATATTACAGACTCACATTTATATATTGTGTTGTAGTAGTACCTTCTCTAATATTATTTAACATCACAAATTTTACAAATAGTTTCATAGCAAATGTATCTACTTTCAACAATAATTTCAATTTTCCTATATTTTCAACTGCAGGTCAAAGTTGGCGATGTTTATTTGACCACTCTAACATCCAAATGGTATAATATTATTACTCATTGAATAAGGAATGAATTATTTCTAAATACTGATATTTCAGGCACAATTCTTGTATTTCATATTAGAGTAGTATCGTTTGAGCCTAATCCTTTGATTTTCGAGATATCTGGATAGGTAAATGTTTCTCAGTATTAGGCTGATGAGTTCATATGTCAATCATGAATGATGATATGTAGACTCTTCTGGCTGATAATGCTGAGAAGTAAGTTGGCTAGTCTTGCCTACGCCTTAAAAATAATTATTCTAACTGAGAGAAGGTGAGTGATATTCCAAACCAAGGAAAAGTCCCGTGGCCATCGTTTTCTTTAAGAATACAACAGTATGGAGATAAGGAGTCTGTATTTAGTATAAAAATATGTTGGGACTTAACTACTACTACTACCCATCCGTTTTTCGCATTTTTGAGAGATAAGAGAAATTTCTCAACGGCAAAAATAACCAAAAAGTACTTAATTGTCCGAAACGTTTCATACAGTTTTTCATAGGACTAGCAGTTTCCCGCAGTAGCTGGTCAAAATACGAAGTGTGCACAACGATCCATGAAAAAAAAGATGCTTGGTGCTGGTTTCAGAGACAGAATTAGAAATTAAGAAACCTTGCATTATCTACCTGTATACAGGACCCCGCAAAGTGACTTGCATTTGAGCTGCCTCTGGGACATATAATAATAATCATGATAATTTATATCATACGTACACATGATAGTGAGATGTTAATTAATAATTAGCAGAGAGCAGTGCAACTAATTTAAAATCATATGCATAGTAAGTAATTCCGAGTTAAAATAACTTCACAAGTTTGAAGGCGTTATATTATTTTATAATTACTGACTTACATAATTCTGGTGGAACAACAATGGTAACAATGGTATCATAGACCTTTTATTTTAATGGACTGTCAGCCTGAGCTGGTACAGGAACAAATTAGGGTGGAAACATCGTTTGTACTGGAAGAGTCACGTATCCATTGGTAAATTTGAATTTTATCACTATTACTATCTTCCCATCTTTACCAAAAGTAGCCCTTACTGCACATCAACTTATACTAATGCTTAGTTAAACTTGAGTTAAACAACGCCAAGAAGCTTCTGCCAAAGATCAGCTGATGCGATGTTTCCACCCTTCGAACGTTCAGGCTGACAGTTCATAGATAAAAGGTCTATGGCGAGGTATGCACTTGTGAGGAGAATGGAGTCATTCAGACTCCCTCACATTGCATTGCAAGGCAAACCCTAGGGCAGACCACCAAAGAGGTGGATTGTCAGTTGGGAGTCGACATCGCAGGAGGCTAATCCATCTTCATAACAGGCCACAAGGCCTATATTAAGAAGAAGTAAAAGAATAAGAAGAACTTTGGTGGAAATCGGGTAACAATGCAACGCAGGCCCTGTAGCAACTTCTGCAAGTTGTTCGAATATACGGATTTAAAGTACTTCGCGATAGCAGCTCTCTCACCTACAGTTGATTTTTTTCTGTTGATTCTACTTTTCATTGACAAAATGTTGCGTAGCATAATTACGAGCCCGCTAAATGGTTATCAATAGATGTCGACATCTTTAGAAGTCGCGTTAGAAGCGCCGGAATGTTAAATTTGTGCATATTTATTTATAACGTGGAATGGTAAATATTGTAGAATACTACGCTGGATTAAAGTGAAAATTATCATGAAAATGTACGCACATCAATTATTACACGTGTAAGGATAGGGTTAATTATAAGTCTGGTAATCTGTTCCATTTACCCACCCCGCAATCTGCGTCATTTTTGACGAGTCAGAGCTAGTAATATTAAAATACACGTAGTAGGTAGAATAAATCTACAGACATAACTTTGAATTCTAATATATTATTATTTCTAGAGAGCTTAAAGCTCACAGAAAACTTTAAACTAGAAAGTTCAACGAGTAAGTAAGGTAGAGTGATTTTAATTAAGTCAATTGATATATATTTTTTTCTTTTACATACTACAAGTTTGAACCGGAGTAGTATACATATTATTTTCTAGTACGCTAAGTACGGGAAACTTGTGGATGTTTGAGGTCAGGAGCTTTTTCACTAAAGCTAACACTCGAGTAAGTTCAAAGTTTTTTTTTTTTTTGAAAAAAGTGTCCAGGAAATGTGCAAACAAAACACAAACAAGAAAAATAAAATTGAATTTATTTCGAAGTTGAAGTTTTGTTTCCGTAGACTCTAAAGTTTTTGTTTTTCTATTTGTTTCGTGATCGATAGAAACTTTTGCATCAGATTAATAATTCTAAGTAGTTTTTTTTATATATAATTAGGCAGTCCACCCTAACTGGGCGATTTGTGGATTCCATGTAGTTATTGGAAATAAAAAATAAAAAAAATATTTGGCATTCTAAATCGGTATTATAAAGAACTTTCAATTTAATTTCTGACGACCAAGCTTGCTTGCGAAATTTATTATTGCCCAATGTCCAACCTTCAAACTTTTTCCTTTGAGGGATGTGATATACCTTCTTCTTTTGACCATACAATAAATAAATTAATTTCGTTTTTGACTTAACCGAAAATCTTCAATCAGGGTAATTTCGTAGGGAAAATAATTGGTACTATAACACCAAGACCAATAATTTTGGGCTTGTAATAATAAAATAAAAACTTTTGGTATTATTTACGTACCTTGAAAAATGTGAAATTATTATGTGTTACATTGAAATTATAGTAATTCGATGAAATCCGTATCACGATATTTATATTTCGCTTCATTTCATTCCATTAATTCCTAGACAGCCGTGTGTGGGTGTACTTATACAGTCAAATACGCTAAATCCGGGACATTCAAATTGATCACATGGTCCGATTCATTCAGGAATTGCTTGAAATCGTGGCAAGTTTGATATAGGGCTATTCCACGGTCACTGACGTAACATTAAGAGCCAGAATTCAATGTTGGTGTTTAGTTTTTTTTTATATTGACATAATAAATAACACTTTCAAAAAAGTCTTCTCATGTCCAATTTTCCGTGAAATTGACATAAAGTCATTTATTTTTTATGATAGTCAAATGGTGGCCTCATTACCGAGGAATCTGTGAAATATTTTTTTGTTTGCATCACAAGATGCACGACTATTGATAAATTTATTAACATAAGTTTTTTCAGGGTCACAGTATCAGATTTTTGTGTTCAAATATTTCTCCAGATAATTATTAAAAACAATTTTATTACTGCTGAAAAATGTGTAATAAAATGTCTTACGGAATTTTAATTGACATCTGACTCTTAAAACACACTCGAAATAGTACAAAAAATAGAGGGGGTCTATTGTAAAAGTCGGGGATTTCACGGAGAATTAAAAATGCAAGGTCTAAAAAAAGACTCCGAAAATAGCGCTAAGAAAAAATATATTGAAACGACTATGACGCATTTGGGTGAACCTTATTAAAGGCGACCCTATAACAAAAAACTATTTATATTAAAAAAAAGAATAAGGAAGATTCCGGGTAAGAATTTTTTATGGTGATTGCCTCATAAAGAGATCGGTTTAAGGGTTATGTAGTGTATTACTACTAAGGACTAAAATGCCGTGCAATTTCGAATCCAAACGCATTAGGTTTAAGTATAACCAATGCAATAAATTGTGTAGGAAAACACGCAATAAGATCATTTTGGACCACGCACACTTAATTATTACGAGATTTCCATCGGTTTTCACGAAGGGTAGGAGGGTATAACTATTACATCAGCTCAACACACAAAACACCAATGTTGATTCTTTTTGTAAAAAAATAATATTACGTACATTTTTTATAAAGAGTAAAAAAAATAAATACAATTATGACGTCAATACGTGCGGTGGTGGTTCGCTACAAAATAACTAACTAAAATCCTTTTTTATACACACAATGTGTTTTCATCGTCTTTGTGAAAGAGAAAATGCCTACAAAACTATGCCCAGACCAATTCCTAATGATCTACGTACTCAGTAGGTACTAGTCTGAGTTTTCTAGGATCTAATTTCTACCAGCTAAAAAGTTCATTACTGTCCGTTTACTATGGTCTAGACGAAAATGATCCATAAAAACAGGTCTGCGGTGTGGTGGGGATATGAATCTTTGAGACCAAAATTCTTGAGGTGAACTAAAAATTTTGGAGTTTTGGGTCTTAACTACTTTCAGTGCAACGACACGAGATGAGAATGCTCAGATTGACTTGTGGTGTTACAAAGTTAGAGAGAGTAAATGAGTTGGTGAGGGCAAAAAAAGAACACCCGCACATAATAAGGGTTAATAAAACATTATGTAATTCATAGTTTTTTTTTTCTGTAAATTAAAATAACATGAATTATTTGACTTTAGCAGTTTGATTATTGAGTTGATGATTTATATTATTTCACTGTAGTACCTTCCTGCCTAGTGGAAAACTAAAGTTTTTGTTTTAGGTTAATACGAAATCAGGAAATAGGTCTGAATAATTACGTTTCTGCTGTATTAAGGATGATTGAAATTACAGATTAAATAATAATATTACTATTGTAATGCGTCCAATGATTTTTCGACAACATTTTTTTTTTACAAAAATGTAATAATTCCCAATGTGAAAACCCCCTACCCACTCCGTAATTATTTGTAATGCCTCATCTACACACTGGCCGAGCGTCCACATTTTTTGTGTCCATGAGTAAAATGGCGTTAACGGTCGGTTACGCACACGACCCAAGACAAACGCTCCATCTACACGCCTTTTTACTCATTAACACAAAACTTGCGGACGCTCGGCCAGCGTCTGGCGCCAGCATAAAATTTTTAAGTGGTGATAAACGCAGCAGTTTGTAGATTGACCCCAAATATTTTTGAGTGTCTTGTAAGACTCAGGTGGCCGAAAACTTCAACAAGACATTTCAAATCTTTTTTGGCTTTTTAATAGGGGAACTTCTATACCCTAGGGACTCTCTATACCTATATAGAAGTTCCTACATATTATTTTGAAAATCACAATTTATGTTTTGTGAGAACATCGGATTTTCTACATGTCGTAGTTGAATATAACAAGTAGTTATCTCAACAGATATACAACAAAGGAAAATACAAAGAAAAAATAATTTACAAAACACCAAAAAATTAATCTCAATAGAGGGCTGTGTACAATATATACACGTTTCGGGTGGTAGAGTACCGACTTGTCAGGTTGGAGGTCTGGGTTCGATTCCCGGCCGCGGCAGATGGATGGACTGGAATTGATGAAGGTTACCTGTGGGTGACATCACATTTTCAAATGACTATAAAAAAAATATTTAAACAAAATTATTATTGAAAATTTGTGAAAATGCTAGATTAATCCTTTATACACCGGATTTAGAAAGAATATTTCACAATACTTAGTATTTAGACATTTTTTATTAATGATGAATTCAGTACGTAACTATAACACCACTTTTTCCTCCACGAGCTGACAAAAAATGCCAAAATGACTAGTTTAACGCTAGAAATCATAAAAAAATGTAGTCAATCAGGTTGGCATAACATTAAAGACTAGTGTGATCCATAAACAAAATAAAAAATACAATTCCATATATTTTAAATATTTTTTTGAAAACGTGTCACCTGTAGGTGACATCGGAAACTGGAGGGTTAATATGTAAAATGATCACATTAAGCCAGCCGACGATCAGTCACAAACCTGATGGAAGGTCCATCCTTTGCCGTGTATCTGTTGAGATAACTATATCTTGCCATCAAAACCTACGAAATGTCGAAAACATAATGTTTCGCAAGAAAATGTTAACTGTGATTTTCAAACGAAAAAAACATTAAGCGAAATTATTAGGCTTGATTCACACAAGCACTTACGATCAATTTCTAACATTCACGCTAAAATATAACAAAATAATTTGAATTATTCATGCATTAGTACAACACTCAGTAACATCATAATAACAGAAAATTTATTTATGGTAAATAAGCACTTACGTCTTACGTCTGCTGAATTACGTAAAAATAACACATGAATGACTCAATAATACCAACACGTACGTAAAAAAAGCTCCTCCGTGTCGGAACAAAAGCTTCTTTGTATAGTAATGTGTATAATAGTATTATTGTAATGAAACATGCACTTCTTTCAATCATTTCGCGTACTTTTTCATTTTTCATGCATTCCAACATGCAAAACAGTAATGCCACTAATGAAGTTACTATTCAATGCTGGATATAAAATAACACTAGAGTATTTTTACATTTAAATATCTATATAAATTTATATTTTAAGCCAGGAATTCTACCATCACGGTTATAAGAACATTTATTGTAGGGTTCATATTAGGTCCAATTGTCTAATTTTTCTGCAGTTTTTCCATAAATTCAGTTATTAAAATGTCTTATAATTTTTTTTTAGAAATCACTATTAATGTTTTGTGAGAACATCGGAGTTTTCTACATGTCGTAGTTGAATATAACAAGTAGTTATATTATCTCAACAGATATACAGCAAAGGATGGATCTTCCATCAGGCTTATGACTGATCGTCGGCTGGCTTAATGTGATCACTTTACATTTACGTTTCATTCACCAATTCCAGTCCATCCATCTGTAATGTGATCACATTAAGCCAGCCGACGATCAGTCATAAATCTGATGAAAGGTGTGAAAGGCCTTTGCTGCGTATCTGATGATATAACTACTTGTTATATTCAACTACGACGTTTCGAAAATTCCGAAATAAATTGTGACTTTTTAAAAATAATCTTATTAAAATGTCTTATGATTTATTGTGCGCCCAATTTGCATCGTATATACTTTGATTAGGTACTTGAGAGTCAATAAAAAAACATAGAGAAACACATAGGTTTTCATACAAAGCAGTATGTCAAGGTATACTTTCGGAATGCCCTTCCAATGGGTCCAAGCCTGTGGAATGCCCTTCAGCTCGATGTCAGGTGTGCCAAAAGCCTGGAGGAGTTTAGGAGGTTGCTGAACCTCTTTATGCGTACCTACGGGTCGGGCACTGGTCAGCCAATGACGGGAGTTCGCCAAAACTGATTAGATTTATTTTAATTATTTTGTTTGTGACGATCCTATGCGGTGTTTTAATCTATCCTTTTTACTGCTCATGACAATCCTATATGGTGATTTATACTCAGAAAAATGTAACGTACCCTTGGGGCGCCCAAAATAGTCTAATTATTAATGTAGGACTTTTGGTCTAAAAAAGTTCAAAACGAAAAAGGAAAATTATTCCAGACAATTATGAAAACAAATATAGGACGTGCATTTTATATAGAGTTCGTAATGAAAATGTTGCAGAGTGGCTCGTTGGAAAATGGCGTGGAAAATGTTGAAAAATTAAAACAATATTATTAATAAAGAAACCGTGTCATAAACTGGCAACACTACTACAGTCTTTATAGAAATAAAACAACAACAGAAGCGTTTAATAAGAGTGGTACTACGATACGATAATAAGGCTCCCGACCCAACTATGACGTCACGGTCATTTTTTTTAAATGATTCTGGGTTTATTGTAATAAACCCAAATACATCTTTGTACACTTCACAGAAAGCTTGAAAAGCTTGTGTTCTGAAGTCGAGTAAGTCAGGGATTGAACCTGCGCCCCCTGGATTAACAATCGAGCGCGTTACCAACCAGGCTACCGACCACCTCAATTTCGCACGGCATTAAGGTTCAAAATGACGTGAACAATCGCACGATAAAATAGTAAAAATACCGTTTTTTTCCATTTTCTGGGTTTAATTTCGTTTTAATAAAAAAAACTTTTACGGTTATTCCCTGGATTTTAATGCTCTTTATCAATGCAAAAAAAATCCACGACCTTCAGGAAACGAGTTCCTGTTTTTCGGAAAAGGATTAGATGTTTTTTTCTCATTTTTTTGAAAAATCTATACAAGATATAAAAAATATATTTTACGGTAAATTCCCTAGATAAAGGTTCAATGTATCTACTCTATTTTTTCTAAAGCATATTATTTAGTAACGGTTGTCGAGATCTAAGGTCTCCCGTTTTAGATCACACACAAGTTTTGCTTTGGTGGGAGTATATTTTATATGAAATAGTTATAAGGAAGATTGTAATGATATATCATTAATAAAATAAATAAAACTTTATTGGCCAGTAAATATATGTGACAACAAAAACAAAACAAGATAATACAGTGTGCCAAAAGGCGGACTTATTGCAAAAGCAATATCTTACAGTCAATCATTATTTTATTAATTTTATTTTATTAATCTTATAGAGTGCATACAGTTATTACATACAATATAAACAATCACAATATCACCTGCAAATAAACCAGTGAAGACTCAAATATTACTTAATTACAAATCCTGGGCAACACACAACATTTTATTATGTTTAATTAAATAAATATATTGAAATTGAAATAGAAATAGTTTATTTTGTAATGTCAATATGCCTACTCTTAATAAGAGTGGTACGATACGACATTAAAAATACAAAATAAACAATGTTCACTGTTTTAAAACGCCGTCCTGGCGAGCTGTTGTTTTTAAAGACGAAAAACGTGATTCAAAAACAATAATTACTACAGCCCGGTAAAACTCAATTACAAACTCTTAAAGAAGTTTTGGTGGAACAAAATAAAATTAAAACGGTTCTTAAGTAGTTGAATCACGCAAGGAACCGTCTGTGAAAGAACCGGGTCTTTCTCTCTCGAGTACCGAGGCAACAATTAAATCCATTACCGGTTCTTTTTTTTTTGTTTCTTGTGTGGATATTTTTCAGTGAGTAGTTAAGTCTTGAAAATAAAATACACCTACGTGCCTTGATGTAAACGATTTTATGAATTTGACACAATTTCTGAAATTTTCGTACTAAAATGATAACTTTGAACGAGTACATCGTGGTTGGCTGAGATCATGTGTTGAACGAACTGTCAAATGATCCATCTGTGTGTGTTTAATTTTTGAATAAATGAATGTCTTATTTCTCAGCACACACTAAAAAACTGTACGAGTATTATAAAATTAAAATTTCTGTTAGAACCGACGAATTTATTTTCAGTTTCTATAACTTATCTATTTCTTTTGTTTTTTATACAGTGTATTTGTACATCGTATTAATTATGTTACTGTGATATGCAGGGTAAATTACCTAGTTTCATTGATATGTTATGTTGTTTTGTTTTCGTGTTTTTTTAATTGCTTTTTATTGTTTTGAATCGAAACTTGTTCTGTATACACTCTTCGGCGCAAAGGCTGAACGCTGTAATATCGAAGAGTGTGATATTTTACTTAAATAAATAAATAAATAAATAAACGATTTAATAGTCATGGTCTTCTGTACGGAGAAAGGGGGTTACTATTTACTATGAAATGTTCCATGATAATAATTCTGAAAACATAGGTACCATCTACAGAACGTTAACGAATTGATGGTGGATAAAATAATTCAATTTGAAAACTTTAGGTTACCTACTAATTTTATGTAGGTACTAATCCATATTATATCCGTGTCGTTTTGCTAAAGTGACTTCTGCTATCGTATAAATCGAGGTAAACAGAAAAGGAAAAATGGTACAAAACTGAAGGAAAGTATAAGTTTAGTAAACGGTTCGGGCGCCGATTTAACAGCTTTAATGACAGTTCAAATTACTTCCTAAAAGTGCACCAAAAACACTTGAAAATATAATATAAACGATGGCGAGTTGTTAGTGGAGACTTATAGAAATCTTTTAAGTTTACTGAAGATAACTATCTGTTAAACAGGGTATTCTCGTGAAAAATATATGTTAAGGGGTGCTATAGAAATAGCGGTGTTTTAAGTAAAAGGAATCGTAGAGTGTGGTGGAAGAGAGAAGTGTGTGTGTGTGTGTAAGAATAGAAAAGGCTGGAGAGCTGTTCTCTCTGCCTACCCCAATAGGGTGAAAAAAAAGTTTAATGAGTAAGTTGGCGCAGTTAGTTGGATCTAATCGGGACGTTCCTGGTTCGAATCTCGCCATTGGCGATGTAATTATTCTACACTTCCTCACTGTGAAGTGTGCAGGAACGTATGTGGATCTGTTTACACAAGCTCAGATCCTTGTTAAAAAAAAAAAGGAAATTACTGGATCGGATGTTGTGGCCCCATTGTCGGAAAAGATCGTGGTTTCCAAACTCAAGTTATTAAGGACTCATAATAGGTTTCGATTTAAAAAGTTAAAAAGGACACATTATGGGGCATTCAGTCAGGTTTTCTTTGCCTAATTCTGTGGTATATCCTAGATATACACTTTCAGTATCTAATATATTATAGGCACACAGCGAAGGTCTTTAATGACACTTTAACGTTTATTTTAACTATAGAGCTTTATATATAAGTTTGTTGTATAAGACTGATGAGATTCCCATGAAAGCTGGATAACGTTGTGCTTTTTTTATAAACGAGCTTTGGGAGTGTGGGTAAACGACAACATTTGCTTATCTAAATTAGGTACAGTGTGTGATGTGCTGCTAACGGCGCTATTTTATTATTATTATTACTATTACGCGTAAATGTTTAGGAGGTTTAATACTATAATATAATGTAGGTTCTGTTATTTGTAGGAACCTAAATATCCAGTGATTTACGTAAAAAATAGTCATTGGCGTGCTCACGGCTGGTTATTACAGTTAGCAACATTTTTTGGTATCACAAACTCTCACTTTGTTTCAAAACCTTGGACTTTCTACAAGTCGTAGTTAAAATGACAAGTAGGTACCTAGCAGGCGCGAAGCTACCTAAGAACACGATTCTCATCGAGTTATCTTTTGGAAAAAATGATTGGTATAATAATCTGACGTAGTCCCATAAGAAATATTAGCCCCGGCTTCCCTTCTGCAGAAATCCACCCTTCGCCAGAGGTACCTAGTTATCTCAACGGGTGCACAGCAAAGGATGGACTTTCCATCAGGCTTATGACTGATGATCGTCGGCTGGTTAAATGTGATCACTTTACACTTAAGATCACCAATTCCAGTCTATTACTTTTAAGTGTAAAGTGATCACATTTAACCAGCCGACGATCATCAGTCATAAGCCTGATGGAAAGTCCATCCTTTACTATACATCCCTCGAGATGACAACAATTAGCAAGTTTGGATGGCTGGTAGAAATTTCGATTATGTAATTAGCCCGCCCTGTGACATATTACCTGAATGAATACCCGGAGTTATATTTTATTTTAGAGAATTGGTGTGATGAAAAGTTTGAAGAGTAAAATGGTGACGCAGACAACGACAATGACAGATGAAGTTAAATGTGTGTATATCGAATGGTACCTATTGGAGAGACCAGAGACAGAGATCGTATTGTCTCAGGGAATGACGTGTCGATGAACATATATTCAGATTGATACAAACATGATACAAATTAGCACCGCACAAAACAAATTTGGGCGATAAAGCTCTATGACATCTTTGTGCTAGGAAGAGGAAAGATAGAGGGCGAATTATTTAGTATGTAACAGTACCTACTTATCTAGTAGTAGGTTAAGTAGGTACCAAGATACCCTAATTCGTGGCTTACGTGTAGTAGTAGGTAGATGTCTTACATGAACAATTTATGAAAACAATACTTAATTTGTCGCATGCGTATGTTTGTTTTGGAATGTAGGGGGGTTTGAAAGAGGAAATTGCTTAGAACAATATTGGATGTTGTATGTGGGTTGTGCGTGCGTGCATAATTATTGTGCGTACTCTGTATACGTTATATTATATAGGTATACTCCTATATTATCAACTTACATAATTCTCGTCGAAACCGGGCTTGAATGTTACGCAGGATCGTGGCAACTTTTGCAAGTTGTTCGAAAATATATGGAATTGAAAACATTTCGCGATCCCAGCGGCTTCTACCGAAAATTATTCAGCTAGTACTGTCAGAAATATCAGGTAATTAAATCGGTACCGTACAAAACAAGTACCACATTTTTTCATTGGCATTACGAGCCTACAAAAATGTTTTGAATAGTCATCGATGGATGTCAACATTTTGATAATTCGAGGCTTTAATTAATTATTAAGGTCACCAGATTACGCTTATTTATCTTGAATTTGTACATTTTGATTTATACGTTGAATTGGTAAATATTGTAGTACAAATATTATTAAAGTAGAAGAGAAAATACTATGTTAATTACTGATTACTCTGACTTCATATTGTTTTTTGCACTAATTGAGTGTTAACTTGCAATTTTTTGAATTATCTGACCTGATTGTGAATATTGCTTTTCTGTATTGACCAGTTGTGTACACATGTAATAGGGCATTACTCTTGAACTTGATCTTCATTGTTATTAATATGTGTTTATATTATGTGAGAGATCTCTATTTGTGTGCCGTCTAGTAATTTTTTTATATATTTTATTTAACAACATTAATAACATCATTTAAATATTATCACATCCTCTGTATTATTTTAGATACTGCCCTCCTTAAGCAACCAAATGCTTGCGTGGAGGGCAGGACTCAATCAAAAACAACAAATTAATTCTCAATAAATAAATAAAAATTCCATTCGCTCTAAAAATGTGCATAGGTAGGTACTATAATTATTATAGGTACGTGTAAGATAGGGAAGTATGGCGAACTGTTTTCTCGACCCACACAGTGTACAGCGTTATTTTTGACGGGTTACAGCTAGTAGAGGTATATAAAGGTACACCGGAGGTAAAATTAGGTACACATGTCTCGCGTGTTGCTTCCTTTGGTCAAATTACAATGTTACCATTCTTTTCTAAGTATTACGTATAATAGAACACGTGGAAAACATTAGTATTTATGTATGTAAAAAAAAGAAAAGAAATAAAGAAATATGTTCACTTTAAATTGCGAAAAGATCATTGTTTTTAAGAACAATGTGTGATGAGATTATTAGAAAAATTAGTGACTTTAAGACGGGTACTAATAAAAATGAAAATGCATGTTATCTCGATGATTTCGACGGTCGGCACATGGTGGAAGTCCATTTCAAAGGAAAAATGAAAAAAAAAACTAAATATATAGATTAAAATCCACAAAATTTGAATTTTTAGTTCTCAAAGAACTAAAGCGAATTTAAAAGTCAAAATTTGTGGATTTGAATCTAAATATTTAGTTATTTTCATTTTTCCTTGAAAATACATGGTTCATCTGAACGCTGAAAGAATGAATGACGACAGGTTTTGTGTAAAACGAATCGGAGAACTTGTAGGTATTTAACATTTGGCACGACCGTGTCAACCAAATGAGATGGACGCGTTTTGAATAAAAGGAATCGTAGAGTGTGTATGGCGAATTGCATAAGTGTGACAGAAGCAAGGAGTGTGTTTTACATGGATAGGGCATTTTTCATGCCTACCCCACAAGGAAAAACAGGCAGATAGCACGAAAAAAAGCTCTCATAGTGGTTTCACTCGTTTGTAGACTTTGGGTTATAAAAGATCTTCAAGGACGGTCGCGGTTTTAAAAAATAAATTTGCACACGCAGGACGAAAAAGTAATAAAAAAGGGAATCTATTTTTTTACAACCCCCGGAATCAGATACCGACTTGAAAATTTTTTTTGGAGTAGTCTCATTATAACATTTTTTTTTGAGTTATCTCATTATAACTAATTTTAAATAGAAAACGCAATTACTTCAATGTTTTACCAATTTCCTTTATTTGTATTTACTTTTTTTTTATTTCTTTAATTACAAAGTGTTTCCTACAATGTTTATTAAACAAAAACACAAGTTTTTCAAGATAAAACCGAAAACCTATTATGAAACTTGCACGACATTTTAACTAGGTACTTTTTATTAACTACTTTTACTTTTAAAAAGTAGTAGCCTCAATAATAGAAATAGTTTTCATATAATTTTTAATTTAAATGGTACTTGTATGTCTCGTGCCTTTACCCGAATAAACAAACAAACAACATATTAATGTAATAACTCAAAAATAAATTGATATTTGAATATTGCGTGCGTACATTATCAGAGACAGTAATAGATTAAGATATTCAGTTCACATAATTCCAAGTCTTCAGGAAATGAAAGAACAGGTTAATACATGCATTCGTTTTGTCCTTATATCAAAATCATATTTTCCCTAGAAACTGAGATTATCACGATTGATTTACCATAAATATCTGTTTTTATTTATTTATTTACACATGTAAAACAATGTCACAAAATTTATTTATTTATTTATTTATAAAATAACGAAAATACAAAACAAATAAATAAGGGTAACTACCAAGATATGATTAGGTAATACTCGTTTTTCGTAGAGGATCGCAACAATAATGAAACAATAAAAAAATACCTCATGCTCGTACAACATTGATGAATAATCTCTAGTTTCGGTAAATTTCGGCGTTAACTTTAGAAGGATTTTTTATCGAGAAAATGTACAAAAATCGTATTTCTGACTAAAAGTCACTAAAAGATATTCTCATTTATTGATGTTTTAAGTTTTTGGATGACATCTTAAGTATTAGCTGAGTAATTTTGCTTTTAGGAAATAAGACGTAGAACCAAAGTAATGGAAATGGGCAGGACACGTGTCTAGAAGCGCAGAGGGAAAGTGGACCAAGAACCTCCAAAATTGGAGACCTTGAGATGGGAACAGAAGTGTGGGACGGTCACAGCTGAAATGGAGAGACGACCTGGTCCGACATGTCGGCGCAAACTGAATGCAGTCTGCACAGGACAGGACAACATGGAGGAAGATGGAGGAGGCCTTTGTTCAGAAATGGACGGGGATAGGATGATGATGAAGAAGAAGAAGAATCATCCTTTTCATGACGCAATTTTTCAGGTGTTCAGCTCCTATGGTCTATAAGGTAAGTAACACTTATAAGAGTAAACAAAACATTTGGGTGTGTGCTGGTGTGTGTATTAACAGCACGCACCTTAGACAATGTACGAAGTTAGGTGTATCTAGCGTCCGCTAAACAATCGTTAAGTAAACTAAACTCTCTGTATACCTAATACCTTAATCATATAATAATTGGTTCAACATAGTTACAGGGATATACAGGGTAACGCCAGGTAAAAAGATAGCAAAACCTACATAAGTGTACTAACGTATCTACTACTTACGTTTACTGCCGACCTTACGCCACTTTACATTAGCAGTAATAATAATGAACTTAGCGCTTTTTTGTTTTGAAGATTTATCGAGTTGTCGAGAATTGTTGTAATTTTTCGAGAATTGTGTGAAATCGATCCATTTTTTTTATGTAGATAAAAAAGCAGAAATTTAAGGTGTAAGTTACACGACAAAACTGTAGGGATTTCTATTAATTTGGATATAGTGAAATTGGTTGATATTTAGTATCAAGTTATCACCAGAAAACTGACGGGTTTATATTAATTAGTATAAGAAGGCAAAGATATGCAGATGCTTTGGGCCCTCGACCCAATCAAGGATAGACGGGGAAGAAGATATATGTATGTATGTATAAAGTCATGGCTAGATGTTAGAAAAAGGCTCTACGTTCTGGATCTAAGAAAACCTATAATTTTAACAATTAGAAAGAACTTGATATAAAATTTCGAGAAACATTTCAACCTACACAAAGTAATAAAAATATTGAAATATATGTAGCTACCATGACATTATTTTCTTTAGATATCCATTATTTCGTTTCATCGGTCTACTTTTTTACAGTATTTCTCGACTTTCCGATTAAGCCATGACTCATTTCCCGAATTGTCGGACGAAATCATTTGTTTCTTGTTGTAATAGTATGTACAATACGGACAGAAACAAGTGAATATAATAATAATATGTACATTGACTTAAGTAAATAAAGTTTGTAAACACATCGCGGCCTGCTACGCTAATAATGCCAACATTTCTTGTTCTAAGATGTTTGAATTTATCATTATTTGCGGTTGCCTGAAGTGAGATAGGTTTTTTTTTACTTCAGAATGAGACGGAAATATACAAACCGTCATAGTAGATAGTAAAGAGGAAAAGAGACGGATAAATATGCTTCATTAAGAAAAACTGTTAATTTACAGATGGACAGCAAAGTCGAGAATTTAAATAGCTCCCGCGTACACAACGCCAGATACAAAGTGCATTGGAATAATTTCGTTCTAAATTTAAAACTTTTAAGTCACTTGAAGTAGCTACATAACTTGCACATAGTGCGGGTATTTATACTTTTGTATTCTGAATTTTCAATATTTTGGACCCAGAAATTATTAAGAATTTTCCTTTTTCTAAGATCTTTCAATGTACAAGTGTAGTTTTAGAATATGAATTATTCCACGTTCTCAATTTACGCAAAATCGACAGATTTCTTTTTTTCTCGTTTCTCGAAATTTTAAGAACCTTTTAGGTACTGTACTAAAAAGTACTCCATTCATTTTGTTCTGTCATCAAATTAAATTACTTTGTATTAATGGGATTTATTCTTCGTCGTCGTACTTTTTTTCTTCTAGAAGCTTCGAGAAACATTCTGATTTAATGGCACGGGACAGAATAAATTTAACATTTATTATACATACATACCTACGTTATTTTCTTAAAACGAATTCCCGAACAACAATAAAAAAGAAAACATTTGGAAATTTTAATGATGTATTCTCCCTTTTCCGATAGACAAATGTTTATTTATTTATTCAAATAAGGTAAACAACGAAACAACGTTTTAATATAAATTGCCGAGTTCTCATAAAAAAAATATTTACAACCTTATTTAAATTTGACTTTTTTATGTTTTTTTTTTTTGTATAAAAAACCCATCTGCTCTTGTACTTTTTCTTTGATTTTTTCATGCAGGTGGGTACCTGCACCATTCAGCCAAATAATATTGAAAAGACCATAATTAATTTCCATGAGCCGCCCCTGGAACCAATATTCGTTAACTTGGTTATCTACTAACCTTAATTTTATAATCTCTATAGATTTTAGTCACATCAAAACTCTACAGAGGTATTCAGAGAGGTCAAAATGCCAGACAACCCTCTGGCTGCTCACTTGATATTCCCATTGATACATTTGGGTAGTAAATTATATCTCGATTTTAGCTATAATATTTCGATTTCGACGGTCGGATATCGTTGACCAAGAACAATAATGATGGATAATTATTAACTTCGGATGGGCGGTATATGCGAAAGAGAAAAATTCTGTTGCACCTATAGTATATCTGTATATTTTGTCGTATTTGTTTAATTCGTAGGTACCTACTGTGTCAATATGTAAAGTGACTTTTTGGTTTTATCTTTCTGGGCGTTGTGATGGAGCTGTGCCCTTCCGGCTAAACTTGGGGCCTTGTGAGTAACTCTGGGCTGAAAAAGCAAATAAAAAGACGCCTATTTTATTAGGCTGTGAGGAGGGGCCTTCAAAGTACCTGTCTACATTCTGATGTTTAAAATTGTTTTAGGGATTATTATTGTTTGATATTTACAATAAAAGTACTTGTATAAGATAATTCTTAATCAAGTAAATGTTTAGATATGTTTGGAAGTTTGTTTATTACTAATTCAAAAGTCCTCGATAAGTATTTCCAAAGTGCTTCTAGGTATAGGGCGTATTACGTACATTTAATATATCGCAATGATTCGACATAAAACTTATTTTAACATCCGCTAAAAAGTTTTCGTTTTATCTCAATAATGTTTGACACTAGACATACATGCACTCGGTGAATTTTCCGCTTACGAAATGTATTTAGACAATTACAAATACAAAGTTGACCTTCCAAAAGATAATGTGTAGCTTTCTGTGGTCTGTGAGACATTTTTTTTTCGGGACCAAATCAAGAAGAAAGGAAGACAAAATAGACGACAAATATGGTTAGATTTTCGTGGACTTAGCCACTACCTAAATTTTGCCTGGATCTTGGATAATTTTGTCACAAGATGAAGCTCAAATTGTCAAATGAAAGACAAGCTCTTTTACGCAAGTACCTATTGTCTCATGTTAAACAGTTTTTTTTTTAATTATCAGAAAACTCTTCACACGATGCCTAAGTCGACTAGTGATATAGTGGTAGAGTCGTTACTTCACAGTCGTAAGGGCTTGAGTTCGATTCTCACCCAAGGAACATGATGTGTTTCAGATTATAGTCTCTTAAAAAGTGTAAGTTACACACACAGGTGATAAGGGCCGAATGATAAACGTTTCTCGAGTGTAAATTGATCACCTTAATCATCCGATGGCTGGTCATAAGTCCAGCATGCCCACTGTAGTATCACCTTGAGATAATTGTTAAGGTTTTTCATACCCTATAGTTTTGTATAAAAGGAATGAACGGACATACACACAGAAAAATGAGCCGAAATAATATGTATAGATGATATTCACACATGTCTTATTCGGATAAATATTTAGCTTAAACTTAAGGAATTCTTAAATATATTATAATTGTGCATACAACACTCTCAAGTTTATAAAGAAACTTCAAACACTCAACCCAATTAAGTTTATTTGCAAGGGAAAACTTTCATTATAGGTAGTATAGCTTCTGACAAAATAATATTAAAGCTTATCCAAGCAAAAATAAGCTCGGTTTATAATTAAACAATAATTATTAATTAATGGGTACTTAATTAGTTCACTTTCTTATATAAAATGTCGAATGTATTACTCTAAATATCTTTATACCCATTGGGGTCAATTTTGTAACTTATTATGGGCGTACCAACTAAAATAAGACTATTTAGTACTAAAATTTTATACAAACTTATTTTAGTTCCAAAAGTTGTAGAATTGGACCTTATGAGATGGGGGTAACTAGGGACACGTGTGTGAGTTACTTGGGTTTGGATAAGGCACGAAAGCTACTAAAATTCGAGTATAACTAGGGAACCTGTATAAATGTAGGAAGTCCTAACGGATAAAGCCATAGACAAAAATTGACCGCCGCCAGCATTTCCGCTAGGTATACGCAATTTTTTCTCAATGTAAAGTACGCTAATTTACCATTTGATTACATAGGTTATATTCCAAAGGTAATTTCCACACTGATTATACGTAATGAGTCGCAAAAATCACTGAAATATCACCAGGATTAATGAAATTGTGGACAACCAATATGACACGCAATCATATGTTTAGAGACTTAATGGCGTCTACCATATATTTGTCATATATATAGAAGGGGCTCAATGTTCAATAGTTCTTCCCACCTTTATATAGGTTCCTTAAGTATAACCACATTGCTGATTTACTTTCAAGAGAACTTCGAATACGTACTTTTTTATTGGAATATCGTGCTTTTATTTAAATTTGAATATGTTTTGTTTTTAGATTACCCGGTTTCTATGGGACAGTCGAAAATGTTGGGCTTTTGCTACATGATCGTCATGGGTCGCGTTCGAGTTGTATTCGTGAGTATAAAGGCGTGTGGATTGAATGTTTGTCTTGACGTGTACGTAGCCGACGGTTACCGCCTTTTTACTCATGAACACCGTTTGCTCGGAACTCGGACGGGCGTGTGGATGAAGCATTAGATTATATCAAGTCCATTGATTCTATGGCTGACGTATATCATAACATTACAAACCCCCTAATAAAACTACTAATTACATTTTTTTTACATATCGTTTAGTATGTAATTGCCCCAACGAATAAGGTGTACGTATACTCCAGTGGTGGTGGCAACATAAGTACGCGGGTCCTTATGTACTTAGTGTTTAATACCCATCCGGTAAATTATTATTCGTACATAGGTATGTTGATACCTACGTCACCTAAATTTCGTTTTTAATTAATTCTAAATTGCGCACTTTAGTGTAAGTATTAGGAAAATCAGGGGTCAGCAACAATTGGTTTGGAACAAGGTTTGATTTTTAAATTACCTTCTGTAGAGCTGTATAGCTCTCGACAACCTCATTATGATTTGGAAAAAAATGGAGTAGATGCCTACATTGAACTTTTATCTATAGAATAACCGAATAAAAATATAAGTATGTTGCATTGATTTCACAAAATAAAAATGTGATAAACAACTCTGTTTTTTTTTTTCGAAAACAAGCGACTCGTTTATCGAAAGTCACAGATTTTTTTGTAGCGACAATATGCATTAAAATCTAGGGAACGACCGTAAAAATTGGTTTGAATGAAGCGAAATTAACTCGAAAAAGAAAAAAAAAAACAATTTTTTAAAGTTTATCATTTTTGAACCTTAACGCTGTGGCAAATCACCGTGATGTCATAGGCTCCTAGTCATGAAAGTAAAAAGCAAACTATTTAGTAATCCATCAAAGATTAAATAAAATGTACTCGAAATACAAATAAAGCATGATCTATTGCTTCGTAAAGTATTTTTAAATGCATACTGCAAAAGAGTGAGGGGAAACATTAGAGATTTGCATATTTTTATTATTTCAGTCCACAAACCGTCAGTTGGTCGCCTAGTCAAGAATGTTAATACTCCCGGGTGTTGTTGTAGTAATATATAATTATAATATCGTCCGGCGTCAACTCATAACGCGGGGCTGTGAAGGGACATCAATCATTTTCGGGCGGGTGAAAAAATAAACAGATTTTAAGAGTGTGCATACCGACACTTCAAAAATTTCTAAAAACGGGAGACCTTCTATCTCGACAACCGTTACTAAATATGCTTTGGAATAAAATAGGGTAGATGCATTGAACCTTTATCTAGGGAATAACCGTAAAAGATTTTTTATATCTTGTATTGATTTCTCAAAAAAATTAATTTAAAACACCTCTGATCTTTTTTCCGGAAGACGGAAACTCGTTTCCCGAAAGTCGCAGTGTAAAATTTAATTTTGTACTGATAATATGAATTAAAATCTAGGGAATAACCGTAAAAGTTTTTTGATAGACGCAAAATTAACCCCAAAAATTGGAAAAAAGGCTATTTTTACCATTTTATAATGCGATTGTCACGTAATTTTGAACCTTAATGCCGTGGGAAAAGACTGGGACGTCATTCCTGGTGCCATGCCCTTAATACTACTAAACATTATATTATTATACATAAGCAATTATTATACGATACTCATATTATATTCCCTACTAGCTGGCAATATATTAATATCAAATCTCGTGATACGTTTTTATGAAAAACTAACACAAATTGGCCTAAATTTTCATTTCAGAGTTTTTCTCAATAGCAGGGCTGAACAGTATATAATAAATATAATTTGCTTTCGAGCTCTGGATCGATTGACTGGAATAGGTGTATGTTACTCAAGTGTAAAGTGATCACATTAAACCAGGCGACGATCAGTCATAAGCGTGATGAAATGTCCTTCCTTCGCTGTATATCTATCGAGATAACTATCTTGCTTTGTAAGTACATTTTTTTCTATGTTTTTTTAATGAATATGGGTTGCCAAATACACCTTTGTACACTTCACAGTAAGCTTGAAAAGCTTGTGTCGTGAAGTGGAACAGGTCGGCATCGGGGATCGAACCCGCGCCCACTGGATTAACAGTCGAGCGCCTTACCAACCAGGCTACCAACCACCTCATATTCTGAAGTGTGCCTATTTTAAAAGTGGGCCTATTAAAAAAAAACACCCTATATGTACCACTTTGTTATATGAAGTGCTCTTTGAAGAGTTTGAGCAAAGAAAAAAAAACGCAAGCAACATTCGAAAACAATACAAGATAGTTTAAATTTTCTTGTTTTTCCATGCATACATTTTCGTAATTTCCTTTTATTTTCATCGACTGCTTTTCTATCAAAATACATTATGTAGAAAATAAAACACAATTTCGCTTGTCCGCTTTCTGCACCTGCGTTGTTTGTTTCCTTGGATACGCTCGAACGGTGAACGCCATCTTTATGTCTTTCAGCAGAAAATCATCAATTCAACCCTACACCTGCGTATGTACAAAATATATTTTCCTTCTCACATACACAAAAAAACCCTTCGTATTTTTAATCCCTAGGTAATTTTGGATACCTAAATTACGGGATAACATCTAATAAACTACAACAATGATAGCTCATGTCAGTAAATTTCAGAGCTCACTATAGAAAAATCAAGATTATTTTGGAATCACTATTTTATATTTTTTTGAGACTATCGAAATATGACCTTGTGAGACCTTTGCTGTGTATGTGTTGAGATATAACTACTTGTTACAAAAGTATCATTTTTAATCGAAGAAAATCACACTGTGAAAACTAATTTAAAAACAGCACCTAGACTCGACATTAGGGAACGCAGCCTTAGGGTCGTTTTTTTGAAATATAGAATAATTTATTATAAAAAAATAGCAAACATAGATTTTCAGAATTTTCCTAATATTTAGTCCATATAATCCAAGTCATGCGTATGTCGGAATGATATGATGAACATAACAAATCTAGTAAATTTTGGAAAGAAACATAAGTTTATTCCTGGGATAGCGTAGAAACCAAAAAAAAAAAACTAGATTTTTAAGCAGCGTCAAAACAGTGAAATTTATGCGACTGTGATTTAAAGGGCATACGAATATGATTTCTAACTTGTGACTTAAGTCATAATAAGCTGTAGCCTTCTTAAATTGTTAATATGTGTATAATTCCTGACATTGGTAGTCTTATTTCTGATACACCCGCTCCATACAATATTAAGATTTTACTTGTACCGTATGTACAAGAAATATTGTCATTTTATTTTTCAATCTGCATACGCGCACGAATTCCGTCACATCAACTTTATGTGAGTGTGTGTGTGTTCTTACGCTCGTTTGCTTTTTCAAATTCAAACATGGAACGTTTATAAAGTGTACAATAGAATTATTACTTCAAGCAAACACGTCATTGTACAAAATGTTAAGAATAATAAAATATAATACCAAGAGTAAACAACGTGCTTATTTTTATTCCTATTTTTTTAACGTTGCTTTTACTTTAACTGCTTTTTTAAACGTTTTTTTAATGCTATTTTTTTAACGTTACATTTTATATTATTAGTTTTTCTACTCATACTTTCTAAATTCTATTACTTATTTCGATAGGAGAATCTATGTGCCAAATCTCAAATTCGTTCCATGTCTGCTTTCCGAGATACCTATTTGGGTAAGTACTCTTAAAAATTTTCAGGCCCATTATTCAAATTTCAAAAAAGCCCTCCTTATTTATCTAAAAAAGAAGCTCCCTCCAAAAGGTGTTAAAAATTATCTGAAATCATATTTTTTCACTTATCTACGATAAGCCGTTTGGGATGTGCGTTGATGAGTGAGTAGGTCAGTCAGTCTGTCTGTCATTCAGTCAGGCACTTTCGTATATAAATAGAGATGAGTGGGTATTCTGATAAAAGTATATGCTAGTGACAGAAACCAGGAGTGTGGAAGTAATAATAGGGCAGGCTGGCTCTCTGTCCTCTCTGCCTACCCCGCAATGGATTTGGTGTGAGTGTAAAGATAGATAAATGTAAGTATGAGTGAGTAAAAATAAAAAGAAATATGTACATAATAGTTAGGACAAGGGATAGAAGACATGTCAATAGATAATAAAAATTTTCGA
Source organism: Ceraclea dissimilis (assembly GCA_963576895.1). Taxonomy (NCBI): domain Eukaryota; kingdom Metazoa; phylum Arthropoda; class Insecta; order Trichoptera; family Leptoceridae; genus Ceraclea; species Ceraclea dissimilis. The sequence continues at coordinate 1,697,469 of OY756365.1, forward strand.
AAGGAACCATACATGAACACTTTTTTTTTTATCTGTAAGTTACAATTCAATTATACTTTTGTAAAACTAGAAATACCTAATTAATTAAAAAAAAAACACATAAAATAAAAAGAGCGGATAACTACCTATTGTGTATGTTGCGAACTTAATAATTTCGCAACTTTTAAAGTTATCGACAGTAGAGTACGTACGTAGGAGTACCTATAATCTTTCGAAATTCTGAAACTTTTCAATTATTTGCCTAGTTTTCCGCAAGATTTGATTGCGAAAGTATACCTTATAGAAGATATCATACTAAATAACGAATATACGCAGGCAACGCACCCGTATAACGTGTAATCTTCCTATACGATTATTTATCTTCCATCCCTTCCTACACATTACTCTTCCATTGGGGTGGGCGTAGGGATAGGGTCGCCTGAAAGAATTTCCCTGAAGTTTCATGAAATTCAGAACGGTAGTATTTTCAACGCTTAATTTTAGATAAATAAATAATAAATCTTCATTGGCCAGTAAATATGTATAGTAACAAAAACAAGACAATGCAGTGTGCCAAAAGGCGGACTTATTCCAAAAACAATATCTTACAGTCATCCCGAAGATACTCAGTTCTTGTAAATTTTCGTTGTTAAATCTTATTTTATTCTAATTTATCTAAGTACTTTTTTTAACAACTATTTACTCTACACATTGGTACCTACAGGTTGCCTGTAAGATATTGCGTTTGCAATAAGTCTGCCTTTTGGCACACTATCATTGTCTTGTTTTTGTAACTATGCATATATTTTTCTTTGGTCAATAAAGATTTATTTATTTATTACCCATGCCATAATGTTATATCCCAATAATGGGATAGCCAGTAGATGCACATAAAAGGAAAAACGACTAAATTAAGAAAATAATGAAAAAGGAAAAATGACTTAATTAGGGATAAAATATTTCGTTTATAAAAATATTCAAATTAACTAATTATTAGGTTTATTTCTCCCATCCAAAATGATTCTGAACAACCAATACACTTTTTTGTGGCATAACTTTTTTTATTGACACCCAATCCCCGAGATTTTTTTGTAAAATATACTTAATTTCGTTGTACAATTCAAGTTCTAATATTTCACCTCTCTCTGTATCACATTTCTTTCCTCCTGGAAAATTTCTTCTACATTCTTCTATTTCCTCTTCTCTTTCTTTCTCTTGATATATTATGTTTTTATTGCCAAGCCAAAAGTTTTCCAATCGAGCTTTTTTTTTCGCTTTTTGAAGGGCTTTCGACTACTACTACTATCGTAGTATTTTCTCCCACACTCTGTTCTTTTTCGCACACAGACGAAAAGCGAGAAAGCACCGACCTCTAACGAACGCGATGAATATAAATTCTTGCGGACTTTCTTAGTTTATTTCTATGAAATGTCACAGCTCTTTCATCTTTAACCTATGTAGGCTTAAACCAAACTTTTTTAAGCTTAATAATCACACAACCTCCATATCGGGCTAAGCAGACTTTACCCAGCGTTTTATTTTACGTATATAAATTCAGTTATTCATGAGTTGCTTTTTTATAGCTAAAATATAGTCTTCTCGCGTATACGGATTGACTGTAAGATATTGCTTTTGGAATAAGTATACTCTTTGACAGTTATTAATTAAATTTTAAATGAGTTGAAGATTTTTTAGTTAATAAAGATGTGCTTATTATTTTATTTACGTATGTGTATTATTATAAAAAGTAAGTACATAAATATTAATTGTATTGATTTCACCAATAAGTTAAACCACTCAAAATCGAAAAATAACTTGTACGTATTTTTCCAAACTTCTTTTTTCAATAACGTTGTTAGATGGAGGCCAAAGTACCCTATCCTTACACACAATTCTCTGTTCTGCCACATTCATGCAATTCGTCATGCACACTTTACGATTCCATTTGTTCAAAACATGACGGTCCTTGATAATCTGCTCTTATATATTATTATACTCTTAAGTCTAGGACTACAATTTCACTCCGCAGAATACAATTATTAGAACGATCATTCCCGAGAGTATAATATAATTTTTTTTAGGGACTTATAATATATCTACCTAAATAGGTACAATTTTGTTTTTTTATTCTGTATTTGGACGATTATAATGAAAAAATCTGTGATGATTTTTTCAGTATTTTTCAGATTCGACGGAAGAAGGGATATAATTTGCACTTGTTTCAATCGTTACGATTAGTTTGCAGCAAAGCCCCATGTCTCCTTATCCATTAATCCCTATCCTGTGCGGTTCTTTTTAAGTCTTTATATGAGTCGAAGCCCATATCCTAGCACAGGTCGTCCAGGTATTCTTTCCTCGGTCGACCTCTGTAGTTTGTCCCCTCGTTGATTCCTTCAGTTAATTCAAATAGGAGACCCTCTTTACGCACATGTGGCCGATCCATCTGGCACGTCTTTCTGCTATTATTGAGCAGGTGTCTTCTTCCTTTGATTTTGTTGAGAACTAAGTAAAATTATCTATCCGTAACTCAAAATCAGACAAGCTGCATTTTTTTTGCTTTCATTTTTTAATTATTCAATTTGTCTCTTGCGGGTTAGGCGCAGAAAACAGAACTTATCCTTATACACCCTTCATGCTTCAGTCACATTCATGTAATACTTCATACACACTCTATGAAACTTTAAACGCGGCGTTTTGATAAAACCTACTGTTGCCATATTCACGGTGTTGCAACGGCCAAAGAATTCTACAAGATGACTCAAGTATTTTCAATATTCGGTAAAATACTGACTCAAAAAACTAAAACGCGTCTTAGATTGTACGACCTACCTACATCTTATTCGTCATCTTTTATACTATAAATCTTATAGAAACTTTTTGATGAACAGCAATAATTGAACATTTTTCATTGTTTCTTTTATTGGCATACTAAAATTTATGTTTGGGCTGTCTTTGGGCGATAAATTCACCAAGTCGTATATCAAGCGAATAATGAAGCAAGTTGTATAATTTTTAACAACCTTCCACACTGTCTTTTTTGCCTTACAAAGACACCAAAATTGACGAAATCGTAAGACAGAAGGAATTTTCTCTAGATTAATACTGGATAAGTTGTCAGTATTTCTTAACGCATGTTCTTTCAGCTAATCGGCTTCGTCTTGAAGGTGAAACAGACACACAAAAAATGTGGCACTAATTTGAACGTACCAACCCAAATTGTTTAGGTGAACTACAAACAGAACTATCTCCGCTAATTGATTCCAAAAACCCTTATTATTTTTTCAAAATCATTTCTTTCAACCTTACGGAAATCCATTACGCGGAGGCATGACTTTTCCAACACACTTCTCAGTATTATCAGCCAGAAGAGTCTAGATATTATCATTCATGATTCGCATATAAACTCATCACTCATGGGAAAAATTCATCTTTCCAGATATCACAAACATTAGGATTAGGCTCATCGCGGGGCCTAAAATACAAGCATTGAAATATCAGTATTTAAAAATTAGTTTTCCACTGTTTTTTTTTTCTTAAAAGAGTTTCCACAATGTGTGCCTTGTGTAAATTATTGTCTTCTCATACAAAATATCACCATGCTACGTGCTTGAAGATCCAGAATTCTTGTAAAGATATTTGGACAAGTTCAAATACTTGCTAATAGAATTAATTATGGTTCAAAGCGTTTAAAATTTCTTTGACTACCTAGTAATCCTTCAATTATAATTCTAGTAATTATAACACATATTATTTAATTATTACTTAGTTATCTTATTTATTTGAACACAGAACTTACAAACAGATATTTCAAAATTTCCCATCTTTTCTGAAAATAATTCCCAAAGCTTATAATTTGCTTAGAAGACAGTCTACGAAAAAAATACAATGGAAATATAGAGGAAAATATAAGTACTTTGAAAATTTCTTTAGATCTTAAAACATGTGTGCGTGTCGTTAAAATGTGTTCGAATATTATTTACGACAAAACTGCCTCGGGAAATCCTAGAACTCCAACCTGGAACTTCAATTTCAGTGGGTTCGTGTTTTTGTATATACGTAACAGAACTAATAACTCCGAGAATCAGTTTACCACAAATTAGCACATGTTTTGTCTTAATCTCTAAATAGCTTGGATGGTTCAGACACGTCATTCGGATGCCAGGAAACGCATTCCAATGAAAGTTCTGAAAGCCGAGCGAGCAGGCACAAAAACCGGATAGAAAAGCTGGCAGAAGCCAGTCAAAAAACATTCCGTCCTCGAGCAACGGGTCGGTATGGTTGAACCAAATACTGGTTATTGGGGTCATTTCTGTAATTAATAACCTATAGGTGGTAAAATAAGATTTTTTTTTTCAATTACGTATTTAAATTCATTTAAATAAATTTGTAAGACAATTTCTAAGTATTTTTGGCCCCGCGTTAAGCCTAATCCTGTGATATCCGTGATATCTGGAAAGGTTAGGTTGGATAGTTTATTATCATTCATGAATGATAAAGGTAAACTCTTCTGGCTGGTAAAACTGAGAAGTGTGTGGGAAAATCTTGCCTCCGCGTTAAAAACAATTTTAGTTCAAAAATTTATATACGAATTACACCTATTGAACACCTCTTTATACAAATTGAATATTGGTACCTGTTTTCCAGGAATCCAAGGCTCATTTCTTAGAAACGATTTACATTTTCCGTGTACAGTTTCTGTTCCCCTAATACCCACATGCATATAATTTTGTGTTTCTTTGAAGGCTGGTAGCCCAAGTCTTATAAAGGAAGAAATATTATCTTTATAATAATATCTCGGAATAACTGATATTATTAACATATGTAGTGTGGGTGTACAATAAAATATTGAAAATTCTCAAACACTTTGTCCCAAAATAATGTACGTACAAAATCTTACCAGATTTATGAAGAATATGGAAAATGTTGTCGAGTTTGTAGACTTACCTGTAAACAAATAAAAAATATACAATTAGTAAACATTAAAAAATATACAATTAAACATACTAAATACTTTGTGATACAGGCTTTTAGCCTAGTGCAAAAGTGTGCAGGAAAAATACGAGTATTTGGGTTTGTGTTTGCAAGCCCAGATCAGTATTTGTTTAAAAAATAAATAATAAATAAACAATGATATCTGTGTGCAGTAATTAATAGCATATTACACACATCAAACGTTAAATAAGTACCTAATCGTAAAAAAATCTACTTTTTAAAAAACAGTCAAAATTTTAGCAACTGAAACGGGTCTATGGCAAAACAGTTTACAATTTAAAATGAAACCTAAAGAAAATATGTGCGCAAAATTTCAAAGTGCTGAGATGTTGTAAAGTTATTAAAATTTGAAGTGGAAAATATAGGCGCGGACATCCACAAATTAGGTTAACTAAAAGTGTGGTACATAAAAGGAACGATGTTGTCTCTAAAAGTAAAAATATAGGTATTTCCATTAGCTATAATATTGGGACTATTAGTCATAAGGTCGAAATATTTTGCTATTTTTAAAACTAGACTTTTAAAAAATCGCAATAACATATTTAATGATAATAGGTTTTTGTGTACAAATAACATTATGGAGAATCGTTTTCATAATGTATTTCTCTTAATAATAAAAACAATATGTCAGAAAGTACACGAAAAAACTTTTCATAATTTCAAGAAAAAAAAAGTCGTTTGAGTAATAGCGAAAATGGTTTACAATGTAATGCTAAATAATGCTGTAATAAAACTTAGTCATACACTACATTATTATTTTCTTGCAGTCGGTATAAAACAGTAAACCGCACGATATCCGATTATTTTGTAAACTTTGCCCTGCACTATTTAAATAACTACCTACTTGGTATCTGTAAAAAATCACGTTTTTTTAATACTGAGGGGCAATATGATCCGAGTAAAAGAATTATTTATTTATGTAGGTAAAGTCAAAGTAAACAGTTACACACAAATAAGTGAAAATATAACAGACTATAAATAATTGTTCACTAGGGCGAACTTATCACAAATCCTCGCTTAAAATTTTTTAAATTTTGTTTAGCTCAAAACAAGGATAACGGAAATGATTAAATCAACTTTGGCTTATTATGTATAACCGGATATAAAAAAAAAATATCACTAGAGCCACTACGTCTTACCTGCAATATTTTATCAACCGAATTAAAGCATTATAACTGCATAAATTTTAACGTCCAGTTTCAGTAAATTTCAGAGCTAACTTTGGATTTTTATTAAATCGAGAAAATTTTACAAAAATCGAATTTCAATCCACTAGTGTAGGTAACTAAATTTTTTTCTCATTTATCCATGTTTTAAGTCTTAGGATGATATCTTCAGTATGGTTGAGCAATCCTACTTTCCCCAACGCGATTTTATTTTTATTTATTTATTTAAACTTTTGGTGAACAAGATACAGAGTCATGTATACATTTCGCTTTTTGTTTGCGTTCACGATTTTCTCGCTTGTTCAAGAAATATAGATTCGTAAATAAACTTGTAGAAAATGTGACATCTTTAAACGCACTGTAGTTTGTAATAATGACATAAAAATGTAGGTAAGTATTTAAAGTATCTCACTTAGTCTTTCTTATCATAAGCAACCATGGAAAACGTTCGTGAAAAATCCACAAAGAAATCAGAAAAAAATCTACGCTACATTTGAATGTCTGTACGCCAGTAAGTTCAGTAGTACGTTTCTGTGTAGGAAAGCTTCTTCTAGCAGTATAGAGAAAGTAGATACAAGGATAATATTTTTCTATTCTGTTCACGTCTTCTCTGTACAACATACTTTTACTACAATAAATTCAAAACAAACTGTTATGCAAATCGCTACAAACTACAAGAATAAACACAACACATTTTATAATAATAACATTATACACAAAAAAGTCAAGTACGTTAGATAGTTTTACTTGAAGTATGTATGGTAGAGGATTATTAAGACTTCGCTACACGATACAATTTATTGTTCATATTATCTTCGTTGTTGGTTTTTCGGCTCTCCTTGAATGGTTGAGTGACCGAGCTTTCGGCAGCAATACTACTTAACTGCCATCTTCAGAAAGAAAATCACTACATCAGACGACAAGTGGCAAAAAATCGAATGAGTATAATATCCAACATAACGAAATGATTATTGTTTAAAATAAACCACAGAAAACACAATAAGATTTGCGTTTTTATTCCAAAAAAATGCGCAAATTTCCATATAGTTACGTGGTTTATTCTTCTGTAAGGATTTTAAGTCGGATTTTTTCAACGAACGCTATTTAGGTACATATCAACTACTGTTACTACTAACCGATACCACTCTTTCTCTCTATAACAAATATCTTTTGAGATTCGAAGCCACTATAATACAGTAATAGGTCGGTAATATATTCACGCTAAATAATTTTGTGCTTTAGCCTTGGAGCAGTGTGGCGTCGCTGGTGATTAAACGCTAGGATTTTTCCAACAACGGTTTGAGAAATGGCGCGGTGGCGTGGCAAATTGTGATGTGAAAAGAAAAAGCTTTTGCAGTGTTGAAAAATGCTGTGTAAAATGTAATTTTAAACGGTTAGGCAATCAGTACGAAAGCTAAGGGGATAGAAACCTTACGATTCTTTTTCTCTTGAATGACACAAAAGCCTCCTGTCTATATTATTATTACCACATAGGAAAAATAACCGGAGCTTTTTTTATCTATTGATGCCCTCATTCAAACTTTTAAGTAAAAGTAGTGAAAATCTTAAGAGAATGCTTTTTTTTGGAAGTGAAGAAGATTTGCACAATGAATGCTTTGCTCTTTAGAAAATTGGTTAATAAGACAGCCTCTTTTTTAAATTTTATCTTTTCTATACTGTAGGTCTTAGTACAGTATATTGTTGTATTTATAAAAAAAATTCTTCGCTTTTTTTGTGTTAGTAGGGCAAGTCAAGCCCGGTTCGGTAAAACAAAACTAAATTAGAAAAACGTACTAATGACGTACAAATGTAGAGTACCTACATGGTTGGCGCAGTTGGTTAAACGCGGACTTCATATTAGGAGGTACCGGTTCGAGTCTTAGTGCCGACGACGTATTCCGAACTTCACGACACAAGCTTTAGCTTACTGTGAAGTGTGCAGGAAAGCATTTGGGTTTGTGTACGCAGGGGATCAGAAAAATGCTGAGACGCTGATGAGAGGTGGTCAGTAGCCTGGATAGTAAAGCGCTCGTCTGTTAATTCGGTGGTCGCGGGTTCGATCCTTGATGCCGACTTACCTATTCCACTTCATGACATAGGCTTTTAAGCTTTCTGTGAAGTGTACAAAGATGTATTTGGGTTTACTATTTCGAAAACCCAGATTCATTTTAAAAAATGCCAACGCGAAGAAGAAGAAATTTAATGAGATTAAAACAGTGTGAGATGACTTTAAATTAATTAAAAATGTAAGATGTGATAAATCTTGTATAGAAAATAGTTGGGAATAAGCAAGTACGTCATTATACTTACTTAGAATAGTATAAAGACTCATTATTATCGGGCAAAGGACACTCAAGGATTGCGTGAATAATTAAAATAATTTATCTCCGTTTATCATGATCCTTTTAAGCCCTTGTTTCCGACTTATCGCAAAGACGATGTGGCATACTTCTGTAGGTATTCGGTACAGTATAGCGCCTAGCAGGCACGAGGATTCATACAAATCCTATTCCCACTGGATTCCTTTTCTATTTACGCAATATACAAAGAAAACAAGCAGTTATTTAGTAATGAGTAGATTGTACTAACGAGGGATAAGTAAAGGCCCAATTCTGTAACTTTTTGAACTAAAATAAGTAAGTTTTAATTCTATTTTACTATGAAATAATTGAAAAAAGAACTTCTTATTTTAGTTAGTAGGTACGCAGTTAATTTACAACAGAATTATTAGGCTATTGTCTACAAAATATTATAGATTTTTTTGGAAACTTTTATAAACATGTAGTTATAAACGAGTATGATAAAATAGGTACCTACTAAATATCGATAAAAAAAATGGGAATTGAATTCGTCATACATTCAAATAATCGCTTTTAATGGCTGTAGAAGCCGAAGAATATCGGGTTAACGGTGAGAATTTACAAAAAATTCAATTTGTTTCTCAGTTGAATACACCGCATCAGTAATAATGAAACTAACTTTATTACATAGTACAACTATCTCGATATTCTCATACTGCTTGTGGGTGTAATTTTATGTTCCAAATGTACCAACTTTCACAAACAGGACGATCATTTACCGGATTACCTATGAAGAGAAGTGACTCTTGGCCACTGGTACCTACATATTATTTTATACCCGAGGACGTTGGGGTAAACATCGTTCTGGGAGATAAGGAATTTCCTACAACAACGGACGACAATTTTATTAGAATCTGTTCGAGCTTTAAGCTGGTTACGGAATGTTTGTGCGAGCTTTTAAATAACAAGCTTAAAAAATACTAGTACCTAAAGCAATAAATAAAAGTTCTTCTTAACGGGAAGATTTATTCCCAAATAAGGGTAGAATATCGAAAGTTTTAAATTAAAAAATAATGTCATTTCGTCTTACAAATGAAAATTCTATTAAATCGAACTGAATGGCTATAATTGATTAAATTTGTCTTGTTCCAATGCTATTTCATTAGGTATGTGATCTTGTTATTATTAACTTTGTCTGTCGTTGTCTGTTTATCTTATCTGCTTAAATATTTTCATTTCAAAATTTTATCAACATTCCAATGTGCAGCACCTTGAAATTTTGCACAAATATTGTAAATTTTCTTTGAATTGCAAGATTTGGAAATTCCTAGAATAAAAGAATATTCCGAAAGTACATCTGAAATTTACAGGACTTACGGATCATCCGTTCAGTTTTTCAGGTGTAGAAGTATAATTTAACCAAAATACTGGTAATTACAATCTTAACAAATCGGCTGTTTTAGATTTTTAAATTTCTTCCCAGATTTCTTTTAAAAAGGTCGCGCTTTGTCGCTTACGGTATTCCTTCTTATTGAGCGCTAACATTCCCATACAAAATTTGAAAAAGTTGAAGCAAAAATGCATTTGCTCAGTGCATATGCCCCCTTAATCCAATGCTAAATTAGGTCTGTGATCTTGTTTTTATTAACTTTGTCTGTCGTTGTCTGTTTACGTTATCTGGTAGTGGTAATTTATCGTGTAAAAAAAGGTAAGTACATGGGTATTTTATTTTATAATGATAGGAAAAAACGCCTAATTAAAATTTGTTTTATGTAAGCACTTTACCGAAATCATCAAATCGTCACGAGCCGATGTATAAATATACTCGTAAAAAATAGGCATAAATTAAATTGTATGCAAGATACAGAATAATATAGCCGTTGTTTCAACGCTCGTCGCCCACTCGAACACGTAGGAGCTTTTTGCCTTCATTTAGAAGCTGCTATAAGTACGTATGAGAGAAATAATGAAACTTTGAAAGCTCCCACGCTTTATTCATTGCAACGTTATGATTTTCCATTACAGAATATTGAAAAAATCTGAAACTACATTATTAGATTTTCCAGAAATAATTTAGGTACTTCATTTTTTTTAATGTCACAACTTATTTTTTCTGTGAACATAGGATTTTCTACATTACATGTCGTAATTGAATATTCAATAATAATTATCTCAATGGACTGGGTTTCTAAACAAAAATGGCAGTAGGCGGGTCATATTGCCAGACAAGGGACAGAACGATGAGCTCTCACAGTTCTAAGATGGTGACCGTGGGATAAAAAGAGAGGAGTAGGTCGGCCGCAGAAAAGATGGACCGATGATATTATCCCAGTCGCGGGTAGAAGATGGATTCGCAAAGCTCAAGATAGAGAAAAATGAAAGCAAATGGAAGAGGTCTATATCTAGCAGTGGAGAGATGGCTGAAGGAAGAAAAAGAAGAAGATTATCTCAACAGACATACAGAAAACGATAGACTTTCAATCAGGCATAATATGTCTGATCATCAGCTGCCTTAATATTGTGATCATTTTACAGTACATGTAGTAACATTCACCAATTCCAGTCCTCCTTCCATTCGCCGCGGGCGGGTATCTAACCCAGACTTCCAACTTGATACACCGGTATTCTAACTGCTGCTAAAGGCTGTGGTGGCCAAGTCGAGAAGGAACATGACGTGTAGGTATATTGCAGTACCAGCTTTGGTGACTGGACTATACTGGACTGAAATTGGTGAATGTTATAAAAGTGATCAAATTCAACCAACCGAATACCAGTCATGCCTGATGTAAAATCCATCCTTTGCTGTATATCTGTTGTAAGCATGTAAGAAATTTGTTTACAAAGTCGAATATGATAAGTAAAAGTGTGCAACACAATTAATAGAATAGAGGTAGCACTATGTATCAAGGGTTTATTCAAGGGGGTAAAGGAATCTTAAAAGTTATGGGTATAGGTATAACTCTACTTGCTTTTGTGAAGCTATGGCAATAATATGCGAGAGACTTTCTCATGCTTAATGAAACCCATAAAATACGTAGAGCTTTGCTAAGTATACAGACACCAACATTCTGCATATAGCTACCAACTTAGTATCTCTTTTATTGTAGTGCATGTGGAGACAGAATATGTGACAGACGTCATCTATCTATTTCATAACGCTGTGTCCCTTTTTGGTAGGCAAAGAGTACAGAACGCAATCTTTACACACTCCTTGCTACAGTCGCGTTCATGCAATTCGCTATACATACAACACTGTAAGAAGATTTCTAAATACTTACTGATATTTCAGGAACAATGCTTGTATTTTAGACCCCGCACATCTGAGCCTAATCCTTTGATATCCGTGATATCTGGATAGGTGAATGTTTCCCAGTATTAGGCTGATAGGTTTATATGTCAATCACGAAAGAATGATGTAGATTCTTCTGCCTGATAATACTTAGAAGTATGTCATTTTCAGTTTCCCATTTTTACCAGAACGATTTTAGGCACGACCCTATACATTTTCTTAAGCAACCAACATCAGACTTTGCGAGACAGTTTAAAATGCATCACGAGACGAAAAACTTGAAATGAAAAAAAAAATAGGTAGGTAAAGAAAAAAAACTCAAAACAAGAAAGGAAAAGTTAAAGTGAAGTGAACAGAGTGGGCGGAGTCAGAATAGTTAGTAGTATAGGGGAGGGTGGTTAGAGAACGACGCGGCCGCCGCCGCCAGAGAAAATTGTTTAATGTCATAATGGACAATCGGGAAAATGGCGATGAATTGAAAACTTGGAACTGGAATGGCAAAGTTTTCGATTGTTCACATACCATCAATATTGTACATTGTTAGATCGGCAGGTACATATCTACCCTATTCTACACCATATAAGTAGGTATGAACCTACCCTAGGTGTTTATAGGTACCGGGGGTTGGAAACAATGCGACATTCCATATTAGGTACTGAAGAAGCGTTAGTTGACGAAATTTGATTTTGAAATTATTTTCAATGCAAACAAAAACTTTTTTAGTTCAGCAGTATAGTTCAATTTTTGCAGATTTTTTTTCAGACAATAAGTCAAAATTTATAATCTTTGCTATTTATTTATTCATCTCAACATATTACACACAACACAAATAATACATACATCAGTATACAGTACAGTATATAGGTAATTGCCACCCCCACTAGGTTACGACCTGTATCGGGGTTGACAATCAAAATGAAGGCATCTTCATCCCACAAATGCACAACAAAAAACAAAATAAAATATGATAGTCCTATTTTGACAAATTAATAACATAACATACCAAGAAATACTAGGTTGCATATCGGCAGAGTTGGGTACTTGGAAAATTTCTGCAACAACACACCGAATGGTACATCAGGTGCATTATTCTCAGATAATGATTTACCGTTTTCAGAAATGTAGTATTTATAACGAAATTCGAACTTGGAACCTTTGCTTCGAAGAGACGCACTCAAACCAGATCAGCTGTCACGCGTGCAACGTAAAAAAAGAGTGAAAAAAAAACAATAATAATTTAGACGAGGTAGAAATGTAGGTAGTTTTTGAGTGCGGGGGGAGGTGATAAGTAGTGGGCGGATGATGTACTTGTAGATTGGGGATGAATCGGGGGGTGGTGGATGGTGGTGTTTGCAGCAGACAGTGTGAGATGTAATCTCCGTCATTTAGTCCTGTAAGTGGTGAACGTGCCCGAGGCGCTCGGCAGTAGCGGCAACGTCGACCGACGGCGGCGGCGGATTCATCCAGCATCGCTCCATCTCCCTTCATACTACTACTACCACCTATAGAATATTATTATTATCATGTTGGTACTACGGCTCTTCCTTATCACAGCTGAGACACCTGCTTGGAATTAATAATATTTGAACATTGTTAAAAGTTACTTTTCATTATTATTATTATTTCTGCTAACTCAACTGTCCAACGTAGTCCGGATATAAAAATTGACAATCAGACGATCTAGAAGTAATCTCGATGTTTTTGACCGTCGATACATGGTGGAAGTCCATTTTTAAGGAAAAAATGAAAAACTAGATATTTAGATGACTTTAGATTTCGCGACTAGTATTCGAGGATTTGCACCCTCATCGTTGTGAATTGGGGGTGCAAATCCTCGAATACTAGTTGCGAAATCTAAATACATTTTTGTGGATTTCATTCTTAATATTTGTTTTTTTTTTTCATTTTTCCCTTCAATCTAAAGGGAATTCTTGAAGATGTTCACGCAGACTTTTCAGCAAACTTACTGACTGTTTCCCTCCCCACTAGCTACAGCATTGTTTCTTACGGGCTTATGGAGCCTATTCACAAACAAACCGAAACATTTCATCATACGATTGTTCATGCAATTTTGGACCTAAATGCCGCGGGAAATGACCGTGACGTCATAGTTGGTTCCCCGGTCCCAATATTACAACTTACCTATCTAATACCATAGATGTAGGTAAACTACACAAAGGTATGAATAATAATTGCGAAGAAAATGGCAAATTAATTTCTATCAAAATGAAATTCCTATTATGCTAAGTCCCCTATTGTTCAAGAGCGTTGAGTTATACGTAGATTTCTTCGTCTTACAATATTATAGGAATTATTATCAATTGGAAACATAATGAGCATAGTATCTTTTGAAGCTGGGACCCAACTATGACATCACGGTCATTTTTCGGGGCGTTAAAGTTCGAAAATGCATGATAAAATTGTAAAAATAGCGTTTTTTCTTTCAAAAAACTTTTACGGTCATTTACTAGATTTTAGTGCATTTTATCGACACAAAAAAAGCTCCGCGACTTTCGGGCAATGGAAAAAAGATCACAGGTGTTTTTCGCTTGCGGCTAACTTCCTAGGATTTGCGAGAAAACTGAAACTCGATACGATCGGTAACAACCTCGAGCAAGTCTATACTAGCCAAGACAAAATTTGTACACAGGTTTGATTCATTGCCAGAACCATTCCGGAACCATTTTTTTAAAAATACATTGGAATAAATATAACAATGTGTAAATGATTTTGTCCGCACAAAATTTCTCACGCCGAAAATTTCTTGGGCTAAAAATTTCTTACGCATAATTTCATCAATTTAACACAATACACTCAAGTATTGGTAGCAGAATTGTGAGAACTTTTGAGTATACTCAATTCATATCTATACCCTCACGCCACATCCCTTGCAGGGTAGGCAGAGAGGACAGAGCGCCAGACAGCCCTATCCTAACACACACTCCTAGCTTCCGTCACATTCATGCAATTAGTCATACACGCTCTCCGATTCCTTTTACTCAAAACGCGTCCATCCTTGAGGATCTGGTCGACATGATCGGACCAGGTCAGTCTCGGACGGCCGCGCTTTCTCACCACTCTTCGCTCATTCAGATATATCTTTTTTGTCATCCTGTCATCATTCATTCTCTCAACATGCCCAAACCATCTTAGTTTGTTCACTTTCATTCTTGTCACAACACCAGTCTTGCAGTCACTCATTTCCCTCAATTCATATAAGTGTGATTAATAATTTAAAACAAGAATAACATTACTCTAGTATCAACAACTTCATACGAAACCCTACCACATTATTGAAACCTACTTTAAGAAGGCATGGTAATTGAATATGCGAAAAATTGCGTCGGGAAAAGTGAGATTACTTAGCTAATACTAATGTTATCATCATAAGACTTAACACATGGATAAATGAGAACATGTTTTACTGACTTTAACAGTTTTTTTTTATAAAGAAATATCTGGGCTTGCATACACAAATCCAAATACTTTCCTGCACACCTTGCACTAGGCTAAAAGCCTGAATCGCAAAGTGTGTGGAATACATCGCCAGCGCCGGAGTTTGAACCTGGCACCTCCCGCTTGAGAGAATGCCGCCTCAACTAATTGCGCCAATCATGTACTCAAAAGTTAGAAATTAGATTTTTGTAAATTTTCTCATCAAAAAATAATTCTAAAATTACCTCCAAAATTGACCGGAACTTGAAATTATTCACGTAGTATATTAGATGAAATGTTTAATGTAAGACGCAGTGACTCTTGTGTGTTTTTTTTTATATTCTGTCCCCTTTTTATACGATATGCCAAAATCAATTTTCTCACATACAAAATTTGAGAAAGTTCAAGCGATTTCTGTTCAGTTATTATGCCCTCTTAAGAGAATGGCACTTACTTATTTTAGACGATAGACATACTTCATTATTGTAGTACCTACCAGCGGCGGCTGAGTGTTGAATTGGAGTGAGAGCTAAGTGGCAATTTATAAATTTCGCATACAATGCAATGACAAACACTTTGTTGTAATATATTATGTTCCTTACATCAACTTCCCTACCTACTCGCACTTACATACATTAAAACTTACCTACTTACACATATTACGTTAAAACATTTCTGTCTTGAGAACCCTTGAACACATTACTACGTACCTATAAATTGTACAATACTTTGAATAGGTTGTAGGTACTAATATAAGTACTAAGTATATGAAGCGAACGAAAGTGGAGAGTACCTAATCAAAGAAATTTCTTACAACTTTTTCATTTCAAGTTTCTTGTTGAAAGTTTGTTGCAATTAATGTACCTACCTACTAAACGATTGGTTCAGATTGGTTCTAGAACCGTATTAGAAATGTTCTAGCCTAGGAGCCAAATTATTACTTGAGAGCACGTGAAGTATTTTGTCATACGACTTTTATTTAGTTTTTCAATTCTGTTTTATCTCCCTATGTTGCTCTCTTGCGGGGTAGGCAGTGAGAAAACATCGCCAGACTTTTCTTTCCTTACACACATTCATGCAATTCCTAATACACACTCTACGATTCCTTCTACTCACGACGTACCACACCAAAACGTACCAAAATTTATCGAAAATAGTTGAGGGTGGCTGGCCAAAAAAATACTTTCGTCTTAAAATGGATGAATTGAATGTGTCACATCTGTCTCTGACCATCTCACATTAATGGTATGAACGGATAGATGGATTATCGGTTTTGTAATGTACATCCAAAACTAAGTTCAAGGGCATGTTTGGGGTTAGCCATTTCATAAATTTACTGTTATTCCTAATATTACTTTAAAATACGATTCCATAAAAAAAAGTTTTCGGGTTTAGCATCACTTAAGGCACTCGGACATGGATAACGATATTTAACCCTTTATTGGTGTAATATTTCATCGTGTTATTGTTTTGGATTAAAAGCAATACACAGTCGGGCACGTGTTGTTGCGAATGGATTTTCAATAGTTGTGTATTATCCACTGTTTAAGTTACTATTTCTGCGTGGGGTATGAAAATGAACATAACTCTAAAATTTATGAGTTTAGTGGTGTACATGTAGTACTACGAACAACGGCAGAAGTAGGTACCCGCCGCGGAGGGAGAAATATATTGTTATTAATACAATTGAATGTAGTGCACCTACCTAACTTGTTGCACTTTCATTCGAAGCCGCCGCTGTTTTTAACTACAGTTCTACGTACTTATTATTTGAAAATACGAAAGCGTCCATTTTGATTTTGATTACAAAACCGACATTTTGTGTTATTTTTTTGTATTTCCTATTTTTTATGCAGATTCACATATCGTACCCGAGAATAACAAGATTCTATCTGGCAAGACTGAAATGTTGAGAAAATTGAGATCAAAATTTAAAATGCCAAATATCTCGGGGCTAACTACCAGAAGAAGACACTAGTAGGTATGTCGAAACGTCGATCAAGTTTATCTACACGCGGTTCACCCGAAAAAACCAAGAAACAATGTCAATCGCAGACCATGAAAACCTTCAACATTTACTTACCTACAGAGATTACAGCATTGCGATAAGCTCGCCCTAGTGATCTCATGTTGATATGGGTGGAAACTGTCAAGGTGCTGGGACATGGAGATGTTTTCAAATTTTGAAAACGAAAATGTACACGCAGGTAACAGGACATCGGAAAACGAGAGATGTAATTAAATAAAAGTGTGTAAAAAAAAAGTAAATAAACTGTATTCGATCGAATGATTTTCAATCTGAAAATACGTAATGGCACAATTCAAAACTACAACGTTGTAATATAGAATTGTAAAATTACGCGTACATTAACAAAATAAAACGTAGTAATTTGTTTCGACAATAAAAAGGCAATCAAGTTGAAATTTAATTATTTTTAAATTCGACATTTACGTTAAAGGAATGTCCAGGTAGATTTGGCACAACGATTCTACAGAAGTTTAGGCGAATCTAAATTGCTACTGTTAAAATAACAAGTCGATATTTTTGTACTCAATTATCACATTTTAAATTTGGAACTCAAAACCGTAAAGACCACGTAAATTTCTCATATCGCATTATTACTTTCTCGCAAATTTCATACAATCAAATACAATTCAAATTCAAAATTTAATGTCAGTGGTACCTAGTAGAAAATAGACAGTTATTTTTTTTTACTTAAAATGTTACACCTTCTTAATAAATTTCGTTAAAAAAAACCCGTAAGTGATTTTTGAAAAATAAGCTAATCAAGACGTCATTTCAAGTTGTTGAATTTTGTATATTTTATGCCCCCGCCAGGCGCGCGCGAACCAACACGATCTTTTTGTGTTCGTGAGTAAAAAGGAGTCAACGGTCGGTAACGTACACGTCAAGACAAACATTCCATCCACACGCCTTTTTACACATGAACACCGAAAGCTCGTCTTGACTCGCGCACGTCAGGCGGAGGCATTAGACTAAAATAAGCGCCAATTTTGATGATGAAAAACAGTAACATTTTGAGTTGTCCCGTTCTGTCATATATTTTTAGTGACATTTTGATTGGAATCACTGTTGATTTTTATGGTGGAATATTGTAAAATTTTAAATTGATGCGTTTTCTCACATATTGTATCACATTCTGTTGAAAATCGCCGCCGATTTAACAATTTCTGTTATTTTTTTTTTCCAATACTTTACGCAATCCCAAACAGGTGGATACTAGATAACTAAACTTTATAGTTTATACGACAGAAAAAAAAAGAAATTACCACACTTTATAGCTATCGACGGTAGAGGCAATAAAATTCGGAAATTAAATGTGATACTTTTTATTTTGAATTGTGTCATTTTATCTAGTGTTGTTTTTTTCTCATTTAGTGTCGCTAAAAGCAATCATGGGTTGATTGCTCTACGTGTCTCTTGTTTAGATAATGAATATTTTTAGCGCCGTTTTGTGTACAGTGAATTTCAATCAATCGACAACATATAACCATCCAATGTTTCTCGGAATATATCGAAATTTCTCTGTAATAATACTATAGAACTGCCACTGCAGTATTTGATTAAAAAATGCTGCAAATTTCATGCTTTACTGTTAAATTTTAATAAGTTGACCTCTTGTTTCTTCTCCTCTTGTGCCTATATATTTTTGTATACGTGTACCAAGCATTTAGATTAGTCTACCACTATTTTCTGTCATGTTTTATAGTGTCCTGGGGTGGTACTTCCTATGCTTTCTCACGCAAAACACGCAGATAAAATGTTTGTTGAAAATGAGCCTTGCAGCGATATACATAGTGGGGTTTTTAGTTTGCATTGTGTGTTTCGATTAAGAAACCTTAGAAAGTATGACCCCTGTTAGTACAAAAAACCTATTGCATTTTTAACGAAGAGGTAAATTAATTTATTGGTTACTCCATTATTCGCAAACTTTCATTGATTTTTAATACAAAAAAATTACGTACATAAATGATATAGATACGTATACCTAGAAAATAAATAAGTGTCACTCCCCAAATATAAGTAGGTACTTAATACCTACTTGTTTTTCGGAGAGGATCGCAGCAACAACGAAACAATTAAATATCTTAGGTAGGTACAAAACTAATGACAAGAAAATAAATGACGTGATGATACAGCAGTAAGTAATGGTAGCAGACTTTATTTTTATCTTGTTATTTTTTTATGGGAAAGCACTATAAAAAAGAAGAAAAAAAGGGGCCTAAAAACCCTAATACTTTTATGCGTATTTCACATTATATAAAAGTTGATATGTTTCGTTGTAAGTACGTTTTTTCGAAATGTAAATAAAAGGATTATTTATTTTCAAGGACTGCATTGAAAACACATTGTTTTTCCCCTCGAAACGACGCGATAGGTAATAATTTCTCCTTGACTCGCCATAAAGCTCGAATGGGGCATCGAAATGTGGCTCGAGGCTTAGATATTTGGATACCCAGCTGCTGCGGAATGGGTCATTAACAATTACCCGTAATAGATGGGGTTATCTCGTACCCCGTTACGAAGATATAATTCATATTTATTTAGGGTGTGGTGTGGAACTTCGCATGGTTAGCGGTAATGCGTAGAAAGCCCGAAATTATATGCAAATAGGTTAATATTTTATCCTGATATTGAAATCTCTTGAAACATTATTACGTTGAAAATAATAATCATATAAATTCTATTATATTATATTCTATCCCCTCACAATGTGTCCCTTGCGTAGTAGGCAGAGAGAACAGAAAGCTAGACTTCTATCTGTCTATACTCTTACGCCCCTTGCAGGGCAAATAAATAAATAAATCTTTACTGGCCAAAACAAAAATGGTTATTAATTACAAAAATAAGACAATCGTAGTGTGCCAAAAGGCGGACTTATTGCTAACGCAATATCTTACAGTCAACCCGACCAGGGTAGACAGAGACGACAGTGCGCCAGACAACCCTATCCTTACACACACTTCTGGCTTCCGTCACATTCATGCAACTTTTCTTCATTTTCAAATTGTCAGTACACAGGTACCTATAGCCGACATTTTCGATCCAATTTTTTTATTATTGAATTTATACTTTCTGATAAAAAATAATGTCTACAAGGATTTGAAATAAGGATATAATGAATTCAGAATAAAAATGTGTTTCAAGATATTTCCATTTTAATCTAGTTTTAACGTAGAGAAGTATATTGAACTTTATCCACCATAGATAGTACCCAATAATAGGTGACAGGAAAATTGTTCGAATTACATATTTTCCAACGCACAATAGTTCGAAAGTCAACTTTTCGAATGGAAATTATTCGACACACAATTTTTTGAATGTCAATTATTCGACGCACTATTTTTCGAAAATCAATTATTACGAACGAACATCTATCAGAAATTACAATTTTTCAATGCGTAGCACGGATAGGTTCATAATTTGAAATCAAAGACGAATCGAGTAGGTAGTCACTCACGAAAGTTTTTCCATCTCGTTATATTATATGTATGTTTTACAATGTATATGTAAAACTTTTGTAAGAGTACGTGTTTTCGTTTTTTAAAGTTAATTAAAAAAATGGTTTTCGAACAATTCTTCTTCGTAGAATTGTGATTCGAAAAACTGTTTCTCGAATAATTTTCATGTGCCTAATAATAATGTATCTAGGCGACGTGAAGCGTAGAAAGCTTGCGTGTTTTGATTCCAAAATATCTTTTTTTTCCAATCCGTACAACGAAATATGAACACCGAAATTACTTTTTGATAGAAAACTGGAGATAGACAATTTTTGATACGTAGGTAGACACACACAACACAAACACATATTGGTTATAAATTATTTATGGTAGAAATTTTATCAACAAACACGTGTTGGAAATATGTGTACGGCAAAATAAAGTAAAAGGGAAAATGATATCTATTTTGTAAGCAAGCAAGTAGGTGGGTACTGTCAGCTAGTCTAGTGTGTAATATATTGATCGAATTTTTCTAGTCCATGGCTGGGATTGAATCTTTATATTTTTCGTATTTTTTATTAAAGGAGAATGTTTAAAAAAAACACAGGCCCGTTGCTAACGAAATGTAACACTTTCTTTCTTAGATCTGGCACGTACCCGTCCACGGGCAGTCTCTCAAGCGGGAGGTGCCAGGCTCGAATCCCGACGCTGGCGATGTATTCAACACTTTGCGATACAGGCTTTTAACCTAGTGCAAAGTGTACAGGAAATTATTTGGGTTTGTGTATGAAAGTCCAGATCCTTTTTAATGTAATAAAAAATCTAATTCATTTAATTATGTTTCAGATTTGTATAATCAACTAAATATTGAATGTGGTTACCTCTAAAACGAATGGGTGGAATCAGTTACACAAATGTTTATACTACTTACTATAAAACTAATGACATTAAAAATGCACCTCATTTTAAAAGCCGACATAACCATTAATATTTATATGTTACAGGAAATGTATGAAATCCGTCATTGTATACATTTCCTAGGGAAGGAATATAATGCCTAAGATCTGCAGGAAATGTGTATTTAATAGGTTATTCGTTTTGGTATTGTTTTTATTCTCTATTATTTTTATATATTTGCCAGCTTGCCCGAAAAAAATAATGAGTTGTTGAGTTATGTTAAGAAAAGCATGAATTTAAGAACCTGTGACAAATTATTTCACGCATTTCCTAAAATGACCCTAGGTCCTTCTTACACTTCCTAGGATTTGTATTCTTCTTCCAAATCGGTCCCTCAATGCTGGGGATTGTGACCTTTATGTGGTACTTCTCGCAGCAGTCTGGCCCACCCTGGTCTGTCTTCAGCCCGCCGCAATGATTCTGCGAACGTCGTTCTAATGGCATCCGTCACCTGGTCGGACCATCTCATTGGTATACGTCCGCGACTTTTAAGGGCATGGCACCAGGAATGATGTCACAGACATTTCCCACGGCATTAAGGTTGAAAATCGCGTGACAATCGCATGAAAAAATGATAAAAATAGCGTTTTTTCCATTTTTTGGGGTTAATTTTGCGTCTATCAAAAAACTTTTACGGTTATTCCCTAGATTTTGATGCATATTATCAGTACAAAAAAGAATTTTCACTCCGCGACTTTCGGGAAACGAGTTTCCGTCTTTCGGAAAAAAGATCAGAGGTGTTTTTAAAATCATTTTTTGAGAAAACTAGACAAGATATAAAAAATCGGTTACGGTTATTCCCTAGATAAAGGTTCAATGCATCTACCCTATTTTGTTCCAATACATATTTAGTAACGGTTGTCGAGATAGAAGGTCTCCCGTTTTTACAAATTTTTGAAATGTCGGTATGCACACTCTTAACTCGGCCAGTCATTATTATTTTATTCTAAATTGTCTGGCTCCCGTCTTACAGTTTGCCCAAAGAAACCAAATAATTTCCACAGACACACTGCATACAAACGAGTTGTTTTGTGTAGCTCAGACAATATTGATGCATTCGCTCTTCTTTCTATCCATGGTATTCGGAGGAGCTTCCTTGATTTGTACACAATTCCAAAATTTAATATATATTCAGTAACACTATAAATATACTATATAATATACTAAAGTTGTGTAATAACGTAAACTGCAATGTAATAACAACTAATGGTATATTTTGTTATATTACATTATAAAGTAGGTATATTATTATACCATGAACTGAATTCACGAAACCAACCGATTAAATCTGAAAGCTTATATGGCGGATTGTAATGGATTATGTGTATTATTGTAATACGAGCACTGGAACGCAAAATATACCAGATCTATATACAAAATATACCAAATCTGCGATACATAATTTATTAAAAGTGTGTTTAGGTATTGAATATACTTATGAATATGTATACTTATAAAGCAATGTGTTCATTAAGTGGTACAAAATGTTAAAAAAAGCGATCGTAAAAAATACATTTCAAAAACCCGGATTATTTCTCCATATAAATATTGAATGAATGAAAATGATAAAACATTAGGTACTTATTACAATTTTAAGCTGTTAATTGGAAAGTTATTGAAATTTGTGGATGAAAATGATGACACAGACAACAATAACAGATCAAGTTAAATAAAAACGTAAAGGTTGTCGCAAAACTGAACATAAAAAAACTCATAACTCTCATAAAAAAACTCATAACCTCTCCTGTCACGTCGCATCCCTTGCGGGTTATGTAAAGATAAATAAATAAATAATCTCATTTCTGCCATAAGTTCGCCTTCGTGAAGAATGCTTTATAATCTGTACTTTGTCCATTTTTTATATGTATGTATATACTTTGTTCTCTTAAAGAAATTGGATATAAAGAAACATTATTCTAATTCGCGGGTTTTTTGCCGTAGACAATCTCTGCCAACTAACCACGTGTGACATTGAAATAAGAAAATTTGTACACATACTTTGGAAAGTGTGGAAAACCAAAAAGAAAAGAGAAAAAGAACATAGAGATAACAGAACATCAGATTTAGACAGTTTTCACCAACGTGTATGCCTTGTGCAAATGATTGTCATGTTTACTTACGTAAAATTCTTACTACATTTCAAGAAAATATAATATGGCAATATATACAAAATAATAATAATGTAAAATTAGCAGGTAGGTACTTAGAAAATTGAGATAAATTTTCCCTTCAAAAGACGTCCTCGTCGGTAAATAACAATATGATAAGTAGACAGGTACTCTGAAATAATTCAGTGGTTACCAACAAGAATTCTAAATACTCTCATAATTATAATTCATACAAGTAACACGAAGCCCTAAACACTTGAACATATACACACAATATTCATTTATACACAACGTGTATAATAATGCCAAGAGCCCGTTTCCGAACATGTCTCTACTCAGAAGAATCGCTGCCACGTTGTTAATGGTCCTGCCGACGATGCCACTGAAGATGACTACGAAGGCCGATCCTGGACAAACACACTCTGTCACACTTTGGACAAGGCTGCTCCTCATTTGCAACGCGTCTGCGGGTGGTTGCTGGTAGTTATTTATGATCCTCCGCCAGTTTTTGCGATCATCCACCAAGTTTTCCCAGTTTATCTTGGAAGACACCGAGCGATCGAGAGGATGCCGCCGTGTTTGGCATATCACGAAAGTGCTTGACGAGTAGAACTCATTTACAAATTTTGATTCCGTCTTTTCTTGGTAGGATGCGCCATTGGAATGAATGAATCCAAGCGCTCAGGAAGCGTGTTTGGTACCGATTATTGTAAGGCCACAAAATAAATGAGGATGTGAAATCAAAAAAATCTTGCTCATAAAAAAGTATTTTCTACGATCACTTATTTGATATTCTCTCCAAATGTCCAAACCACCCCAACGAGTCCACATTCAACACTCGCCATTCATTCACTCATTTATCTACATTTAAAAAAGCCATGTCTGTCGCTAAAAAATATTACTTCTAAATATATTTTACAACATTTTCATTGTCTGACAGAAAATCAGACAGGAAGTAAATAAGCAAAACCGAAAAATAAACACAAACAGTAAAACAACAAGAAAAAACATCATTAGATATTAATATTTTGTACACAAGTAGGGAAAATTTACAGAAATATTTTTTTATTGTTTGCTTTGAAAAATACTAGGTATTTTTCAGAGTACTTAGTTACTCATCTTATATCTGTATTACAATATAATATTATATGCAGCTATTTAAATATTTTTGTATTGTTTAGAATAAAATGTAAGGGTGTGATTTCTCTGATAGGGGATGACATCATTGTATTAATATCAAAAGATGAAGGGGAAACGTACACTACCACCCCGATCTTAGTAAAAAAAAAAAGATCTTATAGTAGCTTGGGGTAGGAAAGAAATTCATAAATGATCTCAACCATTCTCGTGTTCAAAACTTTTTGGAAAACTTAATGTAAACAGTATATTATAGTCTGCCAAGTCTTTTGGACAAGAAAGCTTCAGTCAAGGGTCGATGGTATTCTTATGCTAGATTTCACCAACTTTTAAAGTGAAAAAAAGCGTAGATAGGAGCCGCATAGATCAAATTTTGGCTGAAAAGTAATAAAAAGTGACTCCTATCTTCTATCTTTTAATTATGCTTCAGACAAAAATTGATCTAGGTGGCTCCTATCTCCGCTATTCCTCACCTAAGAAGTAGGTGAAATCCAGCATTGATGAAAAAAGCAATTTCAATAAGTGTTAAAATAACGCTAGCTGAATCGACGTATAAATGGGTTTGACTGTAGTAAAGTTTTTTTTAAAGAAAGGGAAGTGCGTGGTAGAAACAATGAAGATGACAGACAATGCGGGGTGCAGGGGGGGAGGACCTAGGGGGTGCAATGTTGGTGACATCATCAAATCCATTCTTCTTCAAGCATCATCCTCAGCGTGTTATCTTTCATTCATCCCCCAGTTTTTTTAACTCCTTATTAATTCCGCGTTTTTAAAAAAGAAAAGAAAGAAATTTCAATCCGTACCTTTTATTAAAAGTAGGTATATTTACATTAAAGAAAAAAAGATTTTTAAGACCTTAGATCTTGACAACCTTAGGTGAATATGCTTTGGAAAAAATAGGGTAGATACATTGAACCTTTATCAACCAAAATATTTTTTATATTGTATAGATTGCCGGAAACAAATGTCATAAGAACCTCTGTTTTTGTCTAAAGACAGTAACTTTTTTTCCTTATTCGTAAGTTTTAAGAAAATTATTTTTTATTTATTTATTTATTTAAACTTAAAGTAAACAACAAACACATATAAATATACAAAATGGACATAGTACATATTATAAAACGTTGTTCACTAGGGCGAACTTATCGCAGAACTGCGATTTCTTCCAGTTAACCCCATATTAATCGTATTAATAACCATGAAATTAACCATAAATGCGCGCTGTGTAAAAAGTATGAAAGAATACCTGGACGACCTGTCCCAGGATATAGGTTTCGACTCATATAAAGAGTTAAAAAGAACCGCACAAGAGAGGGATGAGTTGAGAAGGAGACATGGGGTTTTGCTGCAAACCGATCGTAACGATTGAAACTGGAGAAGAAAAAGAAGAAGTATTCAATTTATATGTCACTGCGAATCATAAAAAAATGTATTTAGGCTTACATCGACAACGCACATTAAAAAAAATGTCTTTTCCGCCCTTCACCCACACACCTACCTACCTACATAAAATATTTGAATGGTGATTTTGTGAAAATTTTACAGCATCGAAATTAATACTTTACACAAGCGACAACGTCTAAACTTTTAATTAATAAAAAAGCTTGTACTTTTTTAATAAAAAAGCTCCACCTAAATGTACTTTTACGTTAAGAGTAGGCATACTCTTATTTTACAAATTTCTAAAAACTGGAGACTTTAGATCTCGACGACCTTACTAAATATGCTTTGGAAAAAAATAGGGTAGATACATTGAACCTTTATCTAGGGATTAGGGAATAACCGTAAAAGATTTTTTATATGATACATATATAGATTTCTAAAAAAAAATGTGAAAAACACCTCTGATCTTTTTTCCGAAAGAGAGAAACTAGTTTCCCGAAAGTCGCAGAGTAATTTTTTTTGTATTAATAATACGCATTAAAATCTAGGGAATAACCGTAACAGTTTTTTGATTGAAGCCAAATCAACGTAAAAAATTGAAAAACGCTATTTTTACTATTCTATCATGCGATTTTAAAAATAAAATAAAAATAAAAAAAATAAAATAAAATGCGATTTTGAACCTTAATGCCGTGAGAAATGACCGTGACGTCATAGTTGTGTCTGGAGCCTTAATATTACTGCGGAAATGTTAATACATATACGTTATAGCACTTTTAACAAATTTAATATTAAAAATTTCGACGTACATAGTACAAAAGTCTAGTACGCCTAAGCGCTGCGGTTTGCTTCGCGAGTCGGGGGTAGAAATTGAAAAAAATCATCAATCACTCGTTTACTTTTTAAAAAAAAAAAGCTACTCCACCCCCGAGAGAGAAAATAAAAATACTTTTGATACATGTCCCTAGAAATAAATCACAATACGCCATGTACCTAATATACAGCGTGATTGTTTTGTTAATTGAGTGTGAAACCCAGATTTTTTTACAACTGGTTATTTACTTCACTCCGTTGTTTTTTTTTTTAGTTTTAATTGTCTGAGCGCAAATCTTGCAAACTATTTTTCAACCACTTTTTTATATAAAATGAATCTGGGTTTATCGAAACAAACCCAAATACATCTTTCTACACTTCACAGAAAGCTAAAAAGCTTGTATTGTGAAGTGGAGTAAGTCGGGGATTGAAACAGTCGAGTGCGTTACCAACCGGGCTTCCGACCACCTTATTTCTGACTACTTACACTTTGTATCAGACTACTCCAGAGATAAAAAATATGTAAGGGGTTTCAAAGGGATCTTCGGGTCGTGTGGAGTCAGGCCTGGTATCGTATAAAAGGGAGTTGGAAAAGAAATCCAGTTCGAAGGTTAGATTTTGTCCAGCTTCAGTCTAGAAAATATACCTGGTAGAAAGAAGAGCTGGTGTCGTCCAAAAACCACATGGATTGACCATGCAGACCAGATTCTCAAGGACGGACGTGTTATGAGTTAAATTAATCTTAGAGTTTATATGACGAATTGAATATATGTGACGGAACAAGAAGTGTTTGCAAGGATTAGAAAGTCTGGCGATCTGAGACTCTCATAGTTACTTAATCCTTTTTATTTTCGAATGCATTTAACTCATTTCACATTAAAGTCATCCTGTATAACATATTGAATTTCGTACATATTGTTACTTGAAGCCTGTTTGTTACTGATTTTTCAGACTGATGTGTAATCTAAATTTATTACTCAGCTAAGCTGTGCTCATAGGTAGGCAGTAGGCAATTGCGAATGTATTTGTGAACGTATTTTAATAATTTTTAATGATAGCAAAAAAACAAAAAAAAAACTTTCAATTGAGAAGGTACCGCACTTTCAAATTCAAATTCAAATAAATTTATTAGTAACTAATATCTTACATTTAGTACATACATATAAAACTTATTACAATATTTACAATTTTTCATACTACCCTCCAATGTGAGGAGACCTCGTGTATTGGAGGGGAGTTCCGGGGTTTTTATCGATTGTTCAAAGTTGGGTTGATTGGCAGAAATCGCCAATAGGCGATAAATCCGCCCTTTGTGTGTATATTTATGTGCAATAAAGTTTTTATTTATTTATTCATTTTCACATTTACTGGTGTATCTAAGATATCGAATTATCTTGGTATAATGGAGATGATCTTTACAGAGATTATATGTGGGCTGCTAACTAGATTAGGTATTGTGATAAAGCTTCTTGGTGGACTGTAATATATTGCTTTTGCAATAACTCCGCCTTTTGGTACACTAATGGTAGTGTACCACATCTTGTTTTTAAAACTGTGCAATGTTTTCTTTGGCTAATAAAGATTTAAGAAAGTATTTATTTATTTATCTGAAATTGATTACCTATAATACCTATGGTTGGTAAAAAGGAAACTCCTGATCTGGTGGTCTGTTACCAAATCACTCCTGCTTTGGGACGACTGATACACTACTTGGTGCCATAGTAGGGGGAGTCAGAGCTAGATAACATCAGCTCCAGTTTTATGGAGTGTAGATTACACGTTTTATGTTTCAGAATACCTTCATGAAAAACATATCCAAAAAGGAAAGAGTGGGGGAGGGGGGCAAATCTACACACAGGGCATACAACTATTCAAACGAAAATAATTCCTAGACCTATGTTCAGAAGGGGATCAATAGAAGGCTGAAAAAGTGAGTGGATAAGCGGGTGCGTTGACAATCCAATATTACCATAATTTAAGCTTGGAAGTATTAAGTTTATAAGTAACAATTTGTAACTACACGAGGCCGGTGATAGGGTAATACATAATTATGGTTGTTCATGTTTAAGGGTGAAAACATTTTTTAAAAAGCAGTAATACGGTCATGCATGTATCACTAAAGTGGTGGAATGTAAGAAGAACATGATTTAGGGTAACCAGAGTAGGTGTCCGGTAAGTTCGTCTAAAATGAATTTGTCTAACATCAATTGGTCTCAAATCAATTAGTCTAAAATCAATTCGTCTAATTATCAATTCGTCTAAAATCAATTCGTCTAAAATCGACGAATTGATAGTTAGGCAAATTGATTTTGGCCGAATTGATTTTAGACGAATTGATAATTAAGCGAATTGGTTTTAGACTAATTGATTTTAGACGAATTGATTTTAGACGAACTGATTTTAGACCAATTAGACGAACTTACCGTAAACCACCAGAGTAGTGGCCTTACAGGGGATGGGGTATTATAAAAAAGGGGTGGAAATGTGAAATTGGTGGTGGTTGAGGGTTTGTAGGTATGTTATTGCAGGGTGGTTTTAAGTTGTTTTAGGTTGTTGTAGGTGGGAGAAGGGGTTGGAAATTACTGTGGAAACCAGAGGAAAAACTACGCAGTCCAGTCATCAAACATAATCATCCTATGGGAAAACTTTATTTTGACATGTTAGTATAATATCATTTATTGCTAAATTTTAAATGCACGGCATTGCCAGGGTAAAAATGAAAGTGAAACTGTATCGATACATGTTAAAGTTTTTCACAATGTGATTTTCGGGTGAACACATCTCTCATAGATTCACCAGTAGGAGTGTCGAAACGTCGATCAAGTTTATCTACACACGGTTCACCCGAAAATCATGAAACAATGTGTATCGATACATATTTGTACCCTTCACAGCAAGCTTAAAAAACTTGTGTCGTGAAGTGGAGTACGTTGGCATTGGGTATTGAACCCACGTTCACCGAATCTTCACAGTATATGCCAATAAAGGGGTCACCACTAAATTCTGAACACATTTATAAATATAAGCACACAAACAACCAAATCTTTGCGCAAGCAACATGACATTTAGAATGGGTGTTCAACCTATTTACTGAAAAAGATGTTAAATGTCTAATGTTTTTATTTTTCATTTCCATTATTTATTAGGTATCCAAAAAATCATTTAACAAAGTACAATAGGTATAAGCAAAAACAAGTACCTACTGGAATTTATTGCCCCAAGTCCACTTAGCGATAGCCTGTTCTGGGGCAATACTAAAAACATTAGAATAGTACCTATCTACTTACCTAAGTTTTACGATCACTTGTTTTTTACTGGCCGCTTAAAATGTGTGAAAAAAAGAGTTGAGATTTATTGGGCAACTCAGAGACAGCTTATGTATCATGGCTAAACAGTAGCACGAGCTGTGGTAAACGCAGGTAATAAAAAAAAAACATTAAAAAATATGGAAACATACGTACACTCAGAAATGTTATGTTACTTATTTTAATATTTTAGGTATAACATGTTATTTTTTATGTTCTACATTTGTTGTATTAAAAGTTTGTTTGTAATTTTAATTTTTTACTGTTGTTTGTTTGTTTGTTTTACTTTTTGTTACAAGTTTAGCTTTCATGTAGGTACCTACTTATTATCTGCTTTAATAAAAGGCAAATATTTGTGTAAAAATTGTGTAAAATATGTGTAAATAATTGTTGTTAATTGAGACAGGATAATATGGCCAGGCAGCTTGACACCAGATGGGCGCCACGAATATTGAAGTGGAGGCCTTGGACAGATAGAAGGAGTGTCGAAAGGCCACTAAAGATATGGACCGACGACATTGTCCAAATCGCTGGGGGAACCTGGATGCGGAAGGGTCAGAGCAGAGACGAATGGAAACAGTTGGAAGAGGCCTATATCCAGCTGTGGAGGAAATAAGGCTAATGAAGAAAAAGAAGAAAAAGACAGGATAAGAACTGAAGTGAGAGATGAGTCATTGTAAGACGGGTGTTGTAACTAAAATGAAAGTGAACAAGTTGAGAACGTTGGGACATGTTGAGAGGATGAACGGTGTAAGAATAACAAAGAAAATATACATGGCTGAAAGAAGAGGTGTAAGGAAACGTGGCCGTCCAAAAACCTTTTGGTTCGACCATGTCGACGAAATGAATCGTAAAGTGTGTATGACGAATTGCGTGACCGTTCTGTGTTCTGTTTTCTCTGCCTATACCGCAATAGACAGAGTGGACAGAATAGAATAATAATCATTTATGTCTCGCGTGAGTATTTAAATAAAACCCCCGAAAGTAGTATGTCTGGATAATTTCCAACAGATTGTAATAACTTAATAAATGTTCAAATATGGAATTAAATATATATTTATTTTTTTATTTTTTCAAACTCAAAGAGACACATATATGATACAAATAAATAAACAAAAAAAAAATATATATAGGTAAAATCTCCCCTCAGAATTGAGCAAAGCTCGTGCTCTGAGAGGAAGCTCGTTTCCAACAATATCAGCAATACAAAAATTAAAAAATACATACATACGCACACACGATACAATAAACAATAACAACAAAGAAGATATGTCAAACAAACCAATAAAGTGTATATATATATATATATATACTTACACATTAAGGTACGTTAAATGTCACATATTTTCAGCAGGTTTTTCTATTAGGTATTTATCACCGTGAATTTTCACGAGAACCAACTAGTTATAAAACATTTTAATAATTATAATAATATGTACCAGTCACTACACGTGTTTAGGTTTTTTTTTTCTCTGACAACTCTGTGTGTTTTCGCAGTTTTGTGTTGTTGATGTAATTAATATCAAATTTAGGTAAAAGTGATGGAAGTTTAGACAGCGTAATCATGTACCTAATAACTTGTTTTTATTGTTAGCTATTATTAAATTTAAAAGGATTAAAATCCGTCTTTCATATCCATAAACTTTATTTAGATATTTCTACCACTACCTTTATCATTATTGCAATATACAGTGATGTAATGACACTCGTCCACAGATGGCGGTAGTATCTAAAAATTGGTGCATATGAAAATTGTCGAAATATGTAATTGCTATATAACTTAGTGATTGTAGGAAGATTAACCTTATAGAAGTACATTTAAACAAAATTTGTAAAATGAAAAATACACTGTATTTTACTTCCACTATTTTGTTTGAACACATGGTCCAAAGATCTTTCGAGGCTTAGAGCTTTTTAGTTCATAAAAAAAACACTGTAGATGAAGCTCTAAGCTTCGAAAGAACTTTGGATTGTGTGTTCAAATAAAATAGTGGAAGTAAAATACAGTGTGGGTGAGGAGAGAGTTCCTAAGAAGGTGCTCTATTCCAAACCCCAAGGTAGTCGCAGCGTTGGCAGTCCTAAGCTCAGATGGTTGGACGGAGTGCAGAAGGATGCACAAGTGGTTGGCATCAGGGACTGGAGGAGCGCAGTCCAGGACAGGGAGGAATGGCGACGACAGCTGGGGGAGGCCAGGGCTCACAACGGGCTGTAGTGCCAATGATGATGGTGATGATGAAAAAACAGTGTCTTTTCATTTTACAAATTTTTTAAATTGCTATATATATTGAAAAATAATGACAATAAACACGATTTGTACGAGTTGCCGCAATTATTGCTCGGAAAATTGCTCGTGTAAGCGTACCTTTATATGATCAATATTGTTCCTTTTCAAGAAGTCACCTATCACCGTGATGACGATTGAGTATTCTCATATCATTTAGGAAACCTCGACTTAATCAATGTTTCATGTCAATCCTACATTAATTCCTTGCCTTACGTTGGGTTTAAGTTAGACAATCGTTTCTACTGACGCACTTATGTAATACCTACGCAGGTACGTGGATTAATTTCGGGTTGATTCCGTCTGTAGGTAAGAAAATCGCTTAGACTTTTATTAGAACGAGGGATATAAAGGTAAGAAAGAGAGAGTATTATGATTAAAAGAAAATGGAGAATGTCGGTAATAAATACAGGGTGTATCAAATGTTGTAGAGATAACATTTTTTAAAGGATCTGGGCTTGTATGAAATGTATGAAACTAGAGTCCTAATTGTTTTTTTAATATAGGATAAAGTCTCTCAATAGTATACTATATATCAGTGGCGAAAGTTGGATTACGGCAAAAAGGAAACCGGGGCTAACATTTCTTATGGGATTTTGTCAAATTAGACACTATTATACATACCTTTCATTTTTTTCTAAAAGATAACTCGATAGGAATCATGTTCTAAGGTAGCTTCGCGCCTGCTATATATGAAACGTAAAATCTTCAAGATCTGATTAAGAGCCGATATATGCGCTGAGGAGAGATCGTTCTATTATCGCTTCAACTTTTTCAAATTTTGTATGAGAGTGTTAGCGCGAAATATGAATAACGTGAGCGACACTGTGAGTTTACTATTTTTTGTTCAACGAATTTCCAAATATTGTAATTCTTGGACAGTAGTCAATACTTCCAACTATCACTGCCTTCAGTTTTAAGACGATGATCTCAGTATTTGCTGAGTAAACGCCAAAGCCGGAAGGCAGCATGCCTACTTAAAACTTAATAGTTTATTAAGCCTAGCTAGCACACAGATAAAAGGAATTCAAACTGAATTTTTGTAGGCTTTCGCGGCGTGAAAAAAACATATCTTCGTTGTTGGTTTTTCGGGATTCCTTACTGCCTGTAGAGTGGTTGAATGACCGAGCTTTCGGTAGCGATACTACTGCCATCTTCAGAGTCGTATCGCTACACTCTACACGCAGTAAGGAAGCCCAAAGAACCAACAACGAAGATATGAAGAAGAGTACGCTGGAGTTATTCATAACCCTTTGAATTCGAATAACAAGTTTATGAGAGTAAACGAATCATTCTGTATATGGTATTTTGTATTATTATAGTTCTTTAGAGCGCTGTTGCGTGTTAAAGGGAATAAAATCAGATGGTTGAGCTACTCGTAGGTACCTGCCTAGTTCGATATGTCTTAAATAAATTAGTTGAGATAATCCTGTCTAACAAAAACAAATTTATTACGTCAAAATGGTCGATGTAGCATCCTAGTATTTAACTATTTTATTTCTTTATTTATACTATATCCCCTAACGTTGCGTCTTGCGTAGTAGACAGAGAAAATGAAGCACGAGAATCTCATACAGTATTATAGTAAATTTTTTACTATTTTTTGACTTATTCAAGACATCGTACCTACGATGGAGGAAACCTACAAGATTTACAAAGTGAAGATCTAGAAAGCAGAGAGGACAGAACGCCAGATCACCTTATCATCACACTGACTCCTGGCTTCCGTCACAATTTGTCACAGGTACACGCTCTCCTATTTCTTTTAACCAAAACGCATCCGTCTATGAGGATCTGGTCGAAATGATGGGTCCAAGTTAGACTCTGATACCCATATTTTTAGTCATCCTGTCGCCTATCGTCATTCATTCTCTCAACACGTCCAAACTATCTGAGTTTAGGTATCCACTTTCATTCTAGTCACTACGTACCTGTCTTACAGTCACTCATATTCTCTCTAGTAACCTCAGTTCTTACCCTATTTCTTGGTATTTTCCCACATCTTCTTCTCAACGATCTCACTTCCACTGCATTCAACCCTGTCTCGTAATTCTTCAGACATGCCTATGCCCCACTATCGCCTCACTATGAGTACATGGTTGGCGCAGTTGGTTGATACGGTAGTCTGTCAACTGGGAGGTGCCAGGTTCAAACCCCAGCGGTGCCGATGTATTCCACACTTTGCGATACAGTATTTTAGCCTAGTGCAAAATACTTTTTTTAAAGCATACATCCGTACTAGCATCCGTATCTGCCAACTGAACATAGAGGGCATCAGCCACTCTAAATGTCAACTACTAAGTAGAATTCTAACTGAACACCAAATTGACGCAGTCGCTATACAAGAAACACGTGCAGATAGTGAAGAACATCTTAACCGACGTGGAAGTATACCCGGCTTTGACCTCATTGGCGCCACCTATCACCGCTTCTATGGTGTGGCCACATATGTAAGATCAAACATCGAGGACGTCCATCTTCTATCCACCCTCAGTAACGACGACATACATATTGTCAATGTCAAAATGGGTGAAACTATTATATGCAACCTGTACAAGCCCCCTTCAACCACCTGGCCAAGTGGAGTCATTGAGGCCCACCCTCACCCAGCGGTATACATTGGCGACTTTAACAGTCACCACACTCAGTGGAAGTACAGAACCACTGACCAGAACGGAGAGATCCTTGTGGGCTGGGCCGAGGACCATGACATGAGGCTCATCTTTGACGCCAAAGAGCGTGGATCATTCAGATCAGCAGCCTGGAACCGGGAGTCCAACCCGGACCTATGCTTTGTCACCACAGAGAATGGCCGTCCAATGTCCTGCACTCGTAGGATCCTCTCTGACTTTCCCCATAGCCAACACCGCCCGGCACTTGTAGAAACTGGTATAAAAATCCCGCTGATAATCTCACACCCCAAACCAAGATGGAACCTCCAGAAAGCTAACTGGAAATCCTTTTCCGACGACCTGGACAGATGCCTCGGGTGGATACCACCGAAAGGCTCAAATTACAAAAGATTTGTGGGTGCAGTAATCAGCACAGCCAAAAAACATATTCCCAGAGGCTTCAGAAAACAGTATATCCCTGGATGGAGCGAGAGGAGCGAGGAACTTTATGAGGAATACCTCCAAAGTGGCGAACAGGAGATTGCCGAAGACCTGCTGAACAGCCTGGATGCCTCCCGCCGCCAGAAATGGATTCAAACTGTAGAAACACTGGACTTTAAAACCTCGAGCAGGAAGGCATGGTCTCTGCTGCGTAAACTGGGTGGTAGCAACTGCCCAAAAGGGGCTGAATCACTAATCACCCCGAAAGAAGTGGCAACACACATAGCCCTCACATCTAGGGTCCCTAGCGAAAAAGAACACACTAGAAAGATCAAACATGAGCTTAAACTACTGAAAAGATCACTCAAAAACGATGGAACCATGTCTGCTCCGTTCACAATAGAGGAAATATCAAAGGCAATAAAAGATATGAAGCCCGGAAAAGCCCCTGGATATGATGGGATCCATTCGGAGTTTTTGATCCATTGCGGCAAATATGCAATAAAATGGCTGACCCTCTTCCTAACAGATATAACAAAGACAGGAAACATACCTGATAAATTGAAGCGAGCAAAGATTATCGCACTGCTAAAACCAGGAAAGCCGCCTGACGAAGCTAAAAGTTACAGACCCATTGCCCTCTTAAATACCACCTTCAAACTACTTGAAAGAGCAACATACAATCGAATCGCTCCCCAAATCCTGGAGAAGATACCGGTGGAGCAGGCAGGCTTCCGTCCAAATCGCAGTTGCTGCGACCAAATACTGGCGCTAACCACATTCATTGAAAGTGGCTTCGAAAAGAACTTGAAGACGGGCGCCGCCTTTATAGACCTCTCCGCTGCTTACGACACGGTCTGGAGACAGGGGCTGGTTTATAAATTGGCTAGAATAATACCCTGTAAGGCAACCATATCGCTAATTGACAGCATGCTCACCGGCAGAACTTTCACAGTAACAATGGGATCTTTAAAAAGTGGCGTCAAAAAACTGAACAATGGCTTACCGCAGGGCTCTGTCTTGGCCCCGCTCCTCTTCAGTCTCTACATTGCAGATATGCCAGAAACTAAATCACGTAAATTCGGATATGCCGATGACTGGACCCTGGCGACTCAACACCACAGCTTTGAAAAGGCTGAACGTGATCTCACATCGGACCTAGAAGCAATGAGTAAATACTTAAGAGACTGGAGACTTATACCTAATGCTTCCAAGACAGAGGTCTCCTGTTTCCACTTGAATAACAGGGAAGCTAAAAGAGAGCTCAAGGTGGTCTTTGAGGGAAAAACACTCACTCACAGTAGTTTCCCGAAATATCTGGGAGTCACCCTCGATAGAACACTGTCCTTCAAGGAACACCTCAGTAAACTAGCAGCAAAAGTGAAGACAAGGAACAACATCATACAAAAACTCTGCGGTACCACATGGGGATCTACAGCGGAAACATTACGCATATCGGCACTAAGCCTTGTCTACTCGGCAGCTGAATATGCATCCCCCGTATGGCTGAACAGCTCCCACACTGGCCAGGTGGATACCCAGTTAAATTACACCATGCGCATAATTACGGGAACCATAAGATCCACGCCCACGCACTGGCTGCCCGTATTAAGTCACATCCCGCCACCTGATCTCCGAAGACAGAATGCTCTAACCAGGGAATACACCAAACTCGCTGAGAATCCTGCAATGCCAGCCAACACAGATCTTGACCACCTTCTGCAGAGAAACAGACTCAAGTCCAGAAACCCCCCACTTCGAACAGCGTCTAACCTACTCGAAAACCAGTATAACATCACGGAGGCATGGACCACTGAGTGGCAAAGCTGCACGGGAAACACACCATCCAACTCCCTGCCCTGCATTACAGAGACGCCGCCTGGA
Organism: Ceraclea dissimilis; assembly: GCA_963576895.1. Classification (NCBI taxonomy): domain Eukaryota; kingdom Metazoa; phylum Arthropoda; class Insecta; order Trichoptera; family Leptoceridae; genus Ceraclea; species Ceraclea dissimilis. The sequence goes on from OY756365.1 coordinate 1,735,014, forward strand.
TTCAATCAACCGAGAAGGATCTGGTCGGCCCTAAACAGAATCCGAACTGGTCATGGCAGGTGCGCAGATTTTTCCCACAAGTGTGGATGGCGAGAGTCCCCTGAATGCGATTGCGGAGCCGACAGGCAGACCATTCAACACATAGTTACCGGGTGTGCACTCAGAGCGTACAGTGGCAATGCATCAGACTTCCTAACCCTTAGCGACGAAGCAATACAATACATAAGAAATCTAGATTTAAGTCTCTGACAAGCAGTTCACTCTGCGCTTTTGACTTTATTTTTACACTTTGACATAACGAATGTTATATGGTAAAGGCGTGATGTTGGCCATACGATAAATGAAATAAAGCATACATGAAGACGAATATATAAACCTGTACGTATGACTGTGTATCATTGTGAATATACGATATAATATAATTGAAGTGGTATTTAACCTGTTCCCAATACCAACTACTGGATCAATAGAAGGTAACAGTAATTATCACACCTCAGCAAGGTCTTGTACATATTACAGTGAGTATACTAAGTACAAACTATTATTTATTTCAAACGACGGTAATTAGTAACTGTTATTAATAAATAATAGGTATTTGATGGATGTTCTTAGTACTAGTATCGTCTAGATCAGCGGTTCCCAATTATTCATGACTTGTTTGCCACTACGTCTTGATGGTACATTACGCTAAATTTTGTACCACCATATTATTAAATGAGGTGGTCGGTAGCCTTGTTGGTAACGCGCTCGACTGTTAATCCAGTGGGCGCGGGTTCAATCCCCGACCTACTCCACTTCACAACACAAGCTTTCAAGCTTTCTGTGAAGTGTGCAAAGATGTATTTGAGTTTATTTCGATAAACCCAAATTCAATTATTTAAAAAAAAAATTTTTTCATGAAATTCATTATTGCCAGTGTATTATTTTCTTGGTAAGAAATGCGAAACCATGCAGACGCAATGAATCTGTTTTGTTAAGAAAATTTGGGGAAATACTTCAGCAATATCATTCGTGGATGGGTGGATGCCACTACAAAAGAAGAAGAAGATGATGAAATGGTGTAACGATTACAATTTCATAAAATCAATTTTAAATCAGTGTTACCCCCAAAGGATCACAACAATAATGCAATTATAAAAGTATCTAACAATTAACTATATGTACCGAAATCCAATGACTGAGGCCCGGTTGCTCGACGAATAGTATCGTCTGCTAGTTATATTGGTATCTCGTTTGCCTTTCGCTTTTTGTTATGCGCGCAAACGAAATATCAATATTACTAGCAAACAATACTATTCATCGAGCAACCGAGCTTCACACAACAAAAAAACACCGAGCAGACACAATAGTAAAAAATACAAATTACAGAATTTTTCTTACTTTTATACCCATTTTTGTAAGTCCGTTATTAATGATTTTTTTCCACGAATTGGGAAACTCTGGTATATTTGTACAAATTGACATTATCAACGTATCGATCAGCGTATAATAACAGGCAAGTCAATAATACCATACAATGTATAAGGGGTAGGTATATTATTTAGAAAAAAATACTAAAAATACTAAAAATACTAAAAAAAAAAATACTAAGTAATCAGTACCCTTTTTGTTCCAAGGTAGGAGCGCTTAACTTATAGATTACCCTGTAAATAATTACACTGTTTACGTAATATTTACGACATATTAAAATACACATTTCACAACATTCATTACGTACGTAGCCATAATAATGATAGGTACACAGTGGCGTAACTAGCATAAGTGCCGCCCGGGGCGGACTCTGAAAATGCCGCCCCGCCTGACCCCTAAAGTACCTATACAAGTACATGTGTACCTAACTACCTACTCAGGGGTGTCTGCAGCTTTGAAGCTAAGCGAAAGCAACTAAAATTTTAATATAGACGGGGCACAATAAATCATATAAATAGCGCCGCAGGCGAAATTTTTTAGATAAATGGGTGAAATTATGAAACTGGTTATCTTTCCATAGTAGGTAACACATATGGTTACAGGTATTGCATAGGTTTAGTGGAAGCGACCTTGCAAAAGTAACGAAATTTTAGTCATAAGATATCGAAAATCAAGCATCAAGCAATATTTATCGTGATATAAAAAAATGCTTAGGCACATATACCTATTAAGAACACGCGTACGTACACCTAAGAACAGGTTTTATTAGCGCCGCAGGCAAATTTTTTTATGAATATTATTGTAATTTAACAGTTTATCATCCTAATTGTAGAAAATTCAGATCATTTTAAATTTATCCGTTTTGTCAAGATGTTTTTTTTGTATGTTGTTCCATTTTGCCGCCCCCTGAAAAGCGCCGCCCGGGGCGGACCGCCCCCTCCGCCCCACCCTAGTTACGCCACTGTAGGTACATACTTAGGATGGGCGCGTTTTGAGTAAAAGGAATCGGAGAGCGTGTATGACAAATTGTATGAATCTGACGGAAGCTAGGAGTGTTTATTGTTTATTGTTCATTATCGTCCCTAGGCCCTAATTTCGGGCACTTGGACTCGTCAAATTTACACAGTTATAACAATCAAGTCTGTGTAAGGATAGGGCTGTCTTGCGCTCTGTCCTCTCTGCCTACCCTGCAAGGGACGTGGCGTGAGGGTATATGTAGTAGTATAGTAGTCGTAGTACATACTTTCTGTCCATTTTAAGAAGTCGTCTTTACCTGATGTCTGATATCTACAGGAAGTCCATTTCAAGGACCTGCTGCAACAAACGTACTCCCCACCTTGCTTTCACTTTTAGGTTTAGGAATTCTAACTTAAAGGTTTTATCTGAGCGGGATCTAAGATCTTTAAATTGGTGTCATTTTTGATAATTACCTGTTAGCTACAAAGCTCTTCTAGCTTAGAATATAATGTTTAAAACGCGAAACGACGTGCGTCAACGAGTCAAAACTTTTGTGTTTTTTCTGATTTTCTGAAGATTTTGTGTGCGGGAAATTGAGTGAAATAATTTGAAAACAAATTCGTCGCTCTAATAAAAAAAGAAAAATATAAGTAGGTACAACAAGACATATTTTTCCGCTTATTAAAAAAAATATTTGGTGGGATTAGGTATTCTAAAGTTTCACGTAGGATAGGGTAGCGATCAAGCACTCTTTCGTCTGATTTGCGAAATCTTTCAATTGAACAGCCCCTCACAATTAATTAAGAAGTCTTCTTCTTCTTCTTCTTTCATCGTTTCCTCATTGCTGAGGGTCGTGATTTGTGGAGCTACCCACGGACAAAACAAGACGCCTCCAGTCCTCTCTATTCTCCGTAGTCCGCATCACCGAGCACAAGTCTCTCCCAGTCATTTCCTTAATCTGGTCGCACCACCTTGCAGGAGGTCTACCTCTACTTCTTTTGCCTGGAACACTTCCCATGATTATATTTTTTTCAAGAAGTCTTAGGAATATTTAAAAATATAATATTTGTCACGAACATTGAAATTCAATGGCAGTTTTCGTAATCAAAAAACTATCGGGTTTTATTTAAAGCTTTCGCCTTCTGTTGTTTGAAAAAGTTTTCCATTAAATTACCAATAATAATATTAATTTCATCAAAACTTCCACACACCTGGTTTTAAAATTTACGATTATATTAAGTTAGGCCTCCACAAGGCGTCCTTCTACATAAAAAGCTTTTCCAACTGGGTAGGTACTACTAAATAATGCTTTTATTATTATTTTTATTTCCCCGGGTAAAACTAAAGTTTTTTAATTATGTTAAATAAATCGGTGTTTGCGAAAAGAGAAAAAAAAAACGACGTCGGCGGTTTGGACAAGTTCAAAATTAATATAATTCGTCCTTTTTTCTTTCTTCCGAAAAAGATTTTTTATACTTACTTGAAGTCCGTAAATCATTCTAAAACGTTTGTTACGTACCGACCAACTGCCTACAAAAAGCTCGTCGGTCGCTATTAAAATGTTATCTGATTGACTTTTCATTATATTTTCACATTTAAACTTTTGAACTTGTGTGCCTCCCACCAAAAGCTCCCGCCTTATATTTTTTAATCATATTTTATTACAAGCCTAAAAAGTTTCTTTTTGATAATTCGTTTAAAGTAATATAAATAACTACGCGTCGCTTTAATAACGAATTGGAAAGACTTTATCTATCCCCTCACCCCTACGTCTCTTGCGGGGTAGGCAGAAAGAACAGAAAACCAGATTTCCCTATCTTACTTCAGTAACAATCACGCTGTTCTTCATACACACTCGACGATTCGTTTTACTAAAAAGAAGTTCGTCCTTTAGAAATCCAGTCTACATAGTCGAGTTAAGTGATTCTTGGTCGGCCGCGTTTCCTTACACCTCTACTTTCACCCATGTATATTTACTGTGTTATGCTTTCATAGTTCATCCTTTCTACATTTCCTAACCATATCTACATGTTCACTTTTCGCGGGGCTTTAGTATCGAACTGAAAATATATTGGAAGAAAGTAGGGAAAAATTAATTTACAGGTTCCCAGGCTCACCACCCTTTCTGAATGTCTTAATTTGGGATGGGATGAGGCAGAGTTGTGTGGGCATAATAATGATGGGGATACACACAACGTAAAACGACAGAACGGCAATAAATTTACAGTTTTTCATTAAAAGTATGATTAAAAAAATAACGACGTTTTTTCTGAGATATTCAGATGTTCTATACAAGCTGCTAATATGAGTAAAATAATATTCTACTACATGCATACGTGGTCCTTTTATTCAGAAGTATAGAGTATTCATAAAAATCTCATACTTCATACAAGAGGAATTGAATATATGGAGCGACTGGTAGATTCTGCATAATATTTTCTAGGAAAAGGTTATTGAATGCAAAGTATCTGATGGTCTGAAGACATTGGAGATAGAGTACGCTCTTTATGATACGAAGAAGAGGACGATCTTGAGAACCTCTTTTATTATAGTAGGGTAGACTCCCGCAATTCCGGGACACACCTAATTCAGTGACAACATAATCTTGTAGGCTTTCTCAGCATGATGAATCCATTTATATGTTGTTCGTTCTTCCGGTTTCCTTACTGCGTGTAGAGTAGTTGAATAACCCAGCTTTCGGCAGAGATACTACTGCCGTCTTCAGGGTGAAGTGAAGTCACCCTGGACTTCACCCTGAAGATGGAAGTAGTATCGCTGCCGAAACTCGGTTATTCAACCACTGTACAGCTACACACTGTGATAACATATTTGCATCCTTGTAAAAATATAAACGAACTCTCTGTGTAATTCTTATGACAGTCACTAGATGGCGCCAGTAATTGGTTTATATAAACAATGCTATAGCATTCGATTTGCATAACATAACAAAACACGATATTTAGTCCAAATATTGTCATTCAATTCCCCCCAATTTTGACATTTGCGCGTGTGAGTGGAGAGCGGATAGAAAATATAAAAAAAATAATAATATGAATGTATTGCTTTTTTTCCTAATAGTTGTTTCATCATAGTGATAATATAGTTTACTTTGTTATGAAACATTTAGTTTTTATTTTTATTCAGTATATTTGAGTGACCTTATAGGAAGCAGGTATCAGGAATGCATAAGGTAAGTTAATAGAGTCATAAATGTATTTTTCTAAATATACTCGTAATTGCTATCCATTTTATAGGACAGATATTAAGTATGTAATTGGCGAAAGAAAGATAATTGAATAACTACAAACTTTTTTAAAAATGTGATTTTTATGAAACTATCACGGAATTGCGGGAGTTCACCCTAGAGAATGTAGTCTCTAAACAGTACGATGAGAGTATTATTTGTCGATGTACTTCACACAAAGGGATTCTGAGAGAGTGCGAACGATTTTCAGAAAATCCAATAGTACTACGACTGAAAATATTGTAGGAAAAATTTTATATCTTGAATATAAATTACAGAAATCGAGTGGATAGAGATGATTTTTTCGACTAGCGAATAAAAATATTATAAATATTGTTTTGAAATTCAGTTATCTTTGAAGAAAATATTATTATTTCGTGATATTGTATCGAAATTCTTTACCATTACAATGCAAAGTGATTCTGAGAAGACTCTGTCAAGCGTCTTTGAAAAGATGTGTCGAATTTGAAAGAGTTTTCTTAGAAACCATGAAATTTAACAAAATTTATTATCCCATACCTATTTTGATATTCTCTTTTTTAAAGCAAAGCACCCGTTGTCGAGTGATTCATTACTAACTTTCTATTATTGAAGCTTGATTTTGTAAACTAAAATATGGATTAGAAAGACCAGAGTCATATTGGATCGCCAGTAGATCAAAAATGGAGCTGGGTTTGCCGTATATTTAGAACTGCAGCCGGAAAAAACCTGGACTAGCGACCTAGAGCGGGCAGAATATGTGGTGGTAGTTAAACAACACAAGTTGTGCAGATCTAAGTAGGAGCCTATGTCCAACACTGGATACAGGAAGCCTGTGAAGACAAGGATAAAAGGAAAATTATAGCCATAGCCATAGAAATATGAATGTTTTTGTTAAAATTAAATTGGATATATAAAAGAATTTGATTTGAAAATTCCATACCTGATGGTGTAATTCAAATCCAGGTTCAAATCCTTATGATAACAATATACGTGCCAATAGTTCATACGCCGTTATATATCTACGTGTAAATATACTTATACTCGTAAAATATCACTTTCTAAGTAGGCAAGGAGGCTTAAGATAATAGACTTTAACAAAAAAAAAAAACGGAATTATACCCTTCTCATATTGTGAGGAAGCGGATGTGCCTCTCTTTTCCAACTTCGAAACACGATTGTACGTCGTACCTGACAAGTATGGATTAAAGGGGTCAGAGGCAGAAACCCCGAAAACCCCACTACTTATTTCCTCAATTATTTATACTACCCGACCCCTTTTTTGGGGCTACTTTGAAATTTAATGACACGATATGCCCATCCGGTTGCAAGCTTTATTTTATTTTATCAAGCTTTTTTACACGCTTTTTATTTGGCTTCACTCTGCATTGTTATTTTCTTTAAATCTTTCAATCGAACACTAGCTAAAGCTCTGAAACTTCACAAATTTTGTAAACTAGATCACATTACGATTCTGCACTTAATCACATTGGATCAGCCTTCTCCAAAGACAGAACATTTGTAAAGCGTTTGAGGTTATCCAAGCGCTGTGTTGGTCATGTGTGGTAAATAAATTCATATCAGAAGTCAAGTCATCGGGAGCACCGAGCAATCAAGAGGATCTAGTCTTTCACATATTAGAAATAGGTTTTTCTTACAGACGTATTACGTTTTCTGTGTATATATTATTTTTGGGGACCTATATGATCAGTGTTTTCTAGAACGTGAAAGTCATAACTATCGCTTATTTAGTAGGCCTGTATGCACTAGAAGATAATATTACAATACATAAGAAGGGTACGCTAATAGAAAGGGTAAAAAAAACGCAACTTAATATAAAATTGTTTTTATTGCTTGGACCTATTGTTCAAAAAATGGAATGAAACAAAAGTAGGTTGATAAAACAAAAAATACGGGAAAAACAAACAAACGAAGGCGTTCCGAACATTAAATTCAAAGTTTATTATGGAGAGAGGACCCTGTATTTGCACGCATCTTGTCTTTTCAAAAGCACTTAGAGGAAACATGTTGTTGCGTAGGGAAGATTACAATTGGAAACAACATGCAAAAGCTTCTACGAGTACCCAGTACCTACCCTCTTCTACCAATTTATTTAAGTTTTTTTCATACGCGGAGGCAGAACTTGCAAATACACTACTCAGTATTATCAGCCGCTCTAAAAGTCTACTTAATAGAAATCATTCATGATTGATAATATGTATATTTAAACTCTAGCCTAATACTGGAAAATTTTTACCTATCCAGATATCACGAATATCAGAGGATTAGGCTCAGATGATCTTACAACTCTTTTAGCCCGTAGTTCATTCAATAAAATGAGAACAATACCTATTCAGCAATGATAACTTGAATTAGAAACTAAGGCACCTAGAGAATGTTGAAGTTCTATGTCTGGTCTGTACTTCCGTATGGCGCAGAGACTTGGATCCTGAAAGTGCATACTATGAATAGGTTAGAGGGATTCGAGATGTGGCTGCACAGGAGAATGCTTCGCATACCATTGACATTTTGAGGAGAGACAACTGCAGTAGTGCAACTGCCAACTGGGTCGCGCAGGACAGAGAAGCCTTTGCCAGAGTGATCGCCAACGACGGGGGATCTGACAGGGTACATCAAGAAGAAGAAGATCTTTCTACATACTTATCTATGTTTCCCCTTCCGTCACGTACATTATGATCAGAACGCCAGACAGCCCCACATATCTATACTCCTAGCTTCCGTCACATTCGTGTATTTTATCACAGACGTTCGTCAATTGGTTTGGTAATAAACATTGAATTATTAATTGCTTTAATTTTATTTTTAGCAAAACATTTTTAAATAAAAATGTCGAAGCCAACGAGAAATGCAAACTCGAAATAATGATATTAATATTATAAGCCATAATTATTATTAAAGTTTCGCTAGAGTAATAATAATTATGACAATGATAATAATATGAACTTTGTTAGTAAAGTTTATTCACGTAATTAAAAGCTGCGATTATGAAGCTTAAAGCTCTGTGTCATCTCGGTTAATGATGTCCATAGTTTATTACTATTATTTACCAACTTACCTAAGTACAACTGTATTCCGTTAGTGAATGTATATTACTGTGGGTCAAGGTTTCAGGAACAAAACAACGTACCGTCACCTGAGAATAACAAGGTACTAACTGACATAATTTAATTAATTTTATTTATACTGAAAATTGATCTGGGTGTCGCTAATATTAGTGTCGGTATTATGACAATCCATCTGTTTGGTTAAGTCCATGACCGGACAAAAACCCATAAGAAAGTTTTTTTTTAATTCTATTTAAGCCCTCCACTCGTTTGCGAGTGATCTTAGGCCCATAAGAATGTTGCTCAACATGAATTAGTCCCAAAAAAGACGAAAGTCCTTAAGAAATTTGCCCAAGGAACAAAACCTCAAACTTAAATACACAAATCGAAAAATGTACTTCTTTTTTGCACACTTCACAGAAAGTTATAAGCTTGTATCGCAAAGTGTGCGGAATACATCCCCAACGCCGGGGGTTGAACCTGGCACCTATCACCTCAACCAACTACGGCAACCATGTACTCATATATTTATTATTTTATAAAAATGTTTGGCTGTTTTTCACGAAATGTTTTCATTTTCATAAAACTATCTATCTCTTTAAGCCGGTATCGTCCTGGGATATGTAGGTATAAATATACTACCTACTTACAATATTTTCTGATATCTTCATACCGTATACGAAGACTAACATTCTCGGTCGCGACCCCTCTTACTTACCGTGGCGTTGAAAAATATCTTCGATCTGTAAAATAAATCGTCTTCCGGCTTGTATCGCATAAATTACAATCTTCGCTAATATAGTTCCACATCTGGAACATGTATATTTAGTAGGTACGATTATTTATATAAACATAAGCTGAAAATGTGGGTGAAAAAATTGGATATATTTTGTGGTCTTATAACCTAAAGTCTACAGGCGAGTGAAACACTTTGTGAATATTTGTTTTTATAGTCCGAGAGCCCGCTGCTTAATTTATGACGTATCTGTTTTTTGATCGAAATGTGGTATAAAGCAAGGATTATTTTTGTCATTGACTACTTTCTCCTATCTCTTACCATATTCCTATAAAATGCGAAAAACCGCGAAGAGGGACCTTTTCGGGGGGGGGGGGGCAGGGGGGGTTGCGGCAAGATTTTGATAGGCAACCCTAGTGCGATGTAATACCCTATTGGTAAGCTATCGTTTATACCACATTTCGATCAAAAAACAGATGCGTCATAAATTAAGCAGCGGGCTCAAGAGCCAGAGCAAGAGAGTCCAAGGACTATTACCACGATTTTACTAATCTCATCATTCTGTATAATGTGGTGTTCCTGCGTCTATCTTTTCATCTTCAAATTTAAATAAGTTACCAATATCAGAGTACTTTGAAATTTTGCACACCAATAGGTGAAAGTTTAAAACTGTTGTAGTTTTGTCATTAACACGTTTCAATTGTTTTTTTTTTAATTATATGAGCATGGTTCTTATAACTTATTTTCAACAATTTGAGCTCTGTCTATATACGTATCCCCTCGAGTCATGTCACTTGAAGGGTAGGCAAAGAAAAGAGGCACTCCAAAGAGATAGTTCTAGATATAGTTACATAGATAAGGGTTATAGTTACATGGGTCTGTTTCTTATAGTTGTCAACAATACATAGGAACTTAATGTATATACGGAATTCGACAACACAGACTTCGCTCATAGTGGTGTAGTGGATAGAAGTAGATACTTACTATGGAAGACGAAGGTCTGGGTTCGAATCCCAGCCGGGGGAACTGAAATGGCGAATGTTTCTAGAGTGTAAAGTGATCACTTAAGCCAGCCCGACAATGTTCATCCTCAATTCTTCAACACTTTTGTAGGACTACTGCATCAAAAAAAGTGAACAAAACTTTTTTGTGCACTACACGTATCGTTACAACGCAAACGTACTTAACGGAAACGTTATACGTTTTCGTAACGGCGCGGAAAAAAAATGTAGAAAACTTTATATGAAGACAAAGTACTCAATGTTTACTACCTATCATAACAGATACTCGCAGCAACCTAACCATAAATCGGCAAATACGTATTTTTCCAAGTGTCTCAAGGGACAGGCGAATACTTTTCTTTGTATTTTCTCATACAATATATTAAATACTTTAAGTTAACATAGCGCCCTCCCGGGCATTGTGAATTGAAAGAATATATCAGAGTGAAGAGAAGAATACTACACGGTAAATAATTTATGTTTTCTATAAATTATTAATTACACGCATCAGGGGGCTTGAGTTAAGTGATGTTTCCGAAACCGTTTCTATGCCCAATTTTGAACATATTCAAATCAAATCAAACTTGCTGACGATTAGTCTTGAATGTGATGGGAGTTCATCCTTTACTGTATACCTGTTGAGATAGCAATCTACAACACAGTGCTTTAAAAGATAAAAAAATCCAGCTTTTTGAAGAAAGGGTTCGTGTGAATAAATCGCCAATAGGCGATAAATCCGCCTTATTTACATTATAATTTTGTTTATAAAGTGTCTATTTATTTGTTTAATTTATTAGAAATATGAATATATTGACCCTCACATATTAATTTTATTCAAGTCCAGAATCGGCCTTCCTAGTCACCTCCAATGGCATCATCGACAGGATCAGTAATAACATGGCAGCGATTCTTCGGAGCTTGCTCGACAACGGGCACACGGCTATTTTTATTAATTTTATTTTATCAAAATAGGTGGATATTCGTAAATTTTTTATAATACATTTTTTAGTCTTTGTCAGTAAATAGGTTCGCCACCCATTATGAATGTCAAATAAATGTTTGCATAGAGAGAATATCGGGTGTATTTTTATATACGAACACAGCATTTACTGGTTATCTCATTATTGGAATTACACAGTGATAGAATAGTATTAGTAGAAGACGAAATTTATGCCAAAAAGAGTAAACAACATTACTTGGTGGTAGTAATCTGTGAATATCCTAGCGGAAAAAATCAGGGAGATTTTAGTGATGTCATCCCTTACCCTTGTCCTTGGTCTCATCCCCTTTATACTACTACTACTACCCTCTTGAAGAGGGTAGGAGGGGAGGACGTTAAAGGACCTCTCAATGTCCTGACATTATTATCAGGACACAATGCGAGACAGTGATTGGATCCTGTTTTACGATCCTTCTCTTTTCATTAAATTGATTTTTTTTCTAAGCACGATAATCCGATACGTGGTCCTTATGGTACAAAATCATGGTAAAACAACTTACGTACTAATTTTAGGATATCTGATTCTGGTTGCTAATTCTGTTTGTTAGTTTTGGAAAGTTAGTCATGTGAGAGTTTGGGTTCGAACTTCAGGATTGACGATGTCGTGTTTTCAGAATTCTCTGCATTATGAATAATTTAAACGATGTTATGTTTTTAACAGTCCTAGGGACATATAATTTTAATAGAAAAATATATTTTTTTGTACGTTTTGTCAATATTTTTAAGAAACACTATAAAAAACATCGGTGAATGCTGTGTGTATAAAAATTCTAATATTCTTTCGCCATTTTTTCATATTTATGACATTCAGAATGGGTGGATAACGTTACAGGATTGGAGTTATATGACTTTTGAACAAATGTGTTTCTAGTCAACTCTTAAATTCAACAAATGTTTTTGATTTCCTTTTAGAGGAAGCTCATTCCATGCAGAACACACGGCGAGCTGAAAGCTCTTCCTAAATATTTTGAGGAAACTTACAATACTGATACAATAATATATTCCCTAGATATATTATATTTTGTGAAATATTTCCACTCAATTAGGTATTGTGCGTAGGAATCGTATAGATGTAAATGCATTTTCTGTCAATATGAGAGATATATAATAATATAGGGGGTCGTTCTATTGAATAGGTTCTTCAATATTATGTCCCATAGTTATTCAGTAGTACACAAGGGGATGATTTCTGCTGCGATGCTTTGCCGAGGGTTGTGTTTAGTGGTTGTTGGTTCGGTGGTGGAATCAACGACGAGGGGGTGATTTCCAGGCGGAGGTGAGGGGGACACTATGGCGCCGCTGTCGCCAACAAACTTTCACCGTTCGACAAAAGAACTTTTTTTTGTTCTGATGGCAGCACAAGTTAGTGATGGGAACGTTATTTCACACACAAAAAATGTTACGATAATTTGACGATTGTTTTTATGTCAATGAACAAATGGGATGTAGTTTTGTGATATCGATCAATGATATACCTAGGGAGGTGTCTAAACCTAATCGATTCCAAACATTATTTTTTGTAGATTTTTTTCAAAATCTGCGTAATATTGAATTTGAAAGCTCGTTTTACACCCGAATACGGAATAACACACATAGGCACCTGTCAGTAACTTCTTATTCACCCTTTCAGATGGCTTCAGGGTTAGCCGGAAGGGCACCACCCAGCAACATTGCCCTAAATGACTACTCCAATCTACAAGAAGGATAACAAATAATGAACTGCATTACACCTGAGCTGCATTACAGGTATAAACAGATCAACAAATACAAACATGCGATCGGATTATGGAGCCGAAAATCGATGCGAAATAATGCAAATTCAAAACAAGATTCCTGGCTCCTTTACTAAAGAATATATTAACTGTATTATTTTAGAGCCCTTTCTATTTGGCACAGAATTTAAAAGTTGTTCAATAATAGAACAATACTTATACAGAAAACGTCGAACATAGATTTTACATCGATTTAATAGAATATCTGCATCTCTATCATCGATTTTCATAGTTAGGAAACCGTACTGCACAAAGAGAATTACTTACATCGCCATCCTTGTGCATAAGTATTTCTATTTCTCTACAATATATTCCATGATTTTGATTTGCAACGAGGGATTTTATTAAAGCTATACCTATACTTAAGGCCCTATATGCTGTCAATAAGCTAAGGCGCCCTGAATTTTACTCAGCCAATACTGAGGGAATCGTCTTGAAACTGAAGACAGTGATAGACAAAAGTATGGACTACAGATCTGCTGTTTTAGAATTAAGGGATTTGGAAATTCCTTGAATAAAAAAGTGTGCCGAAGGCACCCCTAAAATTTACGGGATTTGAAGATATTCCGTTCAATTTTTCAGATATAAAAGTATAATTTAGCCAAAATACTGGTAATTATAATCTTAACAAATCTGCTGTTTTAGATTTTTAAATTTCTTCCCAGGTTTCTTTTAAAAAGGTATAATTCAGATTGTCGCTTACATTATTCTTATTGAGCGCTAACATTCTCATACATAATTTGAAAAAGTTGAAGCAAGAATAGAACGATTTTTGCTCAGTGCATATAAGCCCTTAACCTACCTCTTGGTAACATATTAAGCTTAACCCCAGCATGTTTACAAAAGCATAAAAATTTAAAAGCTTGCCTCATAATAATTCGATCATAACATTATAATATAATAAGTTCTGTTTGTGTATTGAGTACAGAAGCTCGCAATGAAAGCTTTCCCTCAACGTTACACAAAGTTGCGCATAATAATACAAGCTAGTTGTACTAATAATTTTATTACGTTTTTCTATACTTACTTAAAAAGCTTTCTAAATGGCTTTCAAATACAAATCAACTAACATGAGGGATTGAGTCATAATACTATTCTTATAGCACATCAGCTTATTGAGAATGTGTTTGATTTCCAATTGGATGGACGAAGTTCGAATCCTGCCTTAGAGCAACTTTACTGTAATAATTCAATCTTTTGTTATTTAACTTACTACCATTTAATAAAAAAACATTTTACTATCGAGACGTTGGCGATCAGGCGTTGAAATTTTTAAGGTACAGACACATTCTTCAATTAACATATTATATTCTTAGTAGAATGAAATGAAGCAAGTTGAGATGGTTAGGACATGTAAGGAGAATGAATGATAAAAGGACAACAAAGAATGTATGAAACAGTGAAATGAAAAATGAAAGGAAATGCGACAGTCTAAGAACCACTTGGCTCGGCCGCGTCAACCAGATGTGTAATTTTGAAGATGTTTTCAGTAAAATGAATATACATAAGATTGTGTTTGACGAATTACATGATGTGACAGACACAAGAAGTGTGTGTGTTAAGCTAGGAAAGTCTGGTGCTCTGTTCCCTCTGCTTACCCCACAAGGAACGCGGCGTAAACAGAATTATATCTTTAGACCCTTCATTATAAATCAAAATTAGCATAAATCACCAGGTTTTACATTATAAAAATGAATTGCGATATAAAGCACTTTTACAATTTTATCGAAAGCTCTTGAGTAGGTACACCAGGAAGTAGAGGTACCTACTCACTTCTATCTCCATTGATTTCCGCTTTTGAACTTTTTCAAAAATAAAAAATAAAATGTTCTATTTTATTTTTCATATTCATCTTATATTCTTCTCACTTTGATTCTTCAATATTCTTTTATGCAATCAACAGTTTTCCGCCATCGTTCGAGATGGAATAAAATATTATAAGTTCAAAGCTTTCTGAGTTGTAGATACTGAAGTTGGGGTTCTAAGACCGTAGAGAACGAACCGATACAGAAAGCTACCGACCATTTCATACTGATCAATAGAGATTTAGTTATTTAAAATAAAGCAAATATCAGTGCATGCTTTCAAGGTGCTGAGGCATTGCGAAG
This sequence comes from Ceraclea dissimilis, assembly GCA_963576895.1. Taxonomy (NCBI): domain Eukaryota; kingdom Metazoa; phylum Arthropoda; class Insecta; order Trichoptera; family Leptoceridae; genus Ceraclea; species Ceraclea dissimilis. The sequence goes on from OY756365.1 coordinate 1,750,286, forward strand.
TTATTTAAATTTTAGGTGAAAAATGTAGATAATAACAATGACAGATGAAGATAAATAAAAGTGTGGGAAAGAGTCTGCAAACGTTTCTGAAGTGGCTCAGTAGTACTTTTTTCGAGTTTTTAATCAAACAAATGTGATTTAATGGAATTTTGAAATTTTTCCCAAAAAATGGCGCCCCCTATAAAGTGTCGCCCGGGGCGGACAGCCCCCCTCACGCTTAGCCACTGGATATAGTTACCCTTTGCTTCCGTCACACTCGTTAAATTTTATTACATACATTATTATGCTCTCCTATTATTATTCCTTTTACTATAACGTGTCCTTCCTCGAGGACAAGATCTAATGAAAAAGATTGTTTATTTATTTATACCTACACATGGAGCAGACACAGTCACAAAACCAAATATTGACCGATGTGTATGAGGCTATGCTGAATAACACAGTAACACATGATAATTTTTTTTTTATTTACTGTTTTTTTACTGGATTTACTGTTTCTTTATAAGATGGTCAACAGTATAATCGATTGTCCGGATCTAGTTCAAAGTGTCCAGTACCGCGTTCCTTCCAGATACACCAGATCTACCTCCCTGTTTCACGAGTTCAATGCCTCTACCAACTATCATTACTTTTCGCCTATACTGCGTCTCCACCGATTGGGCAACGAGTTCTCTGGTGTTGCTGACATTTTTGCGGTAAGTCTCAGCTCATTCAAGCGTCTCATTCTGGAGTCTTTCCACAGTCCGTAGACATCTCACGACGTGTTCCTGATTCGCCTTGTATTACGAGGTATAACTCAAGATTTCCTGCACAAACTTTTATTTTTCTTCGTAGGTGATTAGTCCTTCGACCTTTATCAGGTTAATTAACCAAGTTGTTTTATTTTTAATTGTATAGATATTATATATTTATGACTCACTTACTTTGTTATAAACACTGACCAATTTTATATGCTACTGCTATGTATTTTCTCTTTTTTTTTATATTCTTTTATTTGGTGACTGATTTGTTTTATTGTCAATGTTATATGACGAAAAATTTTATACATTGTATTTGAATTTGAATTTAATTTAATTATGTGATATAGATAGATTTATTTGAATTATTTTATTTTTTATATGTTGGTATATGGTTGATTTATTTTTTGTGATTATTGACTAATTTATTTTATATTTCGTGAATGATTTTAAATTTGCGTTGTGTATCCTATTTTGTTTGACATGTTTATATGTTTGAGTTCGCTCACCTAATTTTCAATTTGAATGTAATTATGTACCTAGTTCATTACAGGTTTTGGATGCACATATATGTGTTGCAATGTTTTTTGTTTGTATTTTGGTTTTCTTTTTTATTGTTATAATACTCGTATATTTTGTACTAATGGCCTAAGAGGCCGTGTATGATTGGAAATAAATAAATAAATAAATAAATAAATAAATTAAATAATAATAATAATCAGTACGAAATAGGTAGTTTCGAAAGTCTAGTTTCGAGATGTAGTTATAGGGCCTTTAACCCTTAACCCTCAAGCAAGAACGTAACAACAAAATAATATTAAACCTACAATATTAATTAGAATGTTATAACACGCACCACGATTGTTTAACACATGTATTGCAAATTAACTGCTAAGAGTTCAACCATTTCATCTCCCGTGAGACGTCGAAATGTCGGTAAAAGCTACGTTAATTCTACGTAAATTCTACCTAAATTCTACACACCTCACCTTCCAACAACTACTAACATTCTTGTAATATTAAGGCTGCTTATTATTAACACTGTAATGATAACACCTTTGCTCCTATACCTTCTCACTTTCAGAAGGTAACATAGTTCATATAGTGTTGTATTACTTGAGAGATATGTTTTACAATGTACCTACTATCTGTAGTGCGTTGTGGTTCAATAGTAGATTCGGTCATTCCACGATTAGTCCAGCCATCAAATGAAATGACAGCTTTGCACGAATTAGTATCACAATGTGAACTGATAAATCCAGACATTCCATATAAAAATAAGTCTACCAATTGAAACGTGTTTATGACAAAACAGTACTACAATATTTCAAACTGTCATCGTATGTAAATATGTGTGCAAAACTGCAATGTGCTGGGATATTTGGAAGTTGCAGACAACAACATACGAAGTTAAAAGTGAATTAGCTGCTTGAATATTTTGGAGAATGCATGATGGCAAGATGATTAAAATAACAAGGAATTCTAAATAGAAGGTTCAAATTTTCGAGCTAAAATAAGCATGTTCTAAATTTATTTTACTTTGAAAATTGAAAAAAGTACTTTTTGTTTTGTTTGTATGCAGGATTGGACCTCGTGAAATGCTAGAGTTTGGACGAATGGCCGGACACTTCATGAAAGAGTCAATTCAACGAATGGGCCACGACACGTAGGTGTAGTACAACACTTTAAAATATTAATACCAATGTAATACATTATTATATCCTGTAAAGTTGCTTCCACATTCTCAAACAATTTGCATCACTAATGACTAATAATATTTGGGAAGACGGAAAATTGTTGTGTGCCAAATAATTAGGGGTTAACTTAAGTTATTAGTGATTAGATTACTTAACTAAGTAAGTGACTGATTTGAGTTTATGAAACCTACACCTACATTTTGATGTACCCTAGTACGGGCTCAGCCTAGTTAGGTGGATCATATCATAATGGCATTGCTATTATTAGAAAAATGACTACTGTCTATATGGATGAACAGTGCAGGAACATATACATAATTGAAGGTTTTCTGTCTCATCCCCACTCAATAAATCATAGCAAAAAAGTCACGTTGTTGCAGAGTTTTCGAATCAAACATACGTTAACATATATGTCCAAATGACGATTCCAGGTGACTAGATGGACTTACGGATGATAAGCAATAATAAACGATAAACAAACAATAAATTTATTATCATTCTGAAGTGCTGATTCAAAAAAATAGTATGCACAAACCCAAACTTTCCTGCACACTTTGCACTATAGGCTAAAAGCCTGTATCGCAAAGTGTGGAATACATTGCCAGCGCCAAGTTTGAACCTGGCACCTCCCGCTAGGGAGACTGCCACCTCAACCAACTGTAGGTACTCTGTATAAAGTCATAATGCACCTCAAAGTTCAATGACATTACATAGTTTCATAGTTTAAGCAGTCTCAGAAGTTTGGGGGGTAAGTTGAAGGTATACAACAGCTGGGGTTAGAGGGCTTAATTTAATATTTCATCATTTGATTTAGGCTTGCGGAATATTAAATCATAATGACGATATTAGATTCTGAACCTTGCCTCTAGTTTAGTAAAACTATGTGCCTACCTACCCACTAGACCTCGTAATGTTAATTTTAATTTTTAATCATATTATTAAAGGTATGCGTGAAAGTTTTAATGAATTTGAGGGATCCTCTCGACCTACTTTGCAAGGGGTGTAATAAAACGATTTATTTAATATAAAGCCATAGTTTCCCTTGAGATCCAAGTGTTGTAGAATTGGAATAGGCATTGTAAGAGTCAGGTGTTAATGCTGTGCGGCATTTCGTGTTTTTTTTTTATCGACAGTTGAAAATAATAACTTCTCCTACTTTCGCTTATGCTTAATCTGGGATCTGTTTGTTTCGGCGTTTGGTGCTCCTTCTTGGGATGTGGAAGACCAGCTATCTCTCCATCTTTTTGGTGGTCTTCCTGGCAGCCTTCGATGTATGGGGATTTCATTTGCAGCATCGTGGGCGAGTCTTGTTCCATCCATCCTGTTAATATGGTCCCGCCAGAACCGCCTCCTCTTCCGGCTCCACCGCACGATATCCTCAGTTTCGCACTTTCTCTTATGACAGAGTTTCTAATTCTGTCTCTAAGGGTTCTACCGGCTGTGGATCTGAGAGTTTTCATCTCCGCTACCCGAAGAAGATTTTTCGTTCTCGTAAAATAATACAACAAAATTGAAAATATCTCTCACATGCTTTTTTCTCTATGATTTATGTGCGTGCGAATGAGTCCAAAAACCTAAAATTTTATCTGCACTCTTCACCCCCATAGACACTAGTATTTTTTTATGAATATATGTACTTTGATGAAAATGTTTTATGAAAACAGAATTTCAAATTCACAATGTTTTTTTATTTGTATGTTGGTATTGTCTAAAAATTTATCTGCGTTTATTTTCTTGAATTGGTACTAGGATACCGATAGGTACAACTTTCTAAGCAATAAATCGCACGATTGTCGCTAAGCGTGACAGGTTGCTTTATGTGTACACTTTCAGTTTATTTATTATTGTATACAGATGTATACAAATGTATACAAATGTATACACAAGTGTATACCTAAACAACATACATAGTTCTTGTTGTAACGGGGTATGAATATAACGCAAGACCGTCGCAGCTCTGGAAATTGCTCAAATATGTACGGAATGTACATGGTTGGCGCAGTTGGTTGAGGCGGTAGTCTCTCGAACGGGAGGTGCCAGGTTCAAACCCCAGCGCTGGCGATGTATTCCACACCTTGCGATATGGCTTTTAGCCTAATGCAAGGTGTGCAGGAAAGTGTTTGGGTTTGTGTATGCAAGCCCAGATCCTTCTTTATAAAAAAAAATCAAAACATTTCACGGTCGCAGCATCTTCAGCTGTCATCGAAAATAATCCGGCCAAAACCATATTTTTTAATGACATTACGAGCCTACGAAAATGTTTTGAATAGTCATCGATAGATGTCGACATTTTTATAATTCGTGGCTTTATTAAATCACCTATTGTGTAAACCAGGTAAATATTGAGCTCCTTTATGTAAAATTCGTACATTTTGTTTCATCAAGTAGATTTGAATTGAATGAGAGATGATAGCATGAATCCGATTTATTAATAAATTTGTTGTTTCTTTTTTCTGTTGTAATTTGTAAAAAGAATGTGTCATTGTTTTGTTGTTGATGTTGTATGTTGGAATCGATGAAAACCCTGGAACTCCCCTCCAATACACGAGGTCTCGAGGTAGTATGGAAAATTTGTAAATATGGTAATAAGTTTTATATGTATGTACTAAATGTAAGATATTAGTTACTAATAAATTTATTTGAATTTGAATTTGGTGCATATTTTAGTCTACAAATATTATTAGGTGGAATAGAAAATAGTGTGCTAAATAAAAATTTAATTTACCATAATAAGTGCGTATACGTACAATATTTATACGTGTAAGTATAGGGACAATGGCACAGAAAGGCGATGGACAGGAAAGGGAGGCCTTTGTTCAACACTGGATGAGGGAGGACTGATGATGAAGGATAGGGAAGATTGGCGATCTGTTCTCTCTGCCTACCCCGTAAAACGCGTCATTATTGACGGCTTACAGCAGCTAGTAATGTATAAGTTGGGTTGTTTGAGGGCGGATCGAGTGGTCTGTATATTTTATTTAGCGGTGGACAGCGTTTTAGATCAAAAACAACAATAACAATACCACACTAGTCTGTACTAGGTACTAGGTGAGTTGTGTGGTTACTTGGTAACTTTACATACCTTTGCAATATACTAGGTATTGCACATTAGTAACAGTTCTAGGACTAGTAAGAAATCACTGTTATTTTAATAGGTACCTATTCTACCAGGAATATTGCATTATGGGAGATACTCTCAGAGACAGAGCAAGGAATATGTGTGTTAAAGTGATATGCCAGTTCAAAGATGTTGTCAGATTGGATGGATGAAAACAGGATTGATTTGAAGGTGTGTGGAATGGTATGGTAGTATGTTGTATGTTGGTTACCCCAATACCAGCTTATGCTGTCTGAGGACTTTTTTAATGTTTTTTAATGTTGTTTCTGATCCTATTGATGTTTCATTGTTTATGTATGTATTTTTTTTCTTTTCAATAAACTCATTTCAATTTCCGACGCTGGTATGCAAATGTGAGGAGAATCGAACCATCCAGGCTCCCTCATATTGTCCTGTATGGCCCCCAAAAAAGATGAATAAGCATCTGGGAGTCAACTCAAGAGACTAATCACACTCAAACAACAGGCTACTATGCCTAACATAAGAACAAAAAGAAGAAGAAGAATTTTACCCACTAAAAAGAACTGTGAATTACAATTCCATTATGAAAAAATAACAACAAAGTAGCAGGAAAATTATACCTGTTACATTGCAAGAGTTGTTATTTTTTCTGAGGACTCGTCCCACGTCTACAAGGTAACAAACAATACATGTTTTGTTATTTGTATGTGTCGTGTTTGTAGAAATACGAGTATATTTTTATTTTGTGTATATTTTACAAAGCTGCATGCGTCAGCTAGAGTGTGGCCAGATAAAAGTATAAGAAATCGGGTTTGCTGCCAAAACAGTAGACACTTTGTGGCGAAGATTTAGTGTAAATTGAGAACAAAAGGTACTAAGTAATTTTGTGCGAATTTCTTTCATATTGAAGATTTCCGTCTTAATACCATTAGGTATCTCTCCCAAGGGATGGAATAAAACCTTTAGTAAATTATTTCTTATTCTAATCCATCAAATGGTTCTACGTAATCTGCAATTGGGATAACCAGGTTTTATTTCACCTAAGATTCACGTAGATATATCAAAGGTCCCTCCTCACACCTGAATAACACAGGCGCCAGTTAGGGGATTTTTTATTTGCTCTTTCAATCCAAAGTTACTCAGACGGCCCCAGGGTTAGCCGGAAGGGCACCCCCCAGCAACACCGTCCGGAATGACACCTTCAACATCCCTGCTACAAGGATGATAACAAATAATGAGCTACATTACATAATAACTTAAAGACTGATTACAAAAGTATTCGACCGAGCTAGGGGCAGCAAAAATAAAGGACCCTGAGGACTTGACTCGTTAGATGTGGTATGTACGTTGAACAACAAAAAATATAATTTACTAATAAATAATATGTATATCTTTCTCTCTCTATGTATCTCTTGCGGGGTAGGTAGAGAGGATAAAGCGCCACATTTTTCTTACATATCAACATATTAAATACAGCCATTCAGAAAGGTATTGAAGGGTATTGAACCTCATTTAAGTTGTTAAGGAAATGTTAATTAAAAAATAATGTCTGTTGATTTTTCTTGAAAATTTTTCCGCGGAATTATTAATATTACCGACCTGTTTGTTATTTTTGGTACTTGAGAGAGAATTTTAAATTAGGTTAATTACAATTTAATCGTATTTAAGGAGGGGGATGGCGCGGCTTGAGGGGTGGCGGTAGCTTAACATAACCCTTCTTTCAATCTTTCGCTTAACATACCAACCACCTGATAATAATTATTAACAAGTAACAACCAATACAGGTGTTGGCGGTTCATTCAATAGAAATTAATTTTTCTACAATTATTGTTTTTATTGTTTTATTGTTCTTTTTCATCCCTAGGCCCTGATTCGGGCACTTGGACACGTCAGTTGGTTACAATTCATATTATACAGTATGAAATGATAATGACATATACATTATTTTATTTTATTTTTATTTATTTAGAAGTAGATTAGTTTATGTCCAATAAGTTGACAGATTATCCTACATAATTTACAATTGATATAGATCTTTAATTGTTACGTCCCCCCCCCCCCTATTAAGTAAACTTGTGTTAAGGGAAGAGGGGATCCTGTAATTATCAGGAACCAAAATATCTGACTGAAACAGTTAAGATCTATGGGGGAGGCCTATGCAATACAATGAATGCAGGAGGGCTGATGATGGATAAATGTTCTTTTCCTAACTATTATACACCAATGGCTAGATGTTCGTAAAATCTCCATAAAATTTTCACATCTTTTTCGGCACCCCTTTCCGAATGTCTCTATATTATAAGACGCGACGAAGATATTCAGAGTAAACACTTTCGCACACTTATCACTGGTTACATAATTAAACACCATCTTATTAATTATTTCCACAGGTAATAAGGCTTTACGAAAATATTTAAGGGGTAGAATTTTCTATATAACGGTCTACCTATAAAACGATCAAGTCGTGTGGAATTTTCCTTATTTTCTCTTATACTTAAAAGCATCCCTTCCTCCATCCCCTTTATAATACTAAGAAACGTACCTACGTAGGTCTTCTATGTACAATAAGCTTACAATTATCCGGGCGCGCCTAAACTGGATCAAGAATTATAACTGATAAAAGTGTGAATAAAAAAACATACCTAACTAAATAATTTAGACATTGATATTTACACTTTTTCAATATCTGTTGCAATGTGCAAATAATGCCGACGCCAAATTATTAGTTACGAGTATATTAAATAAAATTGCGAACTGTCTAATACTACAAATTTTATGTAAAAATATAATCGGAGAATTTTCGAAAACGAATCACCATCCTAAATTTCTACCTCTACAAAAAATATGCAAATATTGTAATACTTGTATGAAGGTGCTAAGATAAATTCAATGTCATTAGTACATATACCCATAACAAATGAACACGTTCTACTCATTACAAATTTGAAAGTATTAAGTTTACAACTGAACAGTAAAAAAAAGCTTGATTCTAAGTAAATTATAATCTTCAGGATTATCAACATGAATGGCGTCCTTAAAATCAAGAAATAGCGCACGAAAATTTGGAGAAATTCAAGTATTTGTTCGATATAATCCGTAGGAAATGATATAAGCTTAATTTGAAGATGTTCCGGACCATTTCGGAACAGATAATTAAGAATCAACTGTATAAGATACCTTCGTTTTCATCTGAGTATCTTTCGCCTATTACAGAATTCTTCGTGGCTCACGCAAATGCTTTCTAATTTATGGGAATCAATTTTGAGTGGGGAAAATAAACTTTTAGTAAAATAGGATAAGGCTTCGCTCTAAGCATTTTACACTGTTTACACAAACGCCTCTGCGCGTAATATTTTACACCGAAATCTTAATCTGTTAACTATTAGATTCTGTAACGTAATTTTAAAATATATCACGTAGATATATTTCAGTTACGTAGTACGTAGCACCCTTCGTACTAAAATTAATCGGAAGATTACTATTGAAGTTTGAGGGTGAATTTGTATTAATAATTCTGAAATCTCTTACCATTCTTTACAGGTGATATTTTAATGCATAGTACTGGTGACTTACCTGAAAAAAAAATACATACATTAGACATGGCGAAAAAACTGTTACATTTATGTGATAGTAATAAAAAATCGTGCATATAGATTTTTCAACAGCTTTCTCGTGAATATATTAAACAGGATTTTTTTAAATGAATCTGGGTTTATCGTAATAAACCCAAACGCATCTTTGTACACTCTTGTGAAAAACTTGTGTCGTGAAGTGGAGTATGTAGGCATCGCGCACTTGCCGGACAACAGTCGAGCGCGTTACTATCCAGGCTACCGACCACCGAACATTATTTTAGAAAATCATAATTTATGTCTTGTGAGAAAATCGGAATTTTATAGACATGTCGTAGTTGAATATAACAAGTAGTTATCCCAACAGGTACACAGCAAAGGATGGACTTTCCATGAGGCTTATGACTGATCGTCGGATGGCTTAATGTGAAAACTTTACTTTTAAGTAACATTCACCAATTCCACTCCATCCATTTGCCGCAACCGGGAATAGAACCCAGACCTTCAACCTGACAGTGAATAACAAACAGAAAATAAATAAATAATTACTGAATGACTCAAACTATTAGGATATGTAATCACAATATAATATGACGTCATATAACATTAGTCTGAAATCAGTTCTGAAATTATATAAACTGAAATACTTGTCTGAAAGTTCTGTCATAGAGAGAGGTGGCTGGATACCTAGCAACCTAGTTACATTGCAAAGCACACCTCTGTAAAACGAACGAGCGAACTGTTGGTGTTAAATACCTAAGCTTTAGGTGTCCTTATGTATCCTACCTTTGTAGGTATCTGTGTCAGAACACAATACACCTTTACTGCATTAGATCCTTGTTTAACGTCAGAAATAGATTTTCTAATAAAACCTAAGATTCAGATGTTTTTAGATACATCTTTATAGGTATTATTTGTAATGATTTTTTAGTAAATTTGAGCTTATCGAAATATGGAAAAAAAATGTAATTGGAGTAAGTCGATTCAGTAATTGTGAACTTTCTTAAAACTGTGTGTGTGTGCTGACTGCACAGAAAATTGAATCATACTTTTTGGTCCTGAAAGGTTCGTTGGCACAAATGCTTTATAAATAATGTTTTATTTTAAATCTATGAGAATTTCTCAGAAGAGCTTCCCTCGAAAACCCTTCTGAAACTCAACACGTTTGGAAAAGGTACTCATTACCGGAATTTATTAATGTTTGATTTGAATATGTACGTTTAATTTTGTGATCACGACAAGATAATGTCTTATGTAAGTTTATGAATATGCGACTGTACAAAAAAAAACACTCGTAAAAATATGCAAAAAATTAGCTCGTATATATTTTACAACTCGGGGTTCCCATGTATATGAGACGAAAAGTGACTCATAATAGTCCTTACTTCAATTCGTCTGTAACGTTACGCAAACTACGAGCGTAGTGTAACTGCAAACTATTGGTGTTACTTGTACCTGTTCAGTTATGGAATGACACGTGTTGCTGGTGGCAGTGGGTAGGTGTCGTGTGTGCTGTAAGTTGGGTACTTTAGGTTCCCAACTGCAAATATTATCAGACAAGACCCTATAGTGACTAGATCTATGTTACAAATTTTCATTAAACGTCAGAGTGATATAAGTGTTCCCGTACCGTAACCTAATATTAATATTGTAACATTTCGTAGCAGATTATTATTACCTGCCTCTATTTCAATCATGGAAATTCCCTGATAGCTGTAGATTCCTACACATTTTTTTTCTCTGAAGACCCTCTTAAGATCCGTATAAAAGGAGGACCTATGGTTACGATTTCTCCACTTGGGTCAACCTAATTATGACCCTTGATTATGTTATTTTGCTTGTCAATTCTAATGGTTTTCACTAGAAATTTTGTAATGTATCTAAATTATTAAATAAGAAAGTAATCGTAAAAAACTTCATTTAAACCACGATTGTAGATAGTTCATCAGGTAAAAATTAAAATTTATTAATTGAAACGCAAACTGCAAATACACCTGCAAATATTTGTGCAAAAATACAAAGTCCCGAGACATTGTAAGTTATCAAAATTTGAAGTGGAAAATGTAGACGCATACAATATCTAGGTATATCGACAAATAAAGTCATATAAAATCGTAGTAAAAACTAGTTAATGGATACAGGATAGACCAATTTTGAATATAAATATCTAACAAAATCAAATAAGAAAAGTGGAAGCCTAATTATTTATTGTCAGCAATAGACTGTTGCAAATTTGTTTAAAAAAAATAAAAAGTAAGTTCCTATGACAGTTGGCCAAAAATGTTGAGTTTAGGTTGACAACCTGCTATGAAGACAGCGGTAAAAAATTGCAGAGTAAATAGGTTTCTATACAAACAACTTTAAAAATACTTGGAGAAGTTATTTGAAGAATAATATCGAGTTACATATTTGGTCAATATTGCAAGGAGAGTATACACAAGAAACAAATCAAGAGAAATGCAGTTAAGCAAACAATGCTTCATGCGACGGAGAAGGATCTTGTCTCATTTGTAAGAAAGTAAACAGTCTGAAGGCGATCCTATATCACTGCGATGAAGTAGTGTGCTCCTGTTATATCATCACGACAATTTTTTGCGACGACATAGTGTGTTCCTGTTATGTTGTTGCGACATATTGTTAGTAATATTTCGTGAAAAAATAATGTTGCTTATTTCTGTGCTGATCCATTTTGATTTAAAAATTGTTTTGGTACAACCGTATTGCACCCAAAACATACTGCTACTAGGTATCCATATACTATCAAAATTAGACCCAATAATGGGGTAACAAGTAATCACACAATCTATTTTTTGCGCAAATATTTATATGACGCTCGTGGCGAACCTCATTACTGCCGACATCGAAAACATTGAAGAAAATACATGAAAAAGTGGGGTACTTCTACAATCCGGGGATGCGTCAAATTGACACCTTTGCAATGCTCATGGTAACATTTGGTCACGTAAGATTTTTATACTTATTTTGGCAATCGGGCAATGATGCCATTTTTTGCGAGCATGTCAACGCAACTTCTACCAATGTCTCTAGCAACTGGCAAATGCCAATGAAATGAAGTGAATAAATAAATTTTAATGAATGTCGCCACGGTTACAGGGACACCAAAATAAAGTAACAGCATCGTCGTACGACTAATATGCGACGTCTGCGAGTTCTCTCAATTCTCAAAGACTTTCTTTAATCATGAGCAAAACTAACTTGATGTACCTTTCTATATTATTAACCCGTCTCAGGTTTCGTATTCTCGTACATCAAGTCTGAGAATGTACAACGTATATTCTATTACTATTGATGAATTCTGAGTTACTGGTACTGTGAATTACACACAGAAAGTTAGAAGGTAATACGTACTTGAATAGTGAATGCCAGTAATAGGTATATAGGTTCTTTGCACAAGCTTTCTCTAAATGAAGATTGAGTACCGAACGATTTTTGGTGACCAATCCAATGCATGATTTTGGTTACAAGGCATATATTTTTGTGAGACAAAAATATAGATGTCCGGAAATTAGACAAATATGAATTCGACTAAGGTTCAATTTGACTAATAACCAAAATCAACTAATTTTGCTACAATTGAGGGTAAAGCAGATATGATACCTATTAAGTAAAGCGTTAGTAGGTATGAGCGATATTCTTTAGGAATATTTCTTAACGACGCTTACCAAAAATCTTATAAGTATTTACAATTTTTTACAACATATTTTTTACCAAGTAGGTAAATTTTGAATATTATTTACCTAATTTTATTACAATAGCATAAATTTACCTACGTACATGTACACAGGTACTACCTGCGTATTTAGTTAGGTATAGAAAATTTCAGTAATTGTTATGTTATTAAAACAATTACTAAGTAGGTACCTACCTATGTATTAAATTTTATATTTATAATTACGATTACGACGTACCTATTGGAAATCGGGAGTTGTTAAATTTAACTAGGCAACGTTTTCTTAACAGACTTTTAGCGTGTTTAAAAAGCATTAATGTACTTTAGTTTTTTTATACATGGCAATACTTAGAAACGATTGATTGATCGGCGACGAGACTGGGTATGGTAACCCTAAATCAAACATTATAAAACCATTTTGAATTTAAAGTATGTGAAAATTGTTTTTGAATAACAATTGACCGATTCTTAGGGTAATTTAGTTCACGTAAGAGTATATTGCTCGTGTCAGCTAAATCTACGTATTCATTTGACGAAAAAAATTGAGCAACATGCTGCTCAACATTTACGTAACTTATTGTGCGTTACGATGGGTAAGTATGTGAGAGAGATTGAGTATGGATGTTTGAGACGACCGCAATGAACTTATATGTTTTAATTTAACTGTAGCGCATGCTTTTGGGTGAGAGCTGAATTATGAATGGAATAATCGTTTAATCTTCATGTTATTGTATATAAGTATCTATACTGTTTTGTGCTTGTATTTTGTAATAAAATTTAAAAAATATATCATAATTGGCTAATTTGTAAAAGTCTCGGGGTTGTAAAAAAGGCTCCAATTTTATGAGTATTTTATAAAAATAAGGCGTTCGTAAAACTTAGATTTTTATGTTTCACATGTTTTTCAGCAATGAGGCTCGCAACCCATTCTGAAAATAATACCTCAATCAGGATTTGTGTATGGTTTATATGGGTACTTACATAGAGTATTTACTGGTAACCCCCTTATTGGGAGTAGTAGTATAGTAATTATTAATGTGCGATAATTTTTATGATTCGAAATTTGAATCCATCCAATCAGTAAAAAGAAGCACATGATTATCTTAGCTGTGATTGGTGGAACGCAACGAATTTTCAAAAGTGTTCTTAAATATGTAATATTCCAAATTCAAAAATGTATGCAAGATAGTTAAAATAAAATATGCATATTATTCTTTTCGCCTTTATGCATAGGAATAATAAAGCATATTTTAGCGTGCTGCAATAAATATTCATTTTATGATAATGAAGCTAATATAATATGTTGCAGGTTACCTTTGCCACGTGGTTAATTAATTTTTAAGTCGCCTCGACTTAACTTGCACTTATATTCTACCTAACTGGAATATGTTAAATTAAGGAATAATAATGTTTCATATAACTCGTGTATTTTTACAAAAGCATAATATAAAGGTGGGTTTCCACGACCCGTGATAATCTGGACGGACGTTGAATTTTCTATACACTGCTTTTTGGGACATTTCGCGAAAATTTGTACATTTCGATTTTTGTACGTTCACAATTTTAACATTAGATTGTTTCATTATTAATTCCATCATTGCTTATAAAATGTTTTTCTCGTACGTTATTCTTCATACACATTCTACGATTCCTTTTACTCAGAACACGTCCTTCCTCTGGTCTACATGGAATCTGGTCTACATGGTCGAGCCATGTGGTCCTTGAACGGCCGCGCTTCCTTACAACTCTTCTTTCTTCCAGGTATATTCTCTTTGTTTTCCTTTCACCATTAATTCTCTCTATGTTTTCCAACTACCTTTCTCAAATTTTTCACTTTCATTTCAGTCACAGCATCCGTTTTATATTCACTCAACTTTCTAAACACTACTAACTCATTATTTTACAATATTAACCATATTAATTAAAAAAAAAACTTTTACAACAATTTATAAAATACTAAGCATCTTTATTAAAAAAAAAAACTACCGACACACGACACACCATTCAATATTATTATTGAACATTTAAACCAAAACGGTATTCTTTAAAGCTAAGCTTTAAGCTAATAACAAAAAAAAGCATAAGCAACAACGTTAAAAAAAGAAAAATAACCGATAATAATAAACGATACATTTTGTATTATAAATTGAGAATTTTCTTGCTATTAGTCGCCAAGCGAAGCGGCTAATAATAACTAGAAGGATTAAAAATGTTCGCTTATTGCGGATTGAGGTGAGAATGTGCATTTTGGAATACAATAGTATTAAGGGCTTAGCACTAATAATGACGATACAGTCATTTCCCACGGCATTAAGGTTCAAAACCGCGTGAACAATCACATGATAAAATGGTAAAAATAGCGTTTTTTTCCATTTTTTGGGGTTAATTGTACGTCTATCAAAAAACTTTTAAGGTTATTCCCTAGATTTTAATGCATATTGACAGTTCAAAAGAAAATTTTACTCCACGACTTTCGGGAAACGAGTTTCCGTTTTTCGGAAAAAATATCAGAGGTGTTTTTCAAAAATTTTTTTGAGCAATCTATATAAGATATAAAAAATCTTTTACGGTTATTCCCTAGATAAATGTTCAATGCATCTACCCTATTTTGTTCCACAGCACATTTAGTAACGGTTGTTGAGATATAAGGTCTCCCGTTTTTAGAAATTTTTGAAATGTCGGTATGCATATTCTTAACTTGTTAAAGCTATTATAGTAGTAACTTGAAACGAGCGAGACAATAATATTCCACATCTCTTTCGTTTCAGTATACTGCAATATTTAGTTAGGTACCTACCAATTAATACTAAAGAACGGTTTCTATTTCAATTATTTGTCGGCTTAAAAAATAGTTTTAAAAGCGCTCAAGTGCATTAATTATATTTTAATCGCTTGCACTCTCTGCGTTTAGTCGCGGTCGGTATACCTTATGATATTATTTTCCGCTCCGATTCAAACTATGCTACGTACTTAGTTTGGTATGTATTTAATTTTGTTGGAGTATTTAATGAAGGGCAATTTAAGAGTATACATCTATGTACATTTAAAAAATATATTAAAACGGGAGACCTTAGCTGATATCGACAACCGTTACTAAAAAATATGCTTTGGAGCAAAATAGAGTAGTTACATTGTACCTTTATCTAGAGGATAACCGTATAAGATTTCTTATATCTTGTACATATTTCTCAAAAAAAAACTTTAATAAACACCTCTGTACTCTTTTCCGAAAGACAGAAGTTTCCTGAATGTCGCGGAGAATTTTTTGTACTAATAATATGCATTAAAAGCTAGGAAATTACCGTAAAAGTTTTTTTATTGAAGCGAAATTAACCCCATAAAATGGAAAAAACGCTATATTTTACCATTTTATCATGCGATTGTTCACGCGATTTTGAACCTTATGCAGTAGGAAATGACCGTAACCTTAAAGTTGGGTGGCGAGTCTTAAGTAAAGGTTAAATAATTGAATAGATATAAACTTTTCTAGTTATAATAATCTTTATTGTTAACATTGCACAATAAAGACGTAAATAAATTGAGTTGGCATATTTTGTTCTCGAACTATTATAGTAGGTATTGCTGCACTAGCATATTATAGAAATGGCCGGCCAGCGTTCAAAATTAAATAACTCCTTCTTTATTAGAGTTAAATGGGGATGCTTAAATCTGAGAAATGGCCCGAATAATAGCATTATTATAACTAAGTTTATTAAGCGCCATACTTGTAAGTAAAAAAGAAAAAAAACGTTATAGAATTTAGTAGCTTTTTTGCTATTTAAGAGACCTTCTATCTCGACAACCGTTACCAAATATGCTTTGGAACAAAATATGGTAGATGCATTGAACCTTTATCTAGGGAATAACCGTAAAATATTTTTTATATCTTGTACAGATTTCTCAAAAAAAAAAATAAAAACACCTCTGTTCATTTTTCCGAAAGACGGAAACTCGTTTATGAACGTTATGGAATTTAGTAGCTTTTTTGCTATTTAAGAGACCTTCTATCTCGACAACCGTTACCAAATATGCTTTGGAACAAAATATGGTAGATGCATTGAACCTTTATCTAGGGAATAACCGTAAAATATTTTTTATATCTTGAACAGATTTCTCAAAAAAATAAATTAAAAACACCTCTGTTCATTTTTCCGAAAGACGGAAACTCGTTTCACGAAAGTCGCGGAGTGAAAGTTTTTTTTTTGTGCTGATAAAAATATATGCATTAAAATCTAGTGAATAACCGTAAAAGTTTTTTGATAGACGCAAAATTAACCCCAAAAAATGGGAAAAAACGCTATTTTTACCATTTTATCATGCAATTGTCACGCAATTTTGAACCTTATTGCCGTGGGAAAAGACTGTGACGTCATTCCTGGTGCCAAGCCCTTAAAAGGTTTAAAAAATTGAATAAGTTTCCCGTAGAATTTTCAGAGATACTTTTCCACAAACTACCTATGAAGATTTTTTATTTCATTTAGGTACATAATAAATTATGGGTTATTTACTATTTAAATGGAAAATTAAGTTTTCTTTAGATTTTTCAGTTTAAAATTAGAAAGGGGTTTTTTATTACTCACTTAATCAAATTAATTGTAGTGGCTAGGAGAAGAGTTATTATTCAAATATACTAATTATAAACTATCCTCTTCTTTCTCCTCACGCCGTGACCTTTGCGGTGTAAGCAGAGAGAACAGAACGCCGGAGTTTTTAAAATTATTTTGGGTTTATTGAAATAAATCCAAATACACCTTTGTATCATTTACGTTGTGGAGAAAGTAGACATCGGTATCCAACCGGCGCTCACTAGAATAACATTCGAACGCGCTACCAACCATCAGGCTATCGACCGCCTTTACCGATTTCCCTATTCTTACAGAACAGACGCTTTTCGCTTCCGACTCTTCTTCTCCGAGTGCCATGTCAGTTTCCCCGACGTCGGCTATCAATCTGGCGTAGGCTTCCCTTTACCAGCCGGAACAACTCCCCCACCCTCTGGATTCCGGTCCACTGTCTGATGTTTCTCAGCCAGGACATTTGCCTTCTCCCCACGTCGTGACAACCTTCAAATTTTCCCCTCCATAATAATGTGACAGCAGATGCTAGATGGACCAAAAAAGTTCTCGAATGGCGACCAAGAACAGGCCAAAGAAACGTTGGGAGGCCCCAGGCAAGATGGTCGGACGACATAAGGAAGGTTGCCGGGGGCGGATGGATGCGGTCGGCGCAAGATAGGGAGCAGTGGAAATATAAGGGGGAGGCATATGCCCAACACTGGGGGCGAGAAGGCTGAGAAGAAGAAGAATGATGTGCAGCAGATCGCTTTCGACACATTCATGTAAGTAATTTGTAATGCTAAATGTCTTCGAATCCCTTTACTCAAAATGCGTCCGTTCTTTACCATATGTACCTACACCCATATGACGAACGTTATTTATAAGGATTGAAGTGTTTGGCTCTATATCCTCTCTGTCTACCCCGCAAGGTATTTTAAATCACTGTAGGTACTTAAGATAATACACGTATTCAGATAATGTGCGTGCCACGCGGTAATAATAAAAATATTCCAAAACAAAAAGTTCGTGTTTCAAGCATGATGTTGATTCTATGAGAGCTGCCGAGAGAGATGGGTAGAAGGAAGAGAGAGAAAGATAGAGAGGGGGAGAACGTAGAACCTTTTAACATTTTTTTCAATGGTCTCTTGAAAAATAATTATGTGTGCTTACTATACAAAATATACCTACAGTATGCGTGTCTGCGAAACTTTAGAGGGGGGGATGAAAATGTTACATGGAAACTTAACATTTTGTAGTATTTTATATGAAAGGGTATTACA
This sequence comes from Ceraclea dissimilis, assembly GCA_963576895.1. Taxonomy (NCBI): domain Eukaryota; kingdom Metazoa; phylum Arthropoda; class Insecta; order Trichoptera; family Leptoceridae; genus Ceraclea; species Ceraclea dissimilis. The sequence goes on from OY756365.1 coordinate 1,768,898, forward strand.
ATTTCAGCAATTCAATGCAACTACTAACCACCTACTAAAAATGTGTCTATTTTGAATGCAATGAACAGCCAAAAAATGCAATATTAAGATTTTCGACAAACGATATATGGTGGAAGTCTAATAATTTTTCAGTCGAATTGGATAAATGAAAGATTTTTTTTTGGGTTGGCTGAAAGAGATGGCAGAACTGCGATAAGCTTGCCCTAGTGAACAAATGTTGTGATTTATATTTGAAATGTTTACATGTCTCTGTATCTTGTTTTCCAAAGATGTAAATATTTTTTTACAATTTCCCGATGCCGGCCTACTCCACTTTACAACACAAGCTTTTTAACTTACTGTGAAGTGTACAAAAATGTATTATATTTTTTTGGAAAAAAATACTAATACTAAAAACGCCACTTAAGCGACTTTGAGACAAGTCAACCTTACGTAGATATCCGTCAAATAAGAGTGCCACGACAAACACTCGTCTGCGAGTGATCTTAGATGTTAAACAAAAAAACATTTCACCAAAGCCCCTACATTGTTTAGCATCTTTACTATTTCGTGGATTTTTGTAAAAAGTGCTATTGCATTTCGATCGTAACCTAACAAATAATGACTCAAATAAAATACCATTTTAACAAAGTCCCCACATTTGTTTAACAATCTTAATATTTAGTGAATTTTAATAAAAAGTGTTATTTCATTTCGATCGTAATTAAACAAATTACTCTTAAATGAAAAGGACATTCCATTAAAGTCCGTACATTGCTTTGGCACTTTATATTCTGATGAGAAGTCATAGTACATCAAAATGTATGTTGGGAAAGTAATATGATGGAAGGTGTGAATATACTCTGTCCAGTCCATGTTTATCTTGAGATTTGTGTGATGGTAACGGGGTGGTAAATGGATGTGTATAGTAAGAAGATGTACGCATATAGATATAGTACATCCTGTTTGATTAGGTGCCCTACATTTATCTCACCCTACACCAACGCCCTCAGGATGTGTGAATCTTTATATGTCTAGTAAGTACTATGTACTATATCTTTAGGTCTACAGTATTACAATGTAAATATACCTACGCACAAAAGAGAATTTTAACGTTAAGAATTTCAGATATAATGTAACTCTATTGTGAACAGTTTAGTTTAGAGTATGAAGTATTTCCACAACAGTGTAGAAGAATTAAGGATAAACATTGTCGGGCTTACGACCGAACTCGGCTGGCTTAAGTGATCACTTTACACTTGAGAAACATTCGCCATTTCAGTTCACCCCGGCTGGGATTCGAACCCAGACCTTCGTCTCGCATAGTAGGGATCATATCCACTACATCACGAGGAGCGACGGCTGTGTTGTCGAATTTCATGTATATTAAGTACCGATGTATTCTTGCATTTCTAATTGTTGAAGGGAAAGGGTGGTATTTTTATGTATGTATTTTGATGTAATAATTCGTTTAGAGACTTCGTTTAATTTTTAACTTTTCGCTGTGACATAGGGTCTCATATTGTCTCTCTGCCTATCCCGCAGGTTTAAAAACAGTGATCCCTCTTTGCTAAGGTGGTTGGACATGTTGAGAGAATGAATGATGACAGGATGACTACGTGTCTACGAAAGCAAAAGTTCTGTCCTCGTGACGACCCTTATGTATATTAGTGCGATGTGGACATGACTGAAGAAAGATGAATTAGGTTTGACTGAAGTGGAAAAAGACCGCTGAGAATAATGTGTGGGAAAACATGGTTTGTTGGAGAAAATGGAGCAGTTGGATGGGGCGGTAGTCTCTCAAGCGGGATGTGCCATGTTCAAACCCCGGCGCTGGCGATGTATTCCGTACTTTGCGATTCAGGCTTTTAGCCTATTGCAGGGTGCGCAGAAAAGTATTTGGGTTTGTGTATGCAAGCCCAGATCCTTTAAAATAAAATAATATAAATTAGTAGATCGGATAAGAAGTAAGGTTGTTAGAGAGATGAGAATGACCGTAAGAAGGGTCTTGTGAGTAGAATGAAAATGAATAAGATTAGATATGGTCTGGGTATGCTGGGAGAATAAACGAGGACAGGATGACTAAAAAGATGTATGCGAGTGAAAGAAGAGATGTGGCACTGAGCATGTATTATGTATGATAGATTGTATGAATATGTTGGAAGCGAGATTTGTGTGCAAGAAAAGTGTGGTCAAGCGTTCTATCTCCTCTGCCAACCCCTCAAAGGATTCGGAATGAGGGGATAGATATATGATACCAAAAATCTAGGTTACTACTAATTATGATTCTAGATCAAGAAGTTGCAAAAACACACACAAAAAAATATCTGCTGTAAAAGACCCAATAAAAAATGTTCACATAAGCTGTGTGCATTGAAGATTAAGATCAAAAGGGGTTTCTTCTTTTTACAGCAAACACCATCCAGAAATACTGGAGGAGTTTTATACGTAATGACCACCAAGCACAAGACCATAGCAAGTCCAAAAATACTCTTACGAATAAATACACCTACAACATTTTCTCTGCGATAACATTTTTGTGATATTCAGAATGGGTGTCGAACCTCATCATTGAAGATGTTAAATGACTGATGAAAATTTTACCCGACCCTTGCTTATAAAAAAATGGTGGGGAGCTTATTCTATAGAAGAGAGCGACCTCAAGGGGAATATTTGGTATAACGTTTTTTTTATTTAAGTGTGTTGCTATGTACCTATTTATTTTTTTAAGTATGCAGTTCAAAATATTTTAAGTGAAAAGTCACACAATCAAATAAATCATGTGAAATTATTCACTAGGACTATTTTTTCGCGATGCTGCTATTTCTTCGAGGAATTCAATTTTTAAACAAATTAATATTTAGTTCCCTCTACAGACTTGGAATGCTCGATTGATTTGGAAACTGCACAAAAGATATAGGTACTTAGTTTTATTATTTTTGTAAAAATTGTATTCTTCTTTTCCTCTAGTTTTAAGTGATACGATCTGTTTGCAGCAAAGCTCCTTGTCTCCTTCACTCATCCCTGTCCTGTGCGGTTCTTTTTAACTCTTTATAGCCGAAGCCCATATCTTGGCACAGGTCGTCCAGGTATTCTTTCCTTGGTCGTCCTCTATAGTTTGTTCCCTAGTTCATTCCTTCAAATAATTCAAATAGGAGACCCTTTGGAATTTCTTCTATTTTCTTTTTGACTTATGATTTTCTTGTTTGTGAGAATATAAAAAGAGAAGGGGATACAACAGCCCTAGTAATAATTACAAGGGATTATCCTACATTCCTTTATTAGAAGTATTGTTCTCTCCCTCTATCTACTTTTACCACGTTTGGTAAAAGATTGAACATTTACTGAAATCTTTTATTGGTAAAAGTTGGTAATTAAGGCTCCCCAGAGCCTAACGACTCTCACTACAAGAAAAGTAGAACATTGTTTGGTATTAAGTATGTTATTAACTTTTCAACGCCTGAAATTAAAAAGAAACGTTGATAACCGAAAGGGTGTTGACAATACCCCATACAGAAAACCAAATATTCATTTGATATTAAAAAAATATACAATGACGTAGTTGTTCGGAGGGCAGGGCACATAATATATATAAATCAGTGGCGAAGGGTTGGTAAACATTTCTTATTGGATTACATCAATTTAGACACTATTACACCTATCATTTTATCCAAAAGGTAACTCGATGGGAATCGTGTTCTTAAGTAGCCTCGCGCCTGGTAGCAATACAAATTGGTGGACACCCAGGCTGATTAAATGGAGAACATGGACATAGAAAAGATGTGTCGGAAGGTCGCAGAAGAGATGGTTAGATGATGTAACGTCGCGTCTGTAGGGGGTAGATATTGGATGAGAAAAGCGAGTGACAAAAAAGAATGAAAATGTTTGGAAGAAGCCACTATCCGACAATGTAGAGAACAGGGCAAAAAAAAGAAAAAAAAAAGAAGTTGGCTTTAATACCTATGAGTCTCCCAAGCGGGAGTTGCAACTTCGAATCCTAACGCCAAACATGTACCTAATGTCATAATGGGAATAGTTTTTGTGAAAATTCCTAAAACATGGGGTATTCCGCGCACCCCTTAGTCCTGCAATAGTTTAAGAAGCACGCGATTAGATCTTAATATTATTATCTATTTTTTTATATGGGTTAATCCTCGGTCAGAACTAATATTAAACTCCATAGAGGGATATTCCAGGTCAAAAAGTTGTAACTCTTTCCAGGCATATACGTACGAGTATATCCATACTAGAGACATTACCCGATTTTTTCTCTTCAGTTTGTCGAACTGTTTAACCGTGTTGTATAGGTTACTGAGATAGTAAAAAGTAATATTAATAATTACTCTTATAGGTATTTTTGCTTCGCTTTAATATAATTTCATCTGTCTCTGTTGTCTGTACTGTTTATTGTTCATTATCGTCCTTAGGCCCTAATTTCGGGTACTTGGACTCGTCAAATTTACTAGTGGAATGGAGAACTCGCGAAAATAAAGCGAAAAGAAGTAGAAGGAGAACCCCACGCGATGGTCAGATGACATAAAACGAGGTGCTTGTGATTGGATGCAGAGGGCGCAAGATAGAGATATAATATGGAGGAGTACTGGGGAAGCCTACGTTCAGCATTGGACAGAGATGGCTGGATAAGAAAGTAAGCAATACTTTTCCAAAATATGAGATACTACCTTCGAGAATTATATCAGTATAAAATAAAACCAACAATAAGTAAAAAAATTGATATAAAATTTGAACACTTTATTAGTGTAACTACGAGTGAAATAAGTTAGATTGAAATATTACAGACACTTAATTTGGCAGAGTTTTATGAACAAGGATCAGCTTTCCACGATGGGGTCTACATTGGATCACTGCTACCAATCATTTTGCCGAGTCAAACAAATCATTAATTAAAATATACCATTTCTGTTTCTTGATAAAATTATAATGATGTAAAGCTTGAAAAATAATACGTCAGCGTTAAAGTCCACCTAATATAGGACTTTGCCTTACAATAAGATAAGTATTTCTCCTTTTTTGATATGTTATAAAGGTCAGTCTTGTGGTTCAGAATCCAAGTTTGCGACCTCCCCACCCTTGTGCGTTCACCACGACGAGCCAAAAACTGTCGATTTTCTGGCCATTTTTCAGTTTAATGATTATAACTTTTTACAGGTGCACCCTAGAGAACGCACAGAGGTGGGGAGGGGGCAAAGTTAGATTCTGAACCACAAGACTGACCTTTATAACATATCCCAAAATCGGAAATACTTCTCTTTTTGCAAGGCAAGGTATCATTTTCAATCTCTATTGGACGGAGTAATACAAATATGCTATAAGAAGTTTTATATTAAGACTGAAGATAGATTCAGGAATGGGGCAGAAAATCCAGGGAGAGAGGAAGACGAAATTCTTAGAAGAAAAGTGAGAAAAAACTCTCCTGAAAAATGTTTTCTTTCTTGGTATCATTTATCACCCACGTAGGTTTACTGAAGAAGGCGTTATTCAGAAAATATTTGTGAAAAAAAAACGAATATTACAGTATAGGTTTTTTTTTTTTATTTTATTTTATTCATTAAACAAACAGACAGTAATACAAAAAATCTTAAATCTTAAAAAATAGTAACTAGTTAAGTATACCAATAGATGTTTGTTATCAATCTTACTACAATGGCAATTATCCTCTATGTATTAATACTAATGACAGAAAGCGAATTCACACACGAAAGAAAAAGAAAAATAAAGAAAGATAGTATGCTTTCTGTATAGTATGCTTTCTGTTAGCAACCTACTTCAGGGAGCTGAGATCCTACAAGTTTGGCCGAATTGATTGGAGTGGTGACTCAAAAGGCGTGTTCTTTTCCAAATTAGGACCATGCTTCACAAATTTGGCGATTCTTATGATAAGGCAAGTAGTAAATTAGAGTGGAATTCGTATAAGAATGCGCCGCGAATTCAAATAATGTGGGGCACTTTGTTAAAAAGGTATTTTTATTAACAGTCATTTTTTGAACCAAGGATAGAAATGAAATAATACTTTTTATAAAAATTCACGAAATAATAAAGTTTATTTTAATTCTCGGCGCATTCTTATACGAATTCCACTCTACCTATGTATATCTACGTTTCAAAAATGGGGTAAACTGGAAGAAATCGCAACTCCACGATTAGTTCGCCCTAGTGAACAATGTTTTATGTCCATTTTTTGTACATACTTTGTTTACTTTGAGAGTAAATAAATAAATAAAACCACTCGGATATGTTTCTGTAAACAGATTCTAGGCCCCACAAGTATAAATCCTCTGCTCTGCTCCAAAGGTTACGTAGGATAAGGAGTGCTATAGGTAAAATTTTAAAAATTGATACAATGTGAATAACATTCAAAACCATGGAAAAATCCTATAGCCAAACCTACATAATACTAAGTTTCGGTAAGAAGACACCGGTATGGAGAGAGAGGGTCACTGTTTAGTACGAACAATTTTGCCCTTTTTCTTTTTTTTGTAACTTCCTTTTCTTTAAATTTATGTGTGTTAGCTTCAGTAATACAAGATAAGAAAGTACTCACCGGTCCAAATTGTTCGAAATAGTTCTTTACATCCTCCAAGGTTGTGGGTGCTGAGAGTCCACCTACAAAGATTTTCTTCGTCCTGGTAACCATCTGGAAAAAGACGAAAAATACACTTGTTAGATGCAGGTTCATTACTTGATAATTGTTTCGGAAGTCAACTGGAATCAAAGGGCCCAGGATAGAGGATCGTGGACGGAAATGAAGGAGGTTTATGTTTAGTAGTGGACGGGACAGGGCTGACAAGAAGAAGATTGGGTTTATTTCATTTTTTGGGGTTAATTTAGCTTCATTGAAAAAACTTTTACAGTTATTCCCTAGATTTGAATGCATATTATCAGTACAAAAAAAAAATGCGCGACTTTCGGGAAACGAGTTTCTGTCTTTTGGAAAAAAATCAGAGGTGATTATCACAATTTTTTTTTTGAGAAATCTATACAAGATATAAAAAATCTTTTACAGTTATTCCCTAGACAAAGGTTCTATGTATCTACTCTTTTTTTCCAAAGCATATTTAGTAACGGTTGTCGAGATCAAAGGTCTCCCGTTTTTAGAATTTTTTGAAATGTCAATATCCCTACTCTTAAGTCCCTTGACTCGTCAAAACTTAGAACTGAATGTCAGATTATATTATTAAAAGGAACAAAACCCATTTCAAATATCAATAATAAGTAAGACAAAAAACCTTTTTAATTTTTAAAAATTCAAACTATTATTTTTTCTTACAAGAGTCTCGAGCTTATGAATCCTTAAATAAATACAACTTTTAATCTAAGATTTCAATAACAGATTTTCAGGAAACCTAAAAAAAGCCGCTTCGTCTGAAAAAATCTAGTTATTATTAACTTAAATAATTAATTATGTAAATCTCAAATAACAAACAAATAAGAATTAGGTATTAAGAAATGTCTACAACACGATTATTTGGGGAAAAGAATTAACAAAAAAAACTATATTTAAAAGCAAAGACGGCTTTTATTTGTATTTTTATTAGGCAAAAAGAATAATTTTATTTGTTTAGGTGGATACTAGGTATATCGATTCGCCGAATATAATAAGCCTTGACTAAAGAACTTGAGTGTCTCAGCATCACCCGTAAATCGGGTGCAAAGCCGTAATAAGTAAAGAAAGAAAGAACTTGAGTGTAATAATTTATTATACTAGTAACAGGAATTCATAAAATTGATGGATTATTATGATTTAATTCAATAAAAAACTAAGTTCCATTAATATACCTGTGAGAATGTTTTAGCGCTAAGTTGAACTTGTAAAAAAACGTAGGTACATTCATTTGAACTTGTAAATGGTTTAGGTAACTATAGGTACTTAGGTACTTAGGTATGGAACGACAGACGTTGGAACAAAAAACAATGACAAAGGTGTAAAAATTTGAAAAGAAGTCCAAACCACATACTTATCTTCGTTCAGATTATTTGCTGCGTGAATAACTATGGATTCGAGATTTGACAATAGAGTTACTAGGGATATGATCAGATATCCGACTGTCAAGTTAAAGTCTTATGTGACATATTGTGATGGAATAATGTATAAATTTGTTGAGCACTTAGTTCTCTCTGTCTATCCTGCGTGGAATTCATTACCAAATTATAAAAGTTTTTCTTCAGGTATCAGGATTACAGAAATAGAAAGAAGTAAGGAGGTAAATTAAAATAATAGTTTTTCAATCATCCATGCAAGTAACCTGGGATTTATTTCCAGTTTTGTATTATTTTAAAAAGTATTAGGAGATTATAAGATAAAAGACTGAATTTTTAATGTAAAGGAAAGAGGTGGTAGAAAATAATAAAACTAAAATTTTACCAGGAGCGCAGAGAATAAAAAATGTATATTCGAATAATTACTGTTCATACATTATGCAGTCCTTAGCGAGAATGCTCGCTGATGGTAAATATTATTACATCCGAAGTGAAAATACAAAATTTTTATATATACATAGAAACAAAAGTGAGAGACGAACTTTAGTCAGAAATGTTGTTTTATTTTTGAAGTATCTATCTACCTACACCAGGGTTGTTATAATTGTTGGACTGCCGACCGGAACACCGACCGACACATACCGACCGGGAAGTGACCAAGTAGCGCCGCAGACGAAATTTTCGTCATAAGCGTGTACCTGTCTAAAAAGTAGTGGTGTCAATTTTGTTTAATTTTATCGAAATAAAAAATAAGAAGGTACCGATTATATGAGTGCAGAATATGTAAAACGAGAAAAAGTTTAATTGGCGCCGCAGGCTTTTTTTTTGTGAAAGAATTGTAGTATAATGGATTTTCGTAATAACTTTCCGGGAATCGTTTTATTGAGCAATTATTGTTAGGAAATGCCTGACCGGGACAAACGATTCTCGGACCGGAACATGTAGCGGTATACCGGGACGTTTGGCAGCCCTAACCCACACAGACAGGTTTCAAAGGTTGCAGATATTTATAACTTTGCTACAGCTTCGGTTTGTGGTTTATTTGGAACAACAAAATTCACTTCTGTCATGAATTACGAATTCAATTTACCGCGAACTACACTTTAATACTGTACTTACCCTATACGTTCGTGGTCCAATTGTTATCTGAGACGGTTTAGAGTGAAAGATGGTTTGTAAATGTAACCCAATCAGAACATTCAATAAAAATATTGGAAAATGAGTGTAATTGAAGTTTTTCAATAAGTTCGCCCTAGTGCACAATGAATAGTGATGCATATATGCCAAATGAATAAAAAAACACGTGTGACAGACTTGTAAAAATAGGAACCTGGTACACCTAAACCTAATTTACATTTTAGAGTACACAAATCCAATAATTTTATCCATCACCCATTAGTTGATATTTTAACATTCACTAACGTAAAATTAGTAAGTATTAAAGTTTGTTAAGTCCCCATATTTTTCATACTAAATAGCATTGAATGAATGCTACCTATTTCACTACAACTCGTGAATACATGAATCGCATCTTTAAAACTCAAGAAAAGTCCTGGCTCCATCGTTTTGTTGATAAGACAGTTCTTTACAGAGATCACTCGTTGAAAATGGTGAAACAGGGAATTAAAAAAAAAAAACCTTTTTCCTTCCTGCCTATACCGAAAATTCCTTGAACTGCTCGTAAGTATAGCGGTATAAGTAAATCTAAGAAGTATTTATGGAAACATGTTTATATCTAGAAAATATACTTAGAAAAAAAAGGAGTTTTTGGTATAGGTACTTACCTAATACATAACTACTACAGAAAAAGGTTAAGTATTTTAAAAGACAGACTTTTGCTGTTAAGGGAGTCTAGCAATTAACTCTTGTCTTTCGTTAGTTAAGAAGTTGCGGTTTGTTTGAAATACTAATATCTTGCGGTTTTCAGTTATCTTGGGAAAATCTACAGGTATTTAGTTAAGTTGGGATTAAAAGTCTTATTAAATCTCTAGTAAATAAGTACAGATGTAAACATACATAATTGAAATTGAAACGTTACTTGTGAATAAAATGTTCTCAAATATAAAGGAAATAGCATTTTGAGTGTAATTTATTGATTGTTAACAAGATTGATGTTGAAGATTAACCTTATGGAAGCACATTGTAAAATTATTTGTAAAATAAAAACACTGTTTTTTACTTCCACTATTTATTTTTGAGTACATACACCAGAGATATTTCAAAGCTAATGCTATATCTTCAGTGGTTATCTATGAACTGATATAAGAACTCATAGATAACCACTGAAGATAAAGCATTAGCTTTGAAAGATCTCTGGTGTATGTACTCAAAAATAAATAGTGGAAGTAAAAAACAGTGTTTTTATTTTACAAATAACATTTTTATAGCATCAGAAGATTTCATTTACAGACCAATAACTATGGTTTTCACTGTTATATGTTTATTGATTTCCAGTCTTTTTCATATATGTAGACTTATAGAGAAATTAAGTAAAAGTTATGTTAAGGTTATTTGGAAGAGATAGCGATGAATTCGCCTTGGTAAGCATTTTTCTGTTTGATTATATTTAAAATCGTCATTATCTGTGTAGGTCCGAGATGTTCACTGAAAATATATTATCGCAAAAATGTGGAATACATCGCCAACGCCGGGGTTTGAACCTAGCACCCCCCGCTTGAGTAACTGCCGCCTCAACCAACTACGTCAACCATGTACTCAAATTTATATCTACGGAGTGCGCCTTTTACACAACAGTACAATTACAAAAATAAAGAATAACTTATATAGCTTACAAATAAATAAATTCATTAGAAACAGAAGATTCTGTCCAGATTCATTAGAAAAAAGAAAAAAATGTTCTTTCCCATCTTTCAGTGTACAACTGTTGAGATTACTAATCTACGTGATACTATTGTTGATAAAATTTTGGTAAAACTCCATGGGGTACCTGGTTTACGGTAAGTTCGTCTAAAATCAATTGGTCTAAAATTACTTTGTCTAAAATCACTTCGTCTAAAATTAATTTGCCTAACGATGAATTTGCCGATTTTAGACGAATCAATTTTAGAAGAACTGGTAATTAGACGAATTGATTTAAGACGAAGTGATTCTAGACGAATTGATTTAATACCAATTGATTTTAGACGAATCGATTTTAGACGAACTTACCGGACACCGGGGTACCTTTCCTATTTTCGTTGAATACGTTCAACCCTCTTATTCCGTTTAAAGAAAATGCCAGTTAGAATGTAAGTAGGTACCGAGTAAATAATGCGAAAGCAGATGAAGAAAGAAAATCATTTTGAGAAGGAAATAACACCGCTCACCTTGCCATTATATCACAATAACAATATCATTTCAAATTCTCAGTATACCTATTTAGTTATGAAAGAAAATTAATTTTTATTACTACCTACCTTCCTACGTAACTACCCACCAACAGCCACTGGTGCTGCGAAGTTAGTGATGAAATAAATAATGAGAAAAACGTGTAGCAGTGATTACAAAAAGAGCAGTGAAATTAACGAGTACCTTGTTTCGTTTTTGGTAGTAAGTAACTACTATTAGTTACATATATCTTCACCGTAGGTATGTCTTAATAGGGCGACCAGTAAATGTGTATAAGATTCAAAATGGGTGGTGAAATTCATTGCCGAAAAAGATGGAACATACAGAAGTTTATGTGAACTTTCTTACAATCCCTGGGTAGGACAATGGTGCCCCCATTTTTAATTTATTTGTCACAATGGTTAATATAAATATCCCAATAATGGTGCAGCCAGCGATAACATTATCGTAGTGCCAATGTTTACATGGCGAATATCTTTCCTGACTAAGATGTGAAATGTCTTGTCGATATTAATTGGCAATTCTACAATCCGAGAATCTTCAAAATGCTCTTACATGGGCTCTAATTCGAGCAATAATTGCTGCAACTCGTAGGTACAACTCGTATTGATCAACATTATTTCGCAATATATAGCAATTATTTCGGAAATATTTAAAGGGAGACAGCGATATTGACTGCAAACGAGAAAGGCAATTGATTAAATCTACAAAACCGATTGGATATTCAGCAATTCGTGTCGCAGAAATCATGAAAATAATTATCTTATTCGTTTGCAATCAATATCGTTGTCTCGCTTTAAATATTGTTCGAACAATTATCCGAGTAAAAGCAACTTAATGCTGGCGCCAGACGCTCGCCGACCCTCGCCGTGAATAAGTCAAAAGGTGTGTGGTTGAAAATGTTTGTCTTGATGTGTACGTAACCGACCGTTGACGCCTTTGTACTCATGAACACAGAGCCTTCACGACCCTACACGATCATGTGGCGGGAGCATTAGAGGAAAAGAAAAAAAGGTTTAAAAAAATAACAGGGTCGAATAATTTCGAACAGGTGTATTTGAGCAGTAGCGGCAGATGTTTGAGAGCATTGGTTCAAAATGAAAATGAAATGAATTAGTAAAGTTAAGAACTGAGAAGGACGCGAGGCACATTTCTTGATTGATCGCAGTCATTTCCAGAAGGAAAATGAACCCTCGTTAAGAAGAAACGTTCATGTTTTTCATTCTAACAAACATTTCAAATTATTTAATAATGATTTCGTTTTTGAGATTAGTTCACAAAAAATATTAATAAAGTGGCTACTTGTTTACTACGCGTCAGTATAATATTGACACTTTTTGGTCAGTATTGACGTTGACAAGAAAGATGCGTCAGTATTTTGAGTCATGTTTTGTTTGAAGACAAGAAATGACAAGGCTCTAACTAAGAAATTTTGAGATTTAGACCGTTTGAATGAAATTAATTGTTTCTTTTCGTCCGTATTTCTGAGTCGGTTAAAATTTAACAAAAATACCCTTAATAATTGGGGTAAAAAATTACATTTTTATCATCATTTTGTTCTTGTCAATTAGAATCTTGTTATTCTTAGGAAACATCTAGATATTCTAACATATAGGTGTCTTGTTTTAATTCGTTCAGAGTTTTTGTAATCAATTTTTAAATCAACTCTATTGTGTACCTGCGTTGGCTCTTTTTAGGTAATAATTTTTTAATAGAATTCATTATTTTTATTACCTTCTTCATAACACGTGCCTATAAGGACTTGATTAGTAGGTAATATTAATTTAATGAAATGTAATCTGAAACCTAGATGTTGATAATGATCCGTATATCTGTACAATGTGTCTCTACAATAAAAAAAAAAACTGACTCGAAACATCAGTATTTTCTCAAATTAACAAAAAATACTGACGGCATAATTGTGACGATTGAAATAATGATAATGAGTTGAAACATTCAGATATTAATATTACCATAAAATGCAGATTTTTTGTGCGAAGTCTACGAAGTATTAAGTAATTTAGTAAGTACCGACTTCATCATTTTTGAGGAGGAATCATTAAGAAAGGAAAATGTGTTTCTGACAGACTCATCACGGTTGTTATTAAGTACCATTTTGGCTTATCAATTCACGTGGCATCTATTCTTTATAACGCTGTAATTAATGGGTACCTATTATTTTAACACTATTGAGTTTGCAAATCAAATTATTTTATCCGTCATACATACGACAGTTTTTTTCCGGTAGCTTAAATTAAATTAAAGTCCCTGTATTTTTTTCATATTAAATACTGAAGTTTAATTTATTGGATTTATTACAACATCATGGAGGTTTCAAATCTGATTATTTTATCCACCATTATGCCAGTATTTCAACGTATCTGGATGGTTCGTACGTAGGTATAAAACATCATATGTATTTGTGTCACAGAAAAAAAAATTAAACGAATTTAAGTGTAGGTAGCGGGCAATGGAAAGGCAAGGATTTTGATGTGAGAACGATGTGATGTGAGAAGATGTGAGAGTGATTGTGTGTTTTGTGTTTGACGTCTTGATAAAATGAGAAACAATGAGATTAGATGCAGAACAAAAGTTGGCGATATAATGGACCGTACTGCTAAACTAAAATGACAGTAATCTAGACACATGGTTAAGCAGGAAGATACTGGATGTGCTCCAAGAATTCTCCAGTGGAAACCCTGGACGGAGAACTAAAGTGTTGGAAGACCTCTCAATAGCGGTTTAACGACATTGTCAAATAAGCTAGCAGAACCTGGATGCGAAGGGGGGAAAGGGCGAGTGGAAGGAGATCGGAGAGGCCAAAATATCGTAATTTAGGTAGGAAACTGATCCCCGAGAGAGAAAGCTGTACAAATTATTGAATCCAATTTTATATAAGTATCCAATCTTTCAATAATGAAATTCTAATTCAGGATAAAAATACGAAAACAATTCGTTTCTGAAAAAAGCGATGGTTTCGAATATAAAAATAACGTTATTGATTACAACGAAAAAAAAAGCATCAGGTTTTTTTTCATTACTTTTCAAACGGGGAGGAGTTGTTTTATTCTTTTTTAAAAAAAGGGGGAGTGCGAGATTCCATTACGCTTTAGAAATTGGCGGGATTTAAGTTGGATCAAGGTTTATTATGTAAATATAAAATGAACACCCTGTGCTTATACACTTCAGACTTAATGCAAGAGACACTATTCGCTATAATTGAGTGGATTTTGTATTGATGTACGCCAGTCTCGTTATGCGACGTTTTAGAAAAGAAAAGATAAACATTAATGCTTTTAAAGGATCGGTCCGTGATAATATGAATGAGTAGGAATTAGGGAAAAATATTCAATTTCATTGGAGATTTTTATTTTTGAATAGTAATTTTTATGATATTAGTTTCATAAACAAGCTATAATTTTCAGCAATGGCGTTCGCCACCCCTTCTGAGTGTCAGGTTAATTTTGTGCACATATAGGTGTGTGTGCTTTTTATCAACAAAGCTTTTATTGGCTACGCATTACTGGGATAATATACCTTAATTGTAGATAGTGCCATACTTCGCCTAGCCATAACTTAAAAATAACTAATTTTCCAATGCTATAATTTTGTTTTAAAATCCGGCGGAATACGCCACGGCGCATATTGAATCTATTTAACGACACCTTAAGACCCTAATCTAACTAGTAGCAAAAAAAAAAAAAAACTTTGAAATATAACATTGACGAATTTTCAACACCTACCATTCGCCCTCTAGTGATAGAAATGCTAACTAGTTTACTGTGTATTCAAAATAATAATAATAGTAAGTACTTATAATAGCCCTGGAAATCCTTTTAATTGATTCTGATAAAAAATGCGTAAGGTGTTTTTCTTTTCTGTATACAACGCGTAAAGCTCTCAAATTTTAACGAGTAGATTTATACTTTTAAAGGTTCTTCTCTCTGTTGATTTTCTTTTTTATAAAAAAGGATAAGATTTATAAAGATTTGAAAGTGTTTTAAGTGTTTAAATATTTCCAGGTAATTGCTTTTTTTAATGGAAATAATTGAATTAAAGAGTTCACTTGAACAAAACGAGCGAGGCACGCGTTTAATGATAAGTGCTTATTAATATTTTTTCAGAATCTTGAATCTCGTGTCTGATGGCATTTCAGACAATCTAAAATACGTTTTTTTTTATGGAGTTTATAGTCACTTGTAGTCCAGCTGTTACATTGGGAAGACAAATGAGAAGGTGGTGGAGAGACCATATGGAAAGAATGGACTTCGAAGACTACCGCACCTTACCCTACAGGGGAAACTAGAGAGAAAAAGGATGCCTGCAAGACAGCTGAATTTTTTGCTGGATTATGGTGAACTCATAATACCTTTCGGGATTTCGGGAATAAGGTAGTCGGTAGCCTGGTTGGTAACGCGCTCGACTGCTAATCCAGTGGGCGCGAATTCAATCTCTGACTTACTCCACTTCACAACACAAGCTTTTATGCTTTCTGTGAAGTGTACAAAGATGTATTTGGGTTTATTTCGATAAACCCAGATTCATTTATTAAAAAAAAAAACAGAGAAAAACGGGGATTTAAAGACACTGTGATCTTGGACGCATAAGAAAAAGACTATGTTTAGAATACCTATCATAATAAAAACAAGGTGGGTCTAAAAATACCCTTGAAGAGAATGTGGACTAAAAATTCTAGAGCCTAAAAAGCCTAGACATAGGTGGTACTGGACTGGTCCTTGCTATGAATCCTATTCTGCAGAACGGAACCGCACAGACAATAAAAACAGAATTGAATTTTGATATCTCAGTTCAAGACATTTAGACTGGCTTTGGGGCGTCATGATAAAATCGGTCAGAGTTTTAAAGCTTCTACTCATGGGGATCTGCTTTATGGTCAGAATATTCTCTGCGGCCGTGTTCGATTTCAGTTGTAATGCTGATATTATTACAGTATTGCTAAATCTGTAAACTTTACTGTACCTATTGTTTAATACCTAATAAGCAGCTGATTTCCCTACGAGGTTTAGTGAGTGATCTCTCGCCAACCGTCCAGGGAATACGATACATCGGTTGTCCATTAGAAATTGGTAAATATTTTAGTAGAGTCTGGTATCGGATAAAGGCTTAATGCTAGGGTATTATTTTTATCTAAAATCATGAAATATGTACCGTTCTGTAAGAGAAATTCGATATATTTTTCAGCAGAAAAAAACTACCCATCTACTCACATAATTCATGGAAGCAGATATCTGTACCTAATCTAAGGGAAACTCATCTTATGGACCACTTCTTGTGATACATTACATGAAAAGGAAGTTACTGGTTCAAATCTTGGTACAGTCAATGTACTCGAAATGAACACAGTTAATAAAAAAATATTTATTTACAATTACAATTACAATTTACAATTATTAAATACATGGTAAGAATATTATTAGCAAAGATCTTGTTACTCCCCGGATATGAGTATATTACTCGTGTTCCGAGGAGGATCTCAAAAGTAATACAATACATACATATATACATACATAAATACATACATACACATGCATATACACACACATACATACATACACACATACATACAATGGAAAATAAACAATTACAAATTACAAACACACAACACAACATATTATTATCTGATTTTATCAGTTTTTTCAGTTAGATTAAGCATATTTTGGATTCCCGATCCAGGAATGCCTTTGATTCTAACTTTCCTCGACAGAACATCTTACCCAGCACTCATAGAGTTAATAGTACTAGGACGTTCCTCAGTCGAAGCTCGGATGTCTTTACTGAAGATATTAGTACAAGACAACACTAGAATTAAGGTAAAAATGAAAAGACTTTAGTCTTAAAATCCACATAAATGACTTTAAATTACCCGACTAGTGTAATTTAAAGGTATTAATATCATAAAATTATTGATTGTCAAACGCCTGATGATAAGGGTGAAAATCGTCGAACACTAGTCGCGTTATTCAAAGCCATTATTGCGAGTTTTATATTAAAAACCTTAAAAATGGACTTCACGTACCTACGGTCAAAAACACCAGCAAATATGTATCTCACTTCACGAAATAATACATTTTCTGAATCTGGAACCGAAGACAATCATTCCAAAAAAAATGTTTCTAGAGACGTTCTATTTTCACCGAGTTTCACCAAAATTATACCAACCTTTTTGCAGAGAAAATTAAAGTCTTAAATTGTTTGCCAGACAGAGAATCCCTAGAGCGCAAGTATTTCTTCAGTCGTACGTTCAAGTTTCTTTTTTTTAGAAGATAGTTGTATGTATGTAATGATTAACTAGGGAAAAAAATTGAAGCGGGTATCGGCAAACACTCTCAAAATAAATAAAAAAAAGAGCAAAAATAGGCGTAGAGAAAATGAACAGAAAAAAATGAGGTAGGTATAATGTAGAGTATGAAAGAGAAGCAAAAAATAAAAAGAATGATGGCTGAAGGAATCATAGTGGGAGAGAAAGAGAGGGATTGAAATGAAGGCAGTAAAGTGGAAATTCAATAAGATTTAAGCTACTAATAGAAATTGGGGATAAACGGGCTTCGATACGTGACGGTTGCTCCAACAAACGAATATTATTATAACACTCGCACACATTTTGCTACAAAGTAGTGAAAAGAGCGGGCCCAAAAAAAAGCGGGCCGCCTCAATCTATTTTTTTTATTTTTTACCCCCACTCTTTTTTGATACGCCTTCAAATGTCAAGTCAGGATTCGTAAAATTTCTGAGTTATAGATATTATTTTTGAACAAGAGATTCGCAATCCGTTTTGGATGTCACCGGTATATCTACATGCTGATTTGCGCAATGGATTTTTTTTATATGCACACACATAGAATTCACTAGTCGTCATATATAAAACAGCACTATGGAGAGAGGAAGCTTCTATTTAGTTAGTAAGTTTAAATTTAGAGAATTGTCCAAGGTATACCTAACTACGTTTCATAATAATTCTATATTTTAACGTGTGCGTGGCAGGCAAAACACTTTAATGGGAAATCTCTAGAACAGCATTATCATAGATTCCTTACGTTAAAATTAACACAGTGCCATAAACAAGTTTTTTTTTATTTTTGTAACGTTCATACAAATCGGCCCGCAGTTTGGAGAGAATCGGCCCGCAAACTATTACAACATTGTTATAATAATATCATGGTAAGTGAAAATATACAAATGAGGCGAAGGAAATATTTCAATCATCGATTTTAAATAATAATACGAAAGGCTTCCGAGTACTTTCAGTCACATAACCATCACTTGGAAGTACTAAACAAAATGATTTATATATTTTCGTGCTCGTACAAAAGTAAACGATACTGGATTAGCCCTACGCTACGTTGCAAAAATAAACTAAGTAGGATTTGTATAATATTGCGATCAGGATAAACATTTTCTGAAAGATATTTTGTATCTATTCCAATATATCCTCTTCAAGAGACTGAAACGCCAAATTTCACTATCCTTATGCCGTCGCCAGACACGCGCAAACAAAAAAGAGCTGTTTGAGTCATGAGTAAAAACGCGTCGGTTACGTACACGTCAAGACAAACCATCCATCCACACGTCTTTTTACTCATAACGCCAAAAAAAATCGTGTTGGCTCGCGCACGATGACGGAGGAATTATACATTTACTGTTACATTTATGCATTTCGTTTCATGTGTTACCGGCCAAACACGATTTCAGTCCAAACTAGTTTGTCATAGGCCAAACTGGTTTATCCTACGGGACTCAAGTGGACATTATGTCACAATGTACGATATTTTGAGCTTTGTACTTATCTACGTACACAGAAGTGTGGAAATGGGGGTCATTATTTGGTAACAGAACTATTTACATGTTAATTCTACTTTTCTTCTCATTGTTCAGGGTCTTTAAATCAATTTTCCTACATCTCTTACTTACTTCTTCTGTACTTATTTCTCAAAATTTATCCAGGTTTGTCTCGTATTTGAGGATTGACATCCGCATGATTAAAATACAGCTAAAAATTTACATATTTTGAACGTTCCTTCGCTAATTTATAATTCCAGAGAATTTCCAGAAAACAAAAGCATTGCTGATTTTGCAAAGTCGAATGTTACGCGTGTATAATAATAATTACGTAGGGAGGTTTCGTTTAACGGAAAATGTTTGATCATCGCCTGTTTTTCGGGAGGGTGTACTAATCCTTGTAATTTTCCTTTTTCTTTCAGCCTGAAACCACGTATCGCTAGGTTGGTATGAACTGTTCAAAAAACGTTCTACAAAAAGATTGCATTTTTTTTTAAATTTCAGATAGAATAGATTTAAGTGATGGTGAACAATATTGTCTTAGTGTCGACACTCATCTATGAAAGATAAATCAGGGTCAAATGCGGAGGAAATGAGATCTTTGAGAAGATTGTTTCGGAAAACCTTGAGAGATCGGATAAGAAATGAAGTTATTAGAGAGAAGAGTAACTGTAAGACGAGAGTAGAGACTAGGATTAAAGTGAATAAGCTTTAGATGGTTTGGGCAAGTTGAGAGAATGAATGATGAAATGAGGAGGCGTAAGGAAGCCTCGTTATTCGAGCCTAACCTGTAGTTGGATGAGTTTTGGGGAAAAACAAACCGAAGAGCATATATGACAAATTGCAGGAATATGACAGAAATAGTCTGGAAAAAAGACAACACAAAAAAATTCGTCCATGCATTTAAAAGTCGAGAACAGTCTATTCCTGGAAACCCAGAACGACTACCAGGAGTGTAATAAAACCACCTTCGCGATAGGGGGACGACCTAGTCAAAAACGTTGGTGTCAACTGGATCCAGTAGAGAGCCCAAGATAGAGAGCTGTGGAAGCAGATGGAGGAAGTCTTCATCCAGGAATGGAAGGGAGTGGGCTGATGAGAAGAATAAGAAGATGACGGAAACAAGGAGTGTGATTAATTGAGGGGGATGAAAGAGGCCTACATCCAATAGTGGAAGGAGGAGGGCTGAAGAAGGAGAACCTTTAGTAACCTGGAATATGCCGGGGCTGAAAAAAAGCTGAGGCTAAAATGAAGGCCAGTTTCCATGTGTTATTACTACATAGTTAAAATAAATATTTCCCATAATGGGATTCCTGCTGGCAAATTTCCCCTTGATAAATTGCCTAGTCATCTTTCCCCATAATACATTCAAGATTAAATGGCATTTTTGGTTTCTTGGGTGCAAAAAAAAAATCGCCGTTTACAAAAAAACGTGCGTCGTAGATACGGGCGCCTACCTACCCACTATTAGTAGAATTCTTATATTCTCTGTTACAAGCCATCCTCGAGATGTGAGGAATTTTTTGCACGAACATAAATCTAAAATAAGAAAATTCCGTTAAGTGAATTTTAATATTCATTGATGTTTTTTTGAAAATGTTTCCAAGGGGTAAATACCTATGTATGTTGGATTCATCTTAAGTCCCTTCTTATCTAAAGATTTTTAAACGGTTCGTCACTGTCATAAATCACCCAGCTTTGGTGGATTACCATCATTATAAAAAAAAGTTGGAATCATTGGTCTTTGGCAAAACATTATTTTTTGTTTATGTAGGCATCTATCTAAGTCACAGTTAAACTTATGAGACGATATTTAAATTTTATGTATACCACAGTGTACGCTGTAAAGTTTACAAGGACGACCATACTGAATTAACTGGGAGTGATTCCTAGAGTGCGAACGTTTCAGGTAAACCATGGATTCTTCCAGTAAAATAATTCAAATAAATTTGGTCAATGCAAACCTAAAAGAAAATAACAGCTTAATTGGAAAATTACCTATTCGTCATAATTGACCAGGGCCCTGGGATTGAGGAGGAACCAGTATGATATAATATACATGTATTTTGGAATACTGCAACATCCAACACTAAATGCGTTAAGTGAATCGACGTAAAAATAGATAGAATTGTACAAAAAGGTACAACGCTTATTTTCGCTATATTTCAAAAAATGCTTGTGGTCTTTTCTTGCCATCCCTTAGACATTTAAGGATTTTTCCTTTTTTCACATCTAACGTCGCATTTCTTCACATATTTTTACTAAGCATTGTGTTTAATGGGTTTCAGCCGCACCCTTTATATATCCATTTTAATCATGATTATTATTTTCTATCCTCTGAAAATTTTATTCCAGGAAAAATATTTTGTGTTCCATGTATTTAATTTTGTTTAAAAATGAACAATTTATAAGCGGCCACAAAAATTGTAAGTAATATATTTTTCGAGACAAACCAACAGCGAAATATTTTACACCATTCTTATGAGAAATAGCTTAGGTTTAAATAAAAACACTCTACCAAAAGAATTCAGTCCTTGAGAATCTCTGTTCGATAAAAACAATTCAGGTCAGTATCGGACAGCCGCTCCTCATAACGCCACTTCTTTAGTCATCCTATAATCATGCATTCTTTCAAAATGCCCTAACCATCATTGGCAAGCGGCGGGCCAAGCGAGTGTTCATGAGTAAAAAGGCATGAACCGTGAGTTACCTTCACAAGCCAAGACAAACGCCCCATCCACATGCCTTTTCACTCATGAACACTCGCTTGGCTCGCCGCTTGCCAAGCGTACATTTAAAACACAAAATTGCTAATGCTAACAATCGGTCTAAGCGAAAAAGTATTCTAAAAAAATGATAGGTAACATGAGCGGCTCTAGGGGGAGGGGCACTGGTGCAAGCCCCCCCCCCTCCTAGCTTTTTTGGGTTGAGAATAATGAGGAAATGGGAGATACAAAGGTGTAAAAAAAAATAACAAAAATTCCCCTTCAAACTTTTCTGGACCGTGCCTGATAGGTACTGATTCTTGCTTGCAAGTTTCACTGGCATGCAATTAAATATAAGGGTCGAAAGCGAGAAGTTTCTTTGTGTTATTACCCACACACAAAATTCGCTGACTGCTCCGTTTTTAGAGATACCGGCATAACTCGATTGTATAATACGGTTGGGTGAATTAATGAAAAATGGTCTTTTTAATTAAAGCGAGAAATAAAAAAAAATCACTCATTGTGATTACGCAAGAGAAAAAAATTATTTGAAATTGTGAAAGATAAAATTTTACTCGCCCACGGCTGAAAAATTGAAAGACGAAAGTGGGAAAATGCTGAGTGAGAAATACAAATTAATAATATCTACCTATTTAGGAATGTAAAAAACATTTTTTTTTTCAGAAAAAGAATAATTGTAAATATAAGAATGTAGGTAATAGGATTATTACCGGAATTTGCTCTTTCGGGAAACTGCCTTTTTGATTTTTATTTAAGTCAAATAATATTTTTTTTATTAGATGTTTTTCATTTCAGAAATGAAACATCGGAATCGATTTAATCAAAAATAATAATATTGAAACTTTGTAGAGAATACAGATTGAATGATTTTTCCCACCAACCATACGTTAAAAGTTTGACGTATCGGGTTAGTTTTCAATATACTTAGGTACACAAAAAACATAGTTATATTGGAGTTATTCTCAAATTTATATCACATCAAACATTTTTATGACATTCAGAATGGGTGGCGAACTTGCTGAAAAAGATGAGCTAAAAATATTATCGGGAATTATGTAGTCGGGGCTCATACGACAACCCTAAGTTAAAATTGATTCATTGATAAAAAAATGGTTTGAAACGTAGTAGGCGCCTATTTGATTTTACATAAGTTGGAAATAAAACAGATCTATTTGGAAGTTGGTATTAAAAGTAGAAATAGACGTACCTAAATAAATTTTGTAATAAATTGTTAAAAATTTGCACCGATAGTTGGTTTTCTAAAATATAACGCCAGCGCCACACGCTTTGCGAGCGTCGACAAGTTTTGTGTTCATGAGTAAAAAGGAAGAGGCATTAGCATTTATTTTTATTTAGTATGTAAATATCACAGGAAAATCCACGGAGCCGTATTTGATTCTATTCGACTCAAATGTTGTGATAATAGGCATTAAAAACGCGCAATCGATAATCGAGTTCAGGGAGGGGAAACTTATATATGCCTATTATAATTATACACAATACGATGATGATAATAATCATAACAGAAGGATGTATGGATCATTAATTTGTTTGTATTTTTTCTCACTCCGTTTGACATTCAGTTGCTTTTTTCCTTTATACTTAAAATAATAATATTCTCCATTCCGACAAGGGACGAATAATAATCATTGTCCGTGTATGATATGTTTTTTTTATATAATTCATCGATGGTTATAATGTGTGCGAATTCGACGCTTGTGTACGTAGTATCAATATATTAAAAATATGTTTTATATCAGAAATCATCGATGATTATAATTTGTAGGAATCCAATGGGTGTGTAGTATATCGATACGTATATGTTGTATATGAGAACTTATCGATGGTTTTTCAGTGTGATTGATTGAATTTTCCTGCAAAAAAAAGTTGAAAACTTTATCGGCAGGAATACCTAATGCTTTCAACCTTCTCACTATTTGAACACAAAGGTTTTTAAAATAACTCCAAACATCGAGAAAACTTCGCGTTATAATTAGGACGGTGCCATGTTTTTCAACGAATACACAAAAAAAAATTGAAAATCCAGGCGCATCAATTAATATTCCTATTATGAGTTTAACTTATTGTAAAATTGCCTAGAACATCACCTATAATTAAAATTACTCGTATAAATTGTTCTTCACACTTGATAATAAATGTCGATGATTTGAGAAAAGCACATTGTTCGCCATTTACATCCATAAAATACGTAGGCTGTGTAATAATAATGCCTTTTCTGGATGCCCATTCGAGTGAAAATTATCTCTTAGCACACAAGTCCAAAAATGGCATCAAAATTAAATTCATACATAAAGAGGGGAGGTGAGATCTTTTACCTATTATGACATCTATGGAAAATTATTATCACTTTGATTTAAGTATTATGAGTATTATGACCTATCTATACTGTTGCTGCCTTGTGTTCTTTTGAGGAACTTAAAAATCTTTATGCTACTGTCTGCCATTCTATGTGCCTTGTGCGCATTAGGACAGAAGTTTAGTCGAGTGGGTAGACAATTAGTAACAACGCTGGATTTACAGATTCACAGTCAGGGGAACATGAAAACTTTTGTGAACACGAAATATTAGGTAAACAGTTTTTTTGGAAAGGAAAATTTGGCTCGAACAAAAAAACTTTAAAACAACGTTTAATTGGACACAAAACAATATAATAATTATAATTTAATTAATCAAATAGAAATGTATTTAATGAAACGTGTTTGCAATTATAATAAATTATTATTATTTGTCGCCTTTAGTGTTTTTGCGGCCAGACGCCAGCAGTGGCAACCGGTGACCCAAAAGTTTTGGTCTGCCTCTGATCCCTTTCAAAACGTGCGGAATATTTTTACTAAGGGGGAAAGGTTACGCATACCTATTTCAATAATTATTCGGAATTCAAAAGTTTAAATACTATTTTGATATCTAAAATTTATTCGTACGACGCACCACGTAACTTCATAATACACAGACGTTGACTAACGAAATTTTTGTGACGATCGTGGTTTTTCGGAAGCCGAAGTCGTCATCATGAACATGGTCATTGGTCATTCAAAAAATCCTTAAGACTATTCTCAAGAACGGTGTCCCTACCTACTGTCAATTGTTGGAATCAAATTTACACAGATAAAGAAATATACAGAAATCCGGCTGTCAGAGATTTCAGAAAGATAATATTAACTGATAATATTAAGCTGATATTAACACCTATTAAATAGTGTACATGATTGTCGCAGGTGCGGTGGTTGGAACGGGGATTTTCAATCCGGAGGTACAAGGTTCGAATCTCGGCGGTGACTTGATTTTGTGCACACAAATCGGTATCGTTTTATAAAAACATATTTAAGGTTAGTTTAGATAATTACTTTTTTTTTATTATTTAGCTTTCTTTAATTTTCCGTTACAATATTCTAAGGAAGGTACGGAGACCACAGAAGACATAGAAAGATTCGCCGGACAGCGATAGCAACAAAGCGCCAAGAACTAAATGATATGAAGAATATGGGATAGGCCTACATCCAGCAGGGAAGAGAAGCAGGCTGACGAGAAGAGGAAGAATAATATTTACTTGACATATTAAAATAATGTTCACACAAAACACTGAACTCCCGAAAGGTCTCAATGGCATTTATATACGTAACAATAATAAATTGTGATGTAACTCGGTACATACAATAGATTGCGAACTAGGTCAACGAAATTATTATAATCACACTTGACATTCCAAATAATAATTCTTCAAAAGCTGTAATAAAAATGAGAAAATTTATTCGTAATATTTTTCGCATTATTATGATGAAAAAAAAAATGTATTCAAGTGTAGGCATTTAAAAAAATACGGAGAATCCAAATTATAAGGTTTTATTTCTAAGCCAGCAGAACCTCTGCCGTCCTTACTAAGAGCAGCGTATAAGCCAATTTGAGGGATTTGGCGATTTTTTTAATTGAAGTGTTATTTCAGCCTTCTATTATACGTTCATTTCAATCATAAAAAATCCGAATTTCCATACGCAACCCCTATTTTACAACCTTCCCAATTCAACGTAAATATGATGAAATATTAAATTCTAAGAATATAGGCAATATTCACACTTAAAGCGACAAAAATACCGGTATATGGTAACATAACAAGTAATAAATGTCAAAATATTTGTTCACTAGGGCGAGCTTTTTGCAGAACTGCGATCTCTGCCACTACAAAATAATACAAAAAGAAACACACGAAGAAATTGACAATAATAAACCGGTACATAATATTTTGACTGGAAGGAGGGACGGAATAGAAAGTATGAAAAATGAATAGTTCTTTTGCAATTATATCAGTATCAAGTTTTTGTCTTATACGCGGTTTTTACTCAAGACGGCAGAATACCTCCGAGATAAATTTGGCGTTGTTATTTTTGTATTATTTGAGATAAACAATAACAAAATAACAGGTAATTGTTGAAAAAAAAAACATTCGCCGCGTTGTAGTTGATATATTTCTCCGAGCGTGTTTTTATTATCTTTGTTATTTTGAAGGAGGCGTTCATAAGCCGATAATTTTGTTTGCTTTGAAAACAAAAGGTAGCTGCGTATTAATTTGTAGGTGTATTAAAATGTTATTCCTGCGTTGTTATTTCACGGAATCATTCGCTCCAATACGCCGAGCCGCCACTGTATTCATAATTCACTGTCAATAATAATTTGTTATCATTATTTAATTAGATGTGAAATAATTTACATAAATGAGCATATTATCAACACCGATTGAATTTATTCATGAGTGCTACGCATCTATCTAATCACGCAGTATCCCTTGCGAGGTAGGGAGAGAGGGCCGCGAGTCACGCACTTCTATCCTTACTTGCGTCCCCCGGTTCCGTCTTCTTCACAAGTTCTATCTATTTATCTATATAGAATCTAGGAGAACCGAGGAAGTATCTTTTGAGGAGCACGTCATATACTGTACGATTTCTCACACAAAACACGCATCCATCCTATAGTATCAGGTCAGAAAGTTCACTCCAAGTGACTCTGGGACGGTCGGCTTCCTCAGATCTTTCTTTCACTCTATAAATTTCTTGAATCCTTCTATCTTTCATGCTCTCAACGTGTCCAAACTATCCCTACACCGGTCTAGCAGTCACTCACCTCTCTAATATCCTCCTTATTTACTCTTAATCTCAGTATTTTCCCACGATCTCATTTCTTCCACATCCATCCCTGATCTGTCCTTCATTCCCTCATTTTTCTAATGACCTACAACCTATTTTAGTTAACGTAGGAAATTCTAAAAAAAAATGAAACCGTAACATTTTGAAAGAGGGATACATACCTAATTATTTTCAAATTTATGTAAAAAGGCTCTAGAAAAAAAAAAACAGATGAAGATTATAATATTAATTCTACCTTAAGTATCAAATTAGATTATCAACGGACCGTTCAAATGATATGGAAAGATGAATAATATCCATTTAAATTTTATCATAAATTTTCATACAATTATTTTCAGGTTTTCGTTTCGAGAGTATTCAATCAAAAGGGTATAGGACCTAAATTTCGCACCGTGGCACCACAGGGCCAAAAATATGCTCTTTACCCTTTTTTTCATTTTTTTTAATGGCAGGAAGGTAACTATCAGGTGTTCGTAAAACGTTTTCACCTGTTCATAAAAGGCTTCAAGGTAGATCTAGCTTTGGTAGACTCCGTTGGATAAATGGGACACATCAAAATGTAGACGCTGTTGGCATCAAGGACTAGAGAATATATGCCAAAATGGAGGGAGATGTGTTATTCTGGAAAACGATTTCCGACCTGTTGATTCTGCGGCTATATTCTGGAAAATAGATCATATTAGTTATACCTGGGGCAAAAATGATCATAGAAACAATACCCCGGGACAGAATTAAATAATATTCTGCCAAAATGTGCTTACTTCAATTTTTCGCTATTTAGACCTTTGGATCACTTTTAACCAATCTCTTATCAAATTTTGTAAAACGACTTATAAGCGATGGAGCCGAGCGGCCAAGTCAAAACAACATCTAGCCATGGCTAGGAGTTCATGGAGAAATATGACTAATTGCAGGAGTGGGAGTCATGATCCTTAGTCACGAGGAACAACGACGGCCGCGATTTTTTTTTATTATTTAAAACTGACTTACACCCTTTTGATTGAACACTCTTAATTCAAAATTCATTTTGATAACCGACAGTACTGTATTTTTTTTTCCTTCAGTTGGTACTTACCTCAAATAGGTACCAACCTACTTTCAAATTAACATTAATATCATACCTAATTATAAAAATACGACAAGTCTCCGAGACATTTTTAATTCCATTTCTGTTAAAAAAAAATTACGGTAAGTGGGTCGGTTTGAGGGAGGCGATATAATTTTGTTCTTGTCTCGTTTTTTTTTTGTATCTTCAACCGACGATATTAATAAAAATTATCACAACGACAGCGGTCAATGTACTGAATTCTGGCGGTTCAAAGACTGCCTAGGTAATTTGTTTTTTTTTTTTCGTAATATAAAATGTATCCAAATTACAAGATTGAGAGGGGCTAAGCGGGTGAAAAGAATGGAAGAAGAGAGAGTGTCAAGGAAAATTCTTCATACAAGGCCAAAAGGTTGAGGTAGCATTGGTAGATCTAAACCCCGTTGGATAGGATACAGCGAAATGTAGATGTGTATGATTTGTCTAATTGCTTACTTGCCTACATTATTTCGTTTCAATTTTTTTATAATTATATCTAAACAACATTAGCATAGATGTTTTCTGCCTTACTGAACATGAGCCCGTGCCAAGGTAGACTGAATCTGTTTTAAACACCCTGTTTCCACATATAGCGCGACGATGGCTATTTACCCTACATTCACGCTTCATTTGAAGTGCAAAGAAATAAATAAAATTTTGCAATTTTTTTCTAGGTATGATATGTAATGTCCAAAATCACGCTTAGCCAATAACGTCATCATTTTAAGGGTGCCTTCCCACGACAAGTGAATCCGGATTCGTACGCGAATCTGGATTAATCCCTTCCGGATGGATGATTTCGTGCACGGGGTATGGGGAAATAGTTCCCTATTTTTATAATAATATAATAATTCATTGTATTAATATTTTTAACTTTTTAACTTTAACGTTGTAAATTTTGAAAATATCTTGAGTCCGTTGAAGCAATAAATAAATAAATATATAATATAATAAATAGATAATAATAATTATCTCTGTCATACTGTTGAATATATACTAATTCTGTTTTTGTGTTTAAAAATTAGATCGATCAGGTACGAGAATAAATTATTGTCTTTACACCAATATTAATTGTAATTTAGTAAAAAAAATAAAAGAAAGCATTGCCTGCGGCATTAATTAAACTTGTTTGTGGGTGATATTTTTTAAAGTTTGTCACACGGAGTTTTTGTATCTTGTATCACGCGTTATTTTTCAACACCGGTTTTTCTCAAATTAGCTGCTAATCTCTTTCAGTCCCGTTATGGGCCCGCTACACGCTCGCGAGTCACCACGACCTTTTGGTGTTCATGAGTAAAAAGGCGTCAACGGTCGGTTACGTACATGTCAAGATAAACGATCCATCCGCACCCCTTTTTACTCATGAACACCAAAAGGTCGCGGTAACTCGCGAGCGTGTAGCGGGCGCATTATGTGTCGGGGTGTACATTATATTTATTTTGTACGGGAAAAAATGTCTGCCATAACTGGAAATTAGAGAACCCATTAAATAATTTATTTATTTATTTTTAATATTATTAATGTCGATATTATCAGAATAAAAGAATACCGGCCCAGTAACAGTGCAAAAATTGTGGTGTTTCAGGTCCGTGGTATTAGAAAAATATAATGATTGGTACCTTAAACTTTTTTTCATTTTAAATAAAATTATAATTTCTTTATCATTCGTGTGTTATTTAGACTAATAGATTAGGTACATAATTTTTGAAGGGAGACATTTGAAAGATTGGCATCATACTGATAAAATGCACCACATGGACTTATAATTCGATGTAACAAAATTCCAGAAAAATTAATTCAATAAATAATAAGAAAATATAATGTTCCCCACTCTATGGCAACTGGGGAATCTAAATTTATACATTATTTATTTTGATTTTATTTTTCGAATTATGCGGGTGTGTCTGTCTCCCTCACTCTCGTTGTATATTGTAACAGTACGAAACCCATAAGCATATTGCTCAAAATAAATAAACCCCACAAAAGTCGTACAAAAGCCACACAGGATTTTTTTTAGGGATAAAAGCACAAATTTAATTGAATTTTGTAAATAAAATTAATTGTATCGATTAGTATTCGAGTAAATTATATTAGGAACTAGAATAGATTAAAAAATACGAATAAGCAAGCGGATCTAAAATGGGATAGACAATGATTTCAACATTTTATAAATAATTCATCTACTGAAATCCAACTAAAAAGTTTAAGCTTTTATTATTTGAGGGTTTTTTATTGGTTTTTAATCATCTGTAGACCATATTTAAGGCACTTGGAATCGTCAGGTTTACAAACACAAAATCAAATGCAATAAATCAATAAACACAACAAAAAAGAATGAAAGCAATAAACACATAGACAATACAAAACTATAACACATTTGTGGTACAATTCAATGCAGGTCTGGATGTAAATTGTCCAGAACTACATTAAGTACGTCATATTTCTGAAGGGTTTTTGTGTTTTTTGGGGTTCATACTACATCATCGTAAATACTCCTATGGGTTTTTCTTCGGAAACCGTTGTGTATACACGCGCTGAAACATGTAAGTAGGGTTGTCAACATTTTTTCAGCTGATTATTCCATCTGCATCAATAAGTAATTTTAAAAAGTTATCGGAAGCCTGGTTGCTAACGCGCTCGATCCTCGATGCCGACATACCCCACTTCACGACACAAGCTTTTAAGCTTGTTATGAAGTTTACAAATATGTATCAGGATAATTTTATGAAAATAAAAGAAAACATACACATTATCTTATTGTTCTCGATATCAGTTCTTAACTCTTTTTTTGTTGCTTCCTTCATTGTCCCCTCCTTTCTTCCTCTTCTTCTTCCTCTTCCCATGCTTCCTCCTTCCCTACCATAAATGTTTTATAGATATAAGATATATATTTTTAACTATGTAATGTAATCTATTTGTTTTGCGTGTGTGCTAATTGTGAACGGATGTAATTGGTCTTGTGTATTGATATTTTTGTATTAATGTACCTGCCAATGTTTGTTTTTGTGACTGTATCTGTTCCATGTGCAATAAATAAATAAATATCTACTTATCTATTTAAATAAAAACTGTCATTTTATGAACTGCTTGAATTTTATAATATTTTTATTTGCTAGAAAAGTGTGGTTTTCTCAATTTTCAAATTAATGTAAATTACACACTCATTCGTCAGTCGAAAACTGCAGGCAATGATATAATTCTTAAACTACGTTTAAATTTTACAAGTGAAGCGGATTTGGTTGATATTTTCTTAGTTGTTGCCAAAAAAAAAATATATTGTATTTTGCGATCCATATATTTCTTGCAGCTCACTTTCAATATTATTATTATACTCTAGTACGGTTGACAACCCTCGTTGTTAGTGAATATATATCCGAAAATATATCGAATAATAATTATTTTTATTGTAAAATTGTTACAAAAATATACAAATTACCCGACTAGCAAAAATTACAACACGTTATTTTCAGTTAATGTAGGTAGCTACATGTTATCAATTTAGTATCATATTCTTGTATTATGTATTTTTGTACCTATGAATAACTTTTGAATCAGTATTAATTTACAGTAAGTAATGTTAAGAGTATGCATACCGACATTTCAAAAAATTCTGAAAACGGGAGACCTTCTATCTCGACAACCGTTATTAATTATGCTTTGGAACAAAATAGGGTAGATGCATTGCACCTTTATATAACCGTATATAACCGTAAAAGATTTTTTATATCTTGTATAGATTTCTCAAAAAAAAAATGGAAAACACCTCTGATCTTTTTTCCGAAAGACGGAAACTCGTTTCCTGAAAGTCGTTGAGTAAAATTTTTTTTTGTACTGATAATATGCATTAAAACCTAGGGAATAACCGTAAAAGTTTTTTGATAGACGCAAAATTAACCTCAAAAAAATAAAAAAAAACGCTATTTTTACCATTTTATCATGCGATTGTCACGCGATTTTGAACCTTAATGCCGTGGGAAAAGACTGTGACGTCATTCCTGGTGCCAATTATATAGGTAATACCTACCGATTCGGTATAATACTTTAAGTAAAAGTTAATGTCGCCGCCACACGCTTGCGAGCGTCTACGAGTTTTTTGCGTTCATGAGTAAAAAGGCGTCAACGGTCTGTTACGTAAACGAGCCAAGACAAACGTTCCATCCACACGCCTTTTTACTCATATACACAAAAAACTTGTGGGCGGCGACAAATGGAATATATATGTATTACGTTTAATAGTTATACTATAGAAAATGAAGTAACGTAATAAGCTAATAGGTACATAATTATATTTTTTAATAAAACGTTTTTTATTTTGTGAGAATCAACACACACACAAACACACCCTCACACACACACACACACACACACACACACACACACACACACACACACACACACACACACACACACACACACACACGCACGCACGCACACACGCACGCACGCACGCACGCACGCACACACACACACACACACACACACACACACACACACACACACACACATAATTATATTACACATTTTGTAATTATCAAACTATAAATTAACATTGAAATAATTGAAAAAAAAGTTTAATTTTAATTAAAATACATTTTAAAATAGAAAAGAAGAAATAAAATGAAAAAAACTGTCTGTTTGGGATGTTTCCTAAAGAAATATCTACGTATATGTATATTGGATTCAACACTTGTATTGCAAGTTATCCAAACGCTATGGATTAGACGGATTCATCTGGATTCATCAAGGCGTGTCCGCGGATTCACAGGCAACCTATTTCCCACGATCCGTGCACGTCTGCGATATTACGTACCGCCATACAAATCGCTATGAAAAAGTCTGTAGATTCACGGACTCACTCCTTCCCACGGCATGCGAATCTACGGACGAAGCAGGATTCACCTTCCGTGGGATATAGCCATAAAAGGTACAAAACTTGAGAAATGAAAATTTTATAAAAAAAGTAGGCACGTGGAAGAGGGTAGGTTTTTTTAATCAGCTTTATATTGTCAAAAGTAATGTTACCAGATATACAACCTGCCTTCGCTTAATTCCGATAAAACCATCTCAAGTGTTGCCCGTTATAATAATATTAAAATGTTCTTTTTTAAATTAGTTATTTGACATTATTTTTTTTAATATTATTGCCCACTGTTTTGTGTTTTATCTTGGGTTAATATCATTTTGAGAACCAAGTGAAGTTTAATGTGGACCGTAACTACGCTGGTGAAGTTTATTTATTTTCAAAAAAAAAAAAAAACGTTTTTTGACGGACCATTGTGCGTAAACTGCTAGTCCTAAGGAAAAATGTCAAGATTTTTTTTTTTTAATTTAGAAAGAATTATTTTTGTCATTGACAACATTCCTCTGTCTCTAACCATATTCCTAAAAAATAAGAAAAACTGTGTAAGGGGGCCCATCACCCTCTTGCAAGGGGGTGATGCGGCACGATTTTGCTGGGCGTCCCTAAGGCTATTAGTAACAATTTTGTATTAATACTTAGTTATTGTCTTCCTGACTAAATTCCTGGCCTAATGCGAACAAGGCATAAACTATGCGTCTTAGATTACTGACTTTAAAAAAAACAATCATGTACGAAAGTGATTTAAATAAGTAAATACCCCAAAAAACCAGGGGTTGCAAATACAATGATTTTATTCTCCTCTCACTAATTACTTTATATCACAGACTGACACCCCTAGCGACGCCGACGCTGGTTTTCCCAGGGGCTGATGTTCACAACGCTCTCTCGTAAAAAAAACGATGTACCAGAAAAAAATGAAAATATTATTAGTATTTTGAGAGATACGTTATTTTATTTTTGACACTCAAACAGAAAATGGAAAACTTTAATACGATTTTCTTCTTAAGGAATAGTAAATATATTAAAACATTTTTTTCTTGACCTTACTGCATCCGGTATTTTAGAACCACTTTTACCCGCAATGCAATGGCCCGCCACATTTAAACCGCATTTCGACCAAAAAACATATGGGTCATATTTTTACGGCCGGCACTCGGGCTACAACTTTGAATGTTTCTCTTTAGGGCACTACGGGTAAATTTTATTGTACGTCCTTATTTTCGATTATCCTGTTATAGGGGACAGTCCAACAGTAGACAGGAAAATAAAAGACGTATGGGTAGATGATGTAGTCCCAGTCGCAGGAAGAAACTGACTGAGCAAAGCTCAAAGTAGAAAAAATTGGAAAACGTTAGAAGAGGCCTGCAGTGGAGGGACGGCTGAGGAAGATAAAGAAGAAGAAGGGGACAGTCGAAAACATAAGGTAGGTATCTATTACTAGAAAAAGATTATGAATCTCTCAGACACTTCGACGTGAGAAAACACAGTCATCCGTCATTTTAATGGTTTCTAAGGATTACAGCTTGTCACAATTAGATAGATTTATATGTATTTTGATTGAGCGATTGCTCCATAACAAACCCACGTACTTTATAAGGGCCGGTTGCTCAAACACGATAGGAACAGTAGATTACCATTGCCATTACTGATCGTATACGTGTTAAATGCGTTGCTTCAAAATATCGATGACGCCAGGTAAAAAAATAGCTGTGAAATTATTTCAAACTGTCGAACGCAGTCATAATAGTGTGACAGAGAAGGGAAGACTACCTGCTTTATTCGCACTTATGCCAGAGCCGTAAGGCGCGAATAAAGCAGGTAGTCGTCCCTTCTCTGTCACACTTTTATGACTGCGTTCGACAGTTTGAAATAATTTTACTTTAACTACATATATCAACACGCACTGAAGTTTTGTTTGCTGTTTAGCTTTTAGTTACGCGCGCAAACGAGACAGCATCATTAAGTAAGAGAGAACGCATATACCAGTATAGCACGCCAGTACACGTTGTTACTATACGTTTACTGGACCTGGCGGAAGAAGTAAAGGTAGGAAATCTTACGATGGCATATTCCTTTTGTTTTGGAGGAATGATTTCTGTCTCCTTACCGTTACAGCTGACAATACTATTCGTCGAGCAACCGGGCCAATATCACAAGAGTTTCTATGAATCTCTGCAAAATGATGAATGAATTTCGCCATTTGAAGGTCAAAAATTACGTATTCTGTTTTGAAAATTTCTCACATAATGTGATACCCCGGCTTTTTCATCACCATAGCAGAAGGAATGGTAGAGGAAAGTAATGTGAGAGGTCGCCCAAGAAGCAGTTATATGGACCAGATTATTAAGAGCATGCCCTGTAACACCTACATGGAATTGATTATACATAGTAAGAAATGCAACAATAGATGGGTACTTAATATACATGAAATTCGAGAACACAGCCGTCGCTCCTCGTGGTGTAGTGGATATGATCCTTACTATGCAAGACGAAGGTCTGGGTTCGAATTCCAGCCGGGGTGAACTGAAATGGCGAATGTTTCTCGAGTGTAAAGTGATCATTCAAGCCAGCCGAGGTCGATCGTTAGCCCGACAGTTTCATCCTTAATTCTTCTACACTGTTGTGGAAATACTACAAGACTAGGCATATTGACAAAAGGCAACAGACGTCAAGGCAGGCCTGCAATAACCATCCAGAGGCTGTTCACATTAGAGCTGCACCAGGCTGGAATGACATGGGAACAGGCAACGGAGTTGGCCCAGGACAGAAAAGTCTGGAAAAACTGGGTGACAACCACATGCTCCACATAGGAGCGGACGTGGATATGTATGTATTTATTTATTATAAAACAACACGAAAAGTCAACTTTTTGTTTGTTTTTTGGTGACTGCCACCTCGGGGATTGTCTCGTTTATTTTATTATTTAACATGGCAACCCTGGGGGGTGGGAAAATATTATTTTACACCCCTTAAAATATAATATTTTTATGAATAATTTTCATACGAAATAAGTAATACTCTTCCAGATGAACGGAGCCCTTTTGACGGCGTTTTTCGCCCAATTAAGAGCAATCGTTATTGTAATAATAATATTGTAGCAAAATTTTTAAGATAATTAATTTATTTACAATTTTTCGTTTATTATTTACAATGTTTTAATCGGTAATCTGATTCTCTCAATAAATTACTTACTTACTTGAATTATTTTTCTGAATCTTTATTTTTCGTGAGAATATCGTATTTTTCTACATGCCGTAGTTTGATAACAAGAATCTACTTATCTCAACAGACATACAGCAAAGGATGAACTTTCTATCCACCAGTGTTCTTACTAGTGTGTTAGGCTGGAAGTCTGGGTTCATTTCCCAGCCGTGGCAGAGGATGGACTGGAATAGGTGAATGTTATTTAGGAGGATTTGTAGATTTTCACGGTCCTAGTTAACGTCTTTTCGGGTGTACCGTGTGTAGATTGTCGATGTTGTCGAGCTTTTCACCTACTTGCTGAGGCCATATTCAGGACTAATATAATTCAGTTGTTTCACAACACCAGTTGGCCAAAAACTTTAGGCTACGTCTTCATGCTTATGTTCCGAAGAGGAATGTATAAGGGCGAAATGAGCTACTTAGGGGGTGGACAAATCATACATTTGTTGGTACACTGTTACAGTCATACCTATCTATGTATGTACTATCAGACACCCTAATCTGTAGATTCCGTTCAGAGGACAACCAAACACCCATTCACATCCTCTTTAAGTCTGTAACTGTGACGCACTCGCTCACACAAGAAGTCGCGCTCTTGGAGGGCCCCTACTGGACTCCGAGAAGGCAAGACTATTCGCACCAAGACAGACCGTGAGCTACATGAGACACGTCGGCCTCGAAGACGAGATGTAACATTGCATGATATCACAATAGACCTACTGTGGTCGCAGTGACACAGGGGATAAACAGTCCCCTAACCTAAAAGAAAAAAAGTCTACCTAGATAACATTCACCAGTATCAAAAAACCTGTAAGGATGAGACGGAATTGGGAAGCATGGGGTCACTGATGGAATGCTGTGCAAACAGAAATCACAACGCTAACAAGGGCTGAACAAACTGAAGCCGGCGCTTTGACAGAAGTATCTAGTGTTATTATGTAAATAGTGAAGGTGTTGCTAGTCTGTTATTTGTAACACCTCAGATAATCACTGTTATTTTGATTAACAGTGAAATAGGAATGAAGGCTATAAAATAGGAATAGCTATGGTTATCTGATTGGAATAGAAAATGTTAAATATTTTTTGTCCATAATTTCGAGATCTCACTTTTACACAAATTTTCGGTGAGTATTACCTTCAAAGATTGCAAAGCCATAATGATACTTAATAAAAAAATATGGAAATATGTAGTCACCTCAACAGGTATACAACAAAGAATGAGCCATCACATCAGACTTATGACTGATCGATGGTTGGCTTAATGTGATCGCATTACACTAAACGCCATAACATTCACCAATTCCACCAGAACCACGAATATTCTACCGCTATGCTTTACAGGCTAGCAACTGAGGTGAGATGAAACAAGTATATTTCTATACTACTGGCATCCATTGAAAATGAGTAGATGTCGTAAATTAACAAAAAAAATGCAATGTTTGTCAGATTTTCAGACAGAGGGACAGCAATTTTTATCTGTGTCACGTTGGGTTTTGTATGTGAGAGTGCCTACCAATATTTTAGAAAAAGTAGCAGTGATAATAAAATAGATACATGAATCACTGTTACTTTTTGCGTTGAATAACAGTGTAATATTTGACAGCAGGACAGTGCAAAAGTAAACACATAATCGTCAGTCGAATTGGCAAGACACGTCATTTATTACTACGAGTATTTCGTATTGTGTGTACACCTAATTTATCTATCAGATGTCTTCCGTGACAAAAAAAATACTAACAAATTATATTGTATGGATACTCTAAGATTGAGTACCCCTGTTATGATTGTTTTTTTTTCTAAAATTTGAATGTTTTAGATGTACATGTAATGTACCTATAATGATAAGTGTTCGAAGAAGGTCTTAACCTGGAAACCCAGAACGACTACCAGGAGTGTAGGAAGACCACCGCTACGATGGAGAGACGACCTAGTAAAATACGTGGGTGCCAACTGGATCCAGAGAGCCCAGGATAGATCGACGTGGAAGTAGGTGGAGGAGGCCTTCGTGTAGAAGTGGACGGGAGTTGGCTGACGAAGAAGTAGAAGAAGAGATGTACCTACCTCATCAGATTAATATTAAAAGGCAAGATAGAGGGAAGACGGGGAGTTGGTAGAAAGCAAATGTCCTGGCTGCGCAACATCAGAGAATGGACCGGAATGAGGTGAGTGGAAGATCTGCTCCGGGCCGCCAAGGAGGAAAAGGTTTTCGCACGAGTGATCGCCAACGTTTGGGGGACCAGATAAGGCACAAAAAGGAGAAGAAGATGTACCTAGGATGTGAGATTTTATTTAGTGCGAAATTATAAAAATATTTGTGAGAAACAGACAAAAGTATCCAAATAGTAGTGAAAAACTAAAATTGTTCATAAGAAGAGTAACTGGTAGTATATAGATGGACACCAAATATCATTAAATGGAAGGAGGACCAAAAAAAGGGATTATGGCCACTGAAGAGATGGATAGACGACTTATCCTCGATAGCTGATGGACTGTGGGTCAGAATGGCGAGTTATAAGAGTGGAAACGTTTGAAAGAGGGATATATCAAGCAGTGGAGCGATCAGGGCTGAAGAAGAATAAGAAGAATCTGTGTTTCAAACAGTATAAAGAGGCAATTGGTTCCTGGAGAGATGATATTGTCAAGTTTACAGGTGGAACACGGATGCAGAAGGCGCAAAATAGACAGGAGTGGAGAGGCTTGGAGGAGGCCTACGTTCAGGAGTGGACGGTTTCGGGCTGAGAAGAAGAAGAATTGTTCCCCTGTTAAGGTTTTCTTTGAAGAATAAAACGAAAAAGAATGTATGATTCGTGGCAAAGAAATGATAAAAATCTTCATGACGTAGGTAATGTGGCAATTTAGGAAAGGTCGTATAGTAACTTCGTAGCTTAGTACAATGAAGTAGGTACTACGCCGTAGTACTGCGAAGTACTACGACGTAGAAGGTATACCTACTAAGTTGTTAAGATACTTCGACACTTAGCAGTACTAGGTGATGACATCTGAAGTTTGAATGGAGATTGATTATACTGCAGCAAGCCCTTCAATCAAACTAAGCTCTCAACATTTTTTTACTAAGAAGTTTGTTGACAACTTTCAGTAGATATCTTTGATCAAAAATGGTTTCATCTTATGAGATACAGACGCCCTTAACAAAACCTCCTATAATAAGAAAAGTCTAAAAAGTAGGTCAATGAGCTGCTTTCGTTTTCAAGAAAGGGACATCTCAAAAAAAGAAAATTTGACAAAATCAAAACAAAACAAAATGTCACAATATCAATTTTTTGTACCTATATTTTTGCAATGTTTTATTATAAATACTTTTTTTTTTCAATAGTTAACCCATTATACGTATGCTGTAGACACTCCTAATTGAAGGGTTGACCGGATTATTGTGTTTAATTTATGTTCTGTGAATGTTGTGTCAACCATCTGTCAGTGTCTCTTATAATAAATAAATATATAGGTATAGTAAATTACATAAGGTAAGTACAGAGTATGCTATCAACGTCTGGATTTTACCGTGGCACATCCCGTTTGAGAGGACAACTGAGCTCCAAACTTACTTAACTTACGAATTAACCGGTAATTGACATTTACTGTAACGGTAAAAAAAAATTAAAATGGATTCATGTTTGATGTTAAGTTTGAAGAAATTTAGATTTTATATGGATAAGTATGAAGCGAGCAAAAAATAACGCATACCTCACAAAAATTACGTCTCACTCTAAGAATTTACCTTAGCATTTGAAGAATGTATTATTAGATACATAGAGTGAATTTATTCACGCTACAGAAATGATCTGCGGTCGTATTCTGAAAGCATTAACGTTATAATAGGCGTGTTGTAATGGGTATTCTATAATAACTAGCTGCAACTCGTCAAAAATGACAACGATTTTGGGGCAGGCAGAGAGAACCGATCAACAGACTTTTTTTTCTTACACGTCTAATTATTACATTATTTTGGTATTAGCATAGATAGTATTTTCTAGTCTCTCCCTAATAATACGTCTTGTACTACAATATTGAACAAGTCACTTTATAAAATGAAAGGTATAAATTAAACATTAAGGATCTCAATCTTTGCTGGCTTGAATTCTTAAAATGTCTACTTCTATCGATAATTATTACTCAAAACATTTTTGTAGACTCGCAATATCAATGAAAAATTTAGTATTATCGCGTATTGAAAAATGTGGTAAGTATTTACATTCCGAACACATTCGAACAGCTTGCAAAAGTTGCCAGTAGGGTCCTATACGTTACATCCACACTCTGCTTCGACGAGAATTATTTAAGTTGATTTATTATCGAAATCTATTTTGGTATACGCAACACAAATTCAATATTAATATGATGTCTTACTAATGCATATTGTAATAACTACGAATGGATCATTTAAAATCACTACTATGAAAGTAGTAGCGTCTGTATCAATATACCTAGATTAGGGCTGCCATGCGTCCCGGTACACCGGGACATGTCCCAGTTTTGAATTCCGTGTGCTCAGGTGTACCGGTTCGAGAGTCATTTGTCCCGGTCAGACATTTATTAATATTAATTGCTCAATTTCCCAATTTCCCCGATTCCCGGAGAGTTATTACAAAAATCAATTTTTTTACCACTCTTTCATAAAAAAATTGCCTGCAACGCCAATTATACCTACATAGTATATCATCAGAACCTACTTTTTATATTTCGATAAAACTAAACTAGATTGACACAACTCCTTTTTATGTAGAAAGGTACACGCTCATATGTCTTATGACGAAAAATTCGTCTGCGGCGCTACTTACATAGTGACTTCCCGGTCGGTGTGCCGGTCGGCAGTCCAACAATTATGGCAGCCCTTACCTAGGTACATGTGGAATGTATTAATATAGATATATCCATCAGTCATAAGTGTGTCGAATTTATATCTAAATCTAGGTACATACCTACCTAACAATATCTTTAGTTATCTATAGTGAACTAAAACAAAATGTACCGTGATGTATCTTGAAGAAATAAAGGAACATTTTATTTTGTCTCACTATAGACTTGGAGGTCAAAACAAATTCAATCGTGATGTAACTTGAAAGAAGAACGGTACATTTCTACAGTTACAGACTGTTTCGTTTTTGATCTTCGATATTTTTTTATGTGAAAATATCAGAATGTAGCTTACCTAATTAATAACCAGTGACAGCCGTACGAGTGTACAAAAATGCTAACATTTATAAAATGAAACATGAGAGCTCCTCTTACCCCAGTTTTCTTTCGATGTTTTCTGTCTATTAAAATTTAAGCATGCATTTGTCCACA
This sequence comes from Ceraclea dissimilis, assembly GCA_963576895.1. NCBI lineage: Eukaryota > Metazoa > Arthropoda > Insecta > Trichoptera > Leptoceridae > Ceraclea > Ceraclea dissimilis. The sequence goes on from OY756365.1 coordinate 1,810,355, forward strand.
TATACTCGAATGTTTTTCTGAATATCTACTTAACAATAAGCTTGTAATGTATCAAAATACATTGTCAGCACTGAGATTAGAATAAAGCCCCTTCGATTGTAAGGCCTGCGTTCCAACAACTGTGACGTATTCATTAGGTATACCTACTAAATGTTTGAGTACCTCTTTTTATAACGCAGGACGATTTTTTCAGAAAAAAAAAAGTAAATAGATAGGTAGGTACCAGTGGCGAAGGGTGGATTTCTGTAGAAGGGAAGCCGGGGCTAACATTTCTTATGGGATTACGTCAGATTAGACACTATTATAACTATCATTTTTACCAAAAGGTAACTCGATGGGAATCGTGTTCTTAGGTAGCTTCGCTCCTGGTAGGTACTTAAATAAAATCAAATTTTCCGTTAAAATTAAAAACAGGAATAATAATAAAAATATCTGTAACCTTTTTAAGGTCATTTTACCTTCTTCGCCCCCACTTCCTCCCACGGAATTCTTCCCCCATCCACCCCACATACTTCTATCAACCCTTTTATTATAAACTTCCCCTCGATTAACTCCTTAAAAGCTTTTTAAATAATGTGTGCATCAATATCTGGAAGGTTTAATCATTTCGTTCTAAATAATACAACAATTATCTTTAAATACCTTTGTACAAAAAATTACAATTACTTTATTTAGCAAGCTCTTGAGAATTTCGACCGATGACACATACTGGAAGTCCATTAATAACGGTAATACCAAACCATGTCTCAATGAGTACCGGTAGTAATTTAAAAAATAGCATTTCCTTCTATAGAGTACCGGCGTGATAGGCTGGAGGTTCAAATCCCGGCCGCGGCAGATGTAAGTGTAAGTGATCACATTAAACCAGCCGATGATCAGTCATAAGACTGATGGAAAGTCCATCCTTTGCTGTACGTCCATTGAGATAACTGCCTGATAATCAGAAAACTTTTTATGTACCATGCTTATTGACCCATTCCACAAGAAGAAAATAACTTCGTTTATTTGACACTGAACTAGGCAAACATGTAAATGGATTAAAAGATGGACCTGCCCAAAAAATAGTCGAAAGCACGATTAAAAAAAATCGCTTATCAAGTAAATAATAAAATTTCCTCCTGACTACCTATATAGCCCAGGAAATTTAGCTTTGTAGCGTAGATAATTGTCGGAAAGCTGGAAACTGTTTTAATCTCTTCATTAACAAGCAAAGAAGGTTTCCTGAAGTTTGCACCAATTTTACGCTTGTGCTAAGTACAGGGTGTCCCGAAAACTAAAAAAAAATTGATCTTTTTTCAGTTTTTCATTAATAACTCCTAAAGGAAGCATTCTAGACAAATTGTGTTCTCCTATGAATTAAAGTAGATAAAATTCTTCGTCTACTGAGCATAAATACTACTCTCTACTTTGAAAAATAACTGAGAAACAGCGATTTAAAATTGTGATGTTTTTGTCAACAAATGACAAATCTCTTAATTTTCTTGAATCGTTGTTGAATATCTTTTAATCTATGCTACTTACAGCAAATTTTAGTACATATGATTCAATTTCCGGTTAATTTTCTATAAACTGGCATTAAAATTTTACCTCTATATTAAATGGTTTAGGATGTAGAGGTATTTAAAGACAGACGAGTGAAATAGAGAAATTTTTTAAACGATAGATTTCGGTATGTGAAAGGTAAGATAGACTTAATTTTGCGGCTCTTTCTTAATAACGTACAATTTTTTAGTTAAAAACCGAAATTTCGCTATTGATACGCCACTGTGTAACAACTTATATCGAAAAGACCATTTTTTTACCTTCATCAGTTTTACTAATATAACTCCTGAACGGTTGATGTTAGGGAAAAGATATTTTACTCAAAATTTAACTAAAACTTATTTACTATAACTTGATTTCAAAATTAACTCTGTAACTAAAATAATAACTGAGTTACAGTGTTTGAAAAAAAGCATTACTAAAAATATTAAATTTCCTCGGCTATTTTTGTTGAATAACTCGTGAACCGTGATATAGAGAAAAAGTTCAAGAGATTTAAATATAAGGTAAATAAATTTTCTATAACACAAGCGTAATAAAATAACCTTATAAGTTATAGTAAGAAAGTTATGGATGATCAAAGTCAATATTTTGTGTAACCATTCGACGTTTGCTTATGAATTATATTTGCCTAGTAAGTACGTAAGTACCGGTGTAGTATGAAATATGTCTGTCTAATAAAGTACCTGTGAGCTATGTATTATGAAATATATCTAAACAAGCGTCGAATGGCTACACAAAATATTGACTTTGATCATCCATAACTTTCTTACTATAACTTTTAAAGTTATTTTATTACGCTTGTGTTATAGAAAATTTATTTACCTTATATTTAAATCTCTTGAACTTTTTCTCTATATCACGGTTCAGGAGTTATTCAACAAAAATAGCCGAGGCAAATTAATTTTTTTAGTAATGCTTTTTTTCAAACACTGTAACTCAGTTCTTATTTAAGTTACAGAGTAAATTTTGAAATCAAGTTATAGTAAATTAATTTTAGTTATATTTTGAGTAAGATATCTTTTCCCTAACATCAACCGTTCAGGAGTTATATTAATAAAACTGATGAAGGTAAAAAAAATAGTCTTTTCGATATAAGTTGTTACACAGTGGCGTATCAATAGCGAAATTTGGGTTTTTAACTAAAAAAATGTACGTTAATAAGAGAAAGCCGCAAAATTAAGTCTTCCTTACCTTTCACATATTGTAATCTATCATTTAATAAATTTCTCTATTTCACTCGTCTCTCTTTAAATACCTCTACATCCTAAACAATTTAATATAGAGATAAAATTTTAATGCCAGTTTATAGAGAATTAACCGGCCATTGAATCATATGTACTAAAATTTGCTGTAAGTAGCTTGGATTAGAAGATATTCAACAACGATTCAAGAAAATTAAGAAAATTGTCATATGTTGAGAAAAACATTACAATTTTAAATCGCTGTTTCTCAGTTATTTTTCAAAGTAGAGAGTAGTATTTATGCTCAGTAGACGAAGAATTTCATTTACTTTAATTCACAGGAGAACACAATTTGTCTAGAATGCTTCCTTTAGGAGTTATTAATGAAAAACTGAAAAAAGTTCAACTTTTTTTTTGTTTTTGGGACACCCTGTACTTAGCACAAGCGTAAAATTGGTGCAAACTTCAGGAAACCTTCTTTGCTTGTTAATGAAGAGATTAAAACAGTTTCCAGCTTTCCGACAATTATCTACGCTATACCCCCTTTTTTAACGTTAAAACACCGGTCTAATAGGCGTAATGTGGTTTCACTTTTTGTAAAAAAAATTGGGTACAAAAAATGTCTAGGTTATGTACGTTAATTAAAACATAAAATTTTAAATGATTTATGTAACCAATTTAGTCCATTTATTATTCCGTCGAATATTATGGTAAAATGAAAATTATATTTTATTTTGCTCTTCGAAAATTTAAGAGATTTTTTAGTAGGTAATGCGAGATGATTATAAGGAATAAAAAACGTTCCTTGAAGAGATAGAAATTTAACGCTTAACTCAGGTAAAAATTTAGCCCTAGATTAGTTCTAGAATTGCATTAGAACTACTCTAGAACCATTTTGGAGCTTACTTGGATAGTAAAAAAAATATTGCAGTATTTGATCAAATTCCCTCACGTAACGGCCCTTTAGAGGTAAGCAGAGAGAACATGTCGCCAGACTTCCCTACCCGTACACACACTTCTTGTTTCTGTCACATTATCTCGCCTTAATGGACTATGGGTATATGGATTATGGAATGGACTATACTACTCTTTTTCTCTTTACCATGCCCTGACTTAACTTTATAACGGGGTAATATTATTTGCAATGCCCGACAATCACACTTCCTGCACTTTAAGGGCTCGCTAAATTAAATATCTACCAACCAACCCTAACATACAACAACACAGCGATAATAAAATAAAATTTAATTAAAATGCAATTAGGTTTTGAAGTTTAATGACGGTCTCTCATCAGTTGCATCTAATTTCCTCGACAATTAAAACTAAGTAAGAAAACATTGTTTCTGTATATTATTTTGAATGTGATAATTCGTTAAGTCGAACTGAACGCAGTTAGTGTTTCTTAACGGGTTGCGGTCATTCCAACTGTACTTTACTCTTAGCTTATGACTATCCAACCTTAACTTGTAGCTAACTTCATTCCTTTTCCTTCTTACAACAACATTTTTGAATATCTGTATGTTGGTTCCTTTGTACCTATTTCTAGTGGATGAAAGGTTCGACCTCAGAAAGGATCGGTGAAATTAAAGTCCAGCGGCATCGGGACAGCTGAAATAATAATATATTCAAAATAAGTTCGAATCTCATTGCTGAAAAATATTAGAGGACTCTTATTGAAGTTTAACGAACACCTGACGTGCCAGAAAAAAAAACATACAAAATGGGTGGGGATCGATTCTCAAACACGGGGATCTAATTGTAGTTTATGATACCTAGAGAGGTCCGTCTCAAGTCCAAACACGTGGAATCGTCATTTAAACACATATAGAAAAAATAAGAAATATAGAAACGAAATATTGTACACGATTAATATACTGATCGGAATGTTAAAGATTCCGACCAGCATTTGACAAAATTTCGCAAAATGCTGATCGGTGTGTAAAAAGCTCCAAGCGGCATTAAATTTGAACAAACTTGACGAAATGCTGGTTGGAACATTTTACACTCCGATCAGCATTTTGTCAATTTGTTGCAGTTTCATTTATCTGCCTTACGCCAGGAACACAAGTTACGGGGTAAACTATTCCATGATGCCTTTCTCCGTTGAATACAGATGTAAGTACTATAAGTACACTTACAGTAGTATATACGACTAACAAGTAGTAACTTATCTGCTTTTACACCTCATTAGGTGCGCTACATAGAGCATAACAGTCGCAATTTGTAACAATATTCCTAGACTAGGTACAAGGGTTCGTTCTGGATCCGTTAAAATTCACTCAGCGATTCGCCCGATTGTTTATGGTTCTATTAATTGCTCTCCGTTCTATCATCGGTGCGAGTCAACTGGTCGTGAGATTCAACCTGTTCTATGTGCACAGTTGAAACGCTCGTTTGTTGCGAATAACACCCAACTATTTTTTTGGGTGACATTCGCTCGCCATAGATAATAGAGTGGTCCACACGTGCTGTTCACTCATTCTTATTAACACGCGATATGTCTATCCCTTTCTACCAAAGAATAGTGCAGTGATATCGCTATCACGATGTATGATCTATCAACTCACTCTTATTAATATTCTCGTATCTCTATCTCTGTTTGACTATTCCAATTGGAACAATAACCCGAATTCGTTCTGCTTCGTGCGATAATCATCCGCTGACTCGCTGAGTGAAAAGTAACGCATCCTGAACGAACCCCTGAACGAAATTTCGGTGGAACATAATTGCCCGATCCCACCAACTACCACCTAGGAAGCAGACCCCTAAGGAATTTCCATACAAAACCACAGACAATTTGGGTGATTATTATAACTGTCATAACCTTTAAGATAGAAATCCATACAAAATACAGCATGCAGCTCTACTTAGTTAGGTGCCCAAATATCTCCGCCCAGAATCTCCCTCACTTAAGTAGCTGCATGCTGTATTTTGTATGGATTTATATCTTAAAGGTTATGACAGTTACAATAATCACTCAAATTATCTGTGGTTTTGTATGAAAATTCCTTAGGGGTCTGCTTCCTAGGTGAAAGTTGGTGGGAATGGGCAAATATCTTGTAACTACTGCTAGCCACTTAGCAAAACACACCCTATAAACACATAGATAAACATAATAGATTATAGGGTACTTATTACCCCAACAAAACATGAATTGCATATGAATATTGTGTCTGAATGTAAGAAGTGAGTGGAATGATTGGGAAATCTGGAGCTTTTTAAGTCCTCTTTTTGTGATAATTTAAGTACCGACACTTTAATATTTTCACTGTAAAATATTTTAAGTTATTTAACAGTTTTTAGTATAAGAATTACAATGTTTTTCTGACTTAATTTATCATGTATTAAAGTGTATGTGACTTAATTGATCATCTTCTCTACATTCCTCTCGCCCTCTCGGGTGTACCGCGTGTAAATTGTCGATGCGTTCTCAAGCTTTTGACCCACTTGGTGATGCCATCTTCAGGACTAATGTAGTAGTTTCTTTTAACACATCAAAGCGAAGAAGCTACTACATTAGTCCTGAAGATGACCCCAGCAAGTGGGTCGAAGCTCGACAACATCGACAATCAACACACGGTACACCCGAGAAGAATGGAGAGGAGATTAACAAGGACCGTGACAATCTACAAAGCTATCTTAATTAATCAAATAATATATTTCAGTGTTTTTGACTTAATCCGTCATGCATTTTAACGGAACCTAAACTTCCTAACATTTTATTGCATCAACGGTTTATAGTGAAAGAGGATCTTCTGGGTAGTAGAAACTGAGATGAAAAATATGTAGAACTATGTATAATAATATGATAGTTTGAAGCTCTATACCGTTAAAAACGACCCTACTTTCAATTCCCCTATAATGGCGAGTAGGTAAATACTTGCTTACATCTGATTATAAAATTTGTAAGACGTCTAGTAATTTCAAGGACATTCACAAGTATTGAAATAAACGCAATATACACTCAAGCTATAGAAAGGTATGTATTATAATACCTACCTAATTCATTCATTCGGTCCCCTTGCAATATAATACTGTTTGGAACCAGTCTTCATACAAAAAGATTCTTATTCGAATCCAATACCGGAGTACTTACAGTCATACAATTCGGTAGATGGTCTAACTTACCTATACCATACTTGCTTATTATTATGTAAGTTCGTATTAGCAGTCTATAGCGATTATCTTATATACCTACTAAAGAGTTTCCCTATTACAATTATTGTAAGTCTCAAAAGTCTTTTTAATCAAGGTCAATGTCTTGTAATTAAATAATTATGTCTGCATTTCTGAAGCAAGTAGGTATACAACTTTTCAGACGGAGGGTATGGTGAATTCATAAAAATTTTGGCAATAATAGGTATATTGTTCTATCTAGATTAATTGACAAAATGCTGATCAGAACCTGTTATCTTCCGACCAGCATTGATCGATCTTGGATCATATCATCTGATTGTAAATTTTTTTATTTTCCATCCAGATCTTAAGCCAGATTTTTTCCAGCTCAAACCTCGGAATACAGCAAGCGATCGAGAGAATCAAGTCACTGCATAGTGCATACCGCCGTGTTTGGTATTTCACGAAAGTGCTTCACGAGTAGAACTCATATAAGTACTACAAATTTTGATTCTGTTAATTCTTAGTGGGAGGCGCCTTTGGAATGAAGGAATCTAAGCGCGTCGGAAGGGTGTGTTTGGTATCGTTTGGAAGACAGCGAAAATCAGTTCAAGGACGTGAAGTCAATAAATCTTGTTTTTATTTTATATTCATGACCAAATCAGGATTCTAAGTAGTGATTTAAAACCGAAATAAGCAATATATAAGTATACAAGAAGGTATTCTAAGTGACTACTCCAGCACCACATGGCTCGACTATATCGACGTCATTCTCAAGGACAAACTTGCTTCTCGAGCGTACAGAATACTAGGACGTGTGTTTATTGTATGAATGTCCGAATGTGTCCGATCATGTCCACTAGATCTTCAAGGATTGACGCGTTTTGAGTAAAAGGAATCGGAGAGCGTGTATGACAAATTGCATAAATGTGATGAAGGTTAGGAGTGTGTGTAAGGATAGGGCTGACTGGCGCTCTGTCCTCTCTGCTTACCCTACAAGGAACGTGGCGTGAGGGTATAGATAGATAGAAAAAAGCAAGAAGTGTGAATGTATAGGAAAAGGACAATCTAGCATATTATTCTCTTTGCCTATCTCGATAGAATAGAGCAGCGATCAAGCAAAAGTATGGAACTTTTTTGAGCTTTTCAATATACGTTTCAGTGTTCGTATTTTATTTACGCAAAATAATTTCGTTATTGTTTTGTGATTGCGAAAACAATTTATCTTAATTTAAAAGCGCTCCCCGAAAACAATGCGTTATCTCTGAAAATGAAAATATAGTGTTATTATTATTTTGTACCTACACTGTACATCAGCCTATCCGATTCGTAGAACATTCTGTAATTCTATGTGAAATAAAGAAATAGCTACTAGGAATGAAAGAGATTTATCTACGAGTATGTAAGACGGAATATAATATTATCTATTTATGTACCTATCCCCTTAAGCCACGTTCCTTGCAGGGTAGGTAGCGAGAACATAACGACAGACCATTCTTTGCTTCCGTCACATTCATACAATTTGTCAAACACGCTTTCCAACTTTTTTATGGGCGTGTGTACATAAACTCAAATGCTTTCCTGCACACTTTGTACTAGGCTTAAAGCCTGTACCGCAAAGTGTGGAATACATCGCCAGCGCCGGGGTTCGAACCTGGGTCCTCCCGCTTGGGAAACAGCCGCTTTAACCAACTGGGCCAACAATACACTCAATTATTTTACTCAAAATGGGCAATATGGGCATAGGCATATTATTATCACTTTTTCATAGTTTAATGGGCACATCAGCTATCCTAACAGATGTGTGAATATTCGTAACATTTTTTTAGATTTGTATTCATGCTCTACAATACGACATATACCTATTTCCAAAACATCAATATTGAGGAATTTAGTGGGCTAAAGAGTACAAATAGTGTCAAATCAAAATGACGTATTTTCCCTTGGACAAAAGGGTAACAAGTCAAAAAGTTAGATAGTTTTTTACTATATCAGTGTGTTTCCATAATTAGTATAGCTTGGGGAAATAAAAAAAGAAACAATTTAAAAATTTGGGGAACTAGACATTTGTGAAGGAAGAGGGGTTCATTTTGAGTTGACACTATTTAGATCTGAAGCCACAGAATTCATAGAAATAATTCATTATATAATTTTATAGTGCATATTGTGTGTTTATAATATAACAATTATATATGCTCCGATTTTGAGTGCGGGCTAACATCACCTATGTATACCTAAGTGCAACATCTACAAAATATATATATTTTGAACCAGCCAGATGATTCTGTTTCATCTTGTTTTTTTCTAATGTATATAAACTGCAACAATTCTAAATAACTTATTTTATTGGATACAATTTATCATGAAAGAGTCATCTTTCGTAACTCGGATCCTGGTCGAATCGGGTGAGCAATTACCTGATACATTGAAATAATACATTCTACATAATAAATCTTTATAGATATTTCATTACTTAAAGTTTGCGAATATTTTTTGGTGCATAGGGCTCTTGGATCTCTTTTCAGGAGCCTGAAACTAGGATTTATAACATCTAAATTTGTAAGAAAAAAAAAAGGAAAACTGGTACGCTTTTGTTTCAAAATCCACGGATTTTTTACTTTGAATCCACGTAAAATTCTTGGATTTTAAAACTAGATAGCGTAATACAGTTTTTCAGTTTTTTTACTTTTATAAATGAACTTTCACCAATTACCGTCAGTTGACAACCTCAACTCCAAGAATTACCTATTTTTATTTCAAAACTACATCTTTTTCTATTTATTTCACTACATTTTCACAAAACTCTATGACACTATCTATTTTATTTATTCATTTATCAATAAATCTAATATTTATTTATTTATAATCACTAAACACTCTAATTAAGAAATAAAAATATTCTAACCTTTGTAGTCTTCCGAAAGCCGAATTGTACGTAAATCCAAAAATCCAAAATCCAATTTATATACCTTTTTTTCGGTTAACTTTGGCTCGTATTTCTGCACTCTGAGTAGAAATCAATCAACAATATTCACTGCACTACTTTTTTGTGTGTGTTCGTGGTGAAACTAGGTAGACAAAACTTTTTAACTATTTTTTTTTTCACAGAGCAAAAAACTGAAAAAAAGAGAGAAAAAATGTATGAAAAAAACACCGAAATTTCAGTGACAAATTAACAATTTTTAAGTAACTAATTTTGCGTCTGAGCAATACGGTCTACGCAGTACTCTTTCTATGGAGATCTACATCGAACTAAATTGAATAACGCTACTACAACAAAAAAGTTCATACTAAAAAACACTTGCGTACGAAAATTTTCTTAGGCTGGCCACAAACGTCCCGAAGTTCAGTTCCGGAATCGACCGTTTTGCAAAAAGGTTCCGACCAAAACCTCTTTCTGAATTTAAAATCGGGGTGACGCTGAATTCAGAGAGAGGTTTTGATCGGAACTTTTTTGCAAAACGGTCGATTCCGGAACTGAACTTCGGGACGTGTGTGGCCAGCCTTATAATCAAATGGATCCCTTATTTAGTTGCGCAAAAAAAAATGATCGTCAATAATTTTACCATCAAATTCGCAACAGGCATCCCAGTTTTGTCTCTGTCTAACGAACATACCCACAATGGCAATAAAACAGAGACGAATGGATGGTTTTGATAATAGCTTTGAAGATTTTTTTCAATTTTCATTCCTTCCTTGTGTGTTTTCAATACACTTACTACACGACTATATAAAAATGATCTGTATTTAGTATTATTATCATAAAATTGTATTGTAAAACTTGGCATATTGTCAATAGGGATGATTTATTTGTAATGTTGAATTAATCGGAGCGTATAAATAATCCAGTTCTTTCTATAAATATAATATGTATGTTGCTAAGAAGTACAAGTTTATAATAAGAGTTACTATGGACAACATGACGTAAAAAAAGCGGGGGGCTCGACTCGTGAAGAAGAAGAAAATATATTGTAAAAATATATACCTATAGGTATACAGGAACGTGGTTATGTAGAAGTTGGGAGTAGATTTTGGTATTATGTATGGGAATGTAAGTAGGTAAATAGTTTCAAAATTTATATAGGATGTTGTCTTCCTGATGAAACACGTTTTGAGGTGTAAAATAGGACAGAAAATACGTGAAAATTTTAAATTAATGTATGACCAAATATTAACCGTTTTGGAGATAGAGGATGAAAATATTTTTAAAAATAGGTATCTTAAACCACCAACTCGATTTTGACACAATACTCGTTCAACAAAAAATAAAACTGATATTAGAAAGTCTAAAATGTTTATTGCATTTTATGTTTTGAGATATTACCAAAAAACTTAAAAGAGAAATTATTATAGGTATTTTTTTATTTTCAAAAGGCCATAAGAACCTACTCCAAAACGGGTTATTTTTGAATATAAATTCATTCGACTTTTTTTATATTTTTTGTCCTCTCACAAAATGACTTGAACTGAAACTACTTACATGAAATCGAACATATATAGTTTCACATACTTTGCTATCTACAAGATCTATTTCGCGTCCCTTGCTGGGTAGGCATAGAAGACAGAACGCAAGACCACCCTATCCTCACACACAATCCTTGCTTCCAACATATTCAAGCAGTTTGTCATACAAGCTCTCCGATTTCTTTTATTCAGAACGCTTCCATCCTTGAGGATGGTCGACATGGTCGGTCCAGGTTAACCTCGGACGAACCCGCTTTCTCACATCTTTTTGTTCACCCAAATATATCCTTTTAGTCATCCTTTCGCCATTCAATCAACCTAAAAAATATCTCCAAAACGGTTTGTGGTGTTTCATAACACTCTGTATATCAAAACCACGTATAGATTATATTGAGAGAAGCTCAGAACAAAAGCTTCTGCTATCCAATGTGTTGTCATGTCGAACGGACGACATCCGATTACTAGGAGAGGAGAGAGCAAAACGATAACACTTCTAACCGAACATTCGAACAATAAGAACATACTCGTGGAGCATACAACTGGAGCAAACATTCTACTAATATAAAACTAGGTGCTGGATTCACTATTAGGTATTACCAGTACTAGGGTACGCTACTGGCGAAAATTCTGTCGAAATGGTCGAAAAATAGCGAATAAAATATACGTAAAAGTCCGGAAGTTCAGTTCACTGAATCGACCGTTTGCAAAAAAGCTCCGACCAAAACCTCTTTTTTAATTCAAAATCAGGGTAACCTAGATTTTAATGCGTAAAAAAATATTTTCTCCGCGACTTTGAGGAAACGAGTTTCTGTCTTTCTGTAAAGAAAGAGAAATCTATACAATATATACAAAAAATCTTTTACGGTTATTCCCTATGTAAAGGTTCAATGCATCTACCCAATTTTTTTCCTAAGCATATTTAGTAAGATTGTTAAGATCTAAGGTCTCCCGTTTTCAGATTTTTTTTTAAATATCAATATGCATACTCTAAATTCATGTTTCATAGATCTTATTTCAAGTAGTCTAGTCGCCTCAACAGATATACAGCGAACGATGAACTTTTCATCAGGCTTATGATTGATCGTCAGCTGGCTTAATTTTGCTATCATTAATGTATATTTTCTCTTAACGTTGGCGACCCTATACCAAAACAGTTTGCATCTTAGAGTACCAGTACCTATACCGAAGTTGTCTCAAGGTTACCCGGTACAGTACTCGGGGGAATATAAAAGAATCGAATAGAATGTATAATCTAAATTTCAGATACTTATAAAGGAGTTGTCTAAGATATCATAGAGTTGGTAGGTATATTTTATCTATGGGAGAATGTTGTGTGACGGGTGTGGTGATTAGGATCAAAGTGAATAAGCTTCGGTGGTTTGGGTATGTTGAAAGAATGAATGACGACAGGATGACTAAAAAGATATAATATATGGGTGAACGAAAAGGTGTGAGGAAGGGCGGTGGAAATGAGGTCATTGAGAAGAATGTGCGGAGTGTTGTGAATAGGATGAAAGTGATCAAGTTAAGATGGTTCGGACATGTGGAGAGAATGTATGTGGATAGAATGCAGTGGAAAAGATCTATCTAAAAGTTTTTTTTGAGCAAGCTATACAAGATATAAAAAATCTTTTACGGTTATTCAATAGATAAAGGTTCAATGTATCTACTCTATTTTTTTTCAAAGCATATTTAGTAACGGTTGTCGAGATCAAAGGTCTCCCGTTTTTAGAAATTTTTGAAATGTCAGTATACGTTCTCTTAATAGATACATTTTTACGTCAAACTCAAAATAATATAAGTACGTATGATGCATAGTAGCTAAGTACCTTGTATTTTGAAAATGCATTTTGATAGAGGGAAAAAAATGTTTGAACACGCCTAATTAGAATTTCACCACAGGGGAACGAGGAACGAGTACCTAATAGTTTCAAAAAATTACATCTCGCAAAGAAAAATACCGTCGGTTATATTTTTACAAGCAATTTTTTAACAACATGCAAAAAAGAGAACAAGAACATGAAAATATGCAGCAGGAGTACCAACCTACGTACAAAATATGACTCTAGTAGTAATGTACCCAACCTATTATTATTTCTTTTTTTTTTCATAAAGAATGCTGCAGAATTTTCAGGTAAAAATGAACAGAGAACATAGTCGTTGCTTCTGAATAACTATATGTGAAAAAATCACAGCGATTTTTATAGTTTGAGCTAGGACCTAACTGTGACGTCACGGTCATATCACGCGGCATTAAGGTGCAAAATCGCATGAACAATCGCATAATAAAATGTTAAACATAGCGTTTTTTTACATTTTGTGGTTAATTTCGCTTTATTCAAAAAAACTTTTACGGTCATTTCCTTGATTTTAATGCGTATTATCAATACAAAAAAAAAACTCTACGACTTTCGGGAAACGAATTGCTGTCTTTCGGGAAAAAGATCAGATTCATGACATGACAACAATGTGATTCTTTAGAAACTAGTTGTATATATAAAGTACTAAAACTCGTGATTTTTGGGATCCGCTAGTGCCATAGGATGATATTAGCTGAGTAATTTTTCTTTGTACACACAATATTTCACATACTTCGATAATTATTTTTCTTTACAGCGCTAAAAAAACCAACAGTGACTTTTGGGTTCTTCCACGGCGCTTTACTAGTAAGAGTAACGCACGACAGAATGGAAAAAAAAGTCAACAAACTTGAATACATACAGAAAGTAATGCCATCGTACAAGATACAATACAGTATGAGATATTGTCCCTATGTAGGTATCTTTGAGTAATTTTCATTATTATAATACACAATACAACCCACCACAATACATTCTCTTTTGGTTAGAAGATATAAACCAATGACTACAGTAACTAGAATAGTATGAAAAGCTGAATTATTTCCATCTGATTCTTTTAGTTGCATGTTCATATCCATTATTAACTAAATGAATTATTATGTAGCCTTTCATCTAATGTACAGTGTGAGATGGGTATGCTGAACTTACGACCAGCCATCTGTTGGTTTAGGTGATCACTTTACTCTCGAGAAACCTTCACAATTCAGCCCAACACCTGTGTGTTTATTCTTACTCCTTTTCAGAGTATATTATGGGATTCGAACCTACAGCCCACGGCTGTGAAGCAAGGATTCTACCCATCAATCCACAAGCCGTCTCAGTACATTAGTTGAGATACTACATAATTGTTAAAATGATACCTACGTTTCAGGCAAAACCAGTCATACTTTGTAAAATTTCCTATTTCTCTGTAAATAAATAAACTTGAATTTTTCTTCTATAGTCTTGACTCAGGACTACAGAAGATGAATCAGGAAAGAAACCTGAAGAATCAATAATTGAATAATTGTAGTAGTAAAAAATTGAATATATATAAAATATAGGTATAAACGGTAAATTAGAGTCAAATATAATATCGCTAATATACAGATTAAAACTGATTAAATTTATATGTTTTAATAAATAATTTTGAGAAATAAATCACACTATTTTCACCCCCCTATCATAATCAACACCATTGACTCGTATGACGTCATTCCAATTCATAGGAATTCTATTTACATCAGAGTGACGTCACACTGGATAGCTGTCAAAAATAGTCGTTTTCGGGAGCAAAACAAATATGCATCTCACGCCACGTCACCTGCAGGGTAGGCAGAGAGGACAGAGCGACAGATAGCCATATTCACACACTCCTAGCTTCCGTCACATGCATGCAATTTGTCATACATAAATAAAAAAAACTCTATCAACCTAATTTTAAAGTCATAGGAAATGAATACCTGATCAATTTAAATTGGGGTATTTTATGTAAATTTCAGTTACATAGATAATGAAGTAATTGACCCATTTTCAAACATTTATTTACTGATAATGTTGAACCTATAGGGATGATGGTTATAATAATAGTTACTGTTTGTGGAAAATGTTGTTCAGTATGGTTAATCATGTCACAAATTTAATGACAATAATAACGCCTAGGCCTATTTCAAATGGGATTATTCGTAAAGCACTCGTATGTGCCACAGTAACTATAGGCTTTATTATGAATTTCATAATGGAATAGGTATAAGCTAGGGTTCCCGAATAAAAAACCATAAGAATATTGCTCAACATGAATAAATCCTAAAAAAGATAAAAGTTTTTCAGAAATATCCTCGACGGGTAAAAGCACAAACTTTCTAGTTGGATTCCGGTAGATGAGTTCTTTATAAAGTGTTGACTATTTTATTGTCCGTCCCATTTTACATACGCTTATTTATTTGTTTATTTTATAATCTATGGTAGTTTCTAACACATTGAAAGAAATCGTATGCAAAGAGATACAATTAATTTTATTTTTTTGAGATTTTGAGTTTTTGTCGCTTAAGC
Organism: Ceraclea dissimilis; assembly: GCA_963576895.1. Classification (NCBI taxonomy): domain Eukaryota; kingdom Metazoa; phylum Arthropoda; class Insecta; order Trichoptera; family Leptoceridae; genus Ceraclea; species Ceraclea dissimilis. Next base: position 1,826,052 of record OY756365.1, read on the forward strand.
ATATTTCTCTTTTGTTTTTATTGGGATTTTTTCATGTTGAGCAATATTCTTATGGGTTTTTGTCCGGTCACGATTAGCTAGATATGCCTATCCATGTACGATACATTTGGCCCTTTGCATCTGCCAAAATGGTCGACATAATGTTGGTAATTAGACGTACCTATACTAATGTTCAAACTATCCCTATGGCGTCACAATTTAATATGAAACATCGACGAATTTTCTATATTAGGACGTAGTTTAATAACATGAAGCATTCATCTAACTATCTATGCCCTCACGCCGCGTCCCTTCTGGGGTAGGCAGAGAGGACAGATTGCCAGACTGTCCTATCCTTACACACACTCCGTCACATTCATCCAATTTGTCACACACGCCTCCAATTTCTTTTACTCAAAACGTGTCTATCTTGGGGGACATGATCGGTTCAGATCAGGGTCGGATAGCCGCGCTCCTACACCCAAATATATATTTTTAATCGTCCTGTCATCATTCATTCTTTCAACATTACCAAAACATCTTAATTTATTGCCTCTATCATTCTAGTCACAACACAACAGTCGTCTTGTAGTCACTCATTTCTCTAATAACCTCATTCCTCCTCTAAAAAGGCAGTTATGTCAACAGATATACTCGTACACTGAAAGTGCATCCTTTTCTGTATATCCGTTGAGACTGAAAATATTTTCTGAGATACTATTCCCAGAGGAGCGGCTTCCGTTAAAAGCTCTGGAAGCCGACGGTGCAGGGAGAAGACCGGTGGGCCGCCCCAGAAATAGCTGGCAGAAGCAGGTGACGAAGTTGTGTGAGGAGCAGTGGCGAAGGGTGGATTGCTGCAGAAGCGAAGCCGGGGCTAATATTTCTTATGGGATTCCGTCAGATTAGACACTATTATACCTATCATTTTTTCCAAAAGGTAATTCGATAGGAATCGTGTTCTTAGGTAGCTTTGCGCCTGGTGAGGAGAGACTGCGGTTGGACTGGCCAGAGGTCTTGGGAGCTGCAAGTGACAGGGGTCTCTGGTGAAGATACACAGATGCTTTGAGCCCCCGACTCAACCAAGGATAGAAGGGGAAGAAGATGTGTGTATGTACATAATATGTTTGTATGTAGGTACTATTCCCATAGTAGCTAAACTAATATGAAAAAGATGAAGTCATAGTTGGTACCTAGTAGTAGTACTACAAGTAAATACTAGTGAAAGACATTAAGATTTTTGCTGGCGCCTCGCCAAGTTCCAATGGATCGAATCAAGCGGAATATAATAATTAGAAGAACTTATTATTATTGCTGCAATCAATAATGTATAAAAAATATTATTAAAAATGGTTCTTGTTTCACAATAAACTATTTTATTGCAATGAATATACTTAGTTGGTAGAGAAATTGTATTACGTATTTTAATTACAGTTTTCCATACAATATTATAACATTTTTTGCGAATCTAATTATTTCATCGACCATCTATACGTTAGTATTTTGATGTATGCAAAATGTCACGTGCGTAGAACTAGTATGGAACATAGTTAATTTTCCTATATTGTTGACACAACAAAAATACCCAAATACCTAAAAAGACTTTTCTGCACATTTAGTAAGCTAATAAAGTTCGTCATAGACCGTATCGTCAACACTGAGATATGAACCCGCTACCTCATGATTGGAAGTCAGTACTTCAACCAACTGCACCAACCATGTGAATATGAGCAACATAAATAACATTCATTCAAAACTCTACAAAAAAAAGTATCGAAAATATTCTGCCTAAAGTAATATTTACCTATTAGGTAGAATAATTTACGTAAATGTAGAGAGAGAGGGGGGGGCGGGGGGGGGGGGTAGTAAAGACAGACAGACGTATTAATCACGTCCAGGTTTCAGTTCGTTTAGGCTATTGATTTTAAGTCTTAAACGTCTTCTCTCAGTTTTTGAGGGTTTCCAAACACAACGAGAGGGCAGTATTTGGGGGAGGACAATCGGTGCCGTAGTAGGGGTGGAAAATATCCTCCTCTATAGCTGAGGTTCACAAACTTTTTTGTCTCGTAGACTACTTTACAAGTTTTTTTTACTTTCGGTAAACCCCACTCATTTTTTTCTGATCGATGTTAACACACCAATGCTGGATTTCACCATCTTCTTAGGTGAGGAATAGCGGAGATAGGAGCCACTTATCATTATTTTTCACACAAAATGTGTGCTAGATGGCTACTATCTCCACTATTCCTCACCTAATAAATTGATGAAATCCAGCACAAATCGTTTATACGCCTTACAGCAACATAGACGCCGTTCTTCTGCGGTACTTTTTCCATAAAACTATAATTATTTTAGTAAGATGTTGTCTTCATGGAAAAGATCTTGGAAAACCGGACAAAGGACGATCCAGTTTTTTCGAATGGACATCAATAAGTTCAACGCGATCAATTGTATAGGTTTATCAGCTGAAAAGAGCTGCGGGAGACAAAGAGGAGTGGAGAACAAGATGTAGGAATTTGCTGCAAACCAATCCGCAGATCGATCATTTTTCCGTAAAATAAAATTCGTCTATTAATAAACACTGTTTTGAACTACTTTTTTTTTTAATTTTTAGGCATTTCACCCATAAAGAACGAGTGATCTTTGAACTACTTACGTAAGGATATTTTTTATATTTCCTTAAGGGAAAATATCACTCCTTAGAGCTCATTATCCTCAAGAATCTTGCCTGCGGCGCAAATTGTTATTCCGCATAAAAATAATATGTTAATATTTTATAGGGGGAAAAGGGGCAAAAATTAAAAAAAAAATACCGGTTTTTTCGTCCAACATATCTGGCATTAGACCACTTTGGGAACGGCTGCTCTATAGGTAGGCACTCTTCCTATTAGGAGAATGGTAACTCGGAATTTATTTTACTGTTATAATCGAGAGCAAATAATGATTATAGATTTAGAGTGGGTACCCACCTTTACTTATTCTTCATACATTTATTATTCATTCAACCGTTTTACATTTTATTTACAAAAATGGATTTGGACCAATTTCCTATAGGTACTTAATTATTAATTTGCTTTAGGTTCTTTTTCTATTCGATACCTACAACATATATTTTCGGGTTGATCATAACTCGCGCCAACTGAATATACATATAGACATAATCATGTGGCAAAAAAATCGCCGAACAAAATAGTTTTAACATTTGAACACCCAGGTGTCGCAGTATAAATAAAAAAACTATTTGGATTCTTAAAATCGCTAATGAATAATAAAAAAAAAGATTTACCGGAAAAAATATACATAAAAATGCAAAAATCGGTAATTATTAATGCAATATTGTAAGACGATTTCTAAATACTATATGTCAATCATGAATGATAACATGTAGACTATTCTGGCTGATAATACTGAGAAGTGTATTGGAAAGTCATGCCTCCACGATTAAAAATATATTGATAAATATATACCACATTATACAAAAGCTGTTCGTTCTCAAGTAAACATTTTCATTACCTTCAAAGGAAATTGCAAATACGCGAGTACCAAATGACACTATTGTCTCTTGCGTACCTACCTGCTGCTATATTCATACGTTATGCAATCTTTTAATATCACTTTATATAATCATAAAATAACGAGATCGGGTTAGTGATGGAAATATTTTCACAACGTGAATAAATTCGATGTGCGTTTATCGATTCTTTGTGAATTCACAACGAATTGGATTACTTAACTATCAAAAACTTTGGTTTTAATTCAATTTGGTGAAAATTAAAAAAAACGTGCAAAGAAGCGTGTGCTGGGTGGATTACTCAGAGACGAGAAACTTTGGACCACTTGAAAGCCAACACTCGCAAAGCTTTTGCCCGGATATACGGCCTCAGATGCTTGAAAAAGTGTAAAAAATGTGGTTAAAAATTTGGCTTCGTAATACGAGCCAGTGCAGTGTGGCGCACATATGTCCGAAATTATATTTAAACATTAAGAGGCATACGATAATCTTTTAAAAAATGTATTTTCATGAAAATTACTATGATTTTGATGTTTAATTTCATTTTAAAATTGTATACTTTCTAAAAAAACACGCCATATAGCTTCGCTGCCTACTTAATTTTACACAATTATTTTCACAATGTGTGCCTTGGTAAATAATTCACTTACATATTATTTTAACAAAGCTCAGGTTTGATTATTTATCGAACTTGAAATCGATGGACGAATTGGCCCAGCTTTTCAATAGATACCTAACAAATACTAAGGTATTCTACTTTACGTTACGTAAGTACGGTTTACGTGAGTTTCGTGTACCAATCATTCCAAGCGCGATGTTACCTAAGAATCAGACTCACAACGAGTTACATTTTGATATAAATTAAAAGACCTGCAATAAAATTGAGCATACCGAATGTCAATCCATATCAAGTCTATGTCTATCATAAAAAAATGTTCGATAAGGTGAAATTATTGGACTACACGTACGTAGGTATCTCTGGCACGCTGCATTGTCTTGTTTTTGTTGTTATATGTATTGACTAGCAAATAAAGATTTATTTATTAACCTTTAATATTTATTTATTTAAAAGTCAAGGAAGTAATTAAAATACGAAAATTTTCAAAATAATCTAGCAATAAGAAGCCATGACAATTGTTCACTGGGGCGAGCTTATCTCAATACAGTGATCTTTTCAATCGAAGCCCAAACATATTTGAGGATTTTATTTTGATTTGAATCATCAAATTGCACAATAAAATGTTATAAAAAATAAACTTGTGCGATTGTGTTCGGTGGGTTTTTTAAGGGGAAGCCTATCGGGAGGAGGTATGGAGGCAACTCGCTCTGCTACGAGTTCACTACAAGAATAAATCAACATTCGCCACTGCTTCCTGTTATACAGGTAGACAGATTGTACCACAGACAGCATTATCATAATACACAGGAACGTGAGTAATTTGTATAATGATTTCCTTTACTTTACCGTTCCCCATATTATTATCATGAAATCCCTATGTATTTACCCATAAGGTATTTTAATAAATTCGTCTGATTATAATATTACTGAACTAAAAATAAAAATTATTACAGAGCTGGGAATTACGTTTTCTATTTATAATTTTGAGCATGCAGCTTAAGCTGATGACCCCAAATTATAGGTAATAGCCTGCGTTTTTGATAGGGTCCTAAATGTAAAAAAAACTACTTACGAAATAAAGCACCACCAGCTGTCAATTTAGACTTTTTTTTTCGTCGTTATTATGTAAGCCTTGACATACAAATAACATCACCATGATAACCTCACTCTTAACGTGACGTCACCTTTTCTCGGAGTCTACGGAATATATTTTTTCCCCACACATTTTTTTTTTCAATATTTTGTGACGTCATCATCGCCAAATGTCACTTATTGTCATGTCTATTTTTTCGTGTTGGCGACACGAATTGCTGAATATCCAATCGGCTTGGAAATTTCATCCAAATTTTTTTCTCGTCATTTGCGATCAACTTCGTGGTCTCGCATTTAATGTTGCCGAAACGCTCGACATCGCTTCATCAATTGTCTTATGTTGATCAATACGAGTTGCCAGTTGGGCAATTATTGCTCGAAAAATCGTCCGTGTAAGAACGCCTTTAGGAAATACATGTAAAGAAGTAAGTAATACGGACTGCCCAAAATAGCTTTGTTTGTTGGTGCTTTGTAATCTCCCTGTGTTATCTGAAGGAACATAAGAGGGCGAATTAATAGTAATACACCATACTGACGTAGATATGACGTAGGTACTACCGTAAAATGAACGTAAACTGGAGTACTACGAGTATATATATTTATAGACTTTTTAAGAATCGATTTCTTTGACAGTTACGTCAATATCGAAGAAACTTTAGGGCGAGAAATTAAGAAAGAATAAAATGGAAAAAAAAACGTATGGAAAAAAGTTCGAAGAAACTTAATAAATGTCAAAACTCAACGAAAGAAAAAAAAAACGTCGAAAATTATAATAATAATAAAAATCGAAGTGGCTGGCTTTGGATTTGTAGTATTTTTTGAATTGATTACGATTCTAACGAATCGAAAAAGTTAATTAAATTTCATTCATCAAAAAAATAACTTAAGGGAGGGGGAGTAGGGGAGGGGGTTAAAGTTTGGAATTTTTTTAAAGATCAACGATTGTCATGAATATTTTTAATCTGTCAATTCGGTGAATAAGAAAAAGCTCAAGTTCAATAACAAGAAAGCGTTTCGAAAGATTTTTTTACAATAATTTTTATTGATCCAATTTAAAGTTATTAACGTCTTCAAGGTAAAGGTCAAGTTTCAAGGCAGGCACTGGGACATCGAAAAGTTGTTGAAATTTTGAGAAAAAAATGTAGACGCAGGTTATAACAACAACGATGACAGATGAAGTTATATTAATGCGTGGTAAAAAGAATGTTACAGGTCGTGTTTGGAAAAAACGTCGCCCACTTTATTCGACCTTTTCGATTTTTTTACTTAATTTCAATAACTATCACACAATGACTATTTTCTTTCTTCATAAAAAGACCTGGGTTTGCATACACAAACCCAAATAGCCTGTATCGCAAAGTGTGGAATACGTCACCAGCACTGGGGTTTGAACCTGGCACCTACTGCTTAAAAACTGCCGCCTCAACCAATCGCGCCAACCATCTACTCACTACTTCTACCAATCATGCAGATCCGTAATAATATTGTTATATCAAACGAAACCGTTACAAACCTAATAAAAAAAGTCCTAATTCAAATACTTTTAGAAAATCAGTATTTAGTAAGTAGACTATGAAAATTTTCCAGCCAATTTGAGCGATTCTTCTGAAAAGAGATTCTAACAAGGACCCCATGTAATAACATTTGAGTACTACACTGAGATAATAATCCTTTACCGAAAATTATTGTACCGAAATTCCTGTCTTTTTACTGCCAAGTCCTTTCATTCAAAATTATATTATTAGACGTAACAAAAAATGTAGCTTAGAAAGCTAAGGTTAAACACACAGCGTTGAGCTTTTAAAAAATGATGAAAAATTATATTTTTTCGTATCACGCCGCGTTTCTTTTGGGGTAGGAAGAGTGAATAGAATCCCAGACTTCTCTATCCCTACCAGGCGTGCAGCTACCTAAGAACACGATTCCCATCGAGCTACCTTTTGGAAAAAAATATTGGTATAACAGTGTCTAATTGGATGTAATCCCATAAGAAATGTTAGCCTCGGCTTCCCTTCTGTAGAAATTTACCCTTCGCCACTGATCCCTACACACAATTTGCTTCCGTCACATTCATGTAATTCGTCATACATCTACAGTGTGTCGGAAGCGATGAGTGTGTGCAAGAATAGGGTGTTCTGGCGTTCTGTCCTCTCTGCCTTTCGCGTAAGGGACGAGGTGTTAGGGAGAGATAGATAAAGTGGTGAACTCAGCATAATATGAGTATTGAAAATCACCATAAAGTTCATGAAATAACCAAATTGCTCTGCAGATCGGAGAGTTTGTACTGATGTAGGTTAGGTACAGTACGTTGGGGTACGTAGGTACACTTTACTGTCACAGAGACATTCTAGTTTTTAGTAAAATAGGTACCCTTATTATTACATTCCAGTTTCTGAAAGTTAAGTTGGGTTTGTGTTTTATTGGGGCGGGAAGCTAAGCGCTGTAGTACTTTTAAATACTAAAGGGTCTTCAGTACGTGATAAATTAAACCGTATTATATTCACGACCCCGTACAGGGGTACCAACCCAAACATTATACCATATTTTCTCAGACGTGTTACACCTTTTTGGTTCAAAAACGACGAGACTACTTATAATTTTGTCTATTCAATTATTCAACAATGAAATACGAAAACGCAATATAATACGCAAAGAGAACAGACATTCCTATCCTTACAAACACTTCTTGCAAATCACATTCATGCAAATCGTACACACTCTACGATTTTTTTTACTCACGTCTTTGAGAATCTGGTCGACATGGTCAGGCTACCCTTTCTTTCTCTCGTGTATATTTTCTTTGTTATCCTTTCACCATTCATCCTCTCTACATGTCTCAACCATCCTACCTAGTTCACTTTCATTCTAGTCACAACATCCGTTTCAAATTAATTCAACTCTCTGATCTTTTAATTTCTCATCGTATCATTCAACCTTCTAAGAAGAATTGTGGAAGATTCTGGCCATTCCTTTAAGGAACAGGGTACCGAACATTCATATTAAAGAGAAAACGAAAGTAAGCGATGTAGCGGAAAGGGTCGCCAGCTTTAAATGAAGCTGGGATCTCAATGGACTAAAAATATAATGGAATAGTGACCAAAAACAAGCCGAATAAGCGTCAGTAGACCCCAGGCAAGGTGGTCTGATGATATGAGGAAGAGTGCCGGAAATGGATGGATGCAGTGTGCAGATAGGACCTAAGTGGCTGCAAGAGATACTGATGTCTTTGTCAATTTTGATTGCTTTGGGTATCTATCTATATTATTTTAGTTGAATGTAGTAGTGTGTAGATCCTTTCAGTGAGAGTTTCCTCCAGGGAACATAGTAGTTTCGGGAGGGGACTGGATGATATAGGAGCTGAAGCTGCTGAAACATCCAGGGGTGGAGGTGGGTTTACCCTTAATGGTTGACAGTCCCTGACTAACGCGATAGTAATAACGTCGTAATAATAATTATCATAAAACACCGACTTATATACGAGTGTGGATGTTGTTATTTTCAAAAGGTCTGGCCTTTGTTGAATTTTTCATAAATTCATTTTTAATCAATGGATTAATTAAGGAGACCGGCTTATAATGATACTAGGTACTCTAAATAATATTTTATTCATCGTAAAGTATGGTCCCGTAATGAATAATAATCATTCGGCGGTTAGCTGGATGAAAAATTAATGTTTTTCTAAATATAAGGGATGAATTTACAACGTAGGACCTAAAATAAAATCCTTAAATAGAACGCCTTTTTACTCATATTATTATGAATGGTGAAATGACAAATTAAAACTAAAACGATGACATCAATTCAATATAGAATGATATCATAATACACGTTATATAAGATTATTTTTATGAAAAAACATCGGAATTTTCAACAGCTCTTTCTCAACAGATATACAGCAATAAATGGTCTTTCTATCAGGCTTATGACTGAAAGTCCATCCTTGCTGTTTATCTGTTGAGATAACTACCTACTTGTTACGCGTTAAATAGCCGAAATTGTAAGAAAATTGCAGTTTTCCTGCGCCAGTTTATTGAAATAAACCCAAATACATCTTTGTATATTTCACAGTAAGCTTTAAAAGACTGTGTCGTGAAGTGGAGTCAGTCGGCATCGGGGATCGAACCCGCTCCCACTGGATTAACAGTCGAGCGCGTTACCAACCAGGCTACCGACCACTGTTGTTGTTATTGTTTTCATAGAACAAATTTTAATGTAATCTTATCAAAATAATGCAAATTATCTCATGGTCTTCAAGTTTGAAACTCTTTTTAAGGGCATGGCACCAGGAATGACGTCACAGTCTTTTCCCACGGCATTAAGGTTCAAAATTGCGTGACAATCGCATGATAAAATGGTAAAAATAGCGTTTTTTCCATTTTTTGGGGTTAATTTTGCGTCTATCAAAAAACTTTTACGGCTATTCCCTAGGTTTTAATGCATATTATCAGTACAAAAATATAATTTTACTCCGCGACTTTCGAGAAACGAGTTTCCGTCTTTCGGAAAAAAGATCAGAGGTGTTGTTAAATTATTTTTTTGAGAAATCTATAGAAGATATAAAAAATCTTTTACGGTTAATTCCTAGATAAATGTTCAATGAATCTACCCTATTTTGTCCCAAAGCATATTTAGTAACGGTTGTCGAGATAGAAGGTCTCCCGTTTTTAGAAATGTCGGAATGCACACTCTTAATGAGTCAAAACAAAAAAAAAATGTGCCAAGTTCATGGATGTTATAATCATAGCATTTTATTAAAAAAAATATGAGTCTAATAAAGCGAACAAAACACTGTAGCAGCACCTAATACAAACCAGAGGGGTGTAGTATTAGAAAAGCTTGCGGTCTACTTCAACGTTACGTACACTCGCTGGAAGACTGCCAAGAACTTAAAGAATGAGGAGAACCCATCGATGCGTTTTGGAGGATGGAGAAGTCTCCTAGATCAGCTTCTTTACGACGGAAGGTGGAGACGAGAGACTGGGAGACTGGAAGAGGAAGAGGTTATTATTATGAGAGTAGCATATCTACTTTATGAGTCTTGTGAACTTGAAATATTTGTAATGGTTGTTTGGGAAAGTTTTCATGGGTCGATAGTATTATTAAACCTAATTGAATAGCGACTTATTGCATCGAAATATTGAAGTTGATGCAGTGTATGTAAAATGTATAGATGAAATAATAGTAATATTGTCTATGTCTCGAGGACACATCGGATGTTACTAAGGCTAACTAAGGTCGTTAGTCCGTCATCTATGGCACACGGAACAGACCATAAGAGTGAGGCGTTCCGGTATGAACGTGTGTTTTGATGAACTGAAGTGGATACATGTATATCCCTGAAGTGGATACATGTATATATGTAATTTAGTTTCAAGCTGGATTTTGGAAGTAATTTTCCTGTGATTATGAATCAGCTAAGACTGGCTTCAGTGATCACTATAGGCCCAGGATGACGTTCACTAATTATGAAATTAAAGCAAAACTACCCATTTTTGTTTACCCATTCTGAATTGTCAGTATTTTATGCACATTAGGTAAATGGTTACCAGGTGGTGTCCTTGGAACTAAAAACTCTGTAGCAAAAAAACAGGCTTCTTTGACAATTATTAATAGTCATCCATACAAAAAGGCGACACTTAACAAAGGGTACCTTTGAACTCAAATTAATAAAAACTATAATAATTTATTTGACAAAGTACCGACGCGACGTATTAATTATGGTAAAACTTACTTTAGTTGTTCGTAGTAATAAATCGATAGTATCAAAAGCCATTGTTTGACAATAAAGTTTAGAATATATATTCTTAGGTACTAAACCTTAAATAGAATTTTGAACAATGTTATAATAATATAATATTACACTTTCAGCGCCCCCAGATGTGAAGCACCCCGGGCATTGTTTTCTCACTAAAGAGTAACAATAGTTTTTACACTGTAACACAGTTTTGCGGCTAAACATTATCAAATTTAAATTATCTTTTACGAGCAATAAACATATTATGAAACAGGGTAAAATTAACAAAGTTTTAGAATCTTTATATACCGTATGGCGTTGGAGAGACCAGAGTCAGAGAATAGGTTCGTGAGAGCTCAGGTATTGGATTGCCTCAGGAGACAAGTTATAGATTTGTTCCATTTTGCCGCTGAACCTAGTTAACCGACATTCTGATTTTAAACATGAAAATGTTTCTCCGGCACTCCAAGAACAACGTGGCTTGGTTATGTGTTTTGAGTAAAAGAAATCGTAAATTATATATTAAGAATTGCATGAATGTAGCGGAAGCGAGAGAAATATGTGGAAAAAAAGTAAATTTTAGCGATATGTTCTCTTTGCATCCCCTGCAAGAGATGCGACGTAAGGGGATATAATAGAATATAATAAAAGAATATTTAAAAATTTCTACAAGGTGTACTAAACGGCTAGATCGATGGACGGAGGGCATCCTCGCCGAGAGTTTCTAAGGAAAAGCTGCCATAATATAGCTCTATCCTATTGGACCTCCAATACATATTTGAAGAGGACCGCTGAGGACTGAATGAAGTAGGGAAAGAGATTTAAAACGTTGACGTTGTTTCCTACCGATCCCCAGAGTTGAAACAAAATATAGACTTGTTGTTTCGAATGCGTGGATAGACGCAGTTACGTTTTTTAATACATAATTTGTTTCGCTTAACGCAATCTCAGTAATCCCTATCGCACGTACTGGGTTCTCCTGTAGCTACTACTAACGACAACTGCTGTTGTTTTGAAGTGTGCGTAGGCCGGCTTAAGGAGGGGTTGCGTTTATCCACTTGTGTCACGGATGTAATTATGTGGTAAAGTTGTAACTAGATCCGGCCCATGCTAATGCATTGTTATACACTGTATATAAGTGAAATAATATGTACATTACCCTTCTGCGCTCGTTTTTAAAGTGATGAAAAATTGGCATCAAAATATTTATCACAAAAAGTTTAGGATTTTTTTCGCAATTTTCATCCCTGCCATCATTAATTTTCCCAGTTATGGGGTAACCAATGACAGTGATATAGACCTGTGCTAGGATATGGGCATTGAATCGTATATAGAGTTGAAAATAACCACACATGACAGCGATGAGTAGAGATGGAAAAATGAGACTTTGCTGCAAACAAATCGTAACGATTGAAAACGGAGAAGAAGAATGACAAATAATATTACTATAATTCACCATTCATCCAGCCAAGTCCATACACACGTAGAGGTTGACAGTGAGAGGTGTAAGGGTGTGTTCTATTTTAAAAAAGTATAAAGGATACAGTATGTACCGATGTGTATATCGATAACGTTTCCTTGTTGTATCCTGAGCAGGGACACTCTGAATAGATTTTATGTAGATACGTTTATATTGTTGGACTTTTTGACTTCCTTGTGTTCTCGTTAGCAACGTTCTAGGACATAGATTAGTTTTAACTCATCGTAATTTCGAATGAAGTTTAAAGGAAGAAATCCAAAAAAGCTTTTTTGAAAAACATGTCCCCTTAAAAATTGTAACAAAATAATGTGTAAGGTAAGTCATGTTTTTTCAGGTTTATGTGTCTAAAAATAACTTATCTATCACCTGAAATCTGAGTCATTTCAAATCAAGTAGAAATGACAAAAAATGGGGTCAAATAGAAACATTAATAACTTCACATCGTAAACTTTCTAATCAGGCTCTTTTAGGTCAGTCTGAAAGACTGATTTGATGATAAGTTTGCGGAAATTCCGGACATAAAAAATATTATATGACCATTATAAATAATACTATCTGCCATACGAAATATTTCTGAAAGCGTATGACACGTAGAGGTAAATGCGAATATTTGAAATGTCATTCGGTTCACGATGCTCCAAGCAACTTCTCAACGTAATAGTATACCTAGTATAGATAATATAGTGCTGGAATAAAAGTTATTAAGCTTAGATAGTTTGCGAATTTGGAGAGAATGGATGAGTGAAAGAAGAATGATAATATACTTGAGTGAAATAAGACGTGTGAGAAGCGCAGTCGTCAGAGACTGACCTCGACCGATCATCTCAACTGGATCCTCAAGAACGGACGTGTTTTGAGTAAAAGAAATCGGAGAGAATACGTGAATGTGTCGGAAGTAAGGGGTCTGCCTAAGAATAGGGCAGTTTGGGTTTCCGTATTCCGCAAAAAATATGCAACGTAAGAGGATAGAAAGATAGATTTTTATGATTGACATCAGGCTAAAAAACTTGTTTTCCATAAATTTGAAAAGTAGACATAAATTTAATAAAAAATTACAGACCTACGTACATGTTTTTATGTTCCTTTTAAAGACGGCATTAGTTAATAACAGTAAAAGTCGGTTAGTCTTTATTAATGAGTAAATGAAAGATAAAATTTTAATTAATTAACACAAAAATTTCAGTACATTAAATGTATTCAAAATAATGAGTAAATATTACTTTCATTTTAAAGACAGGATAGAGATAATCGTAAAGGACACAATACGATGTCAAGTTGAAGGAAAGGAGATATAATTCCTGGTTTCAATGAAATACAGCCTACAACCCCCTCCCCTCCCCTGCTCACCCCTCCCTGACTACCCACTAATAAACTCTGTTTCATGATTATGAAGAAGAGATAAGCTTAAATAAAGTTTCACCTTAAATATTATTATTATTATTAGTATTATGAAAGCCCTAGTATATGAAAGCTCTACTTCAACATAATGAAGAATGATACTAAAATTCAAAGCTTTTATTTTTTAGAGGTACGTATTATTATTTACGTTAATTTTTAACGGCCGTTAGATAATATTAGTAGGTATTATTAATTCGGCCTCAATTCATTATTTCTAATACGTTTTTTTTTAACTTTGGTAAATAAGCATATTTTTTTTGTCTTTTGAATTTATGTAATTTTATGGATATCTCAAAATTGATTTCCATCATAATTATCACATTTTTCACAAAAAAAATACTTAAGCGGATTTTTGTCACCATATTTTCTTCTCTTCAAATATTCAAGTGGTAAAAACCGCTACATAAAGTGGCCACAAAGGGGGAAAAAGTTGTCAAAATTTGTAATTTTTGTCATTTTTTCAAGCTCTCTACTAAACTTAACAATTTATTTTATTTACTAACATATTTTCATGTGGAAAGCATGTTCAACATATTGGGATATAAAAAATATGAATAAGTCGTTACTGGGTGATACACTTCAAAACATGAAAAAAAATTAAAGTGGTCACAAACCAGTCTCTTGCCCTAATCATATTAAGTAAAGGTATCTTATTTAAGATTTAAAATTTAGCATGTGAATGCAAAAAGGTGTTTTATGCAATAAATGTATTTTAAACTGAATTTTGCAGTTTATTTCTAAAACATTTTCAGGGTTTTGATTTTTTTTTAGTACAAAGGTAAGGTAAAGGTCGACCCGTCAAGTTGGACAGTGGATTGCATTTGTGATTAAAATTATAATCTGATGGCGGAGCGTGTCAGAGCGCCATTATTGGGGAGTATTTGTAAAAAGGTCGGCCAATAAGGCGAATGAACTCATTTCGGTTTGGAAATTAAAGACGATCTTGAGGAGCAACCGAAAGTGATGAAAATGGATACATCGATTATCGATGAACAAGTCAAGGAATCGATTTAATAGAACAGAACAGACTCTATAATGTACAGCATTCCAGCAGGTGTCGAGTGATATAGCCATGAATACATGCAATAATTCACAGCAGGTAGGTTCTGTGCGATAGGAATATTTGTACCTATATGAACTAAAATTTAAACAATTGTATGAATGAACATAATGTATGACTTCTTTGTTGTACAAGACTTCTGCGCTACTGGTTATAAGTTATTGCTTAGAAATTAAACCTGTCACAGGTTGGTTTCATCATTGTTTATACTTATAAAAAGTTTTTAAACAAACGAATCGATGGTTTGGGGGTCTACACACTATTAAAAAAATCGACGTTTTAAAAATGTTTGACACAATTCGATGTTCTTTTTCCAGGAGTCTTGCACTCTCTGAATCTTGCTGATGAATACAGAAGGCATTTACAGTTTGACTGCTGGAAATGGTAACCGAACACGCGATACGATTGCGGAACACAGGGCAATTTGAAAAATCTATATAGATATCAGCAAAGTGTTACTAGGTATAGATAAAGTACCCTAATCAATACGTTACAATATTACTGTAAGTAAGTATGTTAATAAATGTAGGTACAGTTTTGATAGAGAATATCTGGACAAGACTACATTTCCATGGTTGACGCAGTTGGTTACAAGACGGAACACCTAAGCGTGGGGTGTCAGGATCACAGTGCATTTCACAATACTTAAAGGTTTTATTATTACTGTAAGTATTTAACCGCAGAAGGTCAGGAGTAACAGATGTGGTTGAATGAGTGGCTAAGTGGTCTTTGGCGGGACATGTTGCGAGACTCCATCACGACCAAAGATGGACAAAGAGGGTAGTGGAATGGAGACCTCGCGAATATAAGGGAGGGAGGGAGGCGAGGGAGACTCCCCATGAGATGGTCAGATGACATTAAACATGTTGCTTTTGATTGTTTGCAGAGGGCGCAAGATAGAGATATATGGAGGAGTACGTGGGAGGCCTATGTTCAGCAGTGGACAGAGATGGCTGGATAAGTAAGTAAGTAAATATGTAAATAAATGTTGGTACAGTTTTGATAGTGAATATCTGGACTAGAGTATATTTCCATGGTTGGCGCAGTTGGTTAGAGCACGGAATACCCAACTTTAAGGAATAGCAGAGTAGGCGGGACATGTGGCAAGACAGGACAGTGTCAGATGGGCACCTAAAATCCTGAAGTGAAAACAAGCGTATAGGAAGATCACAGAAAATGTGGATATATGACATTGTCCAGCTTACTGGTCGTAGATGGCAGCAGATAGCCCGAGACAGAAGACAGTGGAAGAGTTTGTAACATATTTTGGTTGTCTAATAAGGGGTGATAAATGAGCCAGACTCCAGCTCTCCATAAAAAGGAAGATAGAGGGTCGTCGAAGGGTTCGAATGAGGCACCTTTCCTGGTTTTGAAACATTCGAGAATGGATCGAAGTCTGAATTTTGAGAGGGGCGGTTTTGCATGCCCACGACGTAGACGCTTTCTCCCAAGTGATCGCCATCGTCGGGAGATTCGACAGGACACGTGAAGAGGAAGAAGAAGCAGAAACTCAAAAATGAATGTCGCCAAGTACAGCTTGCTAGTATGATAGTACCACAATAACAATAATAATATAAAATACGTAACGATCAGAATATAACACATCGTAATGTTAGTTATTTAGGGAAGACATTTTGTTACCTCACGAAGGATGATTTCTTACTGTCACGATATACGGAACTCCTAAACTATGGAGGGAGTTGGGGAAATTTGTATCTAGACAAGACAAAAAATTGGCGATTTTGAAATATATGGAGTACAGGGATATTATAAAAAGAGTTCTAAATGATAGTTCACAAATGGGAAGAATTGTGTAAAATGGTGTTTATAGGTTCACACACACTAAGAGGACGAGTACATTAGTTCAAAATCGCATGCACAATCAAAGATTCAAATTTTAGAAATAGGTTTTTTTACGTTTTACAGGGAATATTTACCTTTATTCTAAAATGGTTTATGGAAACTCACAAGATAGGTATTACCTATCACGAGAAATGTTTTATCTGTGCGATTTATGGGATGGAAGAAAGATATTTTATTAGAAAAAAAATACATAAGTGTTTTTATTTTTTTTAAACAATCTAGGTATATACAAGATCTGTTAGAGTAATTCAATAGTAGAGGAAGGTTAAATATATCTACCTTATTTTTTTACAAAGCGTTTTATTAATATATACGAGCTATTTGTTCCGAAAAATACCCTTTTTGGCCACATTCTTTCTCTAAAAAAGTGGTATTCAACTTACCCCAGTTGCCTCTAATATCTAATACGTAGAATATCTACATAAAATTTCCCATAGAAAACTGATACGTAGTTGAATAAAAAAATAGTAAGTAAGAACCTATTTTAGTTACAAGTTATATTATAAAGCAGGTACGTCACAGTAGAAGTCGTTGCGAAAAAAAATATGAAAGAAACATAAAATAAAATAAAACTACAGTAGTAATAATATGTAATAACTCCGTGAAATATACTGCTTTCGTACCACGCCGTGCTCAAACTATTATATTTTATATTATTATAAACTTATATAATTCTGGTGGAAATCGGGTAACAATGTAACGCAAGGCCGTGTGGCAACCTTTGCAAGTTGTTCGAATATATACGTAATTTAAAACACGTATGTCTTCGGGCTATACCTACTAATAGATAATTGTCTAACACATATCCGTAAAACGTCATATTTTGGCCATGTCCTTAGAGGAGAAAAATACTCCATTCTCCAGGTCGTTATGAAGGGGAAGATAGAAGGCCGTGGAGGGGTCGAAAGGGAGCAGCTTTTATCCTGGTTTTCAAAACATTCGGCAATGGACTGGAATCAGGACTGTAGAGGAGCTGTTTCGCACTGCCCATCAGATCGTCAAAGTCGGGGGGACCCGACAGGACACATAGAGAATAAGAAGTCGAAATGTGTTTGGTGAATACTACTTTTCTCAGCCCTTGGTATTCATAAACTTTGTACAAGCTTACTAAATGTTGAGAGCAACCATCGATAGATGCCGAGCTCCTTCAATTAAATTTGCACATTTTAATTAATTATAAATTGAAAGGGTAAATATGTTAGTACACAATGTTATTATGTAGAATAGAAAATAGTACGCTAAATAAAAAAAAATATTTACCATAAGAATTAACGTACAATCATTTTACGTGTAAGGATATATAGGATCTGATCTCTCTGCTTACCTCGCAAAAGGCGTAATTTTTGACGGGTTACAGCTAGTTATATCGTAATAAAATATTATTAACCTAAACAGTGCAGTACCTACTTTATAATAGTTTTATTGTGCGAAACAAGTGACAGACAGACATAAAAAATAATAATGAACCCAACATACCCGTAACAATAAACATTTAGATAAATTAACCCCTAATACCCGGAATAGGTCGAGATTGTTGAGGTACCAAATGTTTTTTTATTTTATCCTAATGCCTCCGCCAGACGCGCGTGAGCCACCACGAGGCAATTGTGTTCAAATGTAAAATGGTGAGTAAAATGGTGTCAACGGTCGGTTTCGTACACTTCAAGACAAACATTCCATCCACACGCCTTTTTACTCATATACACAATTGACGGAGGCGTAAGGCAATGCAGACACCATAGTAAGGTGTTAAGGCGTAATTCTTCTCAGGCAACACTGAACAGCATGTCGCATACTATTTGTTTCCTAGTGTGGGCGACAATGTGCCGCGAATTTCAACATGATTAAACAGTAGGTACCTACTACAGTTTTAAACTGTCACTTAAAGCAAATATGTGTGAAAAATTTCAAGGTTCTTGAATAATAGGAAATTGATATATTTTGAAGATGAAAATGTAGACGCAGACAACAACGACAGATGAAGACAAACTGTCGGAGGGGTGCATTGTCGAGAGACGAACTCTCGCCCAATCTTCGCATAGATTTTAGGTTTATCATTTTTTCTTGAACCGTAATATGTAGGTATTTAATTTTTTTATAGTCTATAATCTAGTCAGGATTCTGCTGTATCATTACTCAAAATATAGAGTTCGAAAATTCATCAATGTAAAAATGAATCGTGGACATACGCGATTTTATCAAAATATTTTGTTGATTCTTCAAAAAGAATCATGAACTGCCAATACTTGCCTGCTTACCAGGCGTTACCAAACACTAGTACTTTGACATAAAGGTTAGGTTATGTTTCCAAGCACGTGAATTTCTTCTACAAAGAATTAACGTTTGTCATTGACATGAAAAGTTCGACTATAAATTACTCAATATTAGTACAAAACGTATAAAATTAATTGTAATAATAATATTCTAGAACAGTCGCGTTATTCAAAGAGCTTTTTTTTAAACTAAAGCGATAAGCACTTTATCAAAGAAAATAACGTATTTTTTTGTAAGATTAGAATTTCCATTTCACAATCTAAAGTTCGACTTTGTAATAAGCTTAAGTTTAATTTGCTTATTCTTTTAGAAAACAAGCTTATACGATAATTAAGTACATAACAGATATATAATCTAATACATAAAAATGCAAAAATCGGTAATTATTAATACTTGCAATATTGTAAGACGATTTCTACATAAATACTGATCTTTCATGCACAATACTTGTATTTTCAAAAAAAAAATAGGGTTCATGTTCCAGTAATTGTCAATGTCCCAGTAATTGACATTTTCAACTTTAAAGGCAGAAAATAAGAATGCCTTTCTCCATTTGAGACAAGGAAAGACATATATTGATAAAAAAATATCTCCGCGACCTTCGGAAAACGACTTTCTATCTTTCGGAAAAAAGATCAGAGGTGTTTATTCACATTTTTTTTGAGAAATCTATTCAAGATATAAAAAATATTTTACGGTCATTCCCTAGATGAAGATTCAATGTATCTACCCTATTTTTTTCCAAAGCATATTTAGTAACGGTTGTCGAGATCTAAGGTCTAAAGATTTCTTTTTCTTTAGATATATCAATATGCCTACTCTAAAGTTACCGCGTCAAAATATTTAACACATAGCTTATTTCGGTCCCATCTGGTTATACAAAACCTCTCACTACGAAGGATGTGACAGGGTGCCTTCAAGTCATGTTGTGTATACGATATTTCTATATTAATTATTTTACCAATATTATTCCTATAGGTACTTAACACACATTTACTTTAGAGTATGCATACTGACATTGCAAAAATTTCTAAAAACGGGAGACCTTATATCTCGACAACCGTTACTAAATATGCTTTGGAACAAAATAGGGTAGATGCATTGAACATTTATCTAGGGAATAACCGTAAAATATTTTTTATATCTTGTATAGATTTCTCAAAAAAATAATTTAAAGACACCTGTCTGATATTTTTTCCGAAAGACGGAAACTCGTTTCCCGAAAGTCGCAGAGTAAAATTTTTTTTTGGAATGATAATATGCATTGAAATCTAGGGAATAACCGTAAAAGTTTTTTGATGGACGCAAATATTTACTCCAAAAAATGAAAAAAACGCTATTTTTACCATTTTATCATGCGATTTTCAACCTTAATGCCGTGGGAAAAGACTGTGACGTCATTCTTGGTGCCAAGCCCTTAATTATTTTACCAATATTATTCCTATACTTAATACACATTTACTTAATGTAGAAACCCTTCCTTCGTCTGAGTTTCAGCCCTTTATAATATTCATCTCTACTCCTTGACAATGACAGCCAAACAATTGTGTTGTTTTGGAAACGAGACACATGGTGCTCTGATGCCAAAATAAGGGTATTTCAGGACATAAAATTATTATCTTCAGAATTTAAAGACACATTTAGGTTCTCTTAAAACATGGGCAAATTATACAAAAATATCTATTAGTGTAACTAATACCAAAAGAAGACATTTGACTTCCTACGCGGAATTCGATCATTGTGCTATATGCAAGGGGCTATCCTTTATCCAATTTATTGAAAATCGGCGAAGATATACAGATGCTTTGGGCCCCGGACCCAATCAAGGATAGACGGGGAAGAAGATGTATGTATGTATGTATGAAAATCGTAAACAAAGCTTGTTAAAATAATCCATCTATGTCGGAATAGAATTTATGGATACGTTAGTGTGGAGTATGCTGCCTTTAAAAAATATATGAGTTTATTTGCGACCGGTTTCAGTTCTCATATTTGGCATCGTCAAGTGCTTAGCTTATCTTGAAACAAATGTTTTTTTTTTTTTTATCTTGTTGATGGGGCGTAGCTTGGGGCTACTTTGGCATCTCGACCCTTGGGATCTTTTATGCCTTCCCCTCCTTATCCCACTGTGGACTTTAGATAGTTTATTGTGCTACCCCTTGAAATGAAGTCGAACTCTTCTGGTTTGGGGTAACCCATGCCCAGTATTGTTTGTCTTCTTCTTGCAAGAGCGTTACAGTCACATAGGAGATGTTCCATTGACTCCTCACTGATGCCGCAGAATCTACACGTAGGGTCGTCCACAAGTCCCATATTGAACAGTATCTTGTTGACTCCATAGTGTCCTGTGAGTATACCAATTGTTTTTCGGATATACTCTTTTCCGTACTTCCAGATGTTTTGGGTCTGGTTTACGTTTATGTTTGTGATAAACTTTTTTGAGTGTTTTAGTCCTCTTGTGGAGTTCCACTCCCTTGAAAATCTGTCGTTTGCGTTTTTCTTTATTGCATTTTTGACAGATACGTATGGAATTCTTAGGACTGGTTCATGAAACAAATGTTAAAAATGCGACTAATTTATTTATTTATACGCGTAAAATTGTAATGATTTGATAAATAACGTGACCAAACCAAACATTCTTGAATACTACTATTGTATTGATTCCTGGATATGTGTACCGAGAAGGATCATAACAATAATGAAACAATTTATTTTTGCACATTTTAAATGTTTACGTTTTATTTCAATATTGGAAAAAAATCTTGACCAAGTAGACCATATATTATTCTTAATGATAAACGTGTTCAGAGTAAAATTAATCGTAGAGTGTGTATGACAAAATGTTTGAATGTGACTGAAGCACGAAATGTGTGTAAGAATACGAAAGTCTGGCTATCTGTTCTGTCTGCCTACCTCGCAAGAGACGTGAGGAGAAAAACAAATAATAAACGGTATGACACCTCGTTAAACCATTGTATATTAATATGTAGTGGATCCTGTCCCATATTATTGTGTCTCCCTCCTTCACTCATCCTATCTCTGTCTCTCGATGTCAGCCCACAAGTCTCGGACACTTGGGTCCCTTCGGAAGCGTGTTTTAATTTAGCAATATCAATTTTAATTATCTTTACTTCAACCCACCTACCTACTCTGTCCCTATCCCAACTCAGTCTACTTCTTACTCCTATTATTCGTGAATTCGTAGAAATGCCTTTGATTTTATATAAATGTAATGTCAGTTGTGTAAAAATGTAAATGACACTTTTGTCAAAAAGCTCATATGTAAAATTTATACGTCGCAGTAAATAGATACGCTATATGGATTTTGTACCAAACAATGTTAAGAAATTTGCGAATATGTGACTAAATAAAAAAAAATCTAGATTTTTCAATAAAAATGGTTAAAATAGTTCTAGATTGGGTATATTCTTCAATTACTAATTTTGAAAGCCAAAATAGTTACCATATATGTAGTATTTTCTTGAAATATCTAGAATCGTTCAAAAATTTTAGAATATTTATAGATTTGTTCCAGAATAGTTCTATACTAGTCCTATAATAGTTCTGGAATAGTTCTAGAGCTTAATTGTAACCTCAGGAGTGTGTATTTATACCAACAACGAAACAACGGCACCAGGACTTTTTTGTGACAAAAGCATTCCTAATGTTTTTTTTTCCGTTATAATAATGTCGTTAAGAATATCATTACAGGCTCATAATTTTCAATAAATTACGTACGTAGGTTATTTTGTAAGCATAATAATTTATCTAAAAGATAATTCACAAAGGCTGTAACTTTATTTACCTGCAATACCAAAGCAGAAATAATTAATAAGTCGTTTAAAAGTTTGAGAGAGAGTGATCAGAATTATTTTAATTTAATATGAGGTACACTGTGTTTGTCAACTCGCCCACAGTGGACCACATCCCAAGGCCTTTTTCTATACCATGTCGGTTTTCGGTTTTATGAATAAACTATAGGCATTTGATAATACAGGGACTTTGGTATACAAATTAATTCAGTTGGTAATCCTAATCAGACAAAGGCTAAGGCTGTATCAAGGTTGATCGTAACTTTTCAAAATGTAGACAATTGTTAGACAGTGGTAGGTAAATTATTTATATCTTAGTATGTATACAATAAAGCTCTTCTTGTCCGCAACATTTTTGTAATAAAAATACTTAAGTACTTTTTTTAGAGCAGGATTATTGACATTTAAAACTATTTTAAAAAACGGGGGACCTTAGATCTCGTCAACCTTACTAATATGTTTTTGCAAAAAGTAGATACATTGAACGTTTATCTTAGGAATGGCCGTAAAAGATTTTTTATATATCGTATAAATTTTAAAAAATGTGAAAAACACCTCGAATCTTTTTGCGTATCAAAAAAAAAATTGTAATGTTTGAGTTTAAAAAAAAATAAAATCTGTGTTCATCGAACAGATACCTTATCAAATACCGACATCTTTTTACACTTCACAGTAAGCTTGAAAAGCTTGTATCGTGAAACAGAGTAAGTCGGCATCGGGAATCGAACAAGCGTCCACCGGATTAACATTCAAGCTGGTTACCAATCCGACTATCGAACATTTCTGGCGATGACAGTGTAATTTTTTTTCAAATTCACGGCACACATTTTCTGCTTTCGACATAAAAAATAAATATAGCACATCGTTAGCACTGAGATTCGAATAGAGCACCTCTCAATTAGAAGTCCACCCTCCAGCGAACTGAGCCAACTGCGTATAATAAATATACATCTACCTAGAGATTACGATTAATCCAATAAGTCGTCTATAAAATCATTGTTCCCCGTATTACGAAATTCATCCCTTGATTTTACTACTGTTATTAAATCTCGGATTAATGAATTTGTAGTTAAATTTCAGGCCCGTGAAAAGTAGGTAGCAGTTACAACGTAACTGTTACAACATAACTGGTATTTTATAACAGGTAAATAGGTGTTATTATCAATTTATTACTGGATGTAATTAATCAAGTTAGTAGCGAATTTTAGTTAACAGTTACTGCTAGATTAAAGGTTTAATATATATTTCATTATGTAAGGGTCTTTTTGACACTAGATTAATACACATAAAATATACAGGTATAGTTTAGGTTATAGGCTGTTGGTAATTAAACTTTTCTGTCACATTTTAGTAGTCATGGACTTTGACCAAACTCCCTATCTATTTTGAACATCGTGATAGTAAGTTTTTCCGTTTAAAGTAGGAATTGAGAGATTAGAATGAGTAATGAAAAAGTTTGGTACATTATGATCAAAAGAATTGTTACGATTGTGTTTGAGACTCTGGATGCAGCAATTGGGTAATCTTAAGGTTCGCTTACACGAGCAACTAAATTGCTCCACTCCAGGAAATTTTGGTCGAAAATGCGAATCGTTATATATCGCGAAATAATTTATCAATACGATTTGTACGAGCTGCAGTAATTATTGCTCGTGTAAGAGCATCTTAACACTTTAATTTAATTATCTTTCAAAGACGTTCTCAGTATTACCTACAAGTTCTATTATTGCTATGAACAAAAAAGTAATATCTGCCACTCAACCAGGTTCGTCTCCATCGTATTGAGACACAATACCAATTCTTAGCATAAAAAAATGCTAATGCTAAAAAACTGGATTTCAAACTCAGAACCTCGCAACTGACTAACATATTACTAAGCCGTTAAGTAATAAATTGTAATATTTGTCAATTTAATGCAACATTAGGGTACATACTCTTATATAGACCTGTAAGAATTTTGAAGCTTCTAGAATCAGTTTGCATTTCGCTTAACAAACAGATGCACCCGACAATACCAATATATCAAAACATACATAATCTTTTGTTATTGGTAGTAGGTGGGTAGGTTCCTATACATTATTATGTATTTTGAAATTGAAAGAAAACTCAGTGAACTGAAAGACAAGCGAACGATATTGGTGTCCCCTTTAGAACCGAAAAGTACATCATCACAGACGAAAAGGTATTCTTAGCTTCAGTGGAGAGGGATGGAAATAATAATATTAGGTAGATAGATAGAGATGTATGTATAATATTGAAATGTTGAGGAATCGTTGGAAAGGAAAGAGCGGTACGTCAATCGAAATGTTATAGTCATGAAAAGAGATAGAATAAAAAACATGTGTCTATAAAAAAATACGAAACATGTTTGAATATGAATACCATTCAAAACAGAAGAATTATAGTCCTGACGCCTGCGTTTTGGTGAAAAGACACAGAATGGAAAGATAGAGAGGGGGGGGGTCACTATTTAGTATGAAAAAGAATATGAACTTACCGGTAGCGATGAGTCATAAATCAAAAAGTAACTCAATGGAAACCGTATTCTTAAGACCCTTCATCACTGGTACCTTCTTACCATTCACATGCGTTATAATGCTAACGTATGGATGATGGATAAAGTAATTTCGTTTGTAAACTCTATAATGTTGTTCCTTACTTTATTGTCAGTAAATCTGTTGGTCTGGGACTGACAAATGGCGTCTCCACGATTTAAAAAGATATTATTTATTCAAAAGTAAATGCACGAGAAATTTCCTATCTTTGATGTTATAAATACACATACCTCGACACTTTCAGAAGTTTCAGAGGTAGGAGAATTTCGACTCGGTGAACCGGAAAATCGATCAAATTGATTCGATGAATTATTATCAGTGCATTGTATTGTCATATACCTACTACGTTTATATTCTTTTATTACGAAACAAAGATGTCGTAGAACGTAGGTACTACGAGCGTAGATGCCTTCTACGTATGACAACTTAATAAAAAATTTGCGAGCAAAAGATTTTTATGAGACGTAGGTATATGTAGATACGCAGTGAAATTATGTACGTGGAATCGTCTATAATATTTCATAGTATATTGTACGTAGTTGAGTGTTACAAAAACTTATTCGACGTCTAACCTATGACTTTGTAATTTTGTTGATAGTGTTAGTAATTAGATACTAATACTACAAATTTAATAAAATCGTATATGAATTGAGTATTGAACTACTTAGGAACTCTAGACTATTGTGTGGTTCTAGTTGTCATTTTTGTATTGGGAATGACTGGTTTCGGATCATCAGACTATTTTCAAACTGTATGCAATATAAAAAAAAAACAATACTACAGGAATAACTGTCACCAAAAACAACTAAGTGTGAAAAATTGAGTACATGGTTGGCGCAGTTGGTTGAGGTGGCAGTTTCTCAAGCGGGAGGTGCCTGGTTCAAACCCCGGCGCTGGCGATATATTCCATACTTTGGGATACAGGCTTTTTTTAGCCCAGTGCAAGGTGTGCATGAAAGTATTTGGGTTTGTTTATACAAGCCCAGATCCTCTTTTAAAAAATCAAGGTGCTGGGACATTGGAAAATTATAAAAATTTAAAGATGAAAAGGTAGACGGAGACAACGGGAAACGACAGGTGAAGTTGCATAAATGCGTATAATAAATAAATTAATAAATCTTTACTAGCCACAGACCAAATATAAATAACAATTAAATCTTATTAGACACAGAAGTATGCCAAAGTATATTGAAGGAAAATCCCGCGGGCTTAAGGCCCTCCACATCCCCGGGTAGCTCAGGCGCATTAATAGCGACCTCTTTACTCGCACTTCTAGCAAAATATTATTAACAGGTGACCCCAGGGTTAGCCTTAAGGGAACCCCCGGCAAACCCTA
Organism: Ceraclea dissimilis; assembly: GCA_963576895.1. Lineage (NCBI taxonomy): Eukaryota > Metazoa > Arthropoda > Insecta > Trichoptera > Leptoceridae > Ceraclea > Ceraclea dissimilis. Next base: position 1,852,762 of record OY756365.1, read on the forward strand.
CCCCTGAAATACGTACAAAGTATAATAGTAAAACATTATATCGCCTAGGCAAAATTTTCGTCAGTTGTGAAACTTTATGGTATACTTATATTATTATTAGGAACATTACGGGGCGAAATTGTAATACTAATAAATACATAGCATTAATCTTTAATGCTTTGTATTCCCATACACATTTTTACAGGAAAACCTTTTGCTTGTGAAAAACAAACCTTGAAATTATTAAGGGAAATAAATAAACGAGGTAGGGGGGGGGGGGAATGGGAGGGGAACGGGAAGGGAAAAGGAATCCAAATTAGGAATATAACACTTCGGTAAGAAATAATATTAAATATTTACGATTCGGAGGAAAAACGTACAAAAATTATTATATTAATAATTTCTCTAAGGTCTTATGTATTCGGTACTTTCATACCACTACTGTGCGCGCTGGCGAAAATTGGATTAGCAATAATTTTGTTCTTTCATTTTTACCATTCGAGTTTTGCGTAATTGACAAGGAAAAGTGTTTTTATACTTATGGGTACTAGCTGTTACACGCGACTTCATTCGCGCGTCTTTTCGGGACAGAATTTCAGATTATCGAATTTGACAAGATTTGCTTCTTACTCGACATGATAATACGTCTTATTAGTTCTTTTATTTAAATACCCACCTGTTTTTTAGAATCTGGTCGACATATAGAAACATCATTTTTTAAATCGTTCCTTTCTGTTCGTACTCTTTTCATCTCTTCTGATAAAATTTTGGAAAAAACGACCAAACATCCTATACCACGCCTAGATTCCAAAATATTCATCTAAAAATTTCAACCCGATTTTCACCCTCTAAGAGAGGGAGTTTCGAAAATATTTCATTGGTGTAAGATTTCGTACCAAAACTGTTTTTCAAATTCCACTGCTTTACGATTGGCTATGAGTAGAGTCAGGACTTGAAAAACATTAAACGAAGCTGACACCGAGATCATTCGTACATTATTTTTGTCGAATACGACGATACGATAAGGACAGAGGTGTTTTGAGTAAAAGTAATCGTAGAGTGTGAATGACGAATTGCGTAAGCGTGACGAAAGCCCGAAATGTTTCTAAGGATAGGAAGGTCTGGCGATCCGTTATTTCTGCCTACCCCGCAAGGGATGAGGCGTGCGGGGGATAGAATAGAATAGAAAAAAAATACCAGTAAGGACACATGGCTTTATATATATATATATATTTTTTTTTGTTAGGACTCGCAAATTGAGTGGATGTGGGCAAAATTTACACGTAGGTATTCAATGTAAGTGAATCAAATAGAACGAATGTAATATACTTAATATTATTTGGGTTTCGTGTAGTAGGTGGTCGTATTAGTATGAAATTGCTAATACCAACAAGCTCCCGAAAGTGGTCACCGTTGTGTAGAATAATTTTGACAGCGCTGTGTTTTGGGAGATATCATTAAACTTCCAAATATTGTGGATAATAATACTACCACGGGTTAAAACCATCCAACTTGTATTATAATACAAATGGTACAACACTCCGCGTCTAACGTCACTTCGCTTAACGCAATTATCAACGCTCAACACAACACAGTTGTGTTGGTTGTTTTTTATCACACGACCAAGCTTGCTTGCGAAATTTATCACTGCCCAATGTCCAACCTTTAAACATTTTCCTTTGAGGGATGTGATATACTTTTTTTGACCATACGATAAATAAATAATATTAAACTTCGCAACGATTAACCTATTATTATGGTAAAGTCGAGATGATCTGTGGTGTATGGTTATAGTCTACAGGTCGATGTTATGAAACCTAATTTTGTAATAAACATTATCGTTTATTACAAAAACGAAGGAATTTTGATACATAGATATTAAGGCATTGACAAACCTGATACATAAAGTTTAAAGTTCTAACCAACAACACCTACAAATAAGGAGAAAAGAGTAATTGCTGCTTATGTTTTCGTATTTTGAAGAAAGCATTTACGTTTAACAAAAACTAATTATTATACTTATTTTTTGAAAAGTGTTTTTCTCAGCAGTGTGCTATTAAAAAAATATGATTCACAAGATTATATTTAAAACCATTTTTAATTAACTGTGAAAAATGTTTAGATGGAATACACCCAAGTAGGCATTTAACTTTTTTAAAATTTATTTTTACTATAAAAGTTTTACAAAAATATAGTTTACTTCATATTTTGCCTAATCCTAAGGATTTTTGGCTATTTGGCTTTTTGACTACAACAAGGGATCAACGATCAACGTTTTTCAAAACAATTTAAAAGCGGCGTTTCCCTTAGTCGTAATGTATAGAGGATATGTGCGTTGGATACTATGGGATTATATGTTAAATTACGCATTATCCTTCCTGTTAGACGTGCTTAGGTATTGAAACATCAATTAAAATTTAGGTACAATGAAAACATATGTATAAAGCGTGTTGCAGAACCGCAAACATTCATATATTACGGCCGGATAGCTTACATAGAATTACCTAATATACCCCCACATACCTACATTATTTATCCTAATTGTGTTGTTTTGAACGAAACTGAATAAATTACCGAAGTATATAATGGATCACAATTTTGACAAGTAATCGTGAACTATGTTATATTGAAAGACGGTAGCAAGGAACATGGAGAACATTGTTTTTGTAATGTCTTCTGAAGGTGTGGTTTTGTCTCGCGATTTATATTGTAATGGTATGCCAATTTTATTTGTTCTATGTATACCTGCGGCGAACACTAGGAGTCAGATGGTTTGACTATGTCACTAACGAAGTCAGGAGTAGAACACAGCAGCCCCTTATCACTCAAGTGATACAGACTCGTAGGCTAAATTGGTTCGGGCACATTCTACGTATATGCCCGCTGATAGCATCAACAACAGCTGTCTCCAATTTTGCCCTGAAGGCAACATACGTCTGGGCAGGCCTGCAATTGCCATCCAGAGGCTGTACACATCAGAGTTGCGCCAGGCTGATGGTATGACATGGGAACAGGCAACGGAGTTGGCCCAGGACAGAAAAACTTGGAAAAACTGGGTGACGACCACATGCTCCACATAGAGAGCGAACGTGGATATGTACGTACCTATGTTACTTAGTCAGTACTTAAAATTATTAGGTTTTGATAAAAAAATGAATAAAAAAACAAATTCAACATAATCTATCAGAAAATTTGTCAATTGCCTCCAAAAAGAGAAACAAATTGTAACACATGGCGACACATAAATTCTAAAAAAAAGTGAAAACACATGTGGTTCATTTTATCAGGTTTGGATATAAAATGTCAAAAACTACAATAAAGAAATTAATCTAGACGTACTAGAAACGTTACAATGCAGATGAATTAAATATTTTTTACGATAACACATTAAATAATAACAAAGTATTTAATAATATGTCAGGGGGTTGAAAACAATGATAATTAAACCCCATTGTTAAAATGCGTCGAGCCTAAAGGGTTCTGAAGTTTATTAATAGTTACAAGATAACATTAATTTACGTATTAATCTAGAATTTAATAATAATCATGTGAAATGTTTAAACTGTCACATACTAAAATAGTTTTTTATTGAGTTGCTAACGAGGGTTTAAACCATTTTACTGTTATTGTTTTACGGTGGATTCACTAAACTGCTGTCACTTTGATAGTACCATCACCGGGGGTTATTTCGCCTAAATTTTCTTAAAAATAAAGTTTAAATTTGATTTGCCATTAATATTTCTATGAAAAGATATGTAAAATATGATTTTAATCGATGAGCTAGTGCAATAGTTAGATACTTTGAAGTATATTTTTTAAGAAATATGTATATTATATACTTTTTTCATGAAACAAAGTAGTTAGGCAAAATAACCCCGTGTTTGGGGTTATTCTGCCTACGCTTATAAAACCACTAAAAGTTTATTTAAAATGAAAAGTCAAAAAGGGAAAAATATGGAAAAACATCGATCCAAATTCAATCCAAAATAAAATTTCAGAAAAAGATAATCTAAAATTAGTTATTGACGATTAGGCCAATTTACCCCTGGGTTCGCGGTCATTTCCATACAAATTTACTTTTATATTTAGGGTTGAACAAGACTACTAAAATGAAAATATTAATTTTATTAAAAAATTGTTTTTATTGTATAACGTTGTGAAAAACAAAGAGTTAAATAACAAAACCTAATGTCGCCGCCACACGCTTGCGAGCGTCCACAAGTTTTTTGTGTCTACGAGTAAAAAGACGTCAACGGTGGGTTACGTACACGAGCCAAGACAAACGTTCCATCCACACGCCTTTTTACTTATATACCTACACAAAAAAGCCGGGGATGCTCGCAAGCGTGTGGTGGCGACAAAAGACTAAATTATACCGTAAAATAAAAAGTACATAAGAACCGAAATGGTTTAGACTAAAAAAAAACGTAGAAGAATTACGTACAATTCCTGTATGCTTATTGCGCCTATTAAAAACACAAACTTTTTACAAGAATAACAGTTTCAAGAATAAAACATCTTTGTTATTTAAAAAAAATCATTAACTGAAATCTTTTTGAGAAACACATTCTGACGTATTGTGCGCGCGTTCGGTCTATCCGCAGCCGAGCCGAGTGAAAAAATACCCTTTTTGGTACTTTGAAAAAAAAAAGTTCTGACAAAATGTGTAATATGTACCTATGTGCGGATACCAAAGTGGCTAAAAACATTAAATAATATTAAATATCACCGAAGTAGGCAACCCTATTGTAGGCAAAATAACCCCGAGATTCTAATAATGTTGGGGGTGCCTACTTATTAGTGGTATATATACTAGTAAAATTAAGCAAAATACATTTTTTTTCGCTAATATTGTTCTCAAAACATCAAAGTATAATATAGGAGAGTATTAGAGAACATGTTCCAAGTATTTTCGGATATATATCAAAAGTTTTCAGCACTTAGTTTTCTAGACGTTTTGACAGCTTCCTGGAAAAATGCTTCTATTGAAAGGTTTGTGAAGTTACCAACAAATCATCATGCTTAGTGCACCCAGAAAAGATGTATTTACATTACCAGAAACAAAAAAATAACAAATTAATTACCTATGTCTTCTGGTAAGCGGTTAAACAAAAAAAAAGCGTTAGGCCAAAGATACCCATGGATAGGCGAAATAACCCCAAACGGCGGTAGCAGTACTTAGAATTAATAATAAATTTATTTTAATTTTATTACAACACTAATATAATAATAATATTGTATAAACACTCCATTCTGTTAAATTTTATACGTGCGTGACGTTTTTATTACATGTGAAGTAGGGTCGGTCGAAAGTTTATGTCCTATTTTAGTTTTGTTCTATTTTTGATATTCGTAACGTAACCACGATCTGTTTGGAATCCTTTTTAAAGCATTTTTTTCAGGAAAGTGCCTACTTTAAAAGGATTTATGAAAAAAGATTAAGTTTTGTAAAATTAGATTTGGTTACAGCGTCTACAAGATTTTATGACTTTATGATCTTCCAAACGATACCAAACACGCCTTTCCGAAGTGCTTGGTTTCCTTCATTCCAATGGTGCCTTCCACCAAGAATTGACAGAATCAAAATTTGTAAAAAATATATTATGCGTTCTACTCGTGAAGCACTTTCGTGAGACACCAAACACGGTACGGATACTCTCGATCGCTCGGTGTCTTCAGAGACTAAAGCTGGAGAAAATCTGAATTACAATCTGGATTTCTTTTCTAACGCCCTTTCTTTCATAGGATACCACACACGACCCCACACGACCCTAGGATCCCCCTTAAAACGCATAATATATTTTTTTGTCTCTGGAGAAAGCAGATCAAAACGTGGTATAGAATCGTATTGTGTTTACGTACATAAGTCTGCAAAGTCTCAAGTCTCTATAAGTAGTCAGGAAGGAGTTGAAAAATCGTTTGCAAGATTTTGACACAGACAAAAAACAAAAAACACTAGTAAAATCTTGTGAAATCTATCCGTTTATCTATGATTAAGTACTACAGTACCTTAACTATTCTGGCACTAGTATCTTGTTTTGTAGGATATCCCCTGCCCAGATAAACAAGCATTATAATTCTATTTGTATTAGTAAATAGAGTACAGATGATACGGCATGATAAGGGGATATAAATTATATTATTATTGCTATTATTTTCATCCCTAGCAAGGTAGGTAGGTGGGCATACTACCTCTCCCTCCTTAGAGCCTGGGAAAAGGTTTGGGTTAGCAGCAGCGCCAGTACTAGCAGTAGCAGTCCTTAACATCAGAATAGACAGAAGTTGAATGGATTGGATGGGTTCTGAATAGTGTGGTATGTTCCTATTCATCGGGACGTTCTCCAGATCTGACAGGCTCCTATTCAAATACATAAAGCATTGTAGTCCGATGACAAATCATGCAAATTCGTACCTAAGTATCTATCAAATATACACTATGTGGTTATCAGAGGTGGACACCGTTCTTCGTTAATCGATAATTCGTTAACTAAAAAGTTAACTTCGTTAATCGTTAAAACGTTACAATTTGAAAAATGTAACGGAAGTTAACGTTAATCCGTTAAAGCGTTAATGTAAAAAATCGCAGTTAAATTGCATGAAATAGAACTACATAAGTACTACTACTATCACATTTACACTATCGCGATGTATCCCCGCATACGATACCACACATATCCCCATACAACCCTTGAATTATCTAATGCCAGCGCCTCCAGTGGAAGATGTCTATGCAAAAAATCAAATACTAACGGATTTAATTAACGGAAGTAAAATGAAACGGAAGTTAAATAATCCGTTAACAATTTTTGGAGGTGAGAAAAGCGTTAAATCGTTAACCAAAATGTTAACTTCGTTAATTAACGATTAACGCTTTTCTGCCCAGCTCTGGTAGTTATGTACACAATTCTACATAGAGATAACCATCTATGTATGCAACATTGTGTACGTACCTAAACAGATACCTATTCTACTCTAGATCGATCCCCTCACACTGCTTTCCTATCGGGGTAGGCAGAAAGGACAGATCAGTATTCAATTTTGTTCGTAATGTATGTTAAAATGAGACTGCTGTCACGAGCGTCGGCTGGTGATATATTGTATTTCAATAAAATAAATAAATAAATAAAAACTAACTCACCCGCTTACAACAGACTAAGTATAAATAAGTTTATTTATTTATTTATTTATTTATTACATTACAAACGGCCAAAAGCCTTTTAAAAAATTTATTATTTTTTTATTTATAATAAAAAAAATATATAAAATTATTACACAATTCTACACAACCTAGGAAAAAAAGGAAAAGTAAAAATTCACAAATCAATCATATAAAAAAACATAATATAAATTAAATAAATATAAAATTGACTATAATAATGATAAAACGTAACAATTAATAGAAATATGTTATTTTAATTAGAAGGTCAAAATATGAAAACACGTTACACACCCAATACAATAGGGTGTGAGAATCCTAATATAAAAATATTCATTCAATGTAAAAATTCAATATATTAAATTGACAAAACAACAAAATATGATCCAATACACTCGACAGATAAAAAAAAGTTAATAAATATTAAACAGTTTTGGACTTTTTTTGAAAATTACAATTTATGTTTTGTGAGGACATCAGAATTTTCTACATGATGTAGGTAGTTGAAAATAACAAGTAATTATCTCAACAGATATACAGCAAAAATACCAAATTCCAAAACCATGATTACCAAAAATTTTCTCTGAATTAAACTACCAACAATCATATCACAGCGGTAGAATACCGGCTTGTCAGGTTGGTGGTTTGGGTTCGATTCCCGGCCGCGCCAAATGGATAGACTGGAATTAGCGAATGTTACTTAAGTATAGTGCGCGACGGTGGCTGTTTCGACGCGACGCAGCCTCTTAATGTCCGAATTTCTGCGAGTAGTTGACATGAATTCATGCACATCTCAAATCCCTTTTCCCCTCCCTTCCTTTTCCCTTCCCTCCGTCTCCCATGTCCTCACTTTCCAATCTGATCCTTGTTCATTTTTGGGTATAACAATGTTCATGTATGTGTGTGTGTGTGTGTATGTGTATATATAATACCATTAATATTTGTCTGAAGTATGTGACACATAACTAATATAATTATAAATTTTACAGACAACAAGTAATTGGGGCACTATGTATATTGTTTTGATGTTATGTAATATTATGTACTTATATGTTATGTAGTGTACCTGTTTGTTGTTAATAAATTAAAAAAAAAATAATAATAATAAAAAAGATCACATCAAACCAGCCGACGATCAGTCATAAGCCTGATGGAAAGTCCATCCTTTGCTGTATATCTGTTAAGATAACTACTTATGCGTAGAACATTGCCTTAATTCGTGTAGCATCAACCGGATATTGTCATGATTGTGAATTCATTTGGCATTTTCATACGACAATTATCTACCTATCAATCTATATCAGCATCCTTTCAATGAATGCTAACATTCGCGGTGACAACAAATACATATTTATTGTGTGTTGACACTAATTTGTAATAAAACAGTAAGCGCTAATTTGTAATTTCCGATTAGCAATTCAATCGTTAGAGCATGATTGGGTTAGTTTACCAGGAACACATATAGATCCAGTGACGGGGCCAGAGTCAAAACATGAGACGTGTGGCGGAAACGATGGCGTTTTACTTTTTTTTTAAATAATGATATCACCATGGAAACAACGATAGTACTATGGCAACAACGCGTAAAAAGCTTTCACTCCTACCTAAGCCCGTCTTTTAATATTACCTACATAGTAAACAAAAGAAAAACCTGCATTAATATTCGAAAGTAGCAGAAATAAAAAATATTTACAGCTGTATTCTTATGGAAAACACAGGAACCTGAAACATTGTATGGGATAATAAAAATCACCTGCGGCGCTGTCATACTATGATTATACACACAGCCGTGATCTTAGGCGTGTGGAGGGCCAATAAATTGCATTGTTGTTGGTCATATATCGGAAATTTTCCCAAATTGTTTTTAAAATTCATAAAGTTACAATTTCGCTAATTATACCTAGAGATTTACGAAAATATAATAACGTAAGGGTCTCATAACGATGTTAACAAATGGGGGATAAGTAAACCAGAATTTTTAGAATCAGTCCGCCACTGAATAAATCTATAGAAACTATTCACATACAGAATACACTGATGGTACATTTTAGTTTGACGATTTTCTCAATCGGAAAATTATTAGGATACGATTTCCTGCAATGGGAATTATGGGTTTGATCAATTAATTAATTTCTTGTTTATACAATGTTGAACATCTAGGTTTCCCTTTACAATGTAAGTAAAGGAAACATTTCATATGAAAATTGTTCCCTAATTCCGTGTAATAGCAATCTGATAAGGGTTTTGAAAAATGAAGAAGTAAACATATAGTAGGTTATTGAGTTTTGATTGTTTCGTCAATCTATGTAAATACTAAGAAAGTTCTAGTTTACAGGGGGCGCCCCCGACGGCAGTACCTGGACCAGGTGTACGAGGACATGAACTGCGCCACATAATATGTCGAGCTGAAGAGAGCTCCAGAAGACAGAAAATAATGGAGAACGAGATGCAAAAAAAATGCTACAAACCAATCCGCAGGATAGAAACTGGATAAAAGAAAGCAAAGTCTGATTGATTGACCAAGGCCAGGTTTTCTAATACCTCTCTTATCTTCTTTCATTCTTTCAACATGTCTAAACCATCTATATCTATGCGCATTCATTCTAACCACGAAACGAGACTTACTCATTTCTCTAATTACTTCATTTCTTCAAACAATTTCACTATAGTTTTCCAGAAGAAATGCATTGTTCATCACCAATGTTTTACTAGCATACGTGAGAGTCCGTACTAGTATAGTTCTACGATTGTATCCACAATTAATTAGTACCTATCATTATATGTGTAATGTAAATATTTCGAGTTTATGCCGTAATAGGATTTCAAATAGTAGTAATTTTGTCATATTGGTACGGGAGGTTTACCTGATAGTTCGAAATTCCAGGAAAGAGGGTCACCGTATTGACGATTTGGTATAATGCAAATTCAACATAAATTTGACAAAAACCGCAGATAACACGTGGGATAATTGAATTTTAACAGATTTGGTTTTGGACGGGTCGTCACGCTAGAATAGCTCTGTATTGCGGCCAGTGGTGGGCACCGATAATCAAAAAGTTAACTTCGTTAATCGATAATCCGTTAACTAAAAAGTTAGCTTCGTTAATCGTTAAAGCGATACATTTTGAAAAATGGAACGGAAGTTAACGTTTATCCGTTAAAGCAGAAATGTAAAAAATCGCAGTTAAATGGCATTAAATATAACTAGATAAGTACAACTACTATCACATTTACACTATCGCGACGTGTCCCAACAAAATATTTTTTTTTTTCCAAACCCTAACCCACATACGACCCCATACAACCCTTGGATTATCTAATGCCAGCGCCTCCAGTGGATGATCTCTATGCAAAAAATCAAATATTAACGGACTTAATTAACGGAAGTAAAATGTAACCGAAGTTAAATAATCCGTTAATATTTTTTGGAGGTGAGAAAAGCGTTAAATCATTAACCAAAATGTTAACTTCGTTAATTAACGATTAACGAATCAACGCTTTTCTGCCCAGCTCTGATTGCGGCCAATCTCTCTGATTGGACTAAACTTGTCTCAAATGAAGTTACATCAGCATCAGCATCAACTAGCGTCGGTGTCGAAATACCAAAGTCAAAATTCAAAAGCTTTAGGAATTAAGTATTATTTACACAGACGTGCGGTTTTAGAACTCACAGTATAGATAAAACTAACACAGAGCTTTCTAAAGCTTTTTGGATCAAGGTACATAATAATATTAACAAGAGAATTTAATTAAAAAAGATTTTCTTGGTGAAAGCTCTGCTGAAATTTCATTGCTTATATTATTATTGATCACGACACAAGCTTTTAGCTTACTGTTAAGTGTGCACGAATGTATTTTGGTTTGTGAGGAGATATAGCCTTCAAGTTACAAAAAAATATACCTTATTACAAACGATATTTTGGTATTATTTTTAATACATTTAAATCATGAAATTAAATAAAAATGAATAACGCTTACAAAATAATTATTCTCCTAAAAAGGAAACACTTCAACAAAAGTAGACGCGAATAAATAATGATAATAAATGAATGAGTTTTTGGTATATTTCATTTTGTGGTATTTTTTTAGTATTTACCTCTTAAAATATTAGTATATGTAATTCAACAATTCAATTTCGCGGGTATATAAAAACACAACAGAGACCATGCCCACGTCTTTCGAGTATTGTAATTTCGTTTAGAGGTATTATGCGAGTCGGCTGCGGGTGATGTAATTCAGGTAAACGCAATTAAAATAGATGAATATTTAAGTAGTTAATTAGTTTTCGTTATTTACGAAAGAAGCGTTTAACGAATAATCGCTTAGCGACGTTTCTTAAATATAGGTTCTACGTTTTGAAACCTATATCTCTCATTAATTTACAAATCTTTCTTACATGTTTCCCAAAATAAATTAAACCTTTATTAATAACAACAATAAGAAAATAGAAAATAATAAACCGATTTCGAAACGTAGGCGTCGGCTTATCAAAACAATGTTTACGTATTTATTCTAATAATAAATATCTATTAACAATGCGAACTCAATCATGAGATTAACTCTCTCATTACTTATAAGTATAAGTGTTGTGGAAAGAGATTGAGAGATCGGTTAAGAAATAAATTTAAGAGAGATGATTAACTGTAAGACAGGTGTAGAAGAAATAGGAAGAATGTTATTATTAAATTTATAGTATGATCAAAAGAAGTAGGTATATCACATCCCTAAAGGAAAAAGTTTTAAGGAATGATAATAAAAATTAAATAGAATGTTCTTTATGTATTCAGTCGCTGGATCATTCAGGTATAGAAAGTCATCATCATTGGTCGCCAGATTATATTTTCCATCAATCTCCTGACGTATAACATAAAAGAGAAAAATGTTAATAAGTATAGATGGTTGTGCACATTGTGAGAATGAATGATGTGTACGATTGAATCCTAATCATATAATTATAAATACTATAGATAATTACAATTATTGATTAAACATAAATAACGTTCAAAACTAAATCAAAGTCCCGACGCCCTCGTTTCAGTCAGAGGAAAGCGGCATGGAGGAAGTGGGAATTGATTCATAGTTGATTACTCCTAAATTCTGCAACTTCTATAGCACGTTATTGACCAAAGTGTGCACTGTTCATGATCGCTGTATGGATTGTAGCTATGATAATATCAGTAGAAATGATATTGTACGAAAATAGCCTCGAATATGGCTAGAAATCATGATATTTTACAAGTAGGTGCTGTAATAACAATATATAAAAATTTCTCGTGTCAAACAGGCGTAGCGAAACATGACTTATGACAATAATAAAAAATAAAGGATGTCATTCTTTCGTTTTCCGCGGTGAAACAAAAATATACCAATGTGGCATTAAAGTTAACAGTAATAATGTGGCCACCACAAGAAGAAAAAGAAATAAATTTTTCCTTAAAACGCAAAGCTCTCTGCAAAACAGGTGAACCTGGTTATGATATTTCAGGTAGCTCACTTCATGACAAGAGATTTTTTTAGTTAACTGTGCATCAGACTTTCTCACCCTTAGCGACGAAGCAATACAATACATAAAAAAAAACTAGATTTAAGTCTCTGACAAACAATTCACCCTGCGCTTTGACATAACGAATGTTAAATGATATAGGCGTGATGTTGGCCATACAGTACGTAAAATAAGTTTACTGTAAAATGTACTAACATTATATTCTATTCTATTATTTTCTACGTATTCTATTCCCTCATGCCGAGTCCCTTATGGGGTAGGTGGAAAGAACAGAACTCCAGACTTTCTTATCTTACAGTATACACATTTTTTTATTTCTGAAACATTCATGGAATTTGTCATACATACTCAATGATCTTTAGCCACTGGTCTACATGGTCGATCCAAGAGTTGCTTGGTCGGTCACATTTCCTTACACTTCTTCTTTCATCCATATATTTATTCTTTGTGATCTAGTCACCGTTCATTCTCTGTACGTTTCTCAACCATCTCAACTTGTTCACGTTCATTCTACTTAAAACATCCATCTTACAATCAGTCATCACTTAATTTCTTCTCCAACTCCGTTTTTTCACACAATCTCAAAAACTAAACTCATCAACATCAATGTTTCTCGAGAGTAAAGTGTTCACTTAAACCAGCCGAGGTCGGTCGTAAGCCCGACAATGTTCACCCCTAATTCTTCTACACTGTCGTAGGAATACTGCATTATACTATGTATATATACTACGGAGTGTAGAAAAATCCAACGCTTTACAAGGATAATTTGTAAACCAAAAATAATTCAAGTAAAAAAAATCAAAAAAATCATACATACTTTAATCGCCGTTAATGCTTTAATATCTACATAATATGTCTCTCTAATATACATAACCAAAAATCCACTTGGATTAGGCGCCATACATTATAATTATACTTTGTTATATTAAACAGCAATAAAAAAATTAAAAAAAAAAACATACTACAATGTCGGCTCCTGGCTATAGAAAAGAATAGAAAAATGTTATTCTTACAAAACAGTCGTAGACGAATAGTCCTAGATTTATGCCGTAAGTATTACGCAGGTAGATAGTCGTATACCTCATGGCTCATACAATATTAATGCCCATATAATACGCATAAACTTTCCTATCTCTGTCCTATATTATCATCCAACCCAACTGCGGCTATAACATCAATATTTTATAGGAAAAACCCTTTTTTTCTTCTCTGTTATTAAATCATTGTGGATGCCGAGGTAAAGGTGGTCTGTGTGTGTTGCTAGTACTACTGAATGCGATATCTTTGAAAAATAATACGACTTATATAATATATTACCTATTTGGTACCTTACTCGTGAAAAAACATTTCTTTTAAATTAAAAATTTTGAAGTGTCATAAATATTAAAAAAAAAAAATGTAAAATAGCCATAATATAGACCTAGTATACCTACGTACAATATAAAATTTCTATGATTTGACTATACATTAATAAATACCTATAATTTCTTACTATTGTTTACTTTTACTTCATATTTTGCGTGACCCTATTTTGTTCCAAAGCATATTTAGTAACGGTTGTCGAGATATAAGGTCTCCCGTTTATAGAAATTTTTGAAATGCCGGTATGCATACTCTTAATCCAGTGGGCACGGGTTCAATCCCCGGCTTACTCCACTTCACAACACAAGCTTTTAAGCTTTCTGTGAAGTGTACAAAGGTGTATTTGGGCTTATACCGACAAACTCAGATTCATTATAAAAATAAATAAAATATAGGTGATCACTGTTTGTGTGCCCTGTGGTAATTAAATAAAGATAATAAAATATATAGGTTAGTAGTGGTGTAAGATTGAACTTCACACGACTTTCCATACCATGGAATAAGAGTTTTCATTTCTCCGTACATTACGTAAAATCAAATTTCAAACCGCGTTGCGATATATTCTACTTGCTTATAAAATTAATGTATCGCCATTACTCTATAGACTTTGCCTCCCCTTGTTCCGCACATACGCAGGCATGTTAACAATATTAAATTATTTAGTATTAAAATATTAACACAGTTATCTATGAGTACACAGTACACATTAAACACACCATTATTCAGACGAATGTAACAATATTGGCGAGGTGGGGAGGAATGTTTTGAATGTTATTGCATCCTGTTATATATTTTCATTTTATTCCTCTTTTTATCTTTATTTTATTTTGCCATTAATCAAACAAAAACAATACATAAAAAATAGTAGATAGACTCTCAAATATTAGACTAAAAACTTAGCAAAATATTTTAAAGGTAAAATGAAAGACTAAATATTTAGATTAAAATCCACTAAAATGACTTTAGATTTGGCGACTAGTGTTCCAGGATTTGCACCCTCATCATCAGGTGATTGTGAATAAGGTTTTTCACAATCGCCTGACGATGAGGGTGGAAATTCTCGAACACTAGCCGCGTAATCTCAAGTCATTTTTGTGTATGTTAAACTAAATATTTAGTCTTTCATTTTACCTTAAGAATGGACTTCCACCATGTACCGACAGTCAAAAACCTCGAGATTTAAAATACTTTTAAGTGAAAAGTTAAGTGTATGTTGACATTTCTTCACTTGAAAGTCACTGAAAATATTTTGTAATAATGTAAATAAACATCTACGGCGTAGAAACTATCGTTGTACTCATTGGTTTGAAAATAACATGTGCGTAAACTTAAAAAAAAACGTAACATTAAAAGTGTGTCTTATATAAAGCAATTATGAAAAATATGTATACACAATAATTAGCAAAAATTTACTAATTGAAACGTGAAGGTATATGATTTATTTTATTTTTATTTTATTTTATTTTATTAGATGGGGTGTATTATGTACTGCGACCTATAAGATCTATTGTACTCAAGGTATATGATAAAATAATAATATGTATTACAATTTTATACTGTCACCTGAAGCAAATACACATGTGTGTAATATTTCTGGGTAATGAAACATTGGCAAGCTACAAAAATTTGCAGAGGAAAATATAGACGCAGATAATTGAAGTTAAATAAAAGGCGTAGCAATAGGTAATGAGAAAAACTACAAATATACTTGACATTTTAACTCCCATCTTTATACCCACACATTTGTGCCATTTCTTTATAATATTGGGTTCACGTACAACTCAACCGAGATGAATTGAACTCAAAATGTTTAGAGCAAAAAAGCTCTCAATTGAAGGATGATTTTTAACCTACACAACACTTTTAGAATGAAAAGCTTTCTTTCCTTGAATAACCTAGGTTATACGCAATCGATACCAATAAATAATTGATGGTAGTTTTGGGTATTTATAAAAGCCCTAAATATAAATTTCATCATAATTCAGAGTCGGGTAATAACAATGTACCTACGTAGAAATAAATAACGAAATCCAGTGGAATCATTTGTACGTGGGCCGACCTTAATGTGTATTTGAGAGGAGTGCCTATTATGTATTAAATAACCGAAATACAAACAGTGATTAAGGTAATAATGCCGGAATAATAGGAGTATTAAACTCAACCTTAAGAATAATAGGGATGTCCACTTTAAACAGGACTTTTTTATTACTACCCTTACGTCCCTTGTACTTATTTCATATTCAGCCAACTGACTGACGGAAACACCTACTCACATCCTCTGTAACTGTGACGCACTCGCTCACAAAAGAAGTCGCACTCTTGGAGGGCCCCTACTGGACTCTTAGAAGGCAAGACTACTCGCACCAAGACATATCGTGAGGTAAAAATAGATTACGAGTGCAAATGTTTTAAGTTCTACAATATACCTGCCTATCTTTTATCTTTCTTTTATGCATTTTTGGATTCGACGATCTCATCATCATCATCATTCGTTTGTATACGTCTGATGATGAGGATGAGAATCCAAAAATATGAATCATTTAGGAAATAAATCATTTTTCAAACTGGTAATTTATTTTTACTTTCAAATATTTTTATTGTTAACAGAGGATTTCGAAACATTTCACTCTATTTTTTGTAACTTGTACAGTTTTAAATATATTATGTGTTGTGATTAATTAATCGCTTGCATATTATATTATGTAGTTTATAATAAATTGGTCAAATATCCCGCAAACTCACAACTGTAAGCGCCGAAAAAGCGCAAGTTTTGCATTTGGGATATTTTGATTAACAACACAGGCGAAACCCACATATATTTAAAAGTTTTTGTCCTAAAAACTGAAATGCAACGAACGTAAATCCGTAAAGGCAAAGATACCATAGTTACCTAATTCTATCCGCATATCTGTTCAGATGTTAGGGACTAAATACCTTGGTCCGCTTCCGCAATTATCACTTTTTGCGACCCTATTTCGGGAAAAACTTTTTATATGATAATTTTATACATAAATTTCTATTAAATGCGAATCACTTTTGAAAATCGATTAAAATTTCCGTACGGAAATTCGGATAAGGTTCGTTGTTTAAGAGAATGGTGTAAATTTTTAAGACTTAAGGGCATGGCACCAGGAATGACGTCACAGTCTTTTCCCACGGCATTAAGGTTCAAAATTGCGTGACAATCGCATGATAAAATGTTAAAAATAGCGTTTTTTCCCATTTTTTGGGGTTAATTTTGCGTCTATCAAAAAACTTTTACGGTTATTCCCTAGATTTTAATGCATTTTATCAGCACATGAAAAAAAAAATACTCCGCGACTTTCGGGAAACGAGTTTCCGTCTTTCGGAAAAAAGG
The DNA here is from genome assembly GCA_963576895.1 of Ceraclea dissimilis. Taxonomy (NCBI): domain Eukaryota; kingdom Metazoa; phylum Arthropoda; class Insecta; order Trichoptera; family Leptoceridae; genus Ceraclea; species Ceraclea dissimilis. The sequence goes on from OY756365.1 coordinate 1,870,120, forward strand.
TCAGAGGTGTTTTTAAATATATTTATTGCGAAATCTATACAAGATATAAAAAATCTATTACGGTTATTCCCTAGATAAAGGTTCAATGCATCTACCCTATTTTGTTTCAAAGCATATTTAGTCACGGTTGTCGAGATAGAAGGTCTCCCGTTTTTAGAAATTTTTGAAATGTCGGTATGCATAGTCTTAAAGTAATTTCTGTAAAAATTTCAGGAAATTGCGTCATTTCTTTTATTCACATGGGAATTTGTGACAGATACATTGGTGAAAAAACAACAACTTAAACAGCAATGTATACATTCACCAATGTTGGAAGAAAAAATCAAGCATGTATCTGTAAGTCAGGTATGACAAAAAAATACGAAAAAAATCAACAATCAAGGTATACTATTTTATTTTTTATTTGAAGATTATAAATTATTTCTTTTATATGTGGGTATATAGCGGATATATTTTGTATGATTATAGACTAATTTATTTTAAATTTTGCGATTGATTTGATATTTGCGTTGTGTTTCCTATTTTATTTTATATGACATGCTTATATGTTTGCGTTTCGCTCACCTATTTCTCAATTTGATTATATGTACCCAGTTTATTACAGGTTTGGATGCACATAAATGTGTTGCAATGTTTTTTGTTTATGATTTGATTTACTTTTTTATTGATATACATATTTTGTACTAATGGCCTAAAAAGCCGTATGTATGATTGAAAAAAATACTCGAAAATTACAAACGATCCTGTAATTGGGGTATTTAGGCAAGATGTGCTCTATCCCTGGACTCCCGCTACACCATACTTTTTGAACAGTTAGGAAATGTAAATAGGTTCATTGTTGATTCTACAAAGTGTTATGGTGAAAAAACAACAGTTTATAAAATGATTGTCTCTAATCTCTAAAAATAATTTGTTATACGTATTATCAAAAGCTTTAATTTAATCTTATCGTTTGTGGTCTTGTAACAAGAAGGATCACAGAGCTTTTGAACCAAAACACAGAAGTTTCCAAAAGGGGATGGGTTAAAGGAGATATAATATTAAGTCTTTCTGGAAGTAATGTAATATAGGTCCCGGAATTAATCTATAAATCAGTGAACCCTTTATTAAATGCTTGCGGTTTCGGATGAAATAATTGAACAGAATTAACACAAAGAAATTCTTTGTCATTTGGTTGATTTCGAAATTACACACAAAAACAGTCCAGTTTAAAGCAGTTTACTAATAAAAATTTAAGTTATTTGTATGGAGTTTATAATTATTGTCACGCAAACTTTTATGGATATCGTTTACAAAAGATTTATTAAATAACAAATCGTTTACAATCCTAAAAAATTAAAGAAATGCTCAATTACGCGTATTAAATAAAATTTAAAGGGAATAATTTCGTGAATTAAATGCACACGAAGTCTACATATATATATACATAAAAATTGAGCACAAAATATAAAATACCTGTATTTTATTCTGGTTTATTACAAAGTCTATCTGGACACTGGAATTATCAATGGAACGTATAAAAACACATAATGTATCCATAGTTAATAGAGTTTGTCAATGAGGTAATAGAGAAGTTACAACGATAAATAATATGATCCAAGATTTATCCTGACCAGAGTGTTAAATGTCCTGACCAACATTTTGTCGAAAACAGCCAAAAACTTTAAAGGACTTTTCGATTTAATAATAGTTTTTGTAGTAGAAAGTTCATGAACTATGGTCGTTGTTATTTACGTAAAAAAGACAGATAAAATAATTTTAAATAACTTTATGTGCATAAAACATAGCACTATAAAATTAGTATTTTTAGACAAGTTATACTTGATGATGTCAAGCTTTCCACTCTAATGCTATAGAATGTACATAGATATTCAAGACTGTAAAACCGAAAGCTCCAAGGTTTAGACAAATGTATATACACTGTATACTTGAAAATACAGATAGAAATAAAGCTACGAAAGAACAAAAAACCCACACAGTAATATTTGGTATTTTATTTTTCACGATAAAATATATTTTTTTGGTAGAAAATATTTTTACATATAAGGCAGAAAATGATATTGATTTCTTAACGATCCTTCGAATAATCAGATTAGTCGAGCATTTTTTATTCAGTGGATAACAACTGAATAAAAATCGATGATATTTACGACACGAAATGAGAAAATGCTATCTTTTTAACATCTTAATACGAAGAAATTTCTTGTGTTTTCAACAAAAATACAAATATGGAAAATACGGAGTGGTAGAGAGATGAGAATTTGATATAATTTCGTGGTATTTGTCTACCTTTGTCATGTTGATATACGTTATTGTATTCTTATACCTAAGTTTGTTTTATTTAAAAGGAGAAAAATCGTACGTCAACAACGGGATATCGTGTTATGTTTATCTCGATATAATGACTTTTTGATTTACCTATACAAATTTTATTATTAATTTTAGTTATAGATAGTAATTCCTAGCACCCATAACAACATGTTTTGCTCAAAACCACAAGGATTTCGTAGCCAACCGAGGAAAAGAAACGTAGACCTTGTATAAACATTTAAGCGATATTTCAGGTTTTCTAGACTAACCGCAAATAGCGAACTACGCCGGAACTGCTTTGGAATTTAACGTAGGCTATTGTTGGATAGGCGCAATAAAAATGAGTGTCATTATTTGTGGCAAAAAACTATACCCTATTTTGTTTTCGATATCTACACAAAAAAAACCCTAACACTTTCCAGCACACTTCACAGTAAGTGTGTCATGATGTGCAGAATACATCGTCAGCACATATTATACAATTGTTTTACATTTTCATCCCCTTATACTTGACTGGGTCAGAGGCATATAGCATCAACGTATCACAAAATGGGGGAGACCCCCAAAGAGATGGCGAGAGAGCTGGACGTCCTCGTCGCAAGACCAGGACTGACACCTGTCAACATAGATCTTAGATCTACCAGAACAAGAAGAAGAAGTATCACAAAAAGCTCTAGTTTCTACGACCTCTGTTCACTTTAGACACAGTCTCATACATTTCGTATCTAATTTTTATACCTAAAAGTAAAATATCGACATAAAATTCTATACCTACCAAAAGAGTTGAGTAACACTCTCTAGTTATTTGATTTCACTTCTATTATTTGACCAACCGAAATAATACACGCAGACACTTTCGACACATTGGCATTGATGGGAATAAGGATCATTCGTAATCATTAACATTAAAAACTTTCAAGTAATATGATATGGGTATTTTACAATACATAAACCAATCAATCCAAAACACAACAATGTCATATTGAGTCTATCCGATCTCAATCCCATTTCGAAACAACATCATACCACTACTAAATTTATAACTATCTGATGCCTACATTTGGTTCTAAAACATATTACTCGAACATTATTAAATTATAAATATTATCACTTTACATAATCCTCATCGAAACAGGGAATGATTGTAACACAGATACTGTGGCAACTATTAAAAGTTGATTGAATATATTATTCGGAATTCAAAACGTCTCACGAGCGCCTTTAGCAGCTGTCATCAAAAATGACTCGGCCAATACCACATTTCTTCGATGACATCATCAGCCTACAAAAGTGTATTTAGTAGCCATAGATAGATGTCGACATTCATTGAATTTGCGACTTTCATTAACTATAAAGTTTGGAGTTAGCTGGCAGAGATCGCAACATTGCGATAAGTTCGCATTAGTGAACAAATGTTATGATTTATCGTTACTTTGATAATAAATGAAATAGGTACTATGTAAAATAAAATATAATTCCCCGTATGAATGTATGTATGTAAAATAATAGGGTTAGACGTTAGCCTGGTTGGTAACGCGCTCGACTGTTTAATCCGGCGGGCGCGGGTTCAATCCCCGGTGCCGACTTACTCCACTTCGCGAGACAAACTTTTCTAGCTTAGTGTGAAGTGAATACATAATATGTATTTCGATAAACCGAGATTCATTTAAGAAAGGTAATATACCTACGTGTAAGGACAATAACGTGAAACGAAGTTTGGCGAGACGCTCTCCCTAATCACCCCGCAAACAGCGTCATTTTGACGGGTCACACCTAGTAGTACTGTTATAATAGTTTGCAGGTAATATTATAATATGAAAGACCTCGTCTTTGAGAAACTCGATATATTCGCATTACACACATTTCGGTCGTTTTGATGAATAATTAATTAAGTAATTATTCTACCAAGCAATCTCAGGCGGGTAACAAATCTTCAAATAAGATTAGCAAAAGTAACTTATATCCAACCAACCTACGCAGCGGTTAATAGTTTAGCTCTTGTCATCTTTATTATATTAATTACTAGCTGTATTGCTTGGCGTTGCCCGGGGACAAACGTAACTAACCCTATTAATTGATTGGATATTTATTTTAAAAAAAGTGTAAATAAGTTAAATAATCTTATAGGCTTACGCAGCGTGATGAATCCATTTCCATATTGTACGTTCTTCAGGTTTTCTTACTGCGAGTCAAGTGGTTGAGTGACGGAGCTTTCGGCAGCGATAATACTGTCATCTTCAGGGTGGTTACTCAACTACTCGACTCGGAGTAAGAAAACCCGAAGAACCCACAACATAGAAATGTAAATAAGTGGAATGTTGGAGATAATATAATAAGTTGGGGTAAAGAGTGAGCGTTGTGACGGTGTAGTTGCAGTAAGAAGTTTATGAGAATGGCCTAATAAGCCGAACATGTTGACAGGAAAAACATAATTTGTAAATAGAACTAACACATTCTATTGTGTTAGCATTAAATTAGTCACTAGCCCTATTATAAATTTCGATATGAGAATCTATGTGTCAAATCTCAATTTCGTACCGTATCTGATTTCTGAGATATTCGTATTCTCTAAAAAAGTTTCAATCCTATTTTTCACCCCCTTAGGGGCGTAATTTGCAAAAATCCTTTCATAGTGGAAGGTTTTGAATTATCAGATTTTTTTAAAATCAAAATTTCAGTTCTCAAGTAAATAGTAAATCAAGAATAGTAAAAATCACAACAACCGCGCAATTCAACATTGAAATAATGGAAAGATATTCAAAAATCTATTTCCTAGTTGATTTTTGTGAACCTATTTGAAAATTGGGATTCAGCACCCCACAACTTTCCTAGTAAAAATTGAATTTGATTGAACTTATTTTTAACCTATTTAACACTTTTTATCTATTTATTTTACGCGGTGACAAAAATTCTAATACGCAAGTTTAAAAAGGGAGGGTTCAAATAAGTTAAAAATTCCTATCTAGTTAAAACTTTCTCATTTCAAATCATCAGTCGGAAAAGTCTGTACAAACTCATCAACCTAATACTGGGAAAAAATCACCCATCCTTATATTATGGATATCAAAGGATTAGGCTCAGATACGCAAGACCAAAATATAAGCATTGTACCTGAAATACCAGTATTCAGAAATCTTCTTATAACATAGCTTGTACCTTCTATAAAATAATCACCAATTTTTGCACTTTTATATTGTACCTTTTATGTGTTATTTAATGAAATTATCGATTATCGATTTAAGTGTTATTCAATTAGAAAAATTTAGACACGAAATATTTTGCTGACATTGTGATTTTTTCCTCCATTTAAACATTACAAATATATTAGGAGAAATATTTGCTATAGTATGATTAATTATAACTATCGAACGCAGTCATAAAATTAGACCGAGACGGGACGACTACCTGCTTTATTCGCACCTTATGGCTCTGTCGCAAGTGCGAATAAAGCAGGTAGTCATCCCTCCTCGGTCACATTTTTATTACTGCGTTCGACAGTTAGAATTAATTCCATTATAAGACATATCATTTAGGTAGCACAAAAAACATTACTTACATCGAAATATCTTTACGAGGTATTTTTTTTAAGTTTTCATACAATAAATATAACCTATACGTCCTAATTCCGAAAGCTCATAAGATCAGGCATATTATTTACATACATCTACGTTGATCGATGATTCATCGCATTAAATTTCGTAGCTTTTAATTTAGAGATCGATATTGGAAAGGGGGTGACATAGGAAACATAAATTCTCTACGAATTTCTTCTACGATTAGGGAATCTAAGTTTCAATCTACGAGTATTGAAACCTACTAACTAGTCTAGTATTTTATTTGAAATCTACTTGAATAATATGAAATACATACGTTTTTATTCTCTGTATACCGACGGTGGTGTCGGTTCGTGTACAAAAGTGAATTTAAATTCGTTTTATTTCATGAAATTTTTCACGTAATATTATGTACATAATAAAACATACTGGCAAACACTTTTATATTAATTAATTTACGCGTGTAATTAAAAACAACATTTGATCAGAATGTAGCACTTTTTTTTTCACGCAAAAAAACACTTGTTTCGTGGTAGCATTTTTGATAAAACATCAACAACATACAGAATATTTAAATCACACATGAACAAAAAACACAATGTTTGAAGTAATATTGAAAACACCAAGAAAATTAATGATAACAATACGTTAAGGTAATGAGAAAACACAGAAATGCATGCAAAATGGACAAAAAAGCACATTGAATAAAATTGAAAAACACATATAGACACAAAATGATGGAACTGAAAAACGAACGACTGTAAGTATGATGATTAGGTTTGACATGCATTTTTCAGGTTGGACTTAATCGTTTTTTTTTTCGCAACCGGCGACGATCCGCGACGCTAATTGAACGCAATTTCACAAAATTACCCGGAAACTAACGACAATTATTTTAAAATCCGTGTGCAATCACAAAATTATTCGTCAATTTAAAACTACCAAACACACAATTATCCGGCAGTTTATCACAAAATACGTACGGTATTATTGTTGACACAAAAAATATTCGAGAATTACGAATTAAATACGTTTAAATCACAAAACTATCCGTAGCGAATTGTAAATTTAATATGAAAATCACAAAATTATCCGTAAACTGTGAAAATTAAATTACGATAATCACAAAATTATCCGGAAAATACGAATTGAATACGTACGATAATACAATTATTTACAATGACGTATTCATGCAACCTTTTTCGTCGGGGTTGCTCGCACATAATAATAATGGGTCCGATACTGAAAGGAAATTGAAAATAACATGAATAATGCATCGAGATTGGTTTCCAAAACTACGACGTGTAGTATCCTGAAGGAGGCTTTATATGTGGAAACTCCCAGAGACCTGGATCAGCATATTTATTGTGTGGCCGCATCGCTATTCGCATCACGATCAAATACAGGTACACAGTAGACCCTTACATTCTCATCTCCACAGGTAAGGATAGATATAATATGAGAAATCTTACGTCAAACTGTTTTGAGTGGATTTTCATATTGGTGGTAAAATTTTACGATAACCCATAACACACATGGTACGTTGCATCGTATAATAACTCACAATATAAAATACACGTAGGAAAATATTACAAGAATTTTCCTTATGCGTACGAAATATTATGGAAAAGGTCAAAATTTAATGTTTTGTTTCAGAGTTTGTTTACTGTTTAAATAATTCAAACCGTATCACCAGTTTGTTAAAGTCGCCGACGGCAACTTTTCTGATATATATTTGTTGTTATATTACACATCACGTGTGAGTCTAATGTTTTCTTAAGAACTTAAATGTGTGAGTCTACGTGTTTGTTATATTCAAATGTTTACCAAATATATCACAAATCACATACTTATAAAATTAAGAATTTGTTCACCATAAAATGTAAATATTTCGATTGACGTAGTAATTAGGAAAATGTGTTTTTCTTTTCTTTTCAGGAACCTGAAATTATTTTCAGTGATCGTGATGCGTTATTTTTAATTTATTTATTTAGGTCTCAGTGTTTTTATTTTGTTTTGCATTTTTTCAGCGGCCACACAATTTTCTGATTTTTCCAGTCCAAAGTTTTCACTATTTTTCACGATTCGTATTTTTGTTTCCGCGTCGTAATTTCACAATTTATTTTCCGAATTTCCACGAGAGTGATTGCACAGGTAGATTAAGGATATTTAAACGAATGAAAGTTGTTTAATTTAAAGTCGCCGCGTATGATTCGAGTGGATCTGAGGCAAAACGAGTATAAAGTTGCGAAAGTAAAGTTTAGGGAAAGTTTGAAATGTAAACGTTTATGAAAAGTGTCGAGGAATAAGTCCTCGGGCCATACTAACTTTCTTTTTCTCCGGAGCGACAGAGTCCATGGGGAAAAACAAGCCTCCACCGAATCTCACAACAGCACCGGTTTGCATTCTTCGCGGGCAGCACTCGGTCCGACACTGATTCTAACACTGTGACATGTAAGGCGGACGAGCGCGATCAGGCACTACTTCACAGCACAACCCAGAGGGGGAACATCCGGGGTGCGGGTGGGGAAAAGCGGAGGGGAGCGAGGGGGAGGGCGGTGTGATACAAGACAGTTTTACTTGAGGAAAAGTGACTTACAGCTTGTATTATAGCGATCGGCGGCAGCGGAGCGGCAGGCACGACGTGTCGGTAGGGCGCGCGCTGTGCGAGTGTAGCCCGGGCGCCGCCGCGCGCGCATCGACCGCCCCCCTCGCCCCAGCCCCTCTACCATGTGAGGGTAGTGGAGTGCACCCGCACCATCCCTCTTCCTCTACGCCGGCCGCCCTGAGATTTTCCCGTTTGCGTGGACTACTCTACTCCGTACGGACGTCATTTCCTCCTCAACCTTACGTCTCCTACGACATCGACTCACGGCTCTCCTTCGCTCGTACTTTACTTCGTGAAACTTCCACTTACTTTTATTCGTGTTCTCTCTCGTAATAATACCGAGAAGAATCTGAGGAATAATGAAATTATCTCAACCATTGCAAAGTAAAGAATTGCCGTGGAGACTAGGTGGAAAAATGGAATAAATTACAAGAGATTGAGTTGAAAATCTCTTTTAATTATTAATACTTGTAAAACTTGAATATATTAAAGAGAAACTTTGTGATTGTCGAGAGAGAGGAGCGAACATTACAATCGTTTTATTATAAATTATGATTGCCGTCAAATAGTTGGGAATTGGAGGTGAAATATTTAGGAGAGGAACTAACTATTATTACAACAATAAATTCCTATGTAAAGTTAGAACTATTGTTAAGGTTAAAATACACTCACCTACCACCACCTATTATCCAAATAATTTGTGCTTACGTTGGAAGCTTAAGGTCTCAATAACGCCAACACCCGAGAACCCATTGAAAAACTTTGAAAACATTAATCTTAGTAAGCTCGCTTGCACTCCGATTATTATCAACAAACTCTGTGTACTTGAAATACTGCGATACCTTATAACTTACACACACACTCCAAAATCAATATAAATTTGATTATAATTAAAATATCTTATAACATATTGTTCTGACTAAATTAAGCAGACAATTCAGAAACTCAGACTCAGAAACAAGGCACACTATAGAACCTCATCGGATGTATGAAATCAAGTAGAAAGATAATTTAATGTTGAACATTCTGTATTTATCTCAACCGGTGATTTTTTCCTCGTTAGGATTTATTTAAAACATCCGAATTTGTTATGCAAAACCAAATACTTCACAGCAAGCTAAGAGCTGCGAAGTGCACTATACATCGTCAACACTGAGATTCGAGCCCGGCATCTCCATTCCATTCACCTAATCGAATTTCTAGCCCACCAATTTAGTGCATAATCATATTATTTTTAATCCATGTGTACATTTTTCCTGGCAGGCTCGCCCTGGTTATATTCTTTGACTATAAATACAATGTCACGAGGTAATAAGTACCCTACACTTTTCATTATAATGAGAATTTTCCCCAAACTTTTCATTATATTATTGCAAGTTTCATGCATAAGTCATGTATTGGTAAAACATCCATCTTTTTTGACAGTGTCATATTACATACATGAATGACTGTAAAATATTTTTTATATCTTGTGTAGATTTCTCAAAAAAAATTGTGAAAAACACCTCTGACCTTTTTCCCGAAAGATAGAAACTCGTTTCCCGAAAGTCGCGGAGATTTATTTTTGCATTGATAATATGCATTAAAATCTAGGGAATGGCCGTAAAAGTTTTTTGATTAAAGCGAAATTAACCCCGCTATTTTTACTATTATATCATGCGAATTTGAACCTTAATACTGCGGGAAATGACCGTGACGTCATAGTTGGGTGGCGAGCTTTAACTGGTCACCCCATTATTGGGATAATAATATATCTACCGTATACGATGTTGCAGTAGAAAGGGAATGGGAAGGGAAGGACGTGGGATAGGTATGAGGGAATGTACTGGGTATGGGTTATTCATTGGATTATTCTGAAAACAAAACAATCTGAATTAAATGATACATTATTGTGAATTCTATGCATGATATCTCAATACCTATCATTATTCAAAATGTTATCATTGTAGTTCATTTGTTTTCAATAGGTATTCATTTGTTTTATCATCGTAACCGAAGCCGTCGTGACTTGATAACAAGCCTTGACACTCAAACAGTCCAATAGTGGAAGTCCACCATAAATTGTAATCCGAAACAACACTACATAAACTGTTTTTGTTAATTGGTGATAATAAATAATCTTGTAGGCTTTCGCAGCGTGATGAATCCATATCTTCGTTGTTGGTTCTTCGAAAAAAAAAATAAAAAAAAAAAACTGCGTGTAGAGTGGTTGAATAACCGAGCTTTCGGCAGCGATACTACTGCCATCTTCAGAGTGAAGTGACTCTGAAGTCACCCTGAAGATGGCAGTAGTATCGCTGCCGAAAGCTCGGTTATTTAACCACTCTACTGCACGCAGTTAGGAAACCCGAAGAACCAACAACGAAGATATGTTTCTGTAATGTTTGGTATATTAAATAAGGTACATTAAATTTGTGAATTTTACGAGATAGGTACGCTTACAGTTAACGAAAAAAGAAACGTGCTTCACATTTATGCAACAAACTAGCAAAAATGTTTAGAAAATCACACAAAAAACGTTATTTCTAGAGTACAAAGTAAATATTTTTTTGATAAAAGAAATTACATATTATTATGTTGGATGTCACCAACTTTTTAGGTGAGGAATAGCAAATATAGGAACCACTTATCATTATTTTTCATACAAAATTGGTGCTAGGTGGCTCCTATCTCCGCTATTCCTCACCTAAGAAGTTGGTGAAATCCATTAACAATATTTTAAACTACAAATCAAACTATTTTGCAGTTTGGCAAATGTTGATATACTTAAGCTAATTTTGTATTTTTTTTGTATTAAATAAATAAAAAAAAAATACTTCACCATAAATTGTGTTCAAATGTCACTTGGACCAGGCCTGTATGTAAATCCTCGATGGTCACATCATAACCTAATAATAAATTCCCTATAATCTGCAGATGAATACAGAATGATAAAATTTACAATAACTAATAATGAACTAGTTTGAATTTCGTTACCTTTCTGAATAGCCCTACATTGGTTGCGATAATAGGAACAGTAATATCTATAAGGTATCTATTTTGTCGGGTAAATAGTAGGTATCTATTTTGTAGGGAAAATAGAAGGGCAAGGGTCGGTTGATCGACAAACGATGTCATCGACTGGTAAAGGAATGGGGATGAAATCGGGGTTAGATGGCGGAGATCGCAGCATTGCGATAAACTCGCCCTAGTAAACAAATGTTATACTTTATGCAGTATTCCTACAACAGTGTAGAAAAATTTAACTTCCCCACAGCTTTCTTGCTAGGGGGCATTTTGAGCACAAACACCATCAACGAAATTTTAAACTCACAAGACATGGTTTACGATACTAAAGAAAAAAAGTTAAATTTGCACCGTTTGTAGGTATTTTCTATATTAATATCAACATCCAATTTTTTTTACAACAGATGAAGTTGCAACCCCGTGGAGGAAGTGATGTCACGGCGGTTACGAATTATTACGTTCGTAAATAAATATCTAGTTACGAGCTTACGAACACCCCCCTTTCCTTGAGGTGAAATCTTATTGCAATATTCTGACATTATCATTATTTCACAAGCGACCGTAGGTTTTCGTCAGAAATATTTGAAAATAGTATTTGTTGTCACAAAAATACGTTAAGCGAATAATTGACATCTAGATTATTAAAACTAACTAGTTCTTAGTTACCTACCCATGAAATTTCACACGACTTATTTTTTAATTTTATTTTATTACAAATAGAAGCACAAAACAGACAACTATAGATATAGTAATAACATAAGACAATTAGTCAGTTCACAATTCAGCTGTCACCCACAAGCATGCTCCACAGTTAAATTAAAACACATAAGTTCATTCCTGTCGTCTCACACAGCAATACTCAATCTCGCACACACACTCACCTATCGTACACGCACACCTTTTTTAAACATAACTCATTAAAAACCTATTACCGTTCTACATATTTCATGAATCCAGTAGATATAACTACTTTGCAAAGTGAACACAATATATGACTTTAGTACGCAGATGATGTATTAATTTTAACATTAATATTAATTTAATCATGAAATGAACATTAAAAACAGCGAAATTCATCGGTCGAAATTGGTCAAATATATCACACTTTTCAAAAATATCACGACGCTCTATAAATTTTACACTCTTGTCTTTAATATTTCATTGTTCCTATTTCATAGCGTAATAATATTCCATGAAGTGTTGAACGAATTGGCGATAATCTGGGAATGATGGTATTTTCGACGTCAAGTAGGCAGAGCGTCGGAAAATCGACGCACGCCATTAAAGTTTTTTTATGTTTATTTAGAAATTTTATGTAATTTTTTGTAGTTGTTTCATGATACTTATTATGAGTGTTACGATTATATGAAAGTGAATGTGTCATAAAAGGATATTGCGTAAATATTACATAGCCTATGTCACGGTTCTAATTTAACGATGTGGGTGAAAGGTGAAATATTCGCGGTAAAAAACTTTTCAAGAATTACGCTTATATTTCTCCATATAAATATTAAACTGTGTAATTAAAAGCTACCAATTTAAACGTGTTTATGATAAAACCGTACTACAATTTTAAACAGTCAAACGGCTGTGTGCAAAAAAATGAAGGTGCTTAAACATTGGAAAATCGTTAAATTTCGACGAGACAAATATGACAATGACAGACAGAATAAGTAAGTAACATCTAAGTGTGATAAAACTTAAAAATAGCATACCTAGACGCAAAACCCAAATAGATATGAGTTTCACTCGTGAAGCACGATCGTTAGATACCAAACACGACAGTATGCGGTGACTAGATCCTCTCGATCGCTCGCTACCAAGGCTTGTGCTAGACAAGATCTGATTAAAGAATATCTGGATTTGTTTTCCAACGCTCTTTCATACGATCCTACATAATATGACCCCACACGACCCTTGGATCCCTTTGAAACCTTTTACATATTTTTTCTCTCTGGAGTAGGCTGATCCAAAGTGCAGGATTGTATTGTCATCGAATTTACGTATGTTTGCAAAGTTTCAGGTCTCATAGTATTCCGAAAGTGGTCGAAATATTAATTGTTAGATTTGCGCACAAACCGAAAAATAACAAATAAACTCCACAGTGAAGTTTAATAAAATCTTGTAAAAAAAGAATGAAATCGATAAATACACGGCGTCCACATAAAACTACAAAACAGGTGTGGTTTAGTTTGTAAATCGAATGTAAATCGTCCAGAACTACATGAATTACAGATAGATTTGTAGATTTTTAGTGTTAATCTCTTCTCCATTCTTCTCAGGTGTAACGTGTGTAGATTATTGTCGAGCTTTCAGCAAGTGGGCCGAAAGCTCGACAACATCGTCAATCTATACACGGTGCACCCGAGAAAAATTGAGAAAATATAACATGCATTACGTTTGACCATTCAATCAAAGGTCATACACCCCAGTTTGTTTCTTAATTATTGACGTTGATCGTTCATAACGGTGTTCATAATAGTTAAGTTTTACGTGTACGTTCATTTCAAATTAATCGCAGAAGAGCAGCGGTGTGTAGTTACTGTTTTACAGATGTATCTCGTAAAACCAGTGAGTTATAATTAACTGCTTACTGTTAGTAGTTACAACTTGTACTTTATACCAGTTTAATGATGTTTCTCAGATAGAAGATTAAGTGGAAGTGTAAATGATAGGTTGTTTCGTGAAATAATTTTAGTTACTAGTTACGTATTATTTAGTGAACGTTAAATTCCTTGTAATGAGTTGATATAAAAACTCAGAACATGCCCAGAATATTGTAATGTAATTATTTTCTCTCTTCTTTTCACGCGTTTTTTCAAGATTCTAAACATGCGTGCGCAAACACAGGGATAGAAAATATGATCCTGAAATATTTAGGGGTGAGTTTTCAGTTGTTTACTTTCATTGTGACGAAATAATTGAATAGGTATGTTAAATAAGTTCAAATGGTTTAAGAATTTTCTTCTTCTGTATCAGAACCTTTACTGATCTGCACTAAGCACTCCATCCCTCCATTAATCTCTCTAACGGGTTGACTATAAGATATTGCTTTTGCAATTAGTCAGCCTTTTAGCATACTACGATTGTCTGGTTTTGTAGCAGTCTTGATTTGTGGTTAATAAAAATATATTTTTTTATTTATCACCAGCCAGCACCTTCATCACTCGATAGCAGCCACAGCGCACTTTACCGATCACCTGGTCAATGTGACTATTTTTAGGTCATGTAGAGAGAATTATTGATGACAGGATGACAAAAAGATATAAGGAAACGAGGCGATCGAAGAAAAACCTGGCTTGGTGACGTCAATTTTCCATATTTTTTTAATTTCCGCTACCTCTCCGTCTTACCTCTCAAATGTTGTTTTCGGGTCTTTCTGGATACTATTTAATTTTGATTACCTTTGCATTACCTTTGCATTCTTGGAAAGCAAAACTGACCACGTGAAAAAAGGTGAAATATTTACTTACCTTTTGCTGCCCAATACTGGAGCCCAGGTGAATTTTATAATTACATACCTGAAACAAAACAAAATACAATATTAGTAACATCATTTTTATCCATCCCCTGCAAGCTGGGCAAAGAAGACGGAACGCCAGACCCCGATATCATTTTTTAAGGTAACATGCATTCATAGCGTTATGCCTGTAGTTTAGTCGAGTAGGTAGCGAATAATAAACAATACCTGAGTGTCCATCAATGTTACTGAATCACTGCCCACTCAACTAAACTACTTACCTAATGCGCACAAGGTAACTATTAGACACTTAGAATCAAGGATATTCTTACGCGATGGTCGAATTTATAGCTAGGTAATATATAGCGATTTCAACTACCTAACGCATAATACAACTTCAGAATATTGGCAATCTCCTGCAATTCACTTTATTCACAATCGCCTATCATGAGGGTGCAAATCCTCGAATACTAGTCGCGAAATCTTAAGTCATATTTGTTTTGTGGATTTTTTAATCTAAATATTTTGTTTTTCCTTTTTTCCGCAAAAATGGACTTCCACCAAGAATCAACGGTACAAACATCGAGATTCTATCTTTCTATCTATGTATACTCTCAGCCACGTCCCTTGCAGGGTAGGCAAAGAGCACAGAGCGCCAGACAGCTCTATCCTTGCACACACTCCTAGCTTTCGTCACATTAATTTATTCCGTCACATCGAAATTATTTCAGAATATCTTAGGTATTTATTGGCAGGACTGGTTGGCTAGGAGAAATAAACATAGTCGAGATACACAGGTATGGTTAGCAATAAGACTTATTTCATTCAAGGCCTTTCTGAAATATTATCTGCAAATAAAACAGTTCTACCTATAAAACATTGTAGGTATATGTTTGTTAGGTAAGAAAAGCTATTGAGAATTGCGAAATGGCGAATCTTTAGTCAGCTCACGTTCCGAGATCTTGCTGGCCTAAACTATATTATCGTCAAATTCGATCACAGAAAATATTATTATTAGGTATGGAGAGAGGTATTATTATTTTCAAAGCTAAATCATAATTCTGAGATAAGATTGGAAATGGAGTCGCGTTGACTTCAAGGTGCTTATGAAAGATAATAAAGTTTACGTGTGTATTCTATGTATCGTATGTTGTGTGTTGTCTTGCATGTCTGAGATACACTTCTCAATATTGAGTTTACGTTTCACAGACTTGCATTGTACTTACAACATAAACTTATAAATCTATACTATATACAACAATATTAGAGAGAGCACATCGATTTATAACAACCCATTTTCCCCTATTTAAGAAAAATTCGAGTACCTGGCGAGTCATGGTCTTCACTTCAGGTCCAACCATGTGAGTTTCCATTCACACAACATATGCCGTCACTTACTCGTTCACAGTTCAAGGTGCTCGTTTGTGGGATGATTACATTCTCACTGAACTCCGATTTCTACCTAACTTTCCGTCTTTCTAAGGGTCATCTCAAAAATCATCTTCTCTCACTTTCTCCCTAACACTGTCCCTTATTATGCCTCAAATTCACCCCTCTCCTCTCCCCTCCCCACGTCCATTCCCTTTTTTAAGGTAGGTATAAATTTATTTTTTACTTGTTTGTTTACATACGTATAGCTATATTGGTATAATATATGCATACATATAAATGAATCTTTATTAGCATTTTCAAAAACGGGAGACCTTCTATCTCGACAACCGTTACTAAATATGCTAAGGAACAAAATAGGGTAGATGCATTGAACATTTATCTAGGGAATAACCGTAAAAGATTTTTTATATCTTGTATAGATTTCGCAAAAAATATATTTAAAAACACCTCTGACCTTTTTTCCGAAAGACGGAAACTCGTTTCCCGAAAGTCGCGGAGTATTTTTTTTTCCTGTACTGATAATATGCATTAAAATCTAGGGAATAACCGTAAAAGTTTTTTGATAGACGCAAAGTTAACCCCAAAAAATGGAAAAAACCCTATTTTTACCATTTTATCATGCGATTGTTCACGCGATTTTGAACCTTAATGCCGTGGGAAATGACTGTGACGTCATTCCTGGTGCCATGCCCCTAATAATTTAGTTAGTTTCCACTAATTTCGAAAATATTTTCACCTGTTTTTGCAGATTTTTAAACAATGGTATTACTTACTTATCTGTACACACACCAACAAAAAATTAACATAAAAATAATTAAATTCTGTAGAGGTCTACACTACGAGAAACTCTACGCCGCCGTAGCATGTAGACAAAATGTATCAACTGTGTTTAAGCGTCTTTCGAATCGAAAAAAAAACATACTCGTATTATTATTAAGAGTGAAAAACAGGATAGCTTAGAACTCGTCAAACCGTTATTAGTAACGGTTGATTGCATGATACGAAAAGCATATTTTTGACAAACAAACAAATGACGTTATGTGTAGGCAGATGACGTTTTGTCTCATGTATGACACCATGTTTTGAAAATTTTCATATGTAATTTTGTTTTGTTTGTATATTTGTTTTATAAGGGCAACAGGAAACAACATTATTTTTATAACTATGTATATGAAAAAAAAAAGGAAAATTGAATTTGCACTTAATTTCTATCCCCCTCTGCATGATAATTCAGCTTATTACTGATGTATTTTACTGATGTATTTTACTTGGGCCCAATTTCATTTCATTTCATTTTTCATTTAGTTAATATCAAAAAAAATAATTACAAAATACAACATTAGAAAAGAAGTACTGGATTTTATTTATAATTGAGGGTTACAGTGAATACATTTAGGTCGATATATAGAAACACTAGAATAAAATACCACAAAAACTCTAAAATAATTTAGTAGATTTTGATTACATGCTACGCCGTAGACACTTAATAATATTATACAAACAATTTTCAGAGGCTTTTGATACTGAAGGAATGTCACAAATCTACCGACTATGTCTTCTCCTCCATTGTTTGGATAAATTATTGTTAGCATTCTAGTTTACTCTTTGTCTCCCAAACTTGTTGTTGTTGCAATGTTTCTCAAACAAATAAATTACTGTATTATTATAATAATGGCCCAGGAACAAGGGGACAACAATATGGGTCGTGGGTCGCACGAGAAACACAATTTTTCACAACTTGTCAAGTTGAAAGTTGTTCACGGAATTCATAAATATACAATTTTCCATCTAAATGTACAATCGTCGCATTTGGGACGTTTCCTGAAAGAATCTGCGAATGTATAAAAAGGATTCGAATAATCGAGAATTCGAATATGGTCGCTAGCCTTCAATGGAGTTGGGCTGCGCATGTTGTCAGGTGCTATGACTCCCTATGGACCAAAAAGATAATGGAATGGCGACCAAGATCAAGCCGAAGAAGCGTCGGCAGACCCCAGGAAAGGTGGTCAGACGATATCAGGAAATGTGCCGGTGGTGGATGGATGCAGTGTGCCCAAGACGGGAAGCCATAGAGGACCAAAGGGGAGGCCTATGTTCAACAATTAACCTGAGTGGCTGCAGAAGAAGAAGACAATTCGAATAATTCCAGGGTTTAGAATATGCCTCACTCTTTCCTTCATTTTTTAAAGAGTCATCTTAACTTGAATTATTTTTGTTTTACAAATTATCCTTGTAAAGCGTTGGATTTTTCCTACAACAGTGCAAAAGAATCAGGGATGAACATTGTCGGGCTTACAACCGACCTCGGCTGGCTTAATTGATCACTTTACACTCGAGAAACATTCGCCATTTCGGTTCACCCCGGCTGGGATTCGAACTCATATTTATATAAATATGGTGCTTAGTGACCTCTCCTGCATCTAGAGAAGTTGATTGTGAACTAGCGGTCTTCGACTTGGAAATAATAGATGACGGGTGTGTATATAAAAATACCACTTGCACAAACTTGAGAACGCTGCTGAACACTCCTCGCGGCTCGGCAAGACTATACTAATCCCCAACACCTGTTTTAGGTTCACACCAAATTTAATTATAAATTACAATAAGCAAGTTTGTATCATATTTTTGAGATCTACTAGAAAAAAAAAACTTTTCTTCGATACAATCCTGCTATAAGAAAGAAGAATATCCGAAAATTTTATTCATTTATTATTAGAAATAAAGTTTTCCCGAAAAAAAGGGAGAACTTAATAAAAAATTCAATTGGAGCGCCTTCAGGAAAGTTACGACTGAGCCATGAGCATTTTTTTCCAAGTCTGCTTATAAATATTTACTCGAATCATTTCCGAAAAGTGGATAAAACTTTAATACACAAATTGTGTAACAATGCATAAGAAATGAGTGAAAGAAAGTAGAGGTAGTTGTATTGAAATTATGAAGATTTCGAGTGAAAAATATTTAATCATTTAGACAGTTTTGTTATTATGATTTCTATAGTATCTTCTTCTTCTTCATCATCAGCCTTGGTCCCTCCACTGCTGGATATAGGCCTCTCCCATTTGTTTCCAGTCTTTTCTTTTCCTCGCCTTCTGACCGCTAGCCTAGCCGCTACCGAGGTCACGTCGTCCGCCCATCTTTTTTGGGGCCTTCCGACACCTCTTCTGTTTTCCCATGGCCTCCACTTTACAAGGTGGTCGGTAGCCTGGTTGGTAACGCGCTCGACTGTTAATCCGGTGGGCGTGGGTTCAATCCCCGACTTACTCCACTTCACAACACAAGCTTTTAAGCTTACTGTGAAGTGTACAAATATGTATTAAGGTTTATTTCGATAAACCCAGATTCATTTAAAAAAAAATGTATTATGTGTGTATACTTATATAATATATTATGTTTATGTATCTATTATCAATACATTTATTTACTTTATTATTATTTATAGTATTTAAGTTTTTCTTTCTTTTCTCGAGTTGACTGTATGCTATTGCTTTTGCAATAAGTCCGTCTTTTGTCACACTAACATTGTCTTGTTTTTGTAACTATGCATATTTTCTCTGGCCAATAAAGATTTATTTAGGTAAGTATACCAAATTAAAGTGTTTGTGATATTCATAATTTTACAACGGGCGCCTCACAATAACTAAATTACTTAATAGAATATAATATTGAATTAAAGAAATGGTTTTATTATAATTAAGGAAGTTAAAAATATGTAAAATAGGTAGGTAGGTAAAATCTAAGGTAGGTAGGAAAAGTTTGCAAACAGTTTTCTCACGGAATGAAAAATTGATCGTAATATAAATCCGACTAATTTAAAGGGGTAAATTGTTTAATTTGTTTGCGCTAACCTAAACGGTCTTAGGTAGTTAGCGAAAACTTTACAATTTAAAGGTGATGTTATGAACGAAATTTCGGAAATATCCTAAGGTAGATATCTACCTGTGAAAACAAAGTAATTTCTTAAGTAAGATTCTTCATACCGGCTTCATTCCAAAACAGTTCAACTACGTATTACGGTATTTCAAATTACGCCTATTTTTTGAACACTTACTAACCCTTACTTAAATACAATACATTGGTATTAACAATTTAAATATCCTTACGCATCTAAATGTATAAATCAAATTAGTATCACGTGTTTTCATTTAATATGTTATTCCATGGCAGTATAAAAAAAGTCGTCCAACGATTTTTTTATAAGTATTTTTTTCGAGAATCTGCAAAAGCTGGGTGTGTGTAAATCTACCCTAAGACAATTCACAATTTCAACAGATATATAGATGGATCAGACAATAGACCACAAAAAAACTCGAACACTAGTCTTTTGTAATATAAGTCATTAAGTACTGAGCTGGAGTCCCTACGAAAATAAACGAAGTGTAGGGAGACCACAAAGGAGATGGGTCGATGATATCATCGAGTCGGTGGGACATGGGTGGAGGCAGAGCGCCCAAAACAAAGAATTATGGAAGAGAGAGGAAAAGTCCTATATCCAGCAGTGGAGGGAAAGGGGCTGAAAAGAATAAGAAGACGTATGTGGATTTAATACTATATACCTACCTAATAGTTTTTTTTATTTTTTACCTTCGAAAATCTGTAGTTAGACTGTGTTTTATACTAAACAAATTAAGTATGAAAAACAACTCCTTTAGTATGTTTTTACATAAGAAATTCACTAAAATTTTATTATTTAGAACCTACATTACTATAATATAGATATTTCTATATGTATACCTACCTAAGTTCCACATTAGCAAAAGTTACGTCCAAAATATCGTTAAGAACGAGAACGAGTGAAAAAAAAAGGAAACAAGTAATGAAAATTAAATTAAAACCTCATTAAATTAGGTACCTGCATAAGTTCTACTCCTTTCTTTATTTTCTTCACAAACGTATCTACAAATTCACGTCGTTCTTGAAGAAAAAGTTTGTTCAAGACTTGTATTTGTGGTAAAATATATTTGACTTTTTATTTTCTACAATATTAAAAATATTTTCTTTTTTGTTTTCTACAATATTAAAAATATTTTACTATTTTGTACAATATAAAAAATATGAAAATTAAAAACCATAGGTACATTTTTTTGCACGATTTTATTTTTACGTACTTAAACTATAAGTATTCTTTCAACTTTCGTATTTTTCCAAACATTTGGTGTCATTTGTTGTGATTTTCGTGAGTGTCTTTGTGCCTTCCTAAAAAAAATATTTTCCATTACTGATGTAATCTGTTATTTTATACTTGTTGTTTTTTGGCACTTTTGCTATAAAAATAGCTTAACATTTCAAAAAAGAATTGGGGGCCTCAAAATCTGATATTACCCCGGGCCTATGGAAGCCTTAATCCGTCACTGACCACTACATTATAACGTAGGTAATGTAGATTGACTGATATATTCCAAAAGATTGATAATAATTATTATTGCGTGATATAAACATTAAAAAATGTATTTTACTATAGGTTACAATACATTCTAACATTACAACTCAGAATTAAGTATTACATGAATGTCGCTTAACTTCATTTTATACAGGCGTCCTGTAAAAAAATCACATAAATCATTTTGCTATCACATTACAATTTATACCTAAAACGCGGCGAATGACGGCCGTAGAATAAGTTGCCCATATTTTTTCTAGACGGTATTTTTTTTCCATCCTGTATATAGCCAATTATGTTGGAAGTAATTGACAATATACATTTTTATTTTATTTTATAAATTAAATTTAATGGTTGCAGGTCCCCGAATTTTTATTAATTTTAGAGTGTCCTGGAAAACTCAGGTATTCTGAGATTTGTTTATCGCCACCCATTCTGAATGCCACACAAATGGTTGCGAATGCTGCGTGCGTTTTATTACTGGATCAAAATTAATAGCAAATGAACAAATAAATAAGTCTTTATTAGACAAAAAATCACAGGTTACAAAATAGGACAACAGTGGTATGGCAAAGGGCGGGCTTATTATAAAGTCAATATCTTCTAGTCAACCCAATAATAATAATAGTAGTAGTAATAAAATATAGTTAATTAAATTATGACGATAATTAAAAAACAAAATTAAACACGTAAACCTCAGAGTAATGATTTTTTTAAATATCAAAGTTCCCGGTTTAATTTATGGCTTTGAACAATGAGGAACATAAAAAATGTTTGTAGATAGGTATATCAAATATTTTAAGTTAAGGTAATACCGTTATCGTTTATAATTTATGACTATTGTCATCGCCGTAATAAACCTTTTCAATCCGCAGTAGTCCTGGTAGCCGTGCCGTGGTGTACTTTTAGACAAACCGTCACTGGTAGGATGTGTATAGGACCGCAAACATTACTTGCCACATAGCATTAATTAGATGTCCTGTTGTAAAAACTTTTCGGTAGATGTCGTTATTGTCAACAGTTGAATGAATTTTAAACATGTAATGATCTGTGTTTGAATATCCTAAATTCTTTCCTGTACCTACATTGTTCACCAGTAAGTTCAAAGTATTGTGAAGTGTATCGTGAGCCTCGGGATTCCAACCCGAAACCCTCAGTTTGAGAGACCGGCGCGATATTGTTATGAATGTCTCAATTTTCCTTAGTTATAATATATGATTTTTATAAGTTTAAAGTCGTAGTTTAAAGTCTCGCGAATTTAAGACCCTTTTTTGTAGTGTTCGTGAAAGGACGGATAAACCTGCCTTCCGCATCTGTGTACATTCTTGTTCATTGTGCGCTCACTAATACTACTATAACTGCGTTACGGACTTGCTCATAGTAACACACTACAAAAAAGGCTCTTAACCTCCCGCGTCTAGTACACCTCAACAGATATACTACGAAGGTCAGGCCTTTGGCTCGGGCCTTCGTGAGGCTTCGTGTACGTATAGATCAGTGGATATGTTATATAGCAGTGGATAAAAAGTTCTGCGCCCATCCACAATTTCAAATGCGTGGGAAGACACCTTAAAACAACAACAACACTCAACAAATATTATGTAATATGTATAAGAAAAATGGTAGTTAATTAGCGCCCTCAATCACCTGCCAACTCGTGTTTGCTGAGCTATACGTGGGTAGTCAATGTACCCCTCACACCACTGGTGGTCGCTCTAAAGGGGCGCGGGTGTGCGGCGGGGGTGCAAACACTAGAATGATAAATCCACGCGGAGTTGTTGTCTTTTTTCCATCATTAGTATTATTATTTTTAAACAGGATTGTTGGTTAAGTGTCATCTTGCATAAGGTAACGACGTGTACTAATTAATTAAGTAGGTACCTTGTGCTATATTTTTCACGGTTCCCGGAGAAAAACCCATAAGAATATTGTTCAACATGAATAAACCCCAAAAAAGACAAAAGCCCTTCAGAAATAATATTATGCTCCACGAATAAAAGCCCAATTTTCTAGTTGGATTCTAGTAGATGACTATTTTATTGTCTATCCCATTTTAGATCCGCTTGTTTGAGTTTGTGTATGTGTTCCGTTTGAGTTTGTGTATGTGTGTCGTGTAAATGTGAATGTCAAAAAGTAAGGTAAATAGCCATCGTCGCGCTGTATGTTAACATGGAGGTTAAAACTCTTTCTGTTGTGGCGTGTTCTGTTTAAGTGTGACAATTAGGATGTGACATCGTTACAGAATCAATGCCAGCGTTACAGACTTAGTGAGTAATAATACGCCACAATCAGATCAGATCAGATTGTTACTATGCAATCACCTTCTAATCGCTAACAACATTAAAATAAATTGTAAAAAAATAAATATTCCGTCTAAATTAAATTATTATATTCTCACTTTTTAACGGCCTTAAGAGCCGTACAACCGACTAGTTTATTACATTTTGAACCATATAAGTAAACCAAGTATGCAATATTTACGTTCAATTTAATTTCTGACGAACAAGTTTGCTTGCGATATTATTATCAATGCCCAATGTCCAACCTTCAAACTTTTTCCTTTAAAGGATGTGATATGCTTCTTTTGACCATAAGATAAATAAATACATATGAAAATTGGTACAAGTAATAAATATACTTTTATGATAAATAAATATGAAAATTTGTGCAAGTCCTTATATTCGTAAACAAGTACTTAAACAACAACAAAAATATGCGATAGAAAATGTTACAAGTCAATAATTCTTGAACTTACCGGTGCTTGGGCAAGAACAAAAAGAAAGAAACGTGAAGTAGATTGATAAAATGCACGAAATCTGCACCAAACTGTCCAATGTATTTAGTGAGTTTTGTTACAAAATAAACCGCTTCAGTTTACTGGATTTGCGGCTGCAAGTCGGTAAATCGTTTCGTTATGTAAATTGCGAAGCAGTAAAAAGTACGGAAAAACGTGAATACTTAATATAAAACTGTAAGTATTATTTCATTGAATAAACAAGAGATTTTCTATTCATTGTTAAGCTACTTTGTAATGTGACTATCTTTTGTATTGTGATGTCTGATACATTTCTATTCCATTTTATTCTATTTCATTCTATTTCATTATGTTCTATACTATTCTCTTCTATTTAACTCAATTCCATTCCATTATATTATATTCCATTATACTCCATTCCATTCTATTCTATTCTATTCTACTCTTTTATATTCTATTCTGTTCTATTCCATTCTATTATATTCTATTCTATTCCATTATATTTCATTCTATTCTATTCCATTCTATTCCATTCATACTCCATTCATACTCCATTATATTTCATTCTATTCTTTTCTATTCCATTCTATTATATATCCCTTCACGCCACCTCCCTCGCGGGGTAGGCAGAGAGAACATATTGCCAGACTTTCCTATCCTTACATACACTTCGGGCTTCCGTCACATTCATGCAATTCGTCATACACACTCTACGATTCCCTTTACTCAAAACTTGGCCGTCGTTTGGTCAAGATGGTCCAGCCATGTGGTTCTTGGACGGCCGCGTTTCCTTACACCTCTTCTTTCACTCAGGTATATCTACCCTGTTATCCTTTCATCGTTCATTCCCTCTGCGTGTCCCAACCATCTCAATTTGTTCACTTTCATTTTCAACATGGAGATGATGACGTTGACATTGACCACAGACTGTACGAATAATTTTAGCTCAGTCCTTTTGCAGCACGAAGTCGGCAAAATTAATAACAGATGGGACTCTATGCAGTATGATACCTTAGGGTGGGATGTTTCAGAATATCAGGCGTCCCCCCCGCCACACCTGACGCGTCACCCCCCTGGCCCCCCGAATAGGTCCCCCTACGTGGTTTTCATCTATTTATCAAAAAATTGTAACAGATAGAAGGAAAATGTTAAGGACAAAAATAGTCCTTAATAAATTCTCTACAAAATAGGTAAAGCACATTTTTTGATAGGACTAGTAATTTACCCGCAATAGCCGGTGAAAATATCGTAATTTTTTAATAAGAACCAAAAATTTTTTATTTTACTCAAATTGCTGAAAATTCATAAGAGCTACAAGAAAATGGTCAAAGAATGAATTAATTGCTATAGTTTTAGCTATAAAATGAGCTATTATTTATTTTTGCACGGCTCATAGTTTTTGAGTTATAACATAAAATTCCAATGACAGAAGTCTTAAAAATGGAACTTTTCATACAATTTGTATTGAAATGCTGTGATATTCAAATTTAGGTTACGCCTGTTTTTCACAAGTATGTGAAAGATAAAAAATGTATTGGAGTATGACTGGATTTTGTAAGTATTTTAAGGTATAATTCTTTAGAAGTTCAATACACTTTTGCCAGCCATATTTCAAAGCCGTATCCCAGTTTTGCAGAAGGATTCGTCAAGATCATTAAAGAAGAAAATTTAGTGTATGTCTGTGTAAGATACGAGGTTCGGCTGAACACTTCGTAGCCCTGAGAAAAAAATGTACAGACCAGTTTAAGTTCATTATTGATATAGATAATTTAAACTTCATTAGGGCTATTTACAAAATTTGAGATCGATAGGACGACGCTGGCACTCTTGGCACCATTTTTATTTCAACGTGTTTGACATTTTTGTGAAAATGTGAAATTGTCAGCTGCGATCCGTGATAAAATATTATTTTATCTAAGGTCATAGACCGACACGAACCATAAAAGAAATATCGGGTTCATTAATGGAGTCTGTTCCATCATATGCCATGATTAGAAAGTAAGTGCCAGATTTTGAATGGGCACAGCAAGGTGTCAAACACAACCCTTGAAGCGGACAGCAATAAAATGCAGTAGTTCTGGAGAACGTCGATAAAGACATGGATTAATTTTTCAAAGATCGCGGAATTATTAGTTAGGTGATAGCAGAGATTCCAGTGATCTGATTTTAATCAGTAGTGTTCATCTTAACTTCAGAACAGGACTTGTACAAACCCTCGAATCGCCGGGTGCCAATGCTTTTGACCCATATCCTAACCTTGAGGAATCCTTCTGGAAAACTGGGATAATGGCTTTGAAACATGACTGGCAAAAGTGCATTCAACTTCGAAAGGATTATATCTTGAAATACTAAAAAGACCCAATCATACTCCAATACATTTTTTATCTTTCACATGCTTGTGAAAAACAGGCTTAACCTAAATTTTAATATCACAGCATTTCAATACAAATTGTATGAAAAGTTCCATTTTTAAGACTTCTGTCATTGGAATTTTATGTTATAACTCAAAAACTATGAGCCGTGCAAAAATAAATAATAGCTCATTTTATAGCTAAAACTATAGCAATTAATTCATTCTTTGACCATTTTCTTGTAGCTCTTATGAATTTTCAGCAATTTGAGTAAAATAAAAAAAATTTGGTTCTTATTAAAAAATTACGATACTTTCACCGGCTATTGCGGGTAAATTACTAGTCCTATCAAAAAATGTGCTTTACCTATTTTGTAGAGAATTTATTAAGGACTATTTTTGTCCTTAACATTTTCCTTCTATCTGTTACAGTTTTTTGATAAATAGAGGAAAACCACGTAGGGGGACCTATTCGGGGGGCCAGGGGGGTGACGCGTCAGGTGTGGCGGGGGGGACGCCTGATATTCTGAAACACCTCACCCTAAGGTATCATACTGCATAGAGTCCCATCTGTTATTAATTTTGCCAACTTCCCCATACATTGATTTCCTAAAGTGACTGAACTATTTGACTTATTGAAGATGAAAATGTAGACCCAAATAATAACAGATACAGAATGATGAACTTGTGTAAAAGCGTGTTAAATTAAAACCTCCGTGAATTTTCACGGGTGAATACCTACCGACAAGTAGGCATACATAATAATAGTCATGGATTCCGCTTAATAATTCAAGCGAGCAAACAAAAATGACCCTTAAGCATGACCAAGATGTACTGAAATATTAACATAAATTATAAAGCACAGACGTTGTACTGCTAGAACCAGTAGAATTCTTAACAACTACAACAGTCCTAATAATAACGTTCAATGTTTAAGTAGGGGATGCAATATCGGAAGGTTTTCGATTCCGGAACTAAATTCTCTGAAGTCCGGAATTGGTTCCGGTGTCGCTATTGGCTGTTTAGTATACTGAATATAACTTGATCTGAATCAGACTTTTAATCGCTTGAGCTTATAGTTAAGTAACATTTCTTCGTCAGCCTATTCCCGTCCACTCCTGGACGAAGGCCTCCTCCATTTGCTTCCACGCCGCTCTATCCTGGGCTCTTTGGATCCAGTTGGTACCCACGTATTTTACCAGGTCGTCTCTCCATCGTAGTGGTGGTCTTCCTACACCTCTGGTAATCATTCTGGGTGTTTAACATTTAATTGAAAACAATTGTTAAACTGATAATGATTGAATGCATGAGAGATACCACAGTAACTATAAGAACGCGCCGAGAGTCTCTAAGATGAGGACCCTCAGAAACATTGCAGGGAAAACTCTTAGAGAGAGGGTAAGGAACGCCAGGATAAGATAGATATGCGAGGTTGAGAATGTCGTTAGGTGGGGAAGGCAACGAAGGAGACACTGGTACGCGCATGTGAGGAGAATGAAATCATCCAGGCTCCCTCACATTGTGCAACACGGCCAACCCCAAAGTAGGTGACCCCCAGGCAGACCACTAAAGAGATGGATAAACAGCTGAGAGTCGGCCTCGCAAGAGACTAATAATCCTCAAACAACAAGTGAATAGGCCTAACATAAGAATAGGAAGAAGAAGAAGAATTTTTAAACAATTTATGCCATTAAATAAAACATCAAGTTTCGTATACTTATCTACGAGATCATATACGACTCGTATGATACAACTATGTAAGCTTACGAAGGCGAAGTCAGTGAGTATACAATTCATACATATACGACAGTTTATTGTTTATTGTTGTTTATCGTCCTTAGGGCACTTGGACTCATCAGTTTTACATAATCAAATCTATAACAATTAAAGCAATAGTAATAGTAGAATTAGTGCACAATATCAATGCTAAAGAGTGTAAAGGGCTCTGTTAGCATTTCGTCAGTGACACCGTATGAGCAAGACAAAAGAAAGTGAAAGCACAATAAACAATTTATAATATAGTCAGTTCAATGCTGGAGTGAATGTAGAATGTAGTTTGTGGAAGTTAATACGATATTGAAATTCCAGTATTGGACCTCTTGATTCCGGAACTGATTATAGTTCCAGAATGCATGCCCCATGTGTAAGTGTTTGTGTGTGCGGGTAAGTATTTTATTTACTCAAAACCGCATCCGGTCTTCGAGAAGAAAAATTTTGTCAAAAGGGTTTGTTTGCTCGTACAAGATAAACACTGCCAAGACGAGGGATTTCGACAATGTACCAAAGATTTAATTGTTTGTTTCTTGTTATTTTGGGCACAAAATAGTTATGTTAGTGATGTGTGAAAAATCATCGATGTTTTGACAAAAACAAAAAATTCGCAAATATTTCAGTTTGTCTAAATTACGCAGGAATCCTGTACATTCAAGGACATAGCAAGTTGATAAGAATTATATCTTTGTACCTATCCCCTGATCCCACGTCCTTTGCGGGGTAGTCAGAGAAGATAACATGTCAGACCGTCCTTGATTCCGACACATTCAAGAAAGGAGAAAAACCCAGGCCCGGAGCAAACGAAGTATAACTCAAATGATAGATAAAAATGAGTAATTAAATACTGGATAGGGGGCATCATCGAAATCAATGGCTAAATGTGTAACATACCTACAAAATACCAACAAATAAATCATTTTGTTTGTCATAGCAGTGCTTAGTTTTTTGTACATCGACTTACGGCATTATAAAAAAAATCGATGGTTTTTACGGCATTGTAAACCTTTGTGGTAATAGTGTTTCTAAATTAGGGTTCCTTTAAGATTTGGCATGCCCATTATGATTGTCTTCATATATCACGACCTACACTGGTGCTATTTATTGCTGGTCAGAATATTTACATTACTAAATAGAGGGTAGTTAACTAGCAGTGCAGGGTAGGAAACGGCACAGCGGAATTCTATGGAATTGAATGTGCCGTTATATTTGAACTATAAAATATAATAACTACTGTTTTGGACTATAAAATATACAAAAATATTTGAAACTGCTAAAACCATGTTTAGAAATTGAGTGCATGACAAAAAACTATAACGTTGATTTAATGATAATTACACTTGTGTCTATGTATTTTTTTTGAAAATGGATGAAGGAACGACAGCGTCGACGATCATTGCACCATGCATATTAAATTATTTATAGACGAATTATACGTAATGACGGTATAGTTCTGCATGGAATGCAAGATTAACAGCGTCCATAATTGAGATACGTGAAAAAATGGGGAGATATCTGGACTGGAAAAAATCATGCAACATGGCGCAAAACATTAAGCAAAATTATATTTGAGAACGTCACACAGAAAATATCGTGTAATTGTCAAGTGCCGTTATTGAATGTGCCGCTCACTTCAACTATTCACAGAGCTCCCTATTACAACGCAACTACCATCAACCCAAAGTGCCTGAATAATTTTCACATTACGGCGTCATATTTTAGCAGGGTGGTGTGAATTATTAATTAGCAGTGATTTTTTAACTACAGTGAAACATAACGTACAGAAATATTTACAAAACATAAAGATTGCGTGGAAAAAATAAAAAAAATAATGATAAATAACAAAGTTAACGATAACAAGGTTCCCTGGGATGATCAGATTGCTGGATCGGACTTAACAAACAAATTACTATTATGATAGCATTAAAATATTACAACAACGGTAAAATTCTCAGGTTTACGACGTTCTTACAAATTGTATGTAAACTAGTCGTTTGAAGAAAGGTCGAGTTTTAAGCGTTTGCTAACAACGTTTTTAATTAAATTAAATTAATATTTTTTTATTGTTAGCAAATTACAATACAGCAAAGGGCGGGTTTATTACCAGACGGCGAATGGAACAAAAAACCGCTCACCATGTCGACCAGATTCTAGGACGCACGTGTTTTACGTAAAATATGACAGAGTATGACGTGTGACAATTACGATGAATAGTTAAATCGTAAGACGAATTGCATGAATGTGACAGAAGCAACAAGTGTGTGTTAAGATAAGGAATTCTGGCGTTCCGTTCTCTCTGCCTACGCTACAAGGAATGCAGTGTCAGAGGAAAGAACAGAATAAACATCTAGGATTATTTTAATGTGCACATAGATCCTTTTACTTCTAAACCCTTTCTTTCTTCCTAGCCTCTTCCCAGTTCACCTGGGGTCGGCCAGTCGGCCCTTCTGGTACGCAGTCTCCAAGTCTTTCTGTCTTGTGTCATCTCACTGGTCAGCTGCTTCTCCTTTAGGTCTTTCTCAATACTGTTCCACCAGGTGGCTTGTGGACGACCTCGACCTCTCGCTTGTGTGGGGATGTCTAGTGCAAGTCTGACCACGTGATCATCATTTCGTCTGTTCACAAATGTCCGTACCATCGGAGTCTACCCCCTCCTTTTACTTCTAAACCCACGATTTCTAAAAAAATACGATTACCTAGGTACATCTAAATACAGTGACGTATCATGACATTCATTACGTAAATAAAAAAACATATTTTTAGATCCATCAATATAAAACAGACATAATTTTCATTTAGACATGGATACAAAAATAAATACCTGCAGCTTTACGTCAAACTTTATGGCTTCAATACTACAGGGACCAATGTTATTTCTCTTTACACCCTCGCACAAATCAACGTCAAATTATTCCGTTTTTACCCACAACAACTGTGCGCAAAAGTACGTTTTTGAAAACACGAAAGTAGGTCCAAAATAGATAATATCCAGGTATCAACTTTGTGTTCTCCTACGCGAAAAATCCGCACAAAAAATATGAGTGGAAAAAGTACAGACCTGCTATATTTTTTTTATTATTAGGTACATAGGAACCTGTTATGATTCGAATTTCGAACATACAATTGATAATAATATTGTATACGTCCACAGGGAATATGCGTTAAAAAAGTTTTATTGTACCTACACCTACGTACGTTTTTTTCCCTACGTATAATGTGCGTACTTTGTAGGTATATCTGAAAGGCTTGTAGGTGCGGTTCGCTTACACGATCAAATATTGACGAAATAATTGCGCAAATAATTGCTCCGAATTGCCGAGCAACTACTGGAAGTATGAGAAAAGTAAAAAAAAATGCCGAAATAATTGTGCAATTACTTGCTCAGTTGGTGCAATTAAGTGGAGCAATTATTTGGACAAAAGGTATTATTCCATTTCTTTATGTCGGCGACACGAATTGCTGAACATCCAATTGACTTGGAAATTTAAGTTAATTTTAAGCTGGCAGGAGATCGCAGCACTGCGATAAGCTCGCCCTAGTGAACAAATGTTAGGTATACTACTTCTGTCTATATTTTGTTCACTAAGTGTGAATAAATAAATAAATAAAATGTCTGGCACAGGTGTTTGTAAGAAATAAACCGCTTGAAATAAAATCGCAATTTATTTGTACAAAATTAAATTAAAATAATAACATTAACAAATTTTATTACAAAAATTGTCAGCGGACATGTTAATGTTTGACCCAAACATTTTGTTTGACTTTTACGGGTCCCATAAAAGTTTCCATTCAAAGAAATTAGGACCAAAGTAAAGTAAAAGTAAACTTCTTCTAAGTGTACATTATATTAATAAGTATACACCCCAAGGAAGAATGAAATAATAATATTGTGTAGTACCCAGACTTAATATCTGTAGCAATAATTATTCACAAAGGTCAACCTTTTCAAGGGGTAGGTTTTGCACCCTCACAATATTATAAGTAGTAAGTATATGTGTATCCTTTTGTCTAGCATTTTGTTAAGGATTGTATCATTGTGTTGTATTATAGGATGTTTCAATAAAAGTTTAAAAGGTAGTGAATGTATACACTTAGATGTTAGTGTACAAAAATTAATTTAAATGAATATAATATTGTGTTAAGTACCTATTTTTTTTAGTAAGTTCGTGTTTTTTAATGAATAATGTAACAAAGTAAATATTTTACTTAACAATCTGTTAAATTATAAAATTCAATTATCATATAACAAATTTTCTATAGAATGTATACATTTAATAAAAAAAGTTCCATAAAAGTATCTATTCATTAAAATTATTTTTTCTACCCGCATGGGTACATTGCGGATAGTCGAGAATGCAAAATATGCAAAATAATTCCACAACAGGTACACGTTTACAAGTGTTGTGAACAGAATAGTCATATTCATTCACAATACAACATTACCTACTGAGAAATAGCGATCATATACATTTAAATTGTACTACATTCACTAATAATTAATGTACAGGTAGCTACGTATAGATAATACTCAGTGGTTTGATAAAAAATTTACTATACATTGTCATCATACTTGTAACAGTAGTATGCATTCACTGAGTGAACACTTTTCATACAATCCACATAATACTACATACATTCAGCATACTTACAACCCCCAAAACTAAGGGTGATAGACATACTTCAGGGTGAGTTTTAAGCAGCCGACCATGCATATATTATGCACCACTTATGTAGTGCGTGCTTTTGTCCATAATTTGTCGGTCTTAGGGTCGTAAATTTTTAAAGAATTGTCGTATTGGTGGACAAGGAACTTTCAATGACGGGATTCTTTAGATTAGTTTGATAGGTAAACATTTGGAGCAAATGTCAGTGGTGAGGCTCGCCACCCATCAAGTCGCATTAAATAGTGCAGTGCGCCCTTTCTTGGGCAGATTACCGGTGAAAAAATCAAGTGAATCTTGCCCAACATTTTGCCAAAGTAACATAATGAATATCAGGGCTATGAGACCGTCGTCTATTGTGGCCTGTCTTTGTACCACGTTTTGTTTTAATAGGCCACTAGGCCGGAGAACACTCAATCCAATGGCACAGGCCTTGAAAGTTTAAAGGCACTATTTTTAATAAAGCATAAAGCCAATAAGACACTACTAACTTTTATGGAAAATTCCCTATTAAAAAGTAAAACCAGGTGAACCGTCTAAATACAGAACTGGTGCGATCACCATACGAATTGACGAACATGTATTTAGGGTTGGAAGAATTCCCTGTTTTTTAATACCGGTGATCCATGCAAAAATGATGCTTGTAATATTACCTTTTAACGGCATGGCGAATCGAATATCTTTTTAAAATCACCAACACACGAAGCACGAAGGGGTGGCGTACCAGTAGAGTTATAAATCTTCAAAACAAGACATTTTACTATTATGCGCCTTTCTCCTTATACCGAATATAATAAATAATAGTGAAAGACTGTCGTAGTTAATTATTTAATGAGGTCGTTTCATGTTGGTCTAGCTCTCTGGGTAACAGCTTGCGGGTCAACTCATATTTTACTTTTGTATAGTTCATCCAACATGACATGACTCGTGAACGATTACTGAATTTCATAGTTTGCGTTCCCATACTTAATTAGTAATTTGCTGTGCCTAGAGTTTTCTTAGTAATTTAGGATTTTTTTTAGTTTTTTACGTTTTTTTTGTAGATGTAGAAAATCTTACTGAGGTTAGCCAGCAGAGATCACAGCCCTGCGATAAGCTCGCCCTAGCGAAACACATCTCACAATATACATTAGGTACATACTTGTAAATTTAACATATTTTTCCTGAATTTTGTTCACGTAATATGTAAATAATTAATTTTGTCAAGAAAACTGTAATAAATTAAAAGTAAAAATGAAAGACTAGTATCCTCATCATCAGGCGTTTGAAAATAAACTATTATCAATAGTGTTTTACTTTCACCCTCAAAAATGGACTCCCACCGTGAATCGTCGGCGTCAGTCGTAAGTCCCAATATAGGAATTTAAGTTCTTTTGTTTTTATCAACAAAAATTTAAAGATGATGCAATGAACACCGTTGAGAGATTAAAATTAAATGCGAAAAAAATTCACTAGGTTTTCACGTCTAAAACATCGAAAAATATTCTCAGTCAGTCACGGACTCACAGCAGGTCAACATTTATTAATAATGTCACGTGTGCTTACAATAAAACTGATTAAAAATTATACCGCCTATAATAGGTAAAAATTTACAGCAGAAATAAACTTCTTAATATCTCCAAACTAGTAACCACCACTGATGTCATGTTTTCGATGAAAAATACGTATAGGGGTGGTTATTTTTACTAAGTATTTTAATTATTATGATACTACTAGTGGAGTTACCCGTGCTTCGCAACGGCACTGTGTCTCTCGATGGATTGCCATATTTTTAATTTAAAAAACCTTTATAATAAAAAAAAACACACAAATAATTTTGAAATTTAAGTTGAGTCTATGGTTTACATAATTAAGTGAAAGAAATATAGTAGGTAGAAAGTTTTAATTAACATCTACGCTTGGTACAAATTACAATCTACGGTCTGTGACATCGGACATCACCTGTCTACTAATAATAATCTATGGTCATAAAATGAATCGAAATGAAGTTCAATATGAATTCCAAGATGGCCGCCTTGTTTAAGTGCTCTTCATATTTAGATTTTACAAGATAATATCTCTTAAAAAAAGCTTTTGTTTTCAAAAATGGTGACGTTCAAACCTAGAGCAGATCGGTCCAAAACATTTTGTGTATTTTCACAGTAATCTGTCTTAAAATGGGCGAGTTTTACGAACACTTACAAATCAAGGGACTTTGTTTTATAGATATAGCTTACTAGAAGTAGGTAATTCTATATGACGAAAGACCATTCACTTTACTATCAAAAGCGACCACACGAACACGATTATAAATTTGAATATATTTTTCAACTTAATTTGCATAAGTTCAGACCTCCCATTGAGATCAGATTTTGAGCACTAGGAAACCAAAAGATAGGCCAAACTTGTATTAAGTATCTACTAACAAAAATGTGTCACTAGCAATTATTTTCTACATGGGGTCACGAATTTATTTGATTCTCCACAGCGAAAGACTTTTACAACCATCTTAATATCCACAGCAAAAAAAAATAATAAAAAAATACTTTTTTTATAATTAAATGAAACTGGGTTTATCGAAATAAACCCAAATACATCTTTGTACACTTCACAGAAAGCTTAAAAGCTTGTGTTGTGAAGTGCAGTAAGTAGGGGATTGATCCCGCACCCACTGGATTAACAGTCGAGCGCGTTACCAACCAGGCTACCGACCACCTAATGTATATACTATGTATAAAAAAGAGTACGTCCGTCTGCACTATTACAGACCGTGGGAAGCCACCTTTACAAACCAGCGAAGGGCACAAGAATCTCTTTTGTAATTGCAGGATTTTTTTACATTCATACTTAGTTAATGTTGAATGAATGCAAAACGTTCTTATTGTGATGTGTTCTTAATGTTGGAGTGAATGCAAAGTGAACGAGCCGAGATGGTTGGGACATGTAGAGAGGATGAATGATGAAAGGATAACAAAGAAAATATATCTGGGAGGAAGAAGTGGTGTAAGTCAGTTCGGCTGTTTAAGAATCACATTGTTTGACCATGTAGACCAGATTCTCAAGGACGGACGTGTTCTGAGTAAAAGGAATCGTAAAAAATACAAGGGCTGAATGGAGAACGTTTCTCGAGAGTAATGTGAATACCTAAACCAATCGATGGCTGGTCGTAAGTCCGAAAAACTCACTGTCTTCTCTGCCTCTCTCTTTTTCAGGAAAGGCACCCAGATTCAAGTCAAACACGAATGAAAAAACTCAAGCCCGAAAAACTCACCACCTCTATTCTCTCTCTCTCTTTCAGGCAAAGCACCCGTGTTCGAGTGTTGCAAGATGCAAAACAAACCCTAAAAGGAAAAATCTACATACCTACATGTCAAAATATCTGAAAGCTAAAATACTTGTATGATGAAGAGTTATATACGTTGGAAAATTTTCACATTGAATCAAGTTTCTAAGAATGATAATTTTCTCTTTTAAATAGAAATATATAAGAGAAATTATTCAGAAATAAACGAAATAGAATATTACAAGTTTTACTCTCCATTCAAAATTTCAGAATACTGTCCCCTGTTCATACAATAGACTCGACATAAATCTTCTCTTAAAAGTGAAAACTCCGACGTAAATACAACTAACTGGGTATACTGTCAACAGTATTATAATAGTAGTGGTAGTAGCATGGGCGTCGGCAGAAGGGGCAGCTGTCCCCTCCCCCATCTAAATTAATTATACATGAAGTTTTGGTACCTAAGTACCTACAGAATCTTTTGTATGTAATATAGCTGGGGTGTGCTGGCAGAGATCGCAGCATTTTTTTATTTTTTAAATATTTTATTGGATATAACGGCTGTACAAAATACTACATTAAAATATTACACATTTCATTTTTTATATTGCCAATTAAAGTATCCATCTATTGGCTGATACAAATTCAACATTATATAAAAGTTATAGATGTATTGCAAGTGATGGATATAAATATAATACAATGTATAATAGCATTGTGATAAGCTCGCCCTAGTGAAGAAATGTTATGGTTTATATTCGTGGTGTTAAAGTATCTCTGTACCTATTTGTCTACAAAATTGTAAATAGGTAAAAATAAAAATAAATGAAATAAAAAACACATTATTACCACTTTATAGTGTCTTTTCATTATAGGTATACCTATATAATCATGCGATTTTTCAAAGACTATTGTATGCATTTTTATTTCACAAAAATGTGTTTTCACAAGTAAGTATTTTTATTTCACAAAAATTGAATTAGATTATTTTATGGCTTTCATACCTGCCTACTTATAGTTTCGCCTGCGGTGCTAGTTACGCAATCGCTTATGATGTAGAATATAACTTAATGCGACAACCACATTCATCGATTCGCCAATTTAGGAAAAAGGTCTGCGGCGTTATTTTCATTTACTCGTTTTTGTGCAAATTCAATATCAAAATCTAAGTCCCCCCCCTAGATTCTTAGCTGGATACGCCCATAGATACTGGGTAGTACCTAGTAGAATAGTCGTACACAGTCTGCGAAGGAAAAAGGGTGTAGTGTAGTAGAACAAGAGGATGTAAGGGATAAGGCGAGATGAGAAGGGTTAAGAAGACAGAGTAATGTAACTTGATTGTGTTAGGAGAAATGTTACTCAAAAATACTGAATATTCCTCTCAAAATTCACAGCTACGTAATAGCACATATTCAGAGACATATAGTGTGAAAAATTTAATTATTTTAAAAGTGCTTATGGTAAAAGTATGAAATTTTTAGACTGTCACCTAAAGTAAATATGTGTGCAACATTTTGAGGTGTTGGGACATTGGGATGTTATTGAAATTACAGTCTGCACCTACATTATCCTCTCATTTCCCATGGCATTTTAAGGTTCAAAATCGCATGAACAATCGCATGATAAAACGTTAAAAATAGCGTTTCTTTTCCATTTTGGGGTTAATTTCGCTTGAATCAACAAACGTTCATATAGACATTTCCTAGATTTTAATGCATATTGCCAATACCAAAAAAAAATCTGCGACTTCCGGGAAACGAGTTGTTGTTTTTCGGAAAAAAAAAGATAATAGGCATTTTACACATTTTTTTGAGGAATCTATAGAAGATATAAAAAAAAATACGTTCATTCCCTAGATAAAGCTTCAATGTATCTAATTTATTTTTTTCACACGCATATTTAGTACGGTTGTCGAGATCTAAGGTCTCCCGTTTTAAGACATTTTTGAAATGTCAATGTGCCTACTCTTAAGGGTAAAGGTACGTTCATAAATAAATTTCACTTCCTTAATGCGTGTTATTAAGTGGCACTCGAAGATTCCTTAATGAACAGCTCTTTATTTCTGATGTAATTGAAATTCTGAAAATTATCATCAATTAATTTGAAACTCAAACGCCAACCCAGCGAAAGAGGAACATTGAATAGGGCGGGCAAATAATATCAAATTAAATTCTACT
Source organism: Ceraclea dissimilis (assembly GCA_963576895.1). NCBI lineage: Eukaryota > Metazoa > Arthropoda > Insecta > Trichoptera > Leptoceridae > Ceraclea > Ceraclea dissimilis. Next base: position 1,908,802 of record OY756365.1, read on the forward strand.
AAAGGAACTCATAAAGTCTACTAAAAAGCATTGAAATATTTACCATTTTTTTTTATATATATAAAGGATCTGGGCTTACATACACAAACCCAAATACTTTCCTGCACACCTTGCACTAGGCTAAAAGCCTGTATCGCAAAGTGTGGAATACATCGCTAGCGCCAGGGTTTGAACCTTGCATCTCCCGTTTGAGAGACTGCCGCCTCAACCAACTGCGCCAACCATGTACTCTGATGTATTCCTGATATAATGTGAAAAAAAAAACGAGTTATCAAAGGTTCGCTTAAATATCAAATTTGATTCTACTAATAAAACTCAGAAAGTCTACTAAAATGCATTGAAATATTTACGAATTCTTCATATAATGTGAAAAAAAACGATTTACTAAAAGTTCGCTCACACGAGCAACCATATTGCTCCATTCCGGGCAATTCGGGGCAGTATAATTAAAATGTGTTTTGTCTTTACCATCCGCAAAACAATGAGTTTGTTGTGAATACACGCTAGAGATAACTAAAAAAATATTCTAGAACCATTTTAGAGCTATTATAGAACCATTATAGAACCATTCAAGAATCATTCTAGAATCAATCTCATAACATTATGGAACAATTTTAGAACCAATCTAGAACTAGTATAGAATCATTATAGAGCTATTATATAACTATTATTGAACTATCTAGAACTATTCAAGAAGCATTATGGAACTAATCTAGAACCTATTAAGAACCATTCTGGAATTGTCAAGAATCTAGATCCATTATAGAACTGTTCTGAAACCATTCTAAAACCAATATAGAAGTATTCCAGTTCTGCAGCCAGTTCTAGGAACTGAATTATTACTTGGGATAATAATTATTATTATTAATTATTATTATATTAATTAATTATTATTCCTTTCTGAAATAGGTACCTAAGTACGAAGAACACTGAGAAGGATTGAGAATGCATCGAGAATAGTGACAATATAAGGAGAATGTTAATGATTAGAACTAAGAATGCAGTGCAATAGAGAAAGTATACTCCGACCAATATGTGCTGTCTACAAAACAAGGGCGCTGCATGTCAGTTAGCATGGGGAAATTTACTCAAAAAAAACATCAGTGGATACATTTAACTACCTACAAAGAATTACAAATGTGATTGGTTGGTGAAAATTTAGGGGTGCGATATCAATTTAGAGATGGTCGGTATCCTAGTTGGTAATCCGGTGGGCGGTGTGGGATTGATTCCCGATGCCGACTTACTCCACTTCACGACAGAAGCTTTTCAAGTTTACTATGAAGTGTGCAACGATGTATTTGAGTTTACTTCTATAATGTATATATAAATTTTACGTGTTTTTTTAGATACACAGCATTAAATTTACTGGCCATCCAATTATTGCATGTAAATGAAAAATGGACCCATCATGCCGACCAAATCCTCAAGGACGGACGCGTTTTAAGTATAAGAAAACAGACAGCCTGTATGACTACTTGTATAAATGTGACGGAAGCTAAGTGTCTGTGTAAGAATAGGGTGGTCTGGCGTTCGCGCAAGAGACGCAACGTGAGGGGATACATAGATAGAGAGAATTCAAATATCGAATTTAATTTTAGAATAATTTTAATTCCAAATTTCTCCGACAATCAAATGACAATTTGCGAGATATTCTCTCTCTCTTTTCTTTTCTTCCGTCTTCCGTCCTCCGTCCCGCTCTCGCCGCGGGATCTTGTTTAATTTGAAGCATTATTAAAGAGCTTGTAACGAGACAAATGACGTCATTCCATCAACGTCTTCCCTAGTAGTAGCAGGAATAATTACTACTGGCTGGCTATTTATTTGCTTTGAGCTGAATGGGATTTATTTAATCTCTGAATAACGTATATTTAATTATATTGTAATTGAATAAAAGTGGTAGGTACCAACGGGGCTGCCGTCAAATGGCGAAACGCGGCAAGTCGATTTTTGCTTATTCGATTTCAGGGCTTGGCACCAGGAATGACGTCACAGTCTTTTCCCACGGCATTAAGGTTCAAAATCGCGTGACAATCGCATGATAAAATGGTAAAAATAGCGTTTTTTCCATTTTTTGGGGTTAATTTTGCGTCTATCAAAAAACTTCTACGGTTATTCCCTAGATTTTAATGCATATTATCAGTACAAAAAAAAAATTTACTCCGCGACTTTCGGGAAACGAATTTCCGTCTTTCGGAAAAAGATCAGAGGTGTTTTTAAATTTGTTTTTTGAGAATCCTATACAAGATATAAAAAATCTTTTACGGTTATTCCCTAGATAAAGGTTCAATGCATCTACCCTATTTTGTTCCAAAGCAAATTTTGTAACGGTTGTCGAGATAGAAGGTCTCCCGTCTTTAGAAATTTATGAAATGTCGGTATGCATACTCTTCACGTGGCCTATTTGCCCATATTCACACTGCAGATACAGAATTGGAAGACGAAGGCAACTGATAGACAAAGATGCAGGAGACTCCTGGATTAAGCCAAGGTCCACCCAGGGCTGACGAGCTCATGATGATGATGATGATTATATCTTATTTATTTTTTAATAAGATAGATAGATAGATTCTTTATTTAGTATTATCTGTAAAAATTGACGAGTCCAGGTGCCCGAATGGGCCTACGATATAAAACAATAATAAAACAATAGTCATTACACTCATTACAGTGTACATCTAAAAACACAGATAGGCATTTTCAAATTCAATTTTAATAATAATAATTTTTAATATTTCCTCGTAAAAGTATTTCTATATATAACATAATACCAACATGTGTTATGGCGATTTAAAAATCTGAAAATCGTTGACTTTTTTCTCAAAACTGTATTTTTCGACTTACCGAGTTTTGCCATTTGACGGCAGTAATGTTAACGTTGACACTGGTTACAGAACAATCGTCGTAACTAAAGATGGAACCGAATAAAAATTGCTCAAATCTGCTCAGATGTTCTTTTTCAGCCCTGGTGTTTCTTCTAAACGTTTCTATTCCTTCCTATCATTCGTCTTCTTCGCCTACTGTCTTTCGTGGCTACATCATACAAATCTCTTCTCTGGCCTTCCTATACCTCTTTAGATGTTGGCGTACAAAATTTAGTAGTGCGCATGTTGTCAACCCCTCTATCTATTCCTACCTCTATGATAAACATCAAAATGGAAGCCATTAGAAAAAATATTTGATCATATTATGAAGATGCTTTGAAACAGAACAACCGGGAAAAATTTCGATGTTTTTGACCGTCGGTATATGGTGGGAGTCCATTTTTTAGGTAACATGCAAGACTAAATACATTTAGTTTTTAAAATTCACAAAAATGACTTTAGATTACGCGACTAGTATTCGAGGATTTGCACCCTCATCATCAGGCGATTGTGAATAAAGAAAACATGAATACAGAGACAGTGAATAATATTAACAAGATAATTTCTGTAGCGCCGTTTTGTGAGTATGGACCCACCACAAGGGCGTTTTGTTAATCTAATAGGTACTTAGGTATATAACTAATTAATATTAAAAGATTTCTTAAATAAGTATGTTTTTAGCTGGTTCTTAAACTGAGTCACAGTCTCTGCCTGCCTAATGCTCATGGGGAGTTCGTTCCAGGCTGAAGGACCTGCAGAAAAAAAGGCTCGGCTCGAGGCAAAGTTTGAAGTCTAGATTATTTATAAGAATTAAGTGGGAAAAGCCCGAAGGTAAGTAAAAAAATTAAGAAGGTAGATAGTTAGTAAACAAACAAAAAAACCACAGTGAAAACCGTGAAAAATATTCCAAAATAGAGGCAAATAAATCGGGTCAACAAAAAAAACGAAATATTTACAACACGGTAGTAGGTACCTAAAGAAATTTATTATCCAATATATATGTACGACAACTAGTTCCCCCTATCGGATCGGTGTCTAACTAAACGTAATTCCTTAGACAATATTTATTATCTCGACGAAATCGTTTTTATACGATTCATAGTTTTCTGCTTCGAAAACATCTTACACGTGTTGGAGAGAAATATTTGTAACCTACTGAATGTTATGGCGACAGCATGGGGCTTTTTACAAATTTCAAACAATAATACAGTCGTTGCCATATTTTCATTACGCACGAACATTGAAATGTGCTAACTCAAAATAGCCCATCTAATTTTCATTAAAGAGCAGCTGATTTGAAGTTTGTTTTTATAGAAAATTAAATTCACTACAAGATAAGTTATGAGAATTAATGCGCTAAAATGAACCATTACCACCTCCTAGAGTTTATAGTTTATATATATATATATATATATATATATATATATATATATATATATATATATATATATATATATATATATATATATATATATATATATATAGAGAGTTTATATATATATATATATACTCTAGCCGTTCTGTAACAGTTGACAACATAGCATAATGGTCAAATAGGACCACCAGACTCCTGTCAAATCTCGTAACAGAACCGTCAAACCCGTTGTTAAGGGATTGTCATTCCATACATTTTCCTAGCGATGGTGACGACAACCTCGCCTATAATGTTTTATGTATTAATCCTACATCATGGCTAGAGAAAAAGAGAAAGGTCAATATGCTCAAAAATAGAGAAAAAAAGAGAATTTGGTAATTTTGGAACGTACCAACTTCGTTGCTATTCATATTATAGCAGAATAAGAATATAGAAGCTTTGTAGGAAATTTCATAGTTTACAAATCAGAATATCGCTATTTTTTATATTTTACCCTAAAATGTGAAAGAACGAAGTTCTAATGTAGCATAACAATTTTTATAAAATCCTTGGCTGGCGGAGCTAGGGAGAAAAAATGGGGGAAATTTGGATTCTTGCTTAGCTCATCGACCTTAATTTTACCGAATTTAAGATAAATTTTTACACCATTTTTCATCGATTAGGTACCAAAACCAGGCAAGGTGGTCTGACGATATCAAGAAATGTGTCTGTGGTGGATGGATGCAGTGTGCCCAAGACAGCAAGCTGTGGAGGACCAAAGAGGAGGCCTATGTCCAACAATGGAACTAAGTGAGTAGCTGCATCAGAAGAAGATGAAGGTTCCAAATTATAGGCACTATCTGAATGAATGTTGATTTAGACAAATTTTGAGTTAGCATATTTCAATGAGGGACTCGTCAATTTCACAAATAATAATACGGAAAAGCGGATAAGGCGTAAGGGATGGGGAGAGTTAGGTATAAAAGTTTCATTTGCCGAAATTAAAACAAGGTGCCATAACTCTATTACGAAGTAAAAATTTGATTTAGTATCCAAGATTTGGGCGTCGGCGTCGTGTAGGTAAGTACTAACATCAGCGTCGCTGTGTGATCTGAGGAAGGTGCGTTTTATAAGCAGGGGGGGGGGAGATGGGGACGCTAAGCGTCGACTATAATCGAGTTATGAAAACGAACCCTGCCTCGGTATATTTACTAGGTAAAACTTTAATCGCCTAACATTATTTTAACAATTATTTGTGATTTCATGTTGAATTTTCGTTTCAATTCTCGCGAAAATAGTGTTTTGTAAATTTTCTTTTTTTTCTTGGGGATTATGACCTTGGAATTACGTGTGTGTTAATTGTGAACGGATGTTATTGGTCTTGTGTATTGTATATTTTGTACTAATGTACCTGTCAATATTAGTTTTTGTGACTGTATCTGTTCCATGTGCATAAATAAATAAAATTAGATTTTTTGTTTATAGGTTTAGGATGAATGTCCATGAGTTGAGATGGTTTTGGAATGTGAAGAGAATGTCGTATGATAGAATGAAAAATAAAATACGGATGCCTATTGAATTGAAGAAATCGCAGAGTGTGTAATGACTTATGTTCTTATTCCTATTTTGAAACAAAAAAAAACTATAGTGTTCCCTCTCAAAATTTATATAAATGGGAACATTCATGGGTAGGTTTACCTTCAAAATTTATATTTACAAAATGGCGGTGGAGAAGATTTTCTCAGCGAAAGGTTTTCTTCTTAATATTATATTTAATTATAATTTCCTTTTGATCACTTTCAGGGCAGAAATTATAGCCGAAAGGGTGTGAAACATCTCAAAGAAATTAGAATCGTAACGTATTGCATCAATCGAAATATAATTAGGACACATTAGCTAAGCGAATCGTAATTTGAAGACGAAATTATCGAAATCGCGTCAACTAATTTCATAAATTGCTTTCAAAATAGGACATTCGGTTCGATTCCGTAACTTTTGAACTAAAAAAAGTGCGTTTGAAATTGATTTTACTCTGAAAAAATATGCACGCACTTAATTAATTACAGAATTAGACCTATTTATTATTGGTAAGTATAATATGTTTTTACAAAAAATGTGGCAGTGACGAGGACTGGATTTATGTAGCAGGGAACTAGGAAGCATTTTTTTTACATTATACATTGAAGGACTCCCACGGGCTGAGGACCTTCCGCATATAGCGTCCCCTTTACCCGCACTTCTTGGCAAAATATTTTTAAGAGGTGGGCTCAGGGTTAGCCAGAAGGGAGCCCCCCGACAAACCCCAACCCTAACTTACATTTCTTCAGTGTCCTTTTCCAAGGATGGAAACATATTAACAATTATAGGTATACAGATACATACAAGTGTACAAAAAAAGTTTACATTATGTCAGTTTAGACATTATTATACCTATTATTATTTTTATCATCCTTTCTCACAAGATAACTCGATAGGAATCGTATTCTTAGATATCTTCGCGCCTGGTACGTACCTTCTGAAAAAATATAAAGGGATCGGTCAGTAAAATATCTATCTATCCCATCACCTTTCGAGATAGGCAGAGAGGACAGACCGTCATTCACACCTCTCGATTCCGTCACATCCATTATATTATTTCTCTTAGGTTTTTCTGGTTCAAAGTGTTCAGTGATTTGTTCCTTGGCTCCTTACCTTGAAAAACACTGCTGTGTCAACATCATACAACACAGTTTGAGAATATCTATTAGTATTCGGGATCCTGAAGACTGCAGGAGTATCGCTGCCGAAAGCTCGGTTATTCACCCACTCTACACGCAGTAAGGAAACCCCTAAGAACCAACAACGAAGATATGGATTCATCACGCTGCGAAAGCCTACACAAATATATATTAGTAATTCTTCCTTCCAGGTTATTCGGGTGTTGGCTGCGTGTCTGTTGATTTTCTCTAGCACCCGAATAACCTGGAAGGAAGAATATATATACCATGCTGCGAAAACCTACAACATCATACATTAGTAAGTTTGCATTCTGTCTCATTGTGTAGGTACCTGGTACACTGTACGGTACAGTCTACCAAAGTGTGCATCTTGCTACCTTAATATTATTTGTATATCTTAAGACATTTGGAGAGAATAATCTACTCGGCTAGACTAGATAACTCAAGAGACAGCCGTTAAAAATATGACGCATCTGTTTTTTGATCAAAGTGTGGTTTAAATGATAGCTTACTAATAGGGTAATACCTACATCGCACTATAATAGGGTTGCCTATCAAAATTTAGCCCCCTCCACCCCCCCCCCGAAAAAGGTCCCCTTCGCGGTTTTTCGTATTTTTAAGGAATTTGGTAAGAGATTGAAGAAATTTGTCATGGACGAAAATTATCTTTACTAAATTCTTTACGACAAATTTTCTGTACATTTATTCGTAGGACTAGCAGTTTATAGCCAACCCCAATGCGATATATTCCCTTATTTGTAAGCTATCATTGATAAACCACGTTTCGTTAAAAAAAACAGATGCGTCATATTTTTAACGGCCGGCCCATGGGCTAAGAGAATATGCGTTGGTAAACTTTATAATTGGGTCTTATGCAGAACATCCGAGCATAGTATAGAATGGTTCCTTGCTGGTGACGGTCTTCATCCTGACGTTATGAGGATTTACAACTAAGCCAAGATATTATTATCGTCTACCACACGTTAACTTTACGTAGGTACTTCACAGGTGGTGTATTAATGCAACTCAAATTTTATTGTAATTATTAGCTTTTGTGCCCGACGTAGCCCGGGTAAATAAAATATACCTATGCCGGCGTCACATACCCGCACACATCTCAACATACATACAGTGAAGTGTGGATTTTCCATCAGGCTTATCTCTGATCATCTCTTGGCTTAATGTGCTCACTTTCACCAATTTCAGTACATCCATCTGCCGCGTCCAGGAATCGAACCCAGGTATTCCATATAGAAATCTATTTTTCTATCAAATAGCACAAACGTGACAGAAGTGTGTAGTGTGTGTAGGGATAGGACATAAGCTCGGCATTCTTCCATCCTCTCTGATTATCCCGTCAGTGATACGATGATCGTATTATTAGGACCCTTCGCCACTGATAAACAGGAAGTACAGTTGATGATTTATTTTTCCTAGGATTAGATAATATACCTGGACCTCCCCTGATGGCCGAACCAGAAATCAAATTGACCACCTCTTAATCAGGGCTTCAAACCGTTCTGACTTGCTCGATGTCAGGACATACCGCGGAGTTGACCTGAGCTCAGATCATGAGCTGCTTGCTGGCTCTCTAAAACTCAGGTTCGAAAGATTTGCAAGACCACCTGCACCGCGGATACTTGATGTACGTAGGTTGGAGTGCCCTCAGTCGCGTATTCGTTACGAGGCTGAGCTGCACAGGAAACTTGAACCCGAGAGGTTTCTCTCTGACATACCCTCAGTGGAGGCTGCGTGGGAGAGACTCCGAGAGGTAATTAAAGAGTCAGCTGCTTCGATCATTGGATATAGGGACAGGAAGAATCCAGGCTGGATGTCAGCGGAATCATGGAGACTCATTCAGGATCGTCAAATGTTAAAGGTCCTCAGAGATGGCGAAAGATCCCCGAATAGGCTGGAGACCTTGAGAACTCAATACAGAGAGCTTGACCGCAAGGTGAAGCAATCTGTACGTCGCGACAAACGGCATAACATCGAAGCCACCATACAGCGGGCAGAATCTGCAGCGGCCGTGAATGACTCGAGGACTCTCTTCGAAATCTCCCGAGAGCTGGGCGGCAGGGGTCAGAAAAGAAGAATGGACGCGGTGCGAGACCGCAACGGAAATCTGATCTCTTCGCCTGACCTGCTTAGGGGGAGATGGAGAGAGCATTTTGAGTCAATTCTAAACCGACCGGACCCCTCCTCGCCCTTCAACATTGGCGAGGAGGAGGGAGACCTAAACATACCACGAGCGAGTGGTATAGTTGAAGGACCTCCGAGTCACGGGGAGATTGTGTCTGCTGTAAGGAAACTCAATAATAACAAGGCTCCAGGAGATGATGGTATCCATGCAGAGCTCATAAAATGCGGCATGAACGCACTCATTGACCCGCTTTACCACCTCTTCAATAAGATCTGGAATGAGGGGCTCTGCCCAAAGGACTGGAGGAACGGAACCATCATAACACTATTCAAAAAGGGGGACCCTCAGGAATGTGGAAATTACCGTGGAATTACTCTACTGAGCGTACCCGGTAAGGTCCTATCTCAGATCATCTTGAACCGCATCCAGAAACCAATCTTAGCCATACTGAGGAAGCAGCAATGTGGCTTTGTGCCTGGCAGGTCCTGTTCGGACCCAATTTTCTGTGCCAGGTGTGTCCTCCAACAATCACAAGAGTATAACTCGCCAGTCGCTTGCTGCTTCATTGATTTCGAAAAAGCCTTTGACAGCCCCCATAGAGAATCAATTTGGAAGATATTGGCCCTTTACGGTATTCCCACGAGGCTGGTAGCCATGATCGAAGCCCTGCACACGGACTCGGAGTGCAGTGTGAGAACCTCCTGTGGTCCAACTGACACCTTCAGGATCACAACTGGGGTTCGACAAGGATGTGTACTGGCGCCTTTCATCTTTGTTACCGTCATGGACTACCTTCTCAGAAAATCCACGGGGAACTCAGGGGGAGTGCCGTTATTGCAAAGACCTGCCAACGAAACAAACGTGGGAACTCTACACGATCTAGAATATGCGGATGATCTCGCCCTATTCGACACGTCTGTGGGTGGACTACAGCACAGCACTACAATGCTCTACAACAACGCGACACGCCTTGGCCTCAAGGTCAACACTGGCAAAACTGAGTACATCTGTAACGATGCATGTCCGGATAGGGTCACAGCTATGATTGTCAACGGCAATCAAATCTCCCAGGTAAACAAATTCAAATACCTGGGCGCCACCATCACCCCGGCAGGTGACCTCCGGACAGAACTGCCCATTCGCATCGGAGCTGCCAGTGGGGCATTCAACAACATGGACAAGATCTGGAAGGCATCCGGGTTTAGTATCCAGACAAAACGCCGCCTATTCAACGCCTGTGTGATCCCTGTCCTCCTCTACGGCTGCGAGTCATGGCACTTAACCAAGGCTCAAGAGCGTAAGATACTCAGCTTTGAGAATAAGTGTCTTAGGAGGATACTGGGTATCACATGGCAAGAACGTAAAACCAACGAATACGTTCGACGGCGTTCCCAGCAACGATCAATCCTGTCAGTAATACAGGAAAGACGTTGGTCGTGGCTGGGCCATGTTTTGCGAATGCCCAACGACAGCTGGCCAAAGAGAGCGCTGTTTTTCCACCCACAGGGGTCCCGACGCCCCGGAAGACCCTCTTTCACAGTGCACCGTTCCTATGACAACGAGATCAGAGCGTTAGGAATGACGTGGAGAGAGGTAATATCACTCGCACAAAATCGCTCTGAATGGAGACGCCTGGTAGCCTCCCTGTGCTCCCGAATGGAGACATAAAGGGCGTAGTAGTAGTAGTAGTAGATAGAAGACATGGCTGATAACCATCAATAACCCTAGATTTATTACAATTAACTTCCACCAAGATCCTTTTGTCGGAATATTTGACATATAATTATTAGACCTGAACCAACTGAATGTATTTTTAGAAAATCTGCGTATAAAATCCTGTTAATCTCTTTGAAATGGCATCGTTAACATTACATCTACTGGTAAGTATTTAACACAATGTATTAAATTTACTAAAATAACATTTAGTAATACGTGCGTTTCATAACATTATTATAATATTATATCGCTAGTGGGTACCTACCCGTAAAAATTCACGGAAGCTTGGCTAAATATGTTTTGTGTAACCACTTATTTAATTATCGTATGGCAGACATCACGCCATTACGGGTAAACTACTAGTCCTACGAAAAAATTGACATTAGTAACATTTTTTAATAGAAAATTTAGCAAGATTTTTTTTTTGTCATTGACTACTTTCTCCTGTCTCTCACCATATTCCTATAAAATGCGAAAAACCTCGAAGAGGGACCTTTTCGGGAGGGGGGCATGGGGGGTTGCGGCAAGATTTTGATAGGCAACCCTAGTGCGATGTAATATCCTATTGGTAAGCTATAATTTATACCACATTTCGATAAAAAAACAGATACCTCATAATTTAAGCAGCGGGCTCTTGGACTATTATGAAGTCTGATGCATTGCCACTGTACGCTCTGAGTGCACACCCGGTAACTATGTGCTGAATGGTCTGCCTGTCGGCTCCGCAACCGCATTCAGGGGACTCTCGCCATCCACGATGTGTAACCACTATTAGTTCTCTACCCTACAAAGTTCTTTGAGTAAACACAGGAAGATCACAAGGCGCCGTCCTTTCCCCGTTTCTCAAATATCGTCATAAAAGTCGTAAAACCAGATTCATATTGTCGACTGTTTCAGTTAGTACCTACCCTTGAAAGCCACAAAACTCCTCTTACATGTCTATCTACATACATAGGTACTTGCAATCACTACGTGTATGTATTGTATAGGTACGTACCATAATATAGTATGTATGAGAATTCTTTTTTTTCAGTTTTAGCCACGTTATATAAAATGGTACTTAAATACTTGATTTTTTCCACGAAAGATATTTGAAAACTATTTTCATTCATAATTTCATTAGTAGGGACCAACACTTCTAAATTTCAAATTTTCATTCATAAAAAGTGAAACTTCGCCGAAAATTTTTGCCCGACCATGAAGGCGTCGCATATTCATAGAACTTGCAAAAATTTTCCAATGGGCCAGCGTTACATACCTACATGACTTGGATATTACCAGAATTATGTAATGGAATTATATTATACTGTAATATTATTAACGTTAGATAAATGGTTGTTTTGGGGGCTTATCTGGCCCGCAGTGAGTCCGGGTGCGGAGCCGACGGATGGTAAGTTCCTTCCGCCGACCCTGTCCACTAATGTTAGGGCTATTATCATTGAATTCAATATACTACACACGAACCAGTGGTTCTCAAACTGTAGGGAATTTCCGTTTTATGTAGGAAGATCTCAGGCAAGATGGTCTGACGATGTGAGGCGAATCGCAGGAAGCAAGTGGATGCAGCATGCCCAGGATAGAGATCTATGGAAAGTCAAAGACGAGGGCTATGTCCAGCATTGGAATTAAAACGGCTGAGAAAAAAGGAGAAGTATGATTTAAAAAAAAAATCATGTTCAATTGTTCATCTAGTTATTTATAAAACGTCGTATCCTTTTTTGAATGTAATAATCGGGTCAGCTGTAAGAGAAGAGCTCGCCCTAGTGAACAAATGTCATAATTACTTATTGATGTGAAAATTTTTCTGTATTATTTCACTTGAAGTATAAATGTTTCGAACCATATACTTGCGGCTTGGGAGCCCAACGCTCCAACCAACAACGTTTGATAATTAAGGTTCACATACATCAGCAATTATTTCCGAAATAATTGCGCAATTAATTGCTCTAGTAGTGAAATACAGTAATTGTTGTTCAAAAAATTACCCATGTAAGAAAACCTTTACACCTATACTATAGACGCATGAAAAAGATATGAGACGCATAAAGAAAACTAAAATAATTAACCCTTTTTTGTATGAAATTCAAACAGTTTGTGAAGCTATGATTTAGATTTTAAAACGCAATAAAATGTAGCATTTATTATAATAATATAACATTACAACACATTATTATTATCGTCACAGATAAAACTCTCTGTTAAACCTACAAGTGATGTTGTTATTTTGCCATATTATACCTACCTACATACATAGTTATATTATCTTCTCAGTTGTACTTACCTACATACGAGTACATCTGTTTACGTACTAGGTGAGCCTAAGGAACCTGTATAAAGGTGGGAAGAACTATTGAACATTGAGCCCCTTCTATATCTATGACAAATATATGGTGGACGCCATTTTCATTGCGAACATATGATTGTGTGTCATATTAGTTGTCCACAATTGCATGAATCCTGGTGATATTTCAGTGATTTTTGCGACTCATTATGTATAATCAGTGTGGAAATTACCTTTGGAATATAACCTATGTAATCAAATGGTAAATTAGCTTACTTTACTTCGAGAAAAAATTGCGTATATACCTAGCGGAAATGCTGGCGGCGGTAAATTTTTGTCTATGGCTTTATCCGTTAGGACTTCCTACATTTATACAGGTTCCCTACGTGAGCCCAAGCTATGAATGATTCCATAACTGGAATCGTCATTTGACAATATTATGTAAAAAAATCTAGAAACTATCTAGAATCTGAGCGTCTGGCAATGTGTCCTGCCCAACTCCATTTTAAGGCAGCTGCTCGTTATACCACGTCGGTGACCTTGGATTTCTCTCGTGTCCATTCATTTGTCCGTCTATCTCTCAACGAAATACCTAGCATGCTCCTTTCCATGGCTCTAAAACGTAAAAAATCATATTAAAAAAAATTGATCATTCGCCCATATCAAGGTTAATGGCATGGGAAACGTTTTCGAGGTATTCGTCCATTTGATACCAAAGTTACATGAATTAACTGCATGAATGTGGCGAAAGCACGAAGTGTGTGTAAGGATAGTAAAGTCTGGCGATCTGTTCTCTCTGCCTACCCCGCTAGAGATGCGGCGTGAGGGGATAGAGTGGAATAGCAAAGTTACGCTGACCATGGTATACCTGTAAGGCAAAGGGTGTGAAATAGCGATACTATCTGATTTATATACTGATGGTACTTAGAATTATTAAATGTGAGTATTCCTTATTACAATACCCATGTGTATTGTGGAGTATGTATGTAGATTACTATTCCTGCGTCAGACATACCAAGTTCCTGGCAAATGATGGATCGCTATACGACGCCCCTTCAGATAATATCACAAACAGACAGTAATAATAATAATTATTAGATAACAATAGTATTGAGTATTTTAACCGAAGGTTTTCAGTGGAAGTTCCATACAATGACGTGTACTTACTTTATTTTATTAGCATATAAATAACAACACAACTCACCCGGTTAGGGTGTATATATTTTTTCATACTAAATGGTAAAACCTTACAAAAATCACATTAGGTACACACATTGTGTGTTGTACCTAATGTGTTTTTTTGAGAAAATGTAATTTTCTCATCATATTATACATATTTTAAAATTAGTATGAAAATCCTTCAGTTTATTAAAAAAATTGCCTGCGGCGCTATTTTTTATTGCTTTTTTTATAAAAAATCATTTTCAGACATACTATTGTGAAAAGTATTATACAGGTTGTTTGATAGATAGATGCAGGTATTTTCAGGAGTGAAAGTAGAGCTCATTTAGAATCTTTTGAGCCAAACTTAGCTTAGTCCAAAGTCACACGGTTTTAGAGTTATTCGAGATTTTAACATCGAAAAACCCCGAATTACTCAAGTTGCCACTCCTAGATCCGAGGCTGGCGACGCTCGTGACTGGGACCCTTGAAAATGACAAAAAATGTGACCAGAACTTATGATTCTTATAATAAAGTGCCAGACTAATAAAATAAGAATGAGAATCATCGAATGACTAAAACATAGAATAATTACTTTAGGTAGAGGAATAATAATATTATGTATTAGGTATTATAATTCTCCACGCCCGCTGCGCCAGTAGAAAGAATCACAATATCCAGAGACAATCTGTATGCTAATAAAGTCTTAAGATTCAATTACATCCAGGCATTTGGTAGAACTGTTTAAGGAAACAACCCCGTCCTTAAACAAATTCTGCAATTGTGATGTCGCGTTGTTCGTCTGAATATTATACGCTAAGATGATGAAGTGTATGAGTTGTTTTACGCCATCCGCAAATATCTCATTGACGCAACGCTGCACCACAAGCACCCACTATACATAATATATTATAATAACATGGCACAGTCCTCAGTTATCCCTGGTAGGAGATCCAGAGGAAGACCCAAGTGCAGGTGGCGTGAGGTTTTGAGGCAAGATATGAGAGACTGAGATGAAGAAGAGAATGGCTGAGAATCTATGTATGATGAGACCTATCGTACATAGATTATACTTATACAATCTATGTTTAGGCCATAAGGCCTTTTGAATGCAGTTGTATTAGTAAACGGTTTAGAAAAAAAAAAATGGGTTATGGTTTGTGTAACAGCAAAAAGATGATCTAATGTACCGTAAACGTACAGAAACGTGGCATCGTCAGAAGATAAAGAGATTAAAATATTTATTATAAATATTTTTTCTGTTACATTCAGAAGACACAATAGAGAGCAACATCCAAATTATCGAGCCACCACAAGATCGATTGAGTAGTCTTCTAAAAGTCGTGCGAAACAGTGTATGTAGTAGTAAAAAAAAAACAACTTTCAAAAACTCTCCTATGCTAATAGGAAAGCTTCGACAAACTTTATTTTGACAGGTACATTGGAGGCAATAACTACTGTAATTTTTATACATAACATTTATTTCTTAGGTGTTCGGCATGTCACCGCACAAAAAAATAGTCTTTGAATCACCAATTTATGTATCATTTTGATTATGTGAGGTTGCCATATCATAAGGAAGCTCATACAGAATGAGAAACTAACGCGTCAGCTGCCGCAATTACATTCGGCGTAGTTCGTCACTAAGAGTTCACTCCCTCTTCTACCCAACCATAATACATATTCAACAGAGATTTATTATTACTTCTGCACGTAAGGGGGACGGGGGGAGGAAGAGTGAAACGCAGAAGAAGAAGAAGAAAAAAGAAAATCTCTAATTTCCAAGATGACAGGTTACTACTTTGTCCTTAATTCGATTCTTTTTTTTTCTCTCTACTCAATGCGAGTAGGGCATGCAGTATCACGGGTTTTTTTTTAATTCCGGAACTAGGTTTGATACCGGAAAACCAAGTCAGCGAGTACCTATATTATTATACAATTCATTGAAATTGGACCTTATGGGAAGTTATTACTATCGTGGAATTCCTGAATTCTTCTTCTTTTCAGCCCCTATCCTTCCACTACTGAATATAGGCCTCTTCTTGTCTCTTCCACAATTCTCTGCTTTGGGCACTCTGCCTCCACCCATGTCCCACCGACTCGATAATATCATCGGCCCATCTCCTTTGTGGTCTCCCTACACTTCGTTTTCGTAAGGTCTCCAGCTCAGTACTCTGGGGGTCCATCTGTCGTAATTTTGCCTTGCAACATTACCCGCCTACTGCCATTTTAGTGTCTCTACTCTCTTCGCAATTTCTGTATTAGGGCCTCTTAATCACCAGGTGCTCCGATTCTAGATAAATCTAAAACATTCTCGAATGCCAACCTAGAATAAGCAGAAGGAGCGTAGGAAGGCCTCAGGTAAGATGGTCTGACGATGTGAGGCTAATCGCTGAAAGCAGATGGATGCAGCATGCCCAAGCCACAATTCTGTAGAAAGTCAAAGGCGAGGGATATTGGAATGAGAACGGCTGAGAAGAAGGAGAATTTCGGAATTAACAAAGAAGACCCCCTTATATCAGCTCATGTATGCTGTCTGGGGCATGAATTACAATAATGCGGTATTAAATTATACTTGTATGTGCAAACCGAAATGTATGATAATATTGTTTGTTAAATAAATTGAAATTGAAGAAAAATCTCTGCGAGATTCCCGAGTTCCGGAATTTCTTAATTCCGGAATACATGCCCTAAGTATCCGAGAAATGCGAGTGATATATTTTATCCCTGTTAGTACGGAGTATGTATTCCATCAGATACTGCCCCTTCACGCTCGGCGACCCTCCACGAGTTTTGTGTGAATGAGTAAAAGGACGTACGGACGAGGTGATTGTCTTGAACCGTATACGTAACCGACGGTTAACGCCTTTTTACTCATTCGCGCGGAACTTGTGGAAGGTCGGACAGCATGTGGATGAGGCAAGAGAATGTTCTTCAATCTGTTAATTTCACTTTCTTGATTGTTTTCCGAAAATTCTCCCGATAAAAATAAAAGAGAAAGAAGCGAACAAGGGATCGATATCGTCTTCTGAGAATAACAACGTTCTAACAAGCAAATTATGAGATTAATGCCCGATCCCACCAACTACCACCTAGGAAGCAGACCCCTAAGGAATTTCCATACAAAACCACAGATAATTTGAGTGATTATTATAACTGTCATAACCTTTAAGATATAAATCCATACAAAATACAGCATGCAGCTACTTAAGTGAGGGAGATTCTGGGCCGAGATATTTGGCCACCTAACTAAGTAGAGCTGCATGCTGTATTTTGTATGGATTTATATCTTAAAGGTTATGACAGTTATAATAATCACTCAAATTATCTGTGGTTTTGTATGGAAATTCCTTAGGGGTCTGCTTCCTAGGTGGTAGTTGGTGGGATCGGGCATTAGTCTTTTGAGTGACAACGTTTCTAGCTGACATATTTTTTTATTGTCACAACTAGGTACTTCCTTAACTTACTAGTACTATATCATTAGGGTAACCAGTTAATTCTAGGCTGACATATTACGTGTTAATTTGAGTGAGTGAAGAGCATGTGCGGACCGCTCTTTTATCTATGACGAGTGGATATCACCTTACGTTTTTATTGGGTGTTAATCGCAACAACCGAGCATGTCGACTGGCGTACATAGAACACGTAGAATCGCACAACCGGTTGACTCGTACCGATGATAGAACGGAGAACAATAGCTCGGGAACGGACCCAGAACGCACTCCAACGTGTATGACATCCAAAATAGGTCGTGAAGATAAAACAAAGAATTGAAACCCAACTATAAAATAAAAGAACACCATGCTGATCGAAAAGTTTGCAATCAACAAAAATACTCAATAGCAGTTTTTTAAATAACGAGTCTAATAAAGTTCTGCAATAAGCTGGCCTCGGTGAACAAATGTTATGTAATATGTATATCCCTTGTTATGCTGTCATATTACTTTGATTAATTATCCAAACATTTTGGTCTAGTTAGTTACAACCTTGTTATTCTCGGGTGACGATGTGTCGCACGGGGGTGTTTTTCACGAGATATTTTAGTACTACCATTTAAGATATCTCTACCGGCTCATTAATTCTTCCAATCCTTTCTCCTCTTATAGTTCTTCAAATGAACGCAATGACGTCACAAGGCTATCGCCACTAAGAGCAATTTGCGCAGAGTGTATTAATAACTTCCACTCACACTTTTACTTCCAACGGGTGTTAATAAGGTTCACGGTAGAAGTTCATTGTGAGTAATTATATTGAAATGAAACACAATATTTGGTATCCGCCACAGACTTTGATTTGTTAAATAGGCGACTAGTTAAGATAGACTCCGTGTTCTTCGTCAATGATTAATTCAGTTCTTTGTAATGGCCTTAAGAACATGGTTGTGTCCGTAAACTAGTCGCCTATTTAATACATCAAAGTCTGTGGGAAATACCAAATATTGAGTTATTTTTTAGCATAGTTTTTTTAATGAATTTGGGGTTATCGAAGTTTAACACACCTTTGTACACTTCACAGTAAGTTTGAAAAGCTTGTGTTGTGAAGCGGAGCAGGTCGGCGTCGTAGATCGAACCAACGCCCACTGTATTAACAGTCGAGCGCGTTACCACCCAGGCTACCGACAATCTCATTTTTTTTACACAAAAATAAAAAAAAAACAATGTTCCATTATCATAAGAACGGTGAACTGTCAAAGATGGTATTCCCGAGAGTCATATTCTATCATAGTTGGGTTGTAATAGACTTGGCCAAATCGTAAAACATTACTTATTAGAATATACTAAATTTTACGTAGGCTGATTTAGAGTACTCCCACGATATGAAAAGGCTTTCCTACAAGTCTGGATAAGACAAGAGCTAATACTCCTGGAATCTGGAAAATTCCAGGGTTTAGTGCTAAAAATAACTTTCCTAGTTAGTTATAACCAGCGTCTAGAACTTTAAAGAAAATTATTATAAAAGTACGTCATTGTTACGTAAATTTATTTAACTTCACTTGACGTTATTGTAGTCTCTAATTTTGCAAATTTCCAGACTAACTAGAACTCTGAAACATTCACCAATTATGTGATCTAGATGACATTACGATTCTGTACCAGAGACAAATAGGGTGTAAAGCGTTTGAAGGGATCCATGGCAGTGTGGGGCCATGTGTAGTATCGTATAAAAGAGCGTTCGAAAATATCTAATTTCATAACGAAAGTCAGATTTTTTTAGATCAAGGTTAGATAAGGGTATAATATTGAGGTGGTCGGTAGCCTGGTTGGTAACGCGCTCGACTGTAAATCCAGTGGGCGCGAGTTCAATCCCCAACCTACTCCACTTCACAACACAAGCTTTTAAGCTTTCTGTGAAGTGTGCGAAGATGTATTTGGGTTAATTTCAATTCATTTTTATTAAAAAAAATGAAATTTGTCATAGTTTTCTTTTGCAATTTTCTTGTTTTGACACTCAGATCGATATAAATTAATAATTAGAAACCTAAATCACAAATAATAGATGACATTTTTTTTCACTAGGGCGAGCCTTTCTAACTCTCTTTCAAGCTAACCTTAATTTTTCAAACTACAAACTATGCAATAAACTATTATTGACAAAATTGAACGAATTGCATAGACCGTTGTTTGGAAATAATAGTATTACTATTCCATAGAAAATATATCTACTTATATATGCTCATGTTTGCCGCAAACCCAAAATGTAAACAATTCTGATGCAAAATAGTAATTTGTTCAGACTGGACATAACTGCGGTGTAGACTTTCTCACTTAAATTTTGAACTTGTGTTATTTTGTAATGCGATAAATACTAAAGAAGCTAAAAGCACGTATACGTAGGTAAGTTACATTTACTCGTATCTGTATGAATTGTTCAAATATTATTCCTGGGATTCAAAATTGTTATCCTCATTTCAAGATCGAATGATCGGTCGATTATGTCCTTTTAAAACATCGACGATTTTAAAATATTCATACGTTATTGCTGAACAGTCACGCTCGGCGCTAGTGGTTATGAAGAATCGCAATGCCGCTGATGTCGAGCGGTTTACTATAAAAACCATCATCAATGCGTACGCGAGTTCATTCACACGGCAAACGTCGCGGAGGTTACTACGGCGTCTCAAGCACCGAAAACAAACGAAGAACTGTTTTAAGTGCCAGAGATGATAGGCTTGATTTTTGACAGTAACCCTACATACTAAAAAGTTTCCTCACACCTTTTCTTTTATCCCTTGTACATTTCTTGCATGCTTCTCTAACTTCTGTCGCTATTGCTTACTAAAATTTGGCCTCCCCTCACGCTGCATTCCTTCCGGGCCAGGCAAAGAGAAAAGAGTTCCAGACTTCTCCATCCGTACTTTGGTCACATTCAAAGTTCTATTAATTGTATTCATATTCGATGGTTTTGCTTGAAACAACATTCAAATCTCTCAGGGGCTCTTGAAGAAATAATAGTGCCCACGAAACACATACATAAAGTGTTTTATAATAGGTACATATCTGATAGCTCACACCGCACTTCGCCGTCGTGGCTTTTGAATAACCTAGCAGAAGATATTTTGGTTGTATCAGCTACGCCATAGATATGTTTGTAAACTATTTAGAGGAATAAACCAAAACTTAGCGGTTCCCTGCTGCTACAATGAATGACTATACAATAACAATACTTATTCTCAGTTTTCCTTCCTTCAAGACGTGGTTTCGCTTTAAAACCTTGATTCTACTAAGATTATTATTATACGAGGATGATACTCCATTTCCAGTAGTTTAGCAGTTGATAATGGCAAGACTTTTGACTCCAGACCTGTTAAGTTTTAACCGCAATGTGTGTAACAATGATACAAATTGTACAAGAGTAATAGTATATTAAACACCAAAGGATGTATTTTCCATCAGGCTGAATATTACTAATTGTTAGTTTTACTACGAAATATAAAAAATCCGATATTTGTCACAGACATAAAAATTGTGATATTTTTATTTTTAAAAATGAATCTGAGTTTATCGAAATAAACCCAAATACACTTCTTGTGTACAAAGGCGTATTTGGGTCTTGTGTCGTGAAGTGAAGTAGGTCGGCATCGGGGATCGAACCCGCGCCCACTAGATTATCAGTCGATCGCGTTACCACAACCAGGCTACCGACCACCTAAAATTGTTAAAGATAATCAATTAATTTATGTATTAGGTACCTATCTTATGCATTTAAAGTAGCTTTCGGGCCCAAGATATTCAACAAAACCTAGGAAATCTATGGAAAAAAACACAACACTTTTTTTAAAAGGGCAAAATGCTGGTTCTATTTTACATATTACATGGAGTTAAGCTCCATATATGAAAATATGTTGTAAACTTATTGAGATGCAGAGCTTTTAAACGACTTACGTCGACGAGGAATAAGCTATCACAACAGAAAGTTTGTTGATCATACAGTAAGTCAAACTATATTACCTTCTATAATAAAGGAAAGCTTCTAATTTCAATAAAAAAGTGTATAACAATAACAGTACACGTCGAAAGTCAGAAAGTAAGAAAGCTTTATATTCTGAAAAATAATAAATGCAGAGTAGAAATCTGTTATTCGATCAGAAAGAATGTAGACATGAATTGTTATTTGATGTCACAGCTATTTTTAAATTGGGATCACAGTTTAAATTAAATCACACTGTTTTGTACATACGTGTGTCAATAACAGGGTGAAGGGAAAATGCAAATTGTTGTCAGATTCATTGAGATAAAATAGGGAAACAAGGAATCTTTTTAAGAAAATCTTTTTTTTTTCAAAGAACACTATTATTACTTATAAACCACTGTGGATTTTATTGATATGTGACCCCTAACTAGTGAGTGCCGTATCTTCTTCTGAAAAAGATTTGAAATATTTCGAGGACGCTTTACAAAACCCAACTCTTACCAGATACTCGAAAAAATGACGAACAAGTTTAGTGTTGGTTTCTTTCTACAAACCGGGAGTCTCCACAGAGAAGAATACATTAAAAAGATCACCGCGAAAAATGGCCTAAAAATAGATAGTTATTTGAAAATATTAAAAGAAAAATAAATTGATGAATAATATACCATTTCGTTTTCTGCAACACTCTTTCCAAAATTAATTAGGTGTCTGTTATATTTTATTTCACGATAAAATGTCACAGATTTAGAATTCATTTACTCTCCATAGTAATAAATTAAATAAATAAACGGCCAAGTGCCTGTTAGTTATTAACTACCTATTAAATATATTATACTGCTATTTTCAAAATCGCCGTTCTTTTTAATTTCACGCATCTCTACGCAATAGAATTGGATGAATTATTCGGAACCCAAAAAGTTTTGTTCAACAAAGTATCGCTGGTTGCAGGGAAAAAGTTGAACGTAATCTTTCTTACAAAAATGTAACTTATGCATTAAATCTTTCTGTGACAGAAAACCTTAGGTGAAATTCTGAATATCTACTAAGTTTGCAATGACATTCGGTGTCGTGCAATCCACGTAAATTTAGATGACGGATTTTTACATATTTTTCACTATAAAGAAGTCTGTACTTACATTAAGAGTATGCATACCGACATTTCAAAAATTTCTAAAAACGGGAGACCTTCTATCTCGACAACCGTTACCGAATTTGCTTTGGAACAAAATAGGGTTGATGCATTGAACCTTTATCTAGAGAATAACAGTAAAAGATTTTTTATATCTTCAATAGATTTCTCAAAAAAATAATTTAAAAACACCTCTGATCTTTTTTCCGAAAGACGGAAACTCGTTTCCCGAAAGTCGCGGAGTAAATTTTTTTTCTTGTATTGATAATATGCATTCATATCTAGGGAATAACTGTAAAAGTTTTTTGATAGACGCAAAATTAACCCCAAAAAATGGGAATAACGCTATTTTTACCATTTTATCATGCGATTGTCACGCGATTTTTAAACTTAATGCCGTGGGAAAAGACTGTGCCAACTGTGACATTCCTGGTGCCAAGCCCTTAAACATTATTGTTTTAAAATATGGTCAGATGGGTGCGATTGCATCGTGGATATACTTAGAGATATACCTACTAAGAGAGCTAAAGCTCGCGAACCAACTATGAAGTCACGGTCATTTCCCGCGGTATTAATGTTCGAAATCGCATAAACAATCGCATGATGAAATGGCAAACATATCGATTTTCTATTTTTTTGGGGTTAATTTCGCTTCAATTAAAAAACTTTTACAATCATTCCCTAGATTTCAATGTACATTTTCAATACAAAAAAATATCCGCGACTTTCGGGAAACAAGTCGCTATCTTTCGGCAAAAGATCAGAGGTGTTTTTTTACTTTTTTATAGAGAAATCTATACAAGATATAATAAATCTTTTACTGTCTACCTAGATAAAGTTTCAATTTATCTGCTCTATTTTTTTTTCCAAAGCATATTTAGTAACGGTTGTCGAGATCTAAGATCTCCCATTTTTAGAAAATTTTGAAATGTCAATATGCCTGCTACAGATACACCACCGATGCAGTCAGTACCTTTAGGAAATTAACATTATTACTTAGTTCTGATAAAATACCTACCGTTACCGTTCCCAAGCTTTTTTAAAACATTCTTAATTCCGACGTCATTTCGCGAAAGTTTCACAATATTAATATTGAATTGAAAGCTGCAAGTTTTATGCCTGCGTAATGAGAAAGGACACAACTAATTTGATTATTCCCGACTAATTAAAACTTTGCATTTTGTACTTATATAATAAAAGCATTACATTTCTTTCTCGAGAAAACTACTTTGCCAAATGCATTTTAAATTATTGTTTCTCTCAGATTTTCTCAGACAAACAAACTAAATCAATTTTTAAATGATTTTACAGAAAACTTTAGATTTCCATTCTAATTCAATTTTAACTTCTTTAGAAAATTGAAGAATTAATTAAATACCTGTAAAATATTGTCTTTAAGCTTCTGAGTTTTGAGAAAAAAATCACAATTAAATATCTCAACAGATATACAGCAAAGGATTGCCTTTTTATCAGTCTTGTGACTGATCGTCGGCTGCTTTAGTGGGAAAAATTCACTACGCATATTGAGTGATCTTAGACAGGAAGCTATTTAATAATTTTGAATTTTTTGACCGAAGGTTCTCGATGGAAGTTCATTATGAATAGAATTTAAATTAAAAACAAGTGTTTTGTTTCTTCCACGGACTTTGAATTTATTAAATGGCGACTAGTATTCGGACACTTACAAAGTCAAAGGTTATTTTGTATTTTCTTGACAAAAAAATGTAAAAAAAAATGTTTTCTAAGGTATGTCGCGAAAGTATAATAAATAGTAGGTACCAACATATTTAATTTTCTCAGTTTTTTAAAATAGCATAAATTAATTTTAAAAATAAATTTGGAGGGATTAATAGACACAGAAATACAATAAATGTTTACAAAACTAAAATATAAGCAAAAATACAATTTGAAAAATTACGACACAACAACCATTTTTGAATAAAAACAACATCAAGATTGTAAAAATATTATAATTTAGAAGTAAGCATGCAGAAAATATTATTTTTACCATTTTTCACGTGAGCCGTACAATCAACAGATGGTAATCATTTGCACAAGGCACAAAAACTGTATACCTAAGCACTCTCAGAGTGTACATGAAAACATATCTTTAACCAAGTTCGAACTAACAAGTTCCAATCTCACTCCTCGATTCACACTCTAAGCTTCACCACCCATTCTGAATGTCTTTGGTAAGATTTGGGCTTAGCTGGAAGAGGTCGCAGTACTGTGATAAGCTCGCCCTAGTAAACAAATTTCGTGTTATTATATTGCTTGATTTTTACTGTATGTTGTTCACTTGAAGAATAAATTAATGCAAAAAGGTTATTTTATGGGCCTAGCTAGCACCTCTATACCACCTATATAAATAAAATAGTAGTTTTATGTTGCGCATATACGCACATCTTTCGCTGATTAACCCACATTCTTGAAAATGGTATAATGAAAGAATGGATGGATGTTTAATTTTGCTCATAATGTTTGAATATTATAACTTGACAATTTACGACACAAATAATGCGATGGTTAAAATAAAAAATGCATAAAATTGTAAACAAAATGTATGCAATAATTAATAAACAAAATGCGTTAGGTTTAAAGCGAAGCAACGACAGATAAGAAGAGCGAGAGAGATAGAAGAAAGACAAGGAGAGACTGACATTTAAAAATACAGAAAAAAAGCGAATGGTTTGAAGGTGTGCAACTGATAAAAACAACATACATCCGAAACACATAGATTTTGAAAAAAAGAATGAAAAAAATTATACACAATGACAGGTAACCATGGAATCGGAAGGGGTACTAAAAAAACGGTGCACTACATTAATTAATGTTGTTTGTACCTAGTGAATTTTACAGAATGTGGGATAACCAACAATAAGACATGATACACAACACATCCGACCCTACTGTCCTAGCCGGACCCTAAATCAAACATTCAAAGTTATTGCCCCAAAAAAATCAGCAATATGCATGAAAAGATTATTAGTCAGACAAGACTCGCCAACACATTTCCCAGTATCATTATAAACTAGAAAAGTCTACGAACTCTAATTCACATTATTATATCTTCATATATCTTTACGACCAATCCGTGTGTGCTTTCTAGTTATCCAGCTTTAGAGCTACCCATGAGACAATCTTCAGGGATGAGGATTGTATAAAGGGCCTCAGTAAGAAAGTAGAAAGCTCGGCAATAAAAAGTCTTGGACGGATCAAACAAAAAAGTTGATATCAATGACCATGTATACCTCCAATATTTGAATGGCGAGCCTCATCTCACACCGAGCTATATAATATATCGTATGGCGTTGGAGAGACCAGAGTCAGAGTTAGACACAGAGACACCGAGCTTAAAATAGGTTTAATATTATTCACAGTCAATACCTACAATTTTTTTTCTAAAGCACCGTTTGAGAGGAAATATCCGATTCATCCTGTAAATGTGTATATTTTGATGTTATAAGTAGGTATATGAAGTAAAAATTTTGCTCCTAGACTGGTTCTGAATCAGTCCTGGATTGGTTCTGATAAAGTTCTAGAACGGTTCCATAATGGTTTCAGAACAGTTCTAGAATAGTTTCTGGACATTTCTCGAATGGTTTTAGAACAGCTCTACCATAGTTTTAGAGCAGTTCTACCATAGTTTTGAAACAGTTCCAAAATGGTTTTTATAAAAGCTCTAGAATGGTTTTAGAGCAGTTCTAGAATGGTTCAAGAATAGTTCTAGAATAGCTCTAAAATGGTTAGAGAACAGTTCATGAATGGTTCTAGAACCAATATGGGAGCCAAATTGTTACCTGAGAAGAGATTATTATGAAAAATTATTGAAATATTAATGAAGGCGTCACTGAAATAAAAATGAAAAGTATGATAATAATTACCAAGTCGTTTGAATACACGGATGTAGTGGAGGATGCCCAAGGCAAACTTGACGAGATGAGCGTCGCCAAGTCCTGAAGAAAAGTGGAAAATGTCAGATATAAAATGGATTAAATGAAATGTGATTGATTATGTGTGTTAGGTAATTAAATATAATCAATAATAATGAAGATTCTCTTGATGATCCATAATTATGAAGTTTTTATATGGCTCGATCGTGTCGCTGAATGTTTGGAACTTCAGACTGTCTTGCATACAAATCCGTGACTCCCAAACCCTTGACTACCTTAGTAACAATTTAGCTCCTAGATTGGTTCTAGAACAGTTCTAGGACTGCTATAGAACCAATCTTGGAGCTAAATTGTTACTAGGGTACGGATCCGTGACTCACAAAACCCGTGATCAAGCTAGTAAGGTCTAAGCGTCAGAAGTGTAAGACATCTAACAACACTATCAAGCCAGACAAGAACTTAAAAATTTTGAAAAAATATTGTATTTTTTAATATAGTATTGAGTGATTATTTACAATGATGAAAAAAGAAATATGATTCCATCGATATATTTTCGTGGTTCGTGAAAGCCCAACTAACAAATCAGCTCCTAGATTGGTTCTAGAACTGCTCTAGATCCAATCTAGGAGCTAAATTGTTACTAGGGCGAGATTCGAAGCCGGAATTTCCACTGTGACGTCCGGTTCCTAACCAACAACACAAAAATAACAATTCGTTTTTATTAGATCACAGAACTGTTAAAAAAAAAGATGGAAAGTACCCAACTGCGTAAGTAGGTACCCGAGTAGGTAGGGTCTACAATAATTATTAATAAATTATTTGGAAAGCTCTTTGACAACTTTATTAAAGCTCCTCGTAGGTAATAGTAGATAGGTACCTGGTACCTACTTACTAATAATAATGATTAATGAAGACGCAAGCTTTATACTTATGACATAACTAGCTGAGTTACCCGTGCTTCGCAACGGCAAATTTGGATGGTGAAGTACATCGACAGTACGACCCGAAACGCGTTCATCCATCAGTTAGCCAAAATAGTAAGTATTAGCGGCTCTATACTACACACGACCCCACACAACCCTTGGATTCCCTCATCATGATGGCAAATCTCAGTGTCTCCCAATGGCTTGAGCTGGACAAAGACTACGATACCACACATGACCCCACACAACCCTTGGATCCACTCACCATCATGGCAAAAAAATAAAAGTTTTTTTTTTTAATGGCGACGTTAAAACATAATGCAGATCAGTACGAAAGTTTTTGTGAATTTTCACATAATCCATTGGAGTTATGCGAATACTTACAAAAAAACCGACTTAGTTTTATATAGATAGATAATGAAATGAGGCGTAGTAGGCAGGTACCTACCCTCTACCAATCAACCGGGATTTTGATATAAAAAAACTTTCAGATGATAGCTGCTAATTAATTAGTTTCTATTTTATTCTATCTACGGCCTCCCCTTGCGGTGTTGGCAGAAAGAAATAAACGTCAGACATCCCTCTTCTTAAACACGTTCATAGCATTCGTCATAGACGCTCGGCGATTTCTGTATATCAAAATGCGTCTATACTCGAGTATCTGTTCAATATCTTCAACAACTGCATATAGGTATATGCAGTTGTTCATGCGATTTTGAACCTTAATGCCGTGAGAATGACCGTGACGCCGTAGTTGGGTCGCGAGCTTTAAGGGCATGGCACCAGGAATAACGTCACAGTCTTTTCCCACGGCATTAAGGTTCAAAATTGCGTGACAATCGCATGATAAAATGGTAAAAATAGCGTTTTTTTCCATTTTTAGGGTTAATTTTGCGTCTATCAAAAAACTTTTACGGTTATTCCCTAGATTTTAATGCATATTATCAGTACAAGAAAAAAAAATTACTTCGCGACTTTCGAGAAACGAGTTTCCGTCTTTCGGAAAAAAGGTCAGAGGTGTTTTTAAATATTTTTTTTGCGAAATCTATATAAGATATAAAAAATCTATTACGGTTATTCCCTAGATAAAAGTTCAATGCATCTACCCTATTTTGTTCCAAAGCAAATTTAGTAACGGTTATCGAGATAGAAGGTCTCCCGTTTTTAGAAAATTTTCAAATGTCGGTATGCTCACTCTTAAATCACATTTCCATTTAATCACAGATATGTAATTTTTTAACACGTCATGCACACACACAGACAAACTTGTCTCACACACAAACGTACACGCAATTCCTATACTTAGACTGATTTGCATAATAATTATACACAGAGGTACAACACACATATAGATAGAGCATAACTCATCTAAGTACGCACCTACTAGTACTTTGTAGGTAATGTATCTACAAGCTGTCACTCGCCATGTTCCACATCTGGAAGGGTACTAATAATGACATCAATAAATATAATTCCAAGCGTAATATCGTATGAATGTAACGCTCTGTCACGAAACAAACGAATTACGGTTTAACAGAAAACATTATTCGATTAGTCGAGAGCTGCCAACTGAAAAATCGGTTGAATCTGTTTGCTTATTTACATGTCATGTTAAGAATAATAAAAATGTTACGATGATCAGACAAATTATACAGAACTGTTCAATAGGGCGGACTTATGCTAAATTCATCGCATTTAGAATATTGTCTTGCTGTCATGGATATCTGGACGACTAAAACTATATTGATTGGTACCTACATTTTTATAAACTTTCTTAATACAAAATTAGCGTTATTCTACAGACGAAGTCATATAATATGCAATGAAGTAATATGAGCAATACAATATGGATTTTATTGCCTCACTAAATGAAAGCCTGTTCTGACTGAGGCAGTGAGTGAGAGAAGAAGTGTCAGAAGTAATGTCCTTCCCCGTTAATGTCCCTCCCCATCTAGAAAACTACTAAGGTAAGGAAATTCTACGTAGGTAATTGTTGCTAACTTCATCACTTATTTTTGACAAACAATTGTGTTCGTCATTTTTGACGGGTTGCACATTTAGTATAAGTAATGTGTTTTATAAAATGCATTTACGCTCTTGTTGAAAAACGCCCTACGTGTACGTGGATTTAGTTATTAATTACGTTTACGCAATTAATCTTTCGGTTAATTTGTACCGTTTTGATATGAACTATACCTAAATACCTAATTGCGTACCAGACGGCGTACTTAAATTGATTTTATGTGGCCATGTTCTCGTAAATTTATTTTTATATATTGATTTACACTTATGTAAGTCTCGCGATCCAACTATGACGTCACGGTCATTTTCCACGGCATTAAAGTTCTAAATCGCGGGAAAAATCGCATGACTAAAATGGTAAAAATAACGTTTTTTTTCCACTTTTTGGAGTTAATTTCGCTTCAATAGTATATAAGTATTGTTACATATCTATTAAGATTATTGTTTAAGAGCACACGCCGACAAACTTGTCAGGTTTGGCGTGACTTGATTGTTTTAATTTGTATATATTTTATGCCTAATAAAAAAAAAAAAATCAAAAAAATTTAAGGTTATTCCCTATATTATGCATATTATCAGTACAAAAAAATATTATTCTCCGCGACTTTTGGGAAAAGAGTTGCAGTCTTTCGGAAAAAAATAGAGGTGTTATTCATATTTTTTTCTTAGAAATCTGTACAAGATATAATTTTTTTTTACCGTTATTCCCTAGATAAATGTTCAATGCATCTACCCGATTTTGTTCCAAAGCATATTTAGTAAAGGTTGTCGAGATCTAAGGTCTCTCGTTTTTAGAATTTTTTTAAATGTCAGTATGCGTACTTTTAATTGCAGAATTAGCACAATGTTATTTTTAAGTTATGACTTGTGTATTTTTGCAACTTTATAAAAATAAATAAATAAATACACAATTATTTTTATAGAGCTTTTACAAAAGTTTAATACAAGCACCGTAATATGTAGGTACGAGTATGTACCTTTCTATAACACTTACATGCATTTCAATGTAAGCTTTGTAAGCATAGATTTTATTATTATTAATGCGGAGGGCTTCCGTACGGAGATATTATAAAGCATGAATGTGGAGATATTTTCCTTTTGAAGGGGTTATTATCATGAAAACCGCACAACGTATCTGCGTTTCAAAAGAGAGGGGCGCGGGCTGTAGAAATATGCAAATCCCTAATAAATATATGATAAGAGTTGTGAAAGAATTTAACTAGTAGATGTACTATTTTAAAAATTCAACATTGTCTTTCTGTTCCATCTATTCTCTCCTGTTTTTCTTTTTTTTTAATGGATCTGGGCTTGCATACACAAACCCAAATGCTTTCCTGCACACTTTGCACTATTGAAGGAAAACCCCGCGGGTTTAAGGACTTCCACATTCCCGGGTAGCTCAGGCGCATTAATAGCAACCTCTTTACTCGCACTTCTAGCAAAATATTATTAAGAGATGGGTCCAGGGTTAGCCTTAAGGGAGCCTCCCGACAAACCCCACTGCATTAGGATAAAAGCCTGTATTCTAAAGTGTGAAATACATCGCCAGCGACGGGGTTTAAACCTGGCACCTCCCGCTTGAGAGACTATGCCGCCTCAGCCAACTGCGCCTACCATGTACTCATGAGAATG
The DNA here is from genome assembly GCA_963576895.1 of Ceraclea dissimilis. Classification (NCBI taxonomy): domain Eukaryota; kingdom Metazoa; phylum Arthropoda; class Insecta; order Trichoptera; family Leptoceridae; genus Ceraclea; species Ceraclea dissimilis. Next base: position 1,940,047 of record OY756365.1, read on the forward strand.
AGAATGTCGTTAATGAACCATGTTACATGAGAATAATGAGGTTCTATCTGACAAGACCAACTGATGACAAAACCTTTGTCACTATAGGTCAATTCATCAGATTTCATTAATCTAGTTTTCTAAAAAAAATATATATATTGCCACACAATCAAAAAAATCGTCGAGGATTTTCGAATAATAGTTCGAAATTCTGTTTCGAAATTTCTCCCTGAAAAGAAAGATTTACGAGTTGAACATAATTTTCAATGTTTTTCCCAGTAAACCCCGCTATTCAGGACATTATTTTTCTTCTTTCTCAGCCGTTTTGATTCCAATGCTGGACATAGGCCGACCTTTTGACCTTCCACAGATCCCTATCCTGTCCTAGGCATGCTGCATCCAATTGTTTCCTGCGATTATTTTCGTTTTCCGAAATTTCTCGTTGGAAATTGAGATAGGTAGGTAGTAAATACTACTAAAAAAATCATTTTAATATTTCTCCCAGATTTCAAAAATATGTTCACATTTCGTTCATTTCAGTTCAGTTTTTCCCAGATACCTAACCCAGATACTTAGAAAAATTACCGACAGCTGAAGACATATCTATCGAGAAGGTAATAAAAATATACGAGTATGTACAATATTGTACACAGATAAATATATTTTTTATAATATTTCATATACTCGCACATAATCAAATTTTCTAAAAGAATTAAAATTACACTCGTCACCGTTGGGGTGTATATTATTATATTAATTTCCAGAAAGATTTTCCACCATCTTGCTGTCATGTTGCCAACTTTACGAAAATGTTACCATATTGTTGATTCGGAGTTAATGCAATGGAAAAAATATTGTGTTTATTTTTATTTTGTATCATTTTGCAATCGTGTTTCTGCCTATACAGATAAAAACATTTCTTAGTAAAATTTTCACATCAAAATGTCTCATCCACTCCTCAAGAGATGGCGCTAGGATCGAAAAATTGGTGCATTGTGATATTATGTTCTCGAACTGTAGAATAAAAAATTACATTTTCGACAGCAGAATGTGGTCAAATGGGTGAACGTTGTCCTGAGCATAAACTGTTAAATTAAGCCATCCAAAGCTGACTCGCAAGCATCGGAACACCCATCCCGTGGTCACGCCAAGGGAGTTCACATAATTCTGCATTATGTGAAAGTAGATACTCCTCGCCTCTGTTGAGGAGAAATTGTATTAGATATTTGAATTATTTTTGATTTACAAATTTTTATTATTGTAAAGCGTTGGATTTTTCTACATTCCGTAGTACATACCACACTCCCTCCAACAGTAAGAATGGCAACAATACATAGGTACTTAATGTATACGAAATTCGACAACAGAACCATCGCTCCTCGTGCATTAGTGGATATGATCCCTACTATGCGAGACGAAGGTCTGGGTTCGAATCCCAGCCGGGGTGAACTGAACTGGCGAATGTTTCTCGAGTGTAAAGTGACCACTTAAGCCAGTCGAGGTCGGTCGTAAGCCCGACAATGTTCATCCTTAATTCTTCTACACTGTTGTAGGAATACTGCATTGTATTAGATATTTTAAAACTAATATTCACCTACACAATTTTTTCATTTTCTGTAACACTGCGAATTTCCTATGTAGCATGTTTTTAAATAAAATAAAATCAAGACTGCCGCAGTTGTATGTATCTTTGATACTTGAGAGTCTAAAGCAATTTTCAATTAATCCTGCTATAATTCTCATTTAATTGCGAGACCATTCGATAATGTCAAATACAATTAACCTTATTGTATCTAATTTCTTCTCTCCATCCTCCCCCTACCCCTCTCCCGCTATATCTCTCACCCGACAAGAAGATTTCCACCCCATTCCTATATAGTAGTAGTAGTCGCTGAAAAACAGCTGATGGAATTATTTCAGGAAATCATGAAGATTAAGTTAAAAAAAATAATAAATCGCAGTTCTGCGTTAAGTTCGCCCTATTATGTATATCGTATGGCATTGGAGAGACCAGAGTCAGAGATTAAGTTCGTGAGAGGTGAGTTATTGAAGTGCCTCAGAATTCAAGTTGCGAATATCTTCCATTGTGCCCTTGATCCTAGTGAGCCGACATTCTTCGACAAAGCTTGCCCATTTCGGCCAGCTGCTTGAAGATGGAGGTGTTTAGAGTAACAGAAATCGTAGAAACTCTATTACGAATTGCATGAATGTGACGGCAACAAGAAGTGTGTGTGTAAGGATTAGAAAATCTGGTGATCTGTTCTCTTTGCCGAGCCCGCAAGGGAAGTGGCTTGAGGGAACAAAATAGAATATAATATAATTCACTTAAAAAGTGCACTAATGAAGACATCGACAAACAAATTGGATATAGGTACTGGATTCGAATTTCTGCATGTATATATGTACCTAATGGTACAACTGTGTACCTACATTAGTTCTATGTAGGTATGTCTAGTTCCTGCCAAAAGCAGGAGAATCTATTACAACTCCGAACCGGAACATTTCAAACGCATATAATAATAATAATAATATCCACCTATATATGTTACCTATGCGATAAATCTATCAATAACAGCAAAGGTGAAGATGTTATCGAGCTCGAAGCATTCCGAATCGAACCGATTCACTCAATCGGGGATATTTGGTCAATCAGTAGTCTCTTGGTAATACCGCACTCGTACGCGTGTATTGAAATAACAATCGCTGTGATTTTTTTAACTGCCACTAAATCACAGTCTATATTTTTTTTATTATACTACTTTGTGTCTTGTTAATATGCAAGATTAATTAAAGAGCCGCAAGTATTAAATGTTAAAAATAAAGATTAAATGAGAATATGTTTTAGCGACTCTAGTGGGTAAAAATTAGATGTATGTAAATTTTCTTGATAACAGTAGTTGCAAAGGTACCTCTGAAATAAACTGAAATCTGTAGTAATAAAATTTGTTTGTTACAAATGTAAAAAAAAACTTGAAGAAGAGATTTTTCCCTCTAGTTAGATATAAGTAATATCTACTGTAATTTGGTACATTTTTTTTTTTGAATTTTAGGCATTTCACCCATAAAGAACGAGTGATCTCTGAGGATTTGGTACATTAAATGCTGAATCTAAAACCCAGTGAATGTAGTGAATACTTTTTAATATTCGGTCCCTTTTTTATACAATAAGCCAATTTAAATTTGTCGCTTTCGGACATACTGAATTTGACAAAAAAATGAAGTGAAAATAGCCAGACTCGCCATAAAAATGGAACGATTTTTATACTCGCTGCTACTTCTTGTGAAATCGCAGGTAGTATTTTAAAAATTAGCAGTGATTTTCTGAATTGTTATTTTCATCATTGTGTTGGATGTTTCCTCCCTTGAAAGCCCTGGTGTCAAAGAGTTCATATATACCGCATGATTTCCCTTGATATATCTACCAGCCATCCCACCCTCGTCAGATAAAGAGTCGAATCCTCTTCAAAGAATTTGATCGCTAAAAATACATAACGTGGATACCTACCTGATAAAAAAAAAATAGGTATGTATACCTACCTACCTACTACACCCGAAACACGCAGATAAAATGCACGCTAAAGACGCCATTATGCATATCACTGTAAGGGTCATTTTCCACAAACATTTTATCTGCGTGTTTCGGGTGAGAAACCTTAGAAAGTACCACCCCTGGTCAGTCTCGGGCGAGCGCGATTCCTCACCTCTCTTCGCTCCTTTATTCTCTCAACATGTCCAAACAATCTTAGTTTATTCACTTTCATTCTCGTCTAGGTAAGAAAATATCAATAGGTCCAATCTGATATAATGTATTAAAAAATGTTGGTCCCAGCTTCCCTCCAACAGAAATCCACACTTCGCCACTGGTATGAACCTACCTACCTACTTCCGTACGTATAGGTAGATTATTTACCATCTTTATAGGGGTGTCCGGTAAGTTCGTCTAAAATCAATTCGTCTAAAATCAAACAGTCTAAAGTCTAATCAACAGTCTAAAATCAATTCGTCTAATTATCAATTCGTCTAAAATCAATTCCTCGAAAATAGACGAACTCATCGTTAGGCAAATTGATTTTGGCCAAATTAATTTTAGACGAATTGTTAATTAGACAAATTGATTTTAGACGAATTGATTTTATACGAATTGATTTTAGACTAATTGATTTTAGACTAATTGATTTTAGACTAATTGATTTTAGACTAATTAATTTTAGACGAATTGTTAATTAGACTAATTGATTTTAGACTAATTGATTTTAGACGAATTGATTTTAGACGAATTGATTTTAGACCGATTGATTTTAGACGAACTTACCTACCGTAAACCCTTTGTAGGTAGGTAGGAAAATCCTTTTCGTCAGACAATTTTTCTCCGTTGTTGTCTATTGATAGAAGAAAATTTCCAATCGCCACCGATCCCCAAGATCGTTTCGCCTAATGTCCCGTGCCCGACTATCAAACGGTAGAAGATTTTTCTTCTCTGGTAGAGTGACCATGCGATATCCATAATTTCCACCAAATTAATTGACACCTGATTATATTTTTATCATGAATCTCACGTCATTCATCGGGTTATTTTCATTATTTTATTTATTTAGTAGTTCAAGTGAACAGGATTAAATAAGAACGAGTACTTTGTTGATGATATAGATAATATTTATTCACTGAAGTCATTTCAGAACCTGGGTAGGTTCCTCATGACAGAAAATTAATTTGTTTTCTAGATTAAAATACTAAACTCTGAGTGGCACATTTCTTGTAAATAGGTACCTACCTACTGATACTATTCGTTAGACTAACACTAGGTATAAAGCAATATCTGTCGCTGCACATTGGAGTAGCAAGGTCTAGAGTCCGGACCCGTAAAGTAAAGTAAGGTACTAGGTTAGTACCCGCTATGGATTCGACGTTAATATCGCATTTGGGTTTCGACCCCCCAACCCCCCCCCCCTGGCATTCCTAAGTAGGTATGTACATTTATTCCAAAGTTTTAAATTTTGCATCCATATATTTTTTTCATATTTCATTCATATCCATTCATTTTCATTTTATTTTTCACCTCGAATGCTAACAGTATGAATGTAGCCGTTGAGAATTAAATATCTAAGATTGTCACTGTTAGAAAAACTACTTATAAATTAAGTACCTACTTAAAATTCTCTAAACATCAATTTTAACTTATGTTATAGTACTGCATACTTAGTCTTAATGTCTGGTCATAAATAATATTTTACAAAAGAATTAGTGGATATTCGTGAACAAGTGTTTTAATTTTATTTTAATGTTAACATATGTCTGTATCTTGTTCACCAAATGTGTAAACACAGGAGAGTATGTATATTATTGATAATGTAATAGGATGTTGCCCCGATTTAAATCTTTTAAACTTGTAGCATAATAGAATATCGTGTATGGCATAAATCACTCGTTGACTGGTGGATTGCCTTTATTTTAAAAAAATGTGTAAATAAATAAATAAATGAATAAATATCATAATTATCGTTTGGTCACCCCGGTGGAACTAAATTGGACGCTATTCATTTCGCATCGATTTATATTAATGGTCAGATTGGGCTGTAGGAAAATAGCAATAATAGAGAGAGAGATAGACAATAGTCTTGAGCCTATATTCAAAACTGTTTCATTATACCCTCATATATTGCGTCCCTCTCTCAATAATCTACCCCTGCCATCGCAGTTCTTGATTAGACCTGATAATGAATCCATCGATATCGCAAAACCGATACGTAATTATTATTATTTGCTACACTAGTATTATTTACTAATAAATTCTCAGGATTTTAATTCATTTATTTATTTACACTTTAAGTACATGCTTGCCGCAGTTGGTTGAGGTGGCAGGTTATAAAGCGGGATGTGTCAGGTTTAAACCCTGGCGCTGGCGATGTATTCCACACTCTGCGATACAGGCGTTTAGCCTAGTGCAAGGTGTGCGGGAAAGTATTTGGGTTTGTGTATGCATGCCCAGATCCTTCTTTTTTTTAAAGAGAAATAAAAAAAATAAACAAAATACAGAAATATTAACATAACAAGTGATAGGCAGGCATTATAATTCAACAGATACACAGGAAAGGATGGACCTTCCATCCCGGCCGCTGCAGATGGATGGACTGGAATTGGTGAATGTTACTTAAGTGTAAAGTGATCACAATAATCCAGCCAACAATCAGTCACAAGCCTGATAGAAGGTCCATCTTTTGCTGTGTATCTGTTGAGATATAACTATTTTCTACATCAATTACACACACACAAAATTAATTATAACAGTCAAACTTATACAAATTTTTTTATGTGCGTACCACCCAGGTGCGTTAAAATACTAACGTATGTTTGGTCTTGAAACGAATTCGATTGGCATGCTCTAACGTTGTATGTACATACATATAATAATATAGGGTCCTATACCTTTATAGCAATATGTTGGAAGGCCCTATTTGTAAATAGGTAGGTACGTGTATGTCGGTAGATAGTAGCACAAACGGCATACAACTAACACACAAGCGTACCTATATTATTACCTACTAGCTGTGACCCGTCAAAAATGACGCTGTTTCCGGGGTGGGCAGAGAGAACAGATCCCCAGCTCCTATCGTTATGCACATATAATTATTGTACCTATGGTAAATTATTTTTTATTTAAAGCGGTATTAAATTTTCTATTCTAGGTACTTCAAAACATTTTGTAATACAATATTACCAATTAAGTTTATAAATTAAAATGGGCAAATTTAATATAAATGAACTCTAAATCTATCGATGACTTCTCAAAACAATTATTAGGCCGGGTATCTTGCAGGTGTAAACTCCGTAGTGTCTAATACTGTCGGACACTTCTTGCAGAAGTTTCTTCTAGTATCACCTTACTCGTACATAATTCTGCTGGAAATCGACTGTGTCAACTTCTGCAAGTTGTTCGAATATAAATTAAGGCCGTATTTCCACCTGCAAGAAACTTCTGCAAGAAGTGTCTTGCAGGTGGAAACTTCTGCAAGAAGTGTCTTGCAGGTGGAAACTTCTGCAAGAAGTGTCTTGCAGGTGGAAATCCGGCCTTAATTTATATTCGAACAACTTGCAGAAGTTGCCACAGTCGATTTCCAGCAGAATTATGTACGAGTAAGGTGATACTAGGTACTCGTATTACTATCAAGGGGTGGTTCTCATAGTAACATCACACAAAGGTGCACATTCAAAAGATAGATGAGGCTATTCAGTTAATTCTGTTATCGGGCCCGGCTGGCGTTATCGCCTTACTGCTACCCCGAGCAAAGTAAGACCCGGAGACGGCGCTGAGCTACCAGGGTATATTCTAGTATCTAGTATACCTGAAGTGTTCGTATTAAGAGGCTGAACTGAAAACGCGAAAAATTGCGTTGGGAAAATGAAGATTCCTCTGCTAATACTTAAGGTATCGTCCTAAGACTTGAAACATGGATAAATGAAAATATGTTTTAGTGACTCTAGTTGTAGTTAGAAGTTTGAGTACTGTAAATTTTCCTCATAAAAATTAGTTCCAAAATAATCTCTGAAATTTACTGAAACTTGATATTATTCCCGTAGTTTGTTAGATATAATGCTGTAATTTGGTTAATAAGATGTTTAAGGCAAGATGTTGTGATGCTATTGGATATTTTTTTGATATTCGGTACCCGTTTTATACAATTACTCAAAATAGATTTTGTCACTTACGTCACTTTTATTTATTTATCGTATGGTCAAAAGCATATCACATCCGTCAAAGGAAAAGTTTGAAGGTTGGACATTGGGCAACGATTAATTTCGAAAGCAAGCTTGGTCGTCAGAAATTAAATTAATTTGCGCTTACACTCTCTAACAAAAATTAAAGAAAAAGGTGAAGTGACAATAGAACGATTTTTACTCGGAGCATACTTCCTCTTAACATTGTCCCTATAAGTACCTACATAATATTGTGTGAAAATTATACCTAGACAAACTGCATATAAAGCAAAAGTTGCATTGCAAGTGTTATTGTAAGAAAATATAATATAATTCTCAGGTTAGTCTAGTGTTAATTGTTTCAAGATGTTGCTTCTTATTTTGAAAGTTTTGTTATTATTTATTGTAAGTAAGTTGCTTGCTGAAAGTCGTAAGGTCAGGTAAACCCGTGACTGAAAATCTGCTCTTGAAAGTTAGTATTAGATTTTCACATTTGGGAGATAGTAAAGGGGTAACAAGAGTTTTAGAATCCTGTTTAATAGGATGCACATTGACATTGCAAAAATTTCTAAAAACGGAAGACCTTAGATCTCGACAACCGTTACTAAATATTCTTTGGAAAAAAAATAAGAATGAGAAAATACTCAAAAAAATGGAATACAATCATATTTTTACCATTTTATCATGCGATTTTGAACCTTCCCCTATGCCGCGGGAAATAACTGTGACGCCATGATAGTTGGGTCGTGATCTTATTGTATATGTAGGTAGGTGGGTGAATGTCTCAATTTTTAATTTGCTGAAACATTATTATGACATTATTATCGGGTAGCGAACCTCATTACTGAAGAAAATCTGAACTGTCTTATGGAAATTTTACGAAAAGCTGACTCCGAACTGAGGACACCCGAAAGAAATAGTGGGGGCTTATTCTACAACCCAAGGATTCCACGGGCAGAATTAATCTAAGTGATCGCTTGTATTGGAAGAACCTGTCATAGTACAAGAAGAATAAGAAGATATTTTAAGAATTAGATTTTCACATTTGGGAGATATAAAGTAAAGGAGAAACAAGAGTTTTTTATAGAAGTCCTGCTTAAAACTAAACCAATAAATCCTTCAACTTCACATAAAGCTAACTCTTTGATGAGTCAACATCGACTATAAGGTAATATTTGACGTAAAATTACCTATACGTACATTATTATCTACTAGTATTTTAAGGCCCGCTTAAACAAGTAAACATAGCGAATAGATAAGAGGAAGACCGCAGAAAAGGCGGACAGATGACATCGTCCACTGTCCAGCTTACGGGTCGTAGGTGGCAGCAGATAGCCCAAGACAGATGACAGTGCTAGAGTTTAGAAGAGGCCTATTGCTAGAAGTAAGTAGGTAAGCAAAAGAAAAAAATGTTTGAGATCTAGACTTTACGAGAAAAAAACGCACTCGACTGTTGATCCAGTGGGTGCGGGTTCAATCCCCGATGCCGACGTAAGAAATCTTACAATAGCATGTTACTTTTGCTTTGGAGCATAGACTTCTGTCTCCTTACCGTTACCAGCCGACGATACTATTCGTGGAGCAACCGGGCCATACTCCACTTTATGCAACAAGCTTTTTTTTTAAAGAAAGATGTAGGTATTCGGGTTTGTATCGATAAACCCAAATTCGTTTTCTATTTAAAAAAATGTTTTCTAACCAACTTTTTTCGTAATTTCTAACAGCCAACCAAGTATCTTTCTAAAAGAAAGGTAGAAAGGTAGAAAGATTAATGGTTTCATGAGCATCGCAACCTACATCATCAGTTGCTAATATTTTTATTCATGATGTAATAGAGTGGTGAACCTCCGCCCTGAATCCATCGATGATAATATTCAATGAAGCATGGGTAATAACAAAAGACGACATTTTACCCATAAACCCTTAATAGGTATTTTCAATCCACAATTTTCGGGATCATTTGTGTATGAAAAAATCCCGTAAAAAGAGTTAGGCATAGTAATAGAGATTTTTCGCGGAAGGAATAAATCTTTTAGATTATATAAAATTCCCCCATTAAGTTATGAATCTTATCTTTTTATTATAGTGCCTACCTACAGAATACATAGAGCGTTCTTTTATACATATTATTTACTTAGTATATAATTACATCACAGCGACTTTCATACAGAACTTGCGCACGTAATTTTGCTGAAGGTAAATAAATAAATAAATAAATCTTTATTGGCCAAAACAAAAATGCGTAATAATTACAAAAATAAGACAATCGTGTGCCAAAAGGCGGACTTATTGCAAACGCAATATCTTACAGTCAACCCGAGAAAAGAAAAAGATAAAGGTACCTACGTAACGTATGTCTGCAGATTTCTCCGACGTTTCGGCGAACCTACTGTCACCTTGCTCACGGATTGTGACTCAAGGCTCTCACAAATGAAGATCTCACAATCCGTGACCAAGGCGGCAGTAGGTACGCCGAAACGTCGTAGCATCTGATCACTATACATGATTAACCCGAAAAACAAATCTATTTACATAATATGGATCATCGTAAATACCTGCGAAAACTGTTGTACGTATGTCTTCGTGCACCCTCGGTTGTTTTTTTTTCTGATGTTTAAAAAAATCAATAGAAGTCGTCCATCATTAAATTTATAATACTTAGGTATGTTTTAAACCTAAGTATTTTAAAAATAATTTAGGAAGCGATAGACACGTATATATTTATATGTTATTCTATGTATTTAACAATTAAATGAATTAAGTAGCTACGTACATTAGGATCTTTTAAAAAAAAACACTGACCTTAGTATACAGGGTAAAATTCGTAGAGTGACAGATTGATTTATAGACTTGGTTTAAAAATCATTCTGTTAGTATGGTGTTTCTACGTGCAATAAGATGAAATAAACATTAATCAGAATAATCAATTCAATTTAAAAAATATAAAAATTATTAAGTGTACAGGTGGTCGACAGAAGACCCTGTATAAAATGTGATATTTTTCTATACAAAAACATAAATCACATGAAAGGTTTTTTCACTACCCCTCCGGGTATTAAACAGCAAATTATATCAATGGTTGATAGTACCTAATACCGAAATTAAATGATATTAGGGTAATCTATACCATAAAGCTTAAAAGAAGATAAAAGTGTATACCAAAATAAGCCAGGTACTGTACTATTATAATCATATCAATAAGTCAATGTGTTTAAATAGAAAGACCCTAAAATTTTAACTAGTGTTTGCATATCTTGTTTATTAACTTATTTGCATGTAGGTACACTTAATAAACCCTAATTTTGGATTTTTTTACTTTTCACAATGTATTGCTTTTGAATACCCAGAAATTTTTATTAGGTTCCTAATACTTGAGTCTTCGCTGGTTTGTTTTGTAATAACTGTAAATATCAATAAAATAATATATTTTTTTTAGTTTTGGCTGTCAGAAATTGCCACTGTGCAATATGTTCACCTTTTGGCATATTATGTTATGTTAATTAAATAATATTTTATTTATTTATCGCTCACAAAAATAATTGTTTGGCTACTGTGATCTTCCTGATAGAACATGTTTTAAAATTTTATTCTGTTAGGTCAATTCAATAAAAAATCTAAGTAACCTGTAATGTTTTACTATGTAGTTTATGTTAAAATTAACATTTATTGTATTTAAAAGACATGAGCACTTAAAACCCACATCACACAGATGGAATAACCTAATCTATTTTTTCTCGATATTTCGGTCTTGTCAGTGAGAATCTTACGATTCTATGAGGTTCTATAAAAAAAATGTTCTAATATTTGCTACATCTATTCTAAATACCTGCAGGTCTATTGATGTTCTGTGACCCGTGCAGGTTGGCAGGAAGACATTGAAATGTTGTGTAATGAGAAATAATATAAGTCAAGCAGAATAACCTATCAATTTATTATCGAAACCTGCGTAATTCAATACCAAAGATTTCAGGGCTCTGACGTTTTACATCGTTCCTCATAATATTAGGTACTCTTAAGGGAAAGATGTGATCTGAAGATGTGACACCATCACAAATAGGTAAAAGACATTTCAGAAATGAAGCTCGCCACCCATTCTGAAAATCATATGAATTGTGCGCAAAGATGTTGTATTTTTTTTATACACACAGCATTCACTTGTTGCCCCATTTCTTGGATAGCAGTATCTACCTAGATTTATGTCGAAAAATGAGGCTGAGGTCACATTTTTGTGTATATATCTGGCATTACTACTAAATCACTACCTACACGACTAAACTACTAGCCTAGTGTGGACAAGGCCTCTATATGATACGTTTTTTTTGTCTTAAAAAGTGTCATGAACTAATTGTTTTGAGCGGAACAAAGAAATGCTAACAATTGGTCGAATTCTGTAAACTTATGTAACTGGAAATTAGGTTGTTATTTTACTATGAAATACCTAATTGAAAAAAAAACTATTTTTTTCAGTTTGTACTCACTTACCTTGCCTTTTGCTTTTATATTTTTACCTTACCTTAGTTAAGAGTGTGCATATCGACATTTCAAAAATTTGTAAAAACGGGAGACCTTCTATTTCGACAACCGTTACTAAATATGTATTGGAACAAAATAGGGTAGATGCATTGAACCATTATCTAGGGAAAAACCGTAAAAGATTTTTTATATCTTGTATAGTTTTCTTTTTCAGGGATACTTCTGGTGGTGGTAGTTCTATTTATATTTCTATTCTTATTATATTATTTTGTATATATATATATTTCTACTAACATGGTGGAGGGAAACCAAGACACGGGACCTATAGGTCCTAAGATGTAAGAAATTAGGTGGTGGTCTTGACGCATGGAGTCGATGAGGCTCGCCACCCATCACGCCGCGTCAAGTACCAGGGAGGGCGCAAAGAGGAGGGCAGAATGCCGGATTGGTGTGTGGAATATAAGAGGAGATATGGAAGGTAAGATGAATGAATTGCGTGATGTTTTGCATGAGAGGAACTTAGATATATTGTGTTTATGTGAGACGAAAAGAAAGGATAGAGATTGTGATGTGGTGAATGGAATGGCAGAGATGTGGTCTGGAGTGCCTGAAAATGAACATGGACGTCAGGGAGTGGGTGCTATATTATCAAAAAGAATGACTGAATGTATGGTGAAGCGTAATGGGTATGGACTGGTAGGACCGAGACTCATCTGGATTCGTTTCAAGGTAGGCATGACCAGGCTGTTCCTTATTATAGGTTAAGGTCCAGGGAATGATGCCTTGGATGATGAGAAGGATGAGTTTTGGAACTTAGTGCGGGAGACAGCGGATAAAAGAAGAGCGAATGAAAAAGTAATATTGGCAGGTGATCTGAATGGTTGGGTCGGTGTCAGAAGGAAGAATTTTGAGAGAGTGTTGGGATTGCATGGCGATGATAGGGTGAATGATAACGGGAAAAGAGTGTTAGAAGTATGTTTGGAGTTGGATCTCTTTGTGGCGAACACATTCTTCGCACACAAGGAGATCCACCAGTACACTTGGCAAAGAGAGAGAGTTGATCGTATTGAAAGGTCGATGATTGACTTTGTATGTGTGGACTCTGAGCTCCGGAAGGCGACAAAGGACACCCGGGCATTTCGGGGCGCCGGACTGTGGACGGATCACTTCCTTGTGATAACAAGGATTGATCTCTTCTCCGGTTGGCGCTCGAGGGCTCGGAAGTTGGAGCCTGTCCGGAGAATCAGGGTCGAAAAACTGAAAGAGACGAATGTTAGGGATGAATATGAAAGACTGACTAACGAAAGGCTAGAAGTACATGATGATGAGGAACGCTCAACGAGTGAACTATGGAATGTTATGAAGGAGGTGCTAGTAAAGAGTGCAAGAGAAGTATGTGGAGAAGCGTTGGTAGGAAGGAAAAAAGGTGATGCGTGGTGGGATGATGAGGTGAAGGATGCTGTAGTGAGGAAAAAGAAAGCGTGGAATGATGTGCTTGGTGCGAAACCAGATGATGGAGGTGAGAAAGAAAGAAAGAAGAATATATATAAAGCGTGTAGGAAAGAAGTGAAAGAAATGGTTTGCCAGAAAAAGAGAAAACTTGAGGAAGAGGAATGTATGAAATTATCGAGGAACGCCGAGGAGAATTTGAAAATATTCTGGAAGGAAGTAAAAAGAAAGAGATCTGGAAGTGAGAAAAACAGTATGAATTGCATCAAAGATAAGAATGGTGATTCAGTGATGAATGGAGAAGAAGTTGTTGAAAGATGGAAAGAATACTTCGAAGAATTGTATGAAAGTGGTACTAGTACAAACCAGACGAATGTAGCAGATAGTATGAATGTAAATATTGCTGAGGACGAGGAAATACGTATGAATGAAGTTGTACTTGCATTGAAAAAAGCAAAGAATGGTAAAGCTGCGGGACATGACTGTGTGGCCATAGAGTTCATCAAGCAAGGTGGCCCGAAGATTCTCGAGTGGTGCCTGAGGCTCTTCAACTTGTGCTGGGAGAGTGGCTGCACTCCTGAGGATTGGAGGAGGGCAGTCATCTGCCCTTTGTACAAGGGGAAAGGCTCAAGGTTGGAATGCGGCAGTTATCGGGCTATCAGTTTGCTGAGCTCTGTGGGCAAACTGTATGGAAAGGTATTGATTGAAAGAGTAAGAAAAGTGACTGAAAGTAAAGTATGGGATGTGCAGGGTGCTTTCATGAGTGGCAGGGGGTGCACCGATCAGATCTTCTCCCTACGGATGGTCGTGGAGAAGCTTCTGGCTAAACACCAGAGGCTCTTCTGCGCGTTCGTGGATCTGGAGAAGGCATACGATCGTGTGGACCGAGAAAGACTGTGGCGTGTACTGTCGGAATATGGGGTGAGCGACCGACTGATTGGCGCAATCGCGTCTCTATATACGGAGAGCTCTGCTTGTGTCAGGGTGAATGCTGCGTTGTCGCAGTGGTTCACTCTCACAAAAGGGGTTAAACAGGGTTGCGTCATGTCGCCTTGGTTGTTCAACCTGTTCTTCGACTACTGCATGCGCCCTCTGAATGAGCTGAATGTTGGTGTGGACCTAAATGGAGTGAAAGTATGTGCGTTAATGTTTGCAGATGATTTAGTGTTGATGGCTGATGATGAATGTGAGTTACAACGGATAGTATCCTGTGTGTACGAAAGCTGCGATATGAATGGTATGAAAATGAATGTAAATAAAACGAAAGTATTAGTGTTCGAAAGAGAGGAAATAAGGACAAATTGTGTGATAAAGGTTGGTAATGACTGTCTGGAGCAAGTGGATGAGTATGTATATCTGGGAAGTTTGTTTACTAGAGATGGACGCTGTGATGGAGACATTGAAAGAAGGAAGCTGGCCGGTACTAGGACGAATGGTGCGCTCGGTCCGATTGTTAGTAGTAGCAATGTGTCTATGAAAGCAAAAGTGCTAGTGCACAATGCTGTCTTGGTGCCGACCCTGATGTATGCTAGTGAGACGTGGACGTGGATGAAGAAGGATGAATCAGGGTTGAATGCAGTAGAAATGAGGTCATTAAGAAGAATGTGCGGGAAAACGCTGAGAGATAAGATAAGGAATGAGGTTATTAGGGAAATGAGTGACTGCAAGACTGGTGTAGTGACAAGAATGAAAGTAAACAAACTAAGATGGTTTGGGCATGTTGAGAGAATGAATGATGACAGGATGACAAAAAAGATATATCTGAATGAGCGAAGAGGGGTGAGAAAGCGCGGCCGTCCGAGACTGACCTGGTCCGATCATGTCGACCAGATCCTCAAGGATGGACGTGTTTTGAGTAAAAGGAATCGGAGAGCGTGTATGACTAATTGCATGAATGTGACGGAAGCTAGGAGTGTGTGTAAGGATAGGGCTGTCTGGCGCTCTGTCCTCTCTGCCTACCCTGCAAGGGATGTGGCGTGAGGGTATAGATAGATAGATAGTATAGTTTTCTCAAAAAATAATTTTAAAAACACCTCTGATCTTTTTTCCGAAAGACGGAAACTCGTTTCCCGAAAGTCGCGGAGAGAAAATTCTTTTTTGTACTGATAATGTGCACCAAAAACTAGGGAATAACCGTAAATTTTTTTTGATAGACGCAAAATTAACCCCAAAAAATGAAAAAAACGCTATATTTATCATGCTGTGAAATGTCTGTGACGTCATTCCTGGTGCCATGCCCTTAAACTTACTTTTTAACATACTTATTTGATATTATTTGGTTTTAATTTGGTTCATTATTTTGTGCAATTTTATTTCTGTTTTGTTATTGTTGCACATTTGAGGGATTGACTCAAATACAGGTTGTACCTTGTTGGACATTTTTGGCGTAAACTGTTTTGTAAGCTACATTGTACCTAAATAAAAAAGAAAAAAAAAACAAATCACAATGAGTTGAAGAATTTGATCTAATAATGTCCAAAAAGTGACACTAGGCAGATCATGGTTAAAGAATTGAACGAATGTAGACCCGTATCCATAAAGACTGATGTCATAAGGAATAGTTGAATACCTTCTTTTTTTCTGGATACTTCGGAAAGATAGCAAAAATAATGACTAAGAATAATATTTTAGTATCAAATAATGATCAGATAATGAGATTCTACATCCTGTATAATGTACTCGCAGACGAGAGAAGGGAATCGCGTAGAAATAACACCATTATTAACCTCTCGAGTATGCTTAATACACAGAGCAGTGGTTATTTTCAACACCCTATAGGAATAAGTGTAATATACCTCATACTTAAGATACTTTTAAAGTTATCGGCAATTTATGAATACAGGTAGATTATACGCTGCCTAGGAAATAGCCTGGAGATGGTGGGAAGAACCATGCTGATTTGCCAATTTAAGGGTATTCTGTATCTTCGGGTTTGATTAGGTCAAATGACATAATTAATAAGGTGATATCTGTCTTTGCATATTAAATTACTGGACAAAATTTTATGCAGCAGAACAGACCTAACGTAAGTAAGCACTAATTACCATTATAATCTAAGAAACTGTTACAATAGAAAGAAAAACTATGGAAACGTCCTGACGCCGTCGCTTCGTTATGAAGAAAGCGGTGATGTGGGGTCACCGTTTAGAATGAAAAAATATGAGGACTTAACAAAGCTCCATACCCTTATGTAGGCTCCATCTGTTAAATGAGTTAAAAAACTAACGCGTGGATGGTGGATAAAATAATTCGGTCTCAAAACTCTATAGATGTTCCTTACTTTACGTTTTATTAATTACTTTTTCGGCTCTTGTCACTGAATAAGTTGAAAAAAATACATTACTATTTTTTTCTAGCAATTCTATTAAAAGTCTGTATTAAGCACATAATCTGTAACACTGAACTATGTTCCAAAACTAACTATTAAATTTCTACTGATTCTCTTTAAAGTCTACTAGTACTCAGTAAGTGAGTAGGTACTTCTACTAGAAGTAGTAGAATTTCTACATACTTCTGTGCAATTCCCATCACCACATCTCTCACCGAACGCCGCAAAGAGCGGGTTTTCTTGGGAATATAAGTAATGTTAGATTAAGTTGAACATTTATCATTTTATCTTCTAGTAGGATGATTTTAAATTACAATCATATACTTACCCCCGTTTTCACCAATTTTTTCCTAAGAAGGAGACCCCTAAGAAATTTCCATACAAAAACAGAGATAATATTCTATTTATTGACACGCAGGCCTACCAACCACACCCTAATTCCATACAAAATGCAACACGCAACTCACCTACGTTAGGTGCCCAAATATCTCTGCCCAGGCTAGGTGAGTTGCGTGTTGCATTTTGTATGGAATTAGGGTGTGGTTGGTAGGCCTGCGTGTCAATTAATAGAATATTATCTCTGTTTTTGTATGGAAATTTCTTAGGGGTCTCCTTTTTAGGTAAAAGTTGGTGAAAACGGGGGTTAGACACTTACCCTTTTTTTAATAAGGAACTCATTCTGAAAATTCAAATTTGAATGAGAATCGTCGAAAAGCTGAAAAGACAAGTGAATACTTAGTATTTCAAATAAGGAACTTAAATTGACAGGGAATGCAAATCGAACTCCTCTTTTCAATAGTGTAGTTAAGTGCCCATAATTTTTCATGCTAAACAGTGACATCCCTCTCTTATTGCCGCTGTCTTCTAACTGAAACGATGATGGTCACAGGATTTTTCCTTGATTTGAAATGTTATTCATGTTTTATCAATTACAATAATCTAACTACAGCATTCCTAATTCTATGGTTTTAACCGTAGTTATCTCAAGAGATATACAGCGAAGGATGATTTTACTGCTATCAATAGGTACTATACCACCTAACCAGGGAATGCTGTGGATAAATACAACCCACATAACATTTTCCTTGAGCAAATATTGATCATATTTCTAGAGAAGACGTGATATTTAAACACCTGAATTTTGCAGGACATTCGAAAAAAATGAAAAAAAAAAGAGTGGTGGTCATTCTGCAACCTGGGGATCCGTGTGTATCACAATAGCCCTGTGTCTTTGGGTGTGTGTTAGGGTGTGTAGATTTCAAGAAATAGGGTAAATAGCCATCGTCGCGCTGTATGTAAACTGGGTATTTAAAACTGCTTCGGTTTACCTTAGTGCGGGCTCATGCTCAGTTAGGTAGATAACCATTTTTCATTAAGTTTGACACTTTGTGGGTGTATTTAATATAAATAAATAAATAAATAAATTATTCCTAGTTCACTACCCTCAGAAATGCGGTCTTAATCCTCAAATAAAACCAAAAGAAAGTATCAGGAGCGCATAATAATAAAACGGTTTACTCATAATTAAAACCGTATTCGTAATAATTACACGAATAATGAAAAATTAATTCAGAAAGGGATGTAAAATGCGAATATGAATGAGTTGAAAAGAGAGAAACGATAGCTCGGTGTATGCGGTAATACTTAAGCTAGATCACAGCTCACTTACAAACGAATTAATATGAAGATTTATCCCTTAGGGAGTACTCTGTATGAAATATTATCCGTTCTCTCTAACAATAGGGTTGTTACATGATCTTCCACAATAGAATTTTGTCATTTATTTAATAAAACATCTAATCTTTCTTTTTATGCCACCCTGATACTTTTTTTTTATTACTATACGAATTTACCTTTTTGTTTTTTTCAATGAATTTCTTTGAACTGAATACCTATCCCAATATTTTTATACTCGTATACTTTAAGGAAAACAAGGAAAGCTTTTGTTTTATAGTGGAGTAGATTGGCAAGGGACTTGAACCGTGTGCGCCCTATTGAGAACACGTTTCCAGTGAAAACACTGAAATTGCGAAACTAGCTGTATTTTTGCCTGTTTTGTTTGGTAGGTATATGGAAGAGACCAGAATTGAGATTGAACTAGCTACAAACCGCAAAAAATACGTAGATATTTATAATCTCTGAAGTAATTCCAATAATTTGTGACAAAACAATTTCGGAGACTACTATTCTTAGGCCCCAATCATCCGGCATTCTCAAAATATGTCCCAGCCAGTTACATCGTCTTTGCTGAATTATGAAAATAACAAGTGAGTTTTTTGACAAAGCATAATTTTTGAAATAAAACCACATTTTCAAATCATGCGAATAATTTCTGTATTAAAATATAAGCGTTGCAGTTGGCTTACGATTAGAACGTACTGAATTCGAATCTCGATGCTGTCGATGTTTATTTTTTCAAACACACAATCTTTTAACTTACTGTGACGTGTGCATGAAAATATTTAGTGCCTAAAACCAGATTCATATTCTAAAAAAATATGCAGCAATCTTCGAAAAAGATGCATATTTCCATACCTAAAGAACAGACATAAATATTCACCTCATCACATTGAAGGAAGGTTAGAATATTATACTCGCAATGATATCCAAGTCTTTTTACGCTGGTGTGCATCTTTATGAAGGAAAAAGCAAAGAAATATAATATATACTCTTACATCTCTAGTATAAAATGTTATTATGCTAATCGCCATGTAGATTTACAAACACTTTGCATTTTCTATCTCTGAATGCTGAGCTGCTAGTCTAGAACACTGAGCTCGAGAATTCATTTGTAATGAAGATTAAACTATCATTATTTTTAAACAAAATCTGTCTACTTTTTTTCTGTATTGGACGTCATGAAAATTATTACAATAATACTTGTTTAGCACGCACATTTTTTCAATACTTACAATATTTTTTGGAAATTTCACGCATTTAAGGAAAGAGTACCTATCCTGATAAATATTTTTCACGTCTTTAATGTTCAAAATTGCATACACAATTGCATGATATACCTACATAATTTAAGAAACAGTTTTTTTTAATCTTTTTAGGGAACAATTTCGATTTATTCAAAAATGTTTTACGGTAACGTAGTAGATTTTAATACAAATTATTATCATAACAAGAATCATTTTCTAATGTCGACTTTCGCAAACGGAGTTATTTTATTTTCTAAAAAAAAAAATCAGAGGTGTTTTTCAAGAATCAAGAAAAAAAAAAGAATTATGAAAGATCTTTTGCTGCAACGCGATAGTGGATAGAGGAAAGTTTAATGTATCTACCCTATTTTTATTTCAAAGCATATTTAGTGACGGTTGTCGAGATCTAAGGTCTTTTTTTGCATACTCTCAAATTTGTTTGTCGAGATATTTGTTATGAAAAATACCACTGATCCATAGGCCATTTTACATTAAACTTACATGGAACTGAATCGCATTTATTATTACCAACTTTGTAAAACACGTTACCAAGTCATCCATACTTAGAAATTACTTTGTATTATTATGGGGTAGAAAATAGCAATGTTTTCTTTTATAATTCACTGCAATCATACTGTGTTATTGTCTTTACCTTCTCATTATTTCAATGAATAATATACTCGTAAGCTGGTAAATCGATACAACAGTCATTACTAGTAATAGAGAAAAGAATACGAATACTCGTAATTTACTATGAAGTTTAGTATTGATAAATTTATTTGCAAAAGCATTATACTTTATTATTTATTAGATTGCGTGAATGTTAAACGGATGTTGTGAATAACATGAAAATGAACAAGTTGAGATTGTTGGGTCATGTGGAAAGAATGAACGAAGATAGGATAACAAAGAAAATATACCTGGGAGAAAGAAGAGGTGTAAAACGCGGCCGTCCGATAACCACGTTGCTTATCCTTATAGACCAGATTTCCAAGGACGGACGTGTTCTGACTAAATGGAATTTTGCATTTTTGCGGAGGACGCTCACCTAATATATGGACCCATCAAGTGGTGCAAACGGTAGCCCCTTCCATCTACAGGGCCATACACCTTGCGAGGGAGAGAACCGCGTGGCATGAGATTGTCCAGGAACGAGTGTTTGGAGATCACGACCCTCGGCAATCAGGAAAACGACAGAAGGGAGAGAGACATTTGCATGATTGAAGTGGAGTGAAGCTCTTTAAAATAAAAAAAAAACATACCTACGAACATATTTAAAGTTTATAGAGGGGGCTGGGGGTTGTTCCACAACAAATCCTCACAGCGAATGCAATCATTTAAATTTTTACGCGTTTACTCGCGGCAACCCATCCATCCATCCCTAGGATAGACAGAGAGATTAGGTGATACTTTCCCCGCGGATAAACTGTTTACTTAGATCTAGTTTAGTGATGCCAGAAGTTCTCAAACTAATGGCCACCTTTACCAAGAGAGTTGTAACCACTTTTTCATTCAGAAACTTTGGCAGTTCCGACCGGTGCGGTAGTTTTTATCGCTTTTTTTCTTCTGGCCTCGGCAATTATTGCACAATTATTTGGCACATCCGTTCTTAATTCTTAATATTTCGTAATAAGTAAAGAAATAAGTACGTATATTTTATACCTGTATCGATAGGTGGCGAAGTGGCGAAGAGACTCGATGGGTTCGAATTCTTAGGACCCTTCGCCCCTGATGTCCAATTTAGTGAGATAAGAAAAAAATATATAAAAAATTGGTACAGTAGTTAAGTAGCGGTAGTAGATAGAAGGTCCTATTTTGGAAACTTTCATGAAAAAAATTACTATGAAATAATTAAAAATGTTATTAGTTACAGAATAGGACTCAATTTGAGAAATGAAGTTAAATTTTCTTTATAAGTTCATCAATCGTAGTATAAAAAGTTTGGGAAGTTTTGAGACAAACCGCTAAAACATTAAAGTGTGCATTTTATTTTATGTCACATAAAAATGTTCTTTACCACTGCATTTCATGCATCCATCTCAAATGAATTCGTTATTAGTTAAATAGAGGTATCATCATTTTTATTTTTATGAGATTGCACCCAGGGATACTTAACTAGTGGTCTCGGAACAAAGAATTTATGACGCAGAGGTGAATCAAAAAGCTTACTAAGCTAATTTGAACAGCATGGAAAATAAATTCGATAATTTTGAATAGTAAGATGTGTACCTATAATTGTATTTTTTTAGAAAGATCTCAATTTCTGATGCCGGCGCCGCACGCTTGTCGAGCATCCACAAGTTTTGTGTTCATGAGTAAAAAGGCATGTGTCTTAGCTCGTGTTGGTAAACGACCGTTCAGAGTACGCATACTGACATTTCAAAAATTTCTTAAAACGGGAGAGAGAAAAAATAGACTACATACATTGAACTGGAATAGGGAATAACCGTAAAAGATTTTTTATATCTTGTCTAGATTTCTCAAAAAAAGTGAAAAACACACCTTATCTTTTTTCCGAAAGACAGAAACTCGTTTCCCGAAAGTGGCAGAGAATTTTTTTTTGTACTTATAATATGCATTAAAATCTAGGGAATAACCGTAAAAGTTTTTTTGATTGAAGCGAAATTTACCCCAAAAAATGGGAAAAAAACACTATTTTTACCATTTTATCATGCGAATGTTCACATGATTTTGAATAGTTGGGTCGAGAGCCTTAACGCCTTTTTACTCACGAACGCAAAACTTGGCAAGCGTGTGAATGAGGCATTACGATTTTTTGGTGGGGATAATGCAAACACCCCCATTTGAAACCAATAATATTTTCGCCTTTAAGGTGGAACGGGTAAGATGGCATAATCGGTAATTATTTTAATATAACAATTAATAATTTATGAGAATCATATTATTATCATGGTACCTAGTGTATGTTATTGAATGTAGCAGGTATTAATAACACCTCTACCAACCAGAGGTGGGAACCGTTAATCAAAAATCTAACTTCGTTAATCGATAATCCGATAACTAAAAAGTTAACTTCGTTAATCGTTAAAGCGTTACATTTGGAAAAATGTAACGGAAGCTATCGTTAATCCGTTAAAGCGTTAATGTAAAAAATCGCAGTTAAATGGCATGAAATAGAACTACATAAGTACAACTACAATCACATTAACACTATCGCGATGTATCCCAACAAAGTGAATTTTTTTTTTCCAACTCCCAACCCACATACGATACCACACATAACCCCATACAACCCTTGGATTATCTAATGCCAGCGCCTCCAGTGGATAATGTCTATATGCAAAAAATCAAATATTAACTGACTAAATTAACGGAAGTTAAATAATCCGTTAACAATTTTTGGAGGTGAGAAAATGTTATTAACCAAAATGTTAACTTCGTTAATTAACGATTAACGGATTAACGCTTTGATGCCCAGCTCTGCTAGCAACCTATTATTGTTGTGTAGGTACTCGCTATTAGGGGAAGTGTAATCGATATCGCGATATTGAGCACACGTATCAATTAATATTAATTATAAGGTATTTTACATATTGTGGCAGTCAATTACAATAATTCAGACCGTTTATATAAAGCCTATGTAGGTATGTTTATTGGTTTGTTGGTTTATTGGTTTAAGATCAACCGTAAATAAATAAATAAATAAATAAATAAATAAAAACTTTATTGCACATAAATATACACACAAAGGGCGGATTTATCGCCTATTGGCGATTTCTGCCAATCAACCCAACTTTGACATAAGAAATGAAACATAAATTACATAACATACCAATGTACTTAATGTACCCGTTAATATAATAGATATAGATAAAAAAAAATATATATAATAAGCAATATATATGAACCGTAGGCCTTATTTAAGGCACTTGAAAACGTCCGGTTTACATATTGAACAAAATTATTATACATTGCAAACTTATAAACCGGGAACTTATAAACAGTTAAGTATAGCAAAAATATGTATATTCACTTTAGGTAATAGGTATACTTTTCTAAGATTTGTTTAAAACATCGAAGTTTTGCTGAAGAACAAGCAGGTTTCAAACACAATTGCACCTTTTTGCACAATAACAATCGTCTTTATACTTGTCAAGGTCAGATATTTTCAACATTCTATTTTAAAATGTATGTTTGTGTATTATATTATATTCTATGGAAATACTCACTTTTAGAGTAAATAAACAAATCAACAAACAAGTTATAATCAATAATATAATTCTTCTGTGCTATTAATCTATTCTAAAATACTGCTCAACAATGTAAACGCGCAGTTTTTTCGTATAAGCCGCCATTTTTAAAAACGGGAAACTGTCATATGTCATTCTTTGTTCTTTTTTTTGTTGGCAATGCTTTCTCGATCAATCGGCGCGATGTTCAAAGCTTGCGTTATCCGTGAGACACCAATATATGATTACACTACTGTTCGAAAAGCTACACTGGCTGATGTATTCATTAGATTTATAGGTGCGCTTCTCTCTCTCAATAGAAATAACTTGTAGGTGTTCATCAATTTAGCCGAATTAATGTGATTGCCTGCAACTTCTGTGAGAGAAATCGTTTAATCACATTATGGCAGGTATATGAAGGTACATTATAATAATATTATTATTGTTGAATTCCCATTCATAATTCTTAAGTGATTATTATAAAATTTGAGTTGTAATTATACATCAATTAATATTTAAATGTTCAGTATGAAATTATTATATTTTAGATGTATCCATACCGATGGGTGTCTCTAGGGGGGCAGCTGTCCCCCCTAAAGAATGGAAGAGATATATATTTTTTCATACAAAATGATAAAACCTAAAAAAATCACAATACTACCACATATATTTTATTTTCTCATCATATCATACATTTTCTAAAATTAGTAGTAAAATAGTAGTAGGTTCTGGCGGGACCATGTTGACAGGATGGATGGAACAAGACTCGCCCACGTTGCTGCAATCAAAATCCCTATAGGTCAAAGGCTGCCAGGAAGACCACCAAAAAGATGGAAAGATAGCTGGTCTTCCACATCCCAAGAAGGAGAATCAAACGCCGAAACAAACAGATCCCAGATCTAGCATAAGCGGAAGAAGAAGGAGTATGAAAATCCACCAGTTTCATAAAAAAATGCCTTCGGGGCTTTTTTTTTATTAAGTGTTTGTAGGCGTTAATTTTTATACTTTTAGTTGGAGAGATTCTGGGCGGAGATATTTGGGCACCTAACGTACGAGAGTGGCATGTAGAATTTCATATGTATTTATTGCTCTACTAGGTGTACTTTACCTCTACTACTTATATTTCTAATAATAATATCTCTGTTTTTGTATGGAAATTATTTAGGGGTCCCCTGCCTAGGTGTAAGTTGGTGAGATTGGCCAAATATGTATTTACGTTGCTTTAAAATGAACGTTCGGATAAAATTCGAAAAAAATATATACGGATATGTTGGGTACCCCTTAGTACCGCAAAAATTAAATAGCAATACAACATAGCTTAACTCTTGTATTATAATATCTGTTAAAATTTGTAGTCTACTTAATGTAATTTAATTCTAAAATTCCAGGTAGCGTAGATGTTCATTTTGCGTAGAAATTAAACAGTTTTATTAGAACAGGTATGAATTTCATCCGATACCTGTTATTATTATACGCAAGTATTAAATTTCCATTGTAGCAATAATAATATTATTAGAATTTAATGGAAAACGTTTAATTATTGTACCTGCGATTCGCAGGTAGGCTCTGAATAATTTATAATATTCCTGCCGATATACAGTGGTACGACTGTATCCAAGTACTATAGGTACCTAATAGATAATTATTTGTATAAGGCAAATGGTAGATATACTCACAGAATCTTGTCTAAGCACATCGAGGGCTTATATAAGGGGGGAATGGGCAAGGGGCCCTTCCCCCCTCCCCCTCCTCGAAATGTAAAATAACTATTAAAAAAATATATTAAGTATCTGCCATCACTTCACCTATTTTCAAAAAATAATCGCATGAGGCGCTATTTTAATTCTTAAAAGGTACATTTTTTGTAGGTATACATTAATTGTGATACCAACCTAAAACACGTCCTATTTCGCTCACTTTCACGAATTGGCGTTCAAAATTGAACGTACCTACCTAGTTGCTGTAAAAAATGGATGTACCTCGTATGCTGTCTCTACTGTAATTATAATAATTTGACAGTTTTGGGCGCCGTTTAGCGATAATATCGCCCCAAGGGCACCTTACATTTCTTTTTATCACCATGTAGGATCGTCACAAACAGTACAAATGATAGATTTAATCACCACATAGGATCGTCACAAACAAAAAATAAAAATGAATCTAACCAGTTTTGGCTAACTCCCGTCATCGGCTGACCAGTGCACGAGCCGTAGGTACGCATAAAGAGGTGAGTCTTCAGCAACCTCCTGAACTCCTCCAGGTTTTTGGCACACCTAACATCGAGTGGAAGGGCATTCCACAGACCTGGACCTGCTGCACAGAATGCACGGTCACCATATCCCGTAGAAACAGCCCTCCTTACTAGTAGGCCCATATTGTGGGAAATATTATGGATGGATGTGATATCTCTACCTACCAACATTTATTACTCACATATTATTTGGTATTTCATTAGACTAAAGTTGTAAACCCGCATATGAACGAATTTGTATAAACCATATACTTATTATTTACATACCTACATCAGAAATATTACAAAGACGTCATCAATGTCGTGGCAATTGCAACTGGTGAATCGCCAAAGACAAAAAATCTGTCTGAAAATACAACCTAGAAACACGGGGAGCAATCCACGGCGTAGCTTGAAATTCAAAGGTAAAAAAATTAAAACATTATCCATTTTCTATTTAATTATTTTATGAGACTGTTGACTGAAAGAATAGATGAATAAAATACAATTTTGAGACGGTGGATGACTTCACCTTCTTGAGTCCAATAGAACAAAAAAAAAAACAAAGACCACATAGAAATGAAACAACGAGTCGCAATTGGAAATAATGCATTATTTTCTCTTCCCTTGTTCAGCCCATGTCAAGAAGTGTCCACAGAAAAATGAAAATCTATCTCTACAAGACGATTAATAGACCAGTTGTTGCATATTATGGATGTGAAACATGGATAATAACAACAAAATCCGCGGAAATACTTACTGGGCACTTTCGAGAGAAGAGTGCTGCTTAGAATCAGAGAAACGGACTGAAAAATCGCAGCACAGGAGGAGTTGGAAGCAAAATGTGATAGAAGTCAAGTACGATCGTTATGAGTTGTAGGTAGAGTCATCGAAAGAGGAGAAGAAATCGTCCAAGAACAGTGACGATAAATAAATAAATAATAAATGAATAAATAAAACTTTATTGAAAAATATATAAATTTTCAAATGGCGGGTTTATTGCCGTCGGCAATGTCTGCCAGCCAACCACTTGTGCCATTAATTTGAAGAACAAAATACATACATATTTAAGTGTATGAAAAAGAAGAAAAAACTACGGTAATGCGTTTCTCTTTTTTTTACGGTGAACTACAATTTGTACTTCAACTTTTTATTCAGTTAGTGTAGCTTTGAGCAGTGGAGCAATCGTGCAAGAAAACGAAGTCACACTAAAAATCTTCCTTCGATCAATCACAAAAAAGACTAAAATTTAGATTCGCTCATGTATCAGAGATAAGACATCGCAATAATACAACATTACAAACTAAAATGTACCCTGTATGCACGTGTTTGTTTACCATACCATAATATCTCGCGTTTACTTATAAACAACAAAGATTGAATGTTATAGAATCTAGCAACCCTCCCCTACGAACCCTTACACGTTTTCGCCTTATACGTGTTTGTTTAAAACGATGTTGGTTGTTATATGAGATCTCTATTAATATGTATAACGTTCTAATTATTTATTATTGTTCGAAGATCTACGAAAATGTACGTACAGCGTACACCCATACTGTAGAGAAATAATTTTAAGTCCTAGTTTTCAAGTACGTACCTAAGTATGGTACCCGAGTTTTTTTAAAGGAAGGCCAAAATACCAAGAATCACTTGTACTACTGCGACCAAGAAAAACCTATTGTGACATTCTTCGATGCTACATCACGATGGATCAGGTGTGTCTTGTAACTAACAATTTGCCTTGGAGATTAATAGTGGACCTCCAAGGGCATGACTTAGATAAGTATTTCGATATCCTTTGAGCAAAATCTTAATACTGGGTTGTCTGTCAGTCCACTGTGTTTCCGCAGTCTGCAGTATTCCGTCATATAATGGCAACGGGCAGTCAGATAAGCACCTAAAATCCTGAAGTGGAGGCCCTGAGAGAACAAAAGAGGCGTAGAGACACAGAAAAGGTGGTCAGATGACATTGTCCAGCTTACGGGTCGTAGATGGCAGCAGATAGCCCAAGATAGAAGACAGTGGAAGAGTTTAGAAGAGGCCTATGTCCAGCAGTGGAACACAAGTGGCTTGCAGAAAGTAAGTAAGTAAGATCAACATAAATGTTTGGGTCGTGGATAAATATTCACAGATGCACTGATAGTATTCTTCTCTTGTCAGTTGCCCTTTTTTGACTAATTATCATAAAAAAAAAAATAATAAAATAAAATAACCTTCATTGTACAGAAAACATACAACGGGCGGGCTTATTGCCAAATGGCAATTTCTGCCAGCCAACCCATCATCATCTAGTTATTCGGCTATATTTATTTATAATACATACGTAGGTACCTTGGGTATTAATTTTTTTGCGATAACTGAATAATTGATAATCTAAAATAGATTGTATTTGTTGGTAAGGTATGTGATCTAGTGTTAATACATAAGTTCATAGTTTACGCTTATTTATATGATTATGGGGCTATATAAATTGATATGTAAGTAAATTATTTACTTCAAGTAATGAAGGTATGTAGCTCTGAATGTATAATGCGATATATTATGTGTAATTTTATCTTCTATAATGTGTACCTATTACTTTTTATTTATTTATTTACAGTTTTGGCGAACAAAATACACACATGTGTTTACATTACGAATAAAAATCATAACATTTGTTCACTAGGGCGAGCTTATGGCAGTGCTGCGATCTCTGCCTGCTTATACTCCAGTCATGTACAAGTTTCACTTTATTTTCTTGTAGCACTAGATTCAGAAGTTGCGTGTCTAGACGATTTACAACAGATAGTGGCAACATCACACACATAAAAAAAATTGGTATACAATGTTTTCGATTGATTGTGACACATAATTGATTTCAAGCGCTTTAAAAAAGTATTTTAAAAAATACACCTGTTAAATTTTCTAGGGTTGGTAGATAGTATCTATATGTATCTACTGACTAGTTTATCTACTGTGCCTTGTGTAAATGATTATGTCGTCTGTTGTATACTCATATAAATAAATAATATAAATTTATCTTTATTGGCAAAAGAATATACAGACAGAGTAACAAAATATGACAATGATGGTAGTGTACCAAAAGGCGGACTTATTGCAAATGCAATATCTTACAGTCAACCTGAATACCTTCTGTTGAGTATGTATTTTCAAAAGATTGTCTTTTTCTACATATAAAATCAGCAGACATATATTATTTCAATGCCTTGGGATAAGAATGCAGAAATCCACATCGTATAGATTTTTGC
Source organism: Ceraclea dissimilis (assembly GCA_963576895.1). Classification (NCBI taxonomy): domain Eukaryota; kingdom Metazoa; phylum Arthropoda; class Insecta; order Trichoptera; family Leptoceridae; genus Ceraclea; species Ceraclea dissimilis. The sequence continues at coordinate 1,969,560 of OY756365.1, forward strand.
ATAGTCGGTATTAGGTGCTCGAGAATGCATAGAAATGCAGGCTCCTTACTCAGTATAACAAAGTACAGTATAGTTCCTAATAATACCTATTAGGTACTAATATTTCAGTACTAACACCTCCCTACACTCGAAGCTCAGAGGGAAGAGACTAAAGCTCCTCATAAACTTAAACAAGGCAGAATAAGAGCTTTGTTTTCGTAACGGGTGGCCCAAAATTTTGATGATAAAAAAAGAATGGCAACTTTTTTTTCTGATCTATATTTGAGTTCTGTTTCAGCAGTAAGACAATTTCAACATTTTAGAAAAAATATATTATGTTGTATTGCATTCTCGCGTCCCTAACGGAATAGGCAGAGAGAACAGAGAACGCCAGACTAAGATACACGCATATCGTTCCTCTAATTGCAATCATACCTTTCGTCATGCACAATCTGCAATTCATTTTACTCAAAATGCGTTCGTCCTTGTGCCTTTGATCGACATTTTTTTTTATTATCTTCTACCGGCACTGCAGCATAAAAAGCCCTTTGCGCCGGTGTCGAGTGATCAAGCCAAGTGATTCCTGGACCGGCGCCCTTCTTTACGCAAGAAAAATTGTTTAATTAGTCATAAACAAGGCACAATGCCTAATAAAATGAATGAAATAATTGAAAATTTGAAAATAGTACAGGTAATTCTTTATAACACGATCGACGGTATTAGAAATCAGCTAATTCCACCATTAGGCATACTTGTGACAGTTCCTATGGTGACTGCATCACTTACACGATTCACGATTGGATGGTTTCATTTTTGATTTGGGAATTGATATTCAGTAAAAGTGAACCGTTTAATCTTCACACTTGAATACACTTACATTTTTTTTTATCCCTATTTTAAGGATGTCAGATTTTTTGGTCCATCCATTACTGCGATGCATATTGTCGTTGTTGTATTCATACGTCGTGATATGATCGTTGCAAGGAAGAAGTACAGCCGACACCACTTAAATAAATTAAAAGTGCAACCCTGCAAGGGAGCGGAGGTATGTAACAATACGTATGGTGCAATCATATTATGCAATAGAAACATTACTTTGCACACAATGAAGATGCCGGAGATGGTGCAAGATTTTGTACATTTGCGCAATCTGCGAAAAACTTCTTAAATTCACGTCTCATATTATGATGAAAAAACAAATTTAATGAGTGAATGTATCGGGTATCTAATTGTTACTTTTTTTTATTTATCTTATTTATTTATGCACATGGAACAAGTGTGTCACAAAAACAAATATTGACAGAGTAATGTACAATAGAAGTAGGTAATTTTTTTATTTTTTTTTATTTATCTTAGAAACCAAACAGTCAACACAAGATATACATATAAAAAAAACATCACCATTTCATAGACCAGCGAAGGTTCTGCGAATTACTAAAAATTACAAAAAGACAATGTAAATATACAATACACAATACTAATACCAACCGTTCACAATTAACACACACGCAAAACAAATAGATTACATTACATAGTTAATATAACATCGTATATCTATAAAATATTTATGGTGGGGAAGGAGGAAGCATGGGAAGAGGAAGAATGGAAGGGGAAATAAAGGAGGTCGTACTGTTGGCTAGTCCTCACCTGATCGAAATCATGCTCACTTCGTTTTGTCGTATTATTTTGCATTTATGTTTATTTTCTTTTTATGTTTAAACATTTTATTTGATAGGTATGTACAACAACAAAATTCAATAAATTAATAAAAAATGATACTTATACTCGTTTGTTCTTACATCGCCAATAACTGGTATGTTATGTCATTTTCGTATGTATAGATAAATTAATATTAGGATATTTTTTTTGTTTCATTGCTGTTTTGACCCTCTCCGGAACTAGAATGATACTCGCAGGCGGGAAATAACACTAATTTATAGCTATTTTCATATTAATGTTTTTTTTTTGTGAAATATTTTAAATTTACATACCTATAAATAAATAAAATATATACCTTAATAAATCCATCCCCTGTAGGTATAGGTTTATGAGTAGATACCTACCTACATAATTTCTGTACAATTATCTGAAAAACTTGTCAGAGTTTTGGCGCTATGTAATAATTTCATTACTGCGTTGTTGGTTCGCATTATGTACGCCTGCTCTGCTGTGAGACGATTATTATAATAGGTATTTATTGTACAAAATACTGTATAATGTAATCACAACTAGCAATAACCTTTCAAAAAATATGGACACTTTCGATATACCCATGAAGAAGTTTATTGCAACATTATTTTTTTTTGAACAGTATATAACAGTTTAATGCATTCTGTATCTTATTTTTAATCCTATTTTTATTTTTTCTCACATAATTATGTATGTAAAGTATACTCATATTTTCTTACTATGTAATACCTATATTCCGTTTTTATTTGTTTTTTCACACATATGTATGTATGTATATATTTTCTACTTCGTATATTCTTTTATTCAATTTCTTTTTTCTGTTTTTTCCAATATTTTTGTTCAATTTCTTTTTTTTCTGTTTTTTCCTGGGGTTAACTGGAAGAAATTTATGAAAAATGGAAGAACTTATCGCAGTTCTGCGATAAGTTCGCCCTAGTGAACAACGTTTTATAATCTGTACTATGTCCATTTTGTATATTTATATGTGTTTGTTGTTTGCTTTAAGTTTAAATAAAATAAAATAAAATATATTGTTTACTCCATGTTTCTTTTTTTCCTGGTATGCGATAAGTTCGCCCTAGTGAACAACGATTTACAATATGTACTAATTAATGTTTGTATGTTTTCTTGTTTACTTAAAGAATGAATAAATAAATTAATTTTATTCAATTCTTAATACACCCACTCAAAACATTAAGTATGAGTAGTTGTTTGCAATCTTCAGATTAGCTGTTTATCTCTGATACCCATAAAGGACGGAGCAAATCGGAGATCGTGTATTACAAATGGCAGTGTGACGGAAGCTATGAGTGTGTGAAAAGAGAGATTTTCCTGTCCTTACACACTTCTTTCTTCCGTCACATATGCAATTCGTCATACACACTCTGCGATGCATTGTACCAGCTACTCAAAACACGTCCGCCTTTAGGCATCTGGTAGAGATTGCCGAGTAAAATATTTTTGAGAGGGTCGCGTTTCTTTACGCCTCTTCTTTCACCCATGCTCATTTTCTTGGTTATATTTTCGTCAATCATCCTCTTTACATAGAATCCTTACCATCACTTCTTCACTTTCTTTCAAACTACTTTTTCTCTGATAACGACTAGGTAGGAACCTACTTACAAAGATTAAATATCGGTTAGCAAGGAAATAATGTATATTGATAATGCGATGTATGAAACAATATGAAGGAATCTCGTCGTATGTCATTGTCAGAATAATATCACGCGACGCGAAATTAAAATGTACTTTTTTTGCTACTTTTGATATTGCGTGTAATCGCGTCACATATTATAATACACAAGACACACTTCGTTGACGCATTTTTTTGCAAAGATCATGTTTTGTTGAGAGTCGTCGAATTCTTCGTCATCATCCGCCTGGTCATTGAATAATGTCAAGGGAAAAATAATCCAAATAGGTAGGTACCGAACATAAGTTGGGTAAGATCGTAGGCTTTCACGACCAGTGTCTATGTACTCCTGTGTGTACTTTAACCAATTAGATCATGACGTCATGGTCCGGAAAATACACACAGCATTACTTTTTGTTTGATGTTTTGCAGGGCTACAGTATCTACTAGATTTTTTGTATGCAATCCATTTTTGTATAAGTAATAAAAATGTAGGTACTAAAAATAAAACATTTTTTTTTATCTATCTTCAAACTACATATATACTCTGACCCCATCGCTGGGATATAGGAACCGACCATGCTTGTATAGAGTAGTAGTAAATCCTCTTTTTTTCATTCACAATTTTTTGAGCAAAACACTCGGTGGGAAACGTGTTGGAGGGCTCCTAGTATTATGTAGATAATACTAGATAGCTGTCTATCTCTATGACACGAAAATCTCAACAGATGGCGTCAAGGAAAAGATTATGCTAGAAATAATAACACAATGTAAGGCAAGGTATCGTTTTTATGAGATAAGCTATACCTATAGGTAACTACATCTGGTGGTAATTTCTGAAACTAAAAATAGTAAAAAAAAATGATGACGTCACTGGCATATCAAACCTAGTTACAACACAGTGCCTAGTTGGTTGGATTGCGAAGGATTCTGATAATGTCGGGTTCGAATCGCGGTGTTGACGAAGGATTCTGTACATTACGACAAGAGCTTTTAGCGTACTGTGATGGTCGCAAAAAGGCTTTTAAGTTTACGTGTAGGTAAGAGATCTCTTAAAATAAAAACAGGGGGTAAACTATGACAATTATGCTGGTGACAAGTAGGTAGGAATTATGCACACAACTTTTTGTATTGGTGTGGATGTGTTTTTGTGTCGATGATATGTAGTTTTGGATCTGTGTATGACTGTGTAAGTTGAATCTTAGTTTGTTTTGTATTATTTTATTATATATGTATAACTTCATCTTATTTTGTCTCGTCTCGGATTACCTTGACCTTACCTTTCTTTGCCATTATTGTCTTAACTTACTTTTTCACTTTATTTTACTTGTTTTATATTATTTGATCTTAATTTGGTTAATTTTTTTTTTTTGATCTGTTTTGTCTTATTTTGTGCTATTTTATTTCTGTTTTATTATTGTTGCACATTTGAGGGATTGACCCAAATACAGGTTTGGGCAGTTCCGGCGTAAAATGTAATCTATTTGGAAAAAATAAAGAAACAAAAAAGATTCGCACAGTAATCAGAAAAATTACTGAGGGTGGTGAACCTTCATACTGAATTTTAAAGAGACGTTATTATGTTGTTATTTTAGATTCCCGTCTTTTGGTTTTCGCTGAGAGCTAAACGAATTGTGACTTACGCGAATTTTCTTGTCCATACTTATTTCGCAATAATAAAATTTTGATGATAAAATGATAATCAGATTTCATTTCGCTCTTACATAATATGAAATGTCATTACGAAAAAGACTTGTCTATATTTTATTCATCGTTGATAAATTTAATTCGAGTCAATCCATCTATGAAACATCGCGTTAAATTTATTTCACACCGCACTTTCCATTTAATTTGTCAATAGAAATTTTTAAAAAGACGCGACCTTTTAGAAATTCACGAAAAAAAATAAGCTTTCATCTTAGAGTAGGCTACATTTAAAAAAAATCTACAAACGGGAGACCTTGGATATCGACAACCGTTACTAATTAATATGCTTTGGAAAAAATAGAGTCGATACATTTTTTTAAATACATCTTTGTACACTTCACAGAAAGCCTAAAAGCTTGTGTTGTGAAGTGGAGTAGGTCGGGGATTGAACCCGCGCCCACTGGATTAATAGTCGAGCGCGTTACCAACCAGGCTACCGACCACCTCAAATAACCTCATTAAACCTTTATCTAGGGAATAACCTGAATCTGTTATTTTTTTACATCTTTTATAGATTTCTAAGAAAAAAATATGAAAAACAACTCTGATCTTTTTTTCCGAAAGTGGCGGAGAAAAAAAGCATAGCATAGCATAGCAACACGAAATGATGGACAAGTAGTTAGGTGGTCATCCAGGCTTAGTCGGAAGGCTACAGATGAGATGGGTAGACGAATCGTAGCGGGTAGAGAATGGGTAAGCAAGGCGAGTTATAGAAAAGAATGAAAACTTTTGGAAGAGGCCTGTATCCAGCAATGGAAAGACCAGAGCAGAAAAAGAAGAAGGTAAGCAAAATTAAATATCATCTATCATAGTGTTCTATCCATAGATTTAAAGATCAATGCTTTTGGATGTAAAAACGCAACAAAATAGAATACTGAAAAAGAAAAATATAAAAATGCTACCGCCGTAACTTCGGGAGTAAGGAAAACACATAATAACAATATATTTCCCCCTGTCTCACCCCTTGTTTCGATTCTACGATACTCGGTACTTTCAATATGTTTTTCTATAGTTTTACTCCAGAATTAGGCCAATGTTTTCGGTGAGGCGTAGATTATTGAGGTATTCCCCATTGATTTTTAGAACCTTCATAAAAAACGGAAAATTCTTAAGGTTGGACGTAATTAGGTATATCGTAAAATGTTAATATTAGGGTAATACCCGTCTTATGAGGGTATTATCCGTAATTTGATGCTTAAAGCCCATCCTGGTATGTATTACACTACATCCAATGCGACAGCAGATACACAGATACGAGATGCGTTCATGCGGTAACTAATAATGGTAGAAATCTACCTTACCTACATAGTATTTAGATGCGAGAATACTACAGAATTTTATCTTGTTTCTTTATTTTGATTTTCTTCAGTATATTTGTATAACAAGGATTTAATTGAATTGCATAAATGTGACGGAAGCCCGAAGTATGTGTAAGGATAGGAAGGTCTGGAGATCTGTTATCTCTGCCTACCCCGCAAGGGATGCGGATTGAGGTGCTAGAATAGAATATATTTCATGACAAATGATAGAATTGCACAAAGTTGCAAGTACTCGTGGACAAATTAAACACATAACATGAATTATTACAGGTTCTTCTTCTACTTGTGCAGCCTCTCAGATCCACTGTTGAACAAATGTCTCCCCTTTGGTTCTCCACAGCTCACTATCCTGAGCACACTGCATCCATCTACCTCCGGCACATTTCCTACCATCATCAGAGCACCTTGCCTGGCGTATACCGACACTTCTTCTGGTTATTATTTTTCGCTACTCCAGATCTTTCTTTTTCCAGCTGGAGACTGTGATTCTGGCCATATGACCAGCCCAGCTCCATTTCTGACTGAAAACTCTGAGAACGACATCGACAACCTTGCTCTTCTCTCTGATCCATCAGTCTTCCTGTTTCTCAGGTGATATTAAGAGTTTCTTATTCTTCTTCTTCATTAGCCTTCTTCCCTCTACTGCTATAGATAAAGGCTTCTTCCAACAGTTTCCACTCGTCTCTGTTCTGACGTTTCCGCATCCAGGTCCCTCCATAGATTTGAAAAATGCCGTCGGTGTATCTCTTTGGTGGCCTTCCGATGCTCCTTCTATCTGTCCAAGGCCTCCACTTCAATATTCGCGGCGCCCATCTGGCCTTATGTCCTGTCCATTGCCACTTGAATTCTGACACACTGCTAAAAAGCAAACTTGGGAACCTCTGTGCCTGGAGCGACTTGCCATCGGGCAAGCTGGCACCGTAGCCAATCCGCCACTGCATAATGATTGTATGGATGGGTGGATAATAAAATGGACACACTATTCTGTGCTTCAATGCTCAAAGTGTAGCTATCGTAGATAATTTTATAAGCTACCTAGATTTAATAAATTAACTTAATGTAATACAACACAGATGGACAGATTTTATAGAACCGTTATACAGCCTTAGGATTCCCAAATGAATTTAATCACTTTACAGTGGAGATTAATGGGCGTAAACCAATGTGACCCTTCCTTGAAAACAGATACCCACTTACTTGTAGGACTACAAGTAATAATATTATCATATAAAAAAAATTATAAAAAATCCACGTTTTTCTCGGGCCCAAAGTGAACTAAAAAGAGGAAAATAACTTTTTCGGGGCTTTGTAAATCGATCAGTAAAAACGCATACCTAAAGCTACCTCTAAAATTCTACAACTAAAAACGTGGGGCGTAATTTGAACCTACAATAATTGAAAATCATTCAAATTTTCTTCTGGGGCTGGGTCCCAATGTACTGGTGATATCATACTTGTGTGTATGTGTGTATGGTATGTAAGTACATTACAAGTTAATACTGATTGTACTGGTGTGTATGTGTGTATGGTATCATACTTGAGGATTACATACATACATACAAGTTAATACTGATTGTACTGGTGTGTATGTGTGTATGGTATCATACTGGTGTGTATGTGTGTATGGTATGTAAGTACATTACAAGTTAATACTGATTGTACTGGTGTGTATGTGTGTATGGTATCATACTTGAGGATATTGGTGATATCATACTGGTGTGTATGTGTGTATGGTATCATACTTGAGGATTTTGGATGTATCCAAACCTAATTACCATACACATTGATGTTAATACCGGTGTGTACTGTGAAGACCCGACACTACATCACCGGTAACTGGACAGACTAACCTAAAGTTATTCTACAGACCAATTCTACAGTTTTTCTACCTCCGCCCCTATAATTAGATGTCGATAGTAATTAGGCTTGGATACATCCAAAATCAAGCTTGCAGATTAATTCATAAGATTTTCATACGAATGGGTAAATTTCTGAAGAAAATTTGAATGATTTTCAATTATTGTAGGTTCAAATTACGCCCCACGTTTTTAGTTGTAGAATTTTAGAGGTAGCTTTAGGTATGCGTTTTTACTGATCGATTTACAAAGCCCCGAAAAAGTTATTTTCCTCTTTTTAGTTCACTTTGGGCCCGAGAAAAACGTGGATTTTTTATAAATTTTTTTATATGATAATATTATTTAACTCTTTTTAGTTTTGGATTGTTAATCTTGCGATCATTTTTGTAAATCTGAAAATTTAATCATAATTAAAAGAAAACAATTGAAACTTCATATATGCATTTATTTAAATTTAACACACAAAAATCATGCCTTCTTTGTTTCCAAATTTTTTGGAGTACCAGACCCAACCACGAGGAGGTGAGGCAATTTTGAGAACTTGACTCGGACTCATCATCGGTCCAATACAGAAAACATAAAACACAAACAAACACAAGACATTCACAAACATAAAGATGGAACTTAACTGACGAGTGAAATTATTGTTGATCCGGTGGCTGATAATTCCGCATTAGTTCCATTTCTTTAATTGCATCCTCGTTGCATGGTTTTCTTCCAGTCAGCTTACTGCAATCCAGTTCAGTCACACGTACTCCTTCGAGAGATCTCACTCTGCTGAGAGCCACATATGCCTGTCCATCTTGGAAAAGTGACTTTCCAAGATAGACAACAGCATGATCAACAGTACAGCCCTGCATTTTGTGGACTGTACATGCCCAGCAAAGAATCATTGGCAGCATTCTCCGCTCAATTGTTCCATGATTGTATTTAGCTGGAAATTGTACAGCTCGCGGTTGAATCAAATGAACGCCGTCCTGGCCAAAATCTACACGGACTGATGGAACATCTGTATCATACATTTGATCTCTTCGGAAGTGAGGCCACACTATCTCTACAATATTTCCCATAGAGCCGTTGACAAGTCCTTTTTGAAGGTCAATATTAGATCGCAGCATAATCTTTGCACCAACAAAAATTTCCAATTCCTTGGGCATACCACCAGTTTTGTTAATATCGGCTGGCACGATATTATCCATGTTGATATTTTCCACATTACGCATCGCATCAACTAGTCGATCTTGAGCGCGAATCTTGAAAATTCGAATTCCAGGTTGTGTTCGATAATAATCTAATACAGCTGCATTATGGTCATCAACCTGTTTTCTGCATAATCGCATAAACGACTAATGTACAATCATAAAATCTTTAAAATCTTGTATTGTCATCGGAACTAAGCTTGCACAAAAAGTTTCAGCTCAATTGGATGTTAGGAAGTGGTCGAAAAATCGACGCGTTAATTTATTAATTAAGTATTAATTATCGCATAAGCGACTAATGTACAATCATAAAATCTTTAAAATCTTGTATTGTCATCGGAACTAAGCTTGCACAAAAAGTTTCAGCTCAATTGGATGTTAGGAAGTGGTCGAAAAATCGATTGCAAGATTTACAACACACAAACATACAAGAAAGCAAGCTAAGAAAAACGTGGTAAAAAAGAGGTTATTTTTACGAAAACCACAAGCATTTTTTTAACCATATCATGTTTACAGCGGTCAGGTTCATATTGTTTGTAAGCGTGAGCGGACAAAAACCCATAAGAATATTTCTTAAGATGAATAAACCCCAAAAAGAACAAAAGTCGCAGAGGATTTTGCTCAACGGACAAAATATACGCCGCATCCCTTGCGGGGTAGACAGAGAGGACAGATCGCCAGACAGCCCTATCATTACACACATTCCTAGATTCCATCATATTCATGCAATTTGTCATACACGCTCTCCGATTACTTTTACTCAAAACGCTATCATCCTCTAGGATATTGGACCAGGCCAGTCTTGGGGGCCCCGTTTTCACCGAATTCACACCTAATTCGTTTTCACCCATGTCTATGTTTTACTAGCATACTTAATGAACACGATTGCGCAGGTGTTTGCTTTGTGTAAATGCTAATGTGTTTAATAAATTGTGAACGGATGTTTTGCTCTTTGCATTGTAGTATATTTTTGTACAAAAATATACCTGTCAGATTTTGTATTGTGAAATAAATAAAAATAAAATCAAATATGAAAATTCAAACGACCGAACCCAAAAATAATGGGTAGGTACTGCAGGTACGAAATTGTCCTGAACATGAACAATGATGATAATTATACAGTAATGCACAAAATTTTGTTAACACAGTAATTACTCCTAAATACAGTTATTAAATAAAGTGATCATTTAAATAATTATTTGAACCACCAATAATAACAAACGATCGTAATTAATGGGCTACCTACTATAGTTATTATTATTATTATCTATTATTATTATTGTAATCTCTTCGTGATAAATTTATTACAGTAAAAGTAAATAAATTATCATAACCGCAAATAAATAATTCAATTACCTATGCATTCTCTGAATTTTAATCGCTGCTAAATGATTTTTTAATAATAAATTACAAAGGTTAAATAATGGCTAGTTGGCACCCCTGAATATTGGGGTTATTAATCGGAAGAAATCGCACTATCGCGATCAACTCGCCCTAGTGAACAATCCTGTGTCATATGTTATATGCCTAATTGCTATTATTGTATTAACTTCGTCTGTCTTTGTAATTATTTGCGTCTACATTTTCCGATTCAAATTTAATAATTTAAGATATCCACTACAAGTTTTGTACCGATATTTGCTAAGCACGTTGCAATTATTGAATTTCATTAATTTATGTTTCAGATTTCTGGAGCTATTCTAAAGCTATTTCTGAATATAGATAACCTCTATAATTTCCAATGGCGCGTACCAATTGGTTGATATCCAGCCGATTGCTACAAGGTTGTCTTTCAAAGTCTCTAACTTAATTGGCCAGAATCAGTGAAGTTCTTTTCTAGTTATGGAATGTACCAATAAGCATGGTTAATAATTTATTTTTTTTACATCTTTGTAATACTAATGTTTTTTGGTTAATTTTTTTTTTATTTTTATCTTTTTAGGTTGGCTGGCAGCCTTTGTATTTACATAATATGCAATAAAGAATATTTTATATTATTTTTAAAAAAAATGTGTACAGTGAGCTATGGATCCGCCGTATTAAAGGTTTTTGGTTTACTTTTTTATTGTTATAATACTCGTATATTTTGTACTAATGGCCTAAAAAGCCGTGTATGATTGGAAATAAATAAATAAATAAATAAATAAATAAATAAATAAAAATCAATCAAGTGTGAAACTGGGTATATAAAGGCATCTCACATGTAACGGAATTGCGACATCTTCTCTCATTATTGACACAAGAACTTTGGTAATCAGTGTTGGTTATGAATGTCAGCCATAGATTAATATTATCAACATTGATTTAGCAAATATGTCAAAGCAGTGGTTAGGTATAATAATAATAATATGAACACGATACAACAATAATCACTTCGATGTGTTTTGTAATTTCACTCATTTTGCGCCAGCACGAGTTGCGCCGTGTTGGTAAGACCAGCATTTTCTACGCGAGCTTTATTTGTGATTGTATAACCATGTTTATTTCATAGGATCTTCCTGTAATGATACTGGAAACGTTAAAACATAATAATTTAACATGCAGGTTCAGAGATTTTCATTGTTATCTATGACACCTTGTTGAATTGTGAGAAATGGACGCCTGTAAACAAAATAATATGTAAATTATGTTTAAATGGGGCCTTTCCGAATAAGAGAAAATCATTATTATCTACCTATGTGTTTTTTTTTTGTAATTTAAAGATTCATGAAGTGAATTTGCATATCGTTAAGATAAATAATATCATAAAGATTGAAAGAACTGACTTTTCTAATTAAAGCCATAAAAAATACATGTGTTACCACATTGAAATTAAAATAAAAACAATAATTCCATTCTTCTATGTAATTTACATTTACACAACTGAACCAAAACTACCGTTAGACTTCACTTACATCCACGCAACTGAAACTCGGTTGAAAGCTTTCGGCTACGTAACGTACGGACGCATAAAGTTGGGCGCAAATCACCTTAACGCACATACATCTGTCGCATATAGTAGACATTATTGTATAACATGTAAATAATATTTAAACTAGATAATATATATCGATATAATACATTGTATACAAGCAACAATTCTGTGTTGTACTGATATATATATATATATTATATTGCTATGTTGGTTGTATACAGAATATCTAATATACTTAGGTAGTGAAGGATAATACGTAGCTGATTGAAACTCGCTTCATGAGTATGTACGTCTTATCGTATTAAGATAATCTCCATCGGAAATGGTGTTAGATGTTAATATACATACATTAAATTATATATTGTATGATCTACATAGTTAGGTACATACATACATACATCTTCTACCTCGTCTATCCTTCATTGGGTCGGAGGCCCAAAGTATCTGCATATCTTCGCCAGAGGCCCCTGTCACTCGCAGCTTCCAGGACCTCTGGCCACTCCAACCACAGTCTCTCCTCGCACAACTTTGTCACCTGCTTCTGCCAGATATTTCTGGGGTGGCCCACCGGTCTTCCGCCTGCGCCCTCGGCTTCCAGAGCTTTTAACGGAAGCCGCTCCTCTGGCATCCAAACGACGTGTCCTAGCCATCTCAGCTGAGACCTCTCTATGAAGAGGAGTGTGGGTTCCACCTCGAGAGCCTCCCGAACATACTCGTTCCTTATACGGTCTCTCAGGGTTACTCCTGCCACTCCTCTGAGGTACCTCATCTCACATTGTTAGGTATTATATATAATGTCTGTCTATCTATCTATACCTTCACACCACGTCCCTTGCGAGGTAGGCAGAGAGGGCAGAACACCAGACTGCCCTATCCTTACACACACTCCTAGCCTTGTTGGACCGGCCATTACGGGTAAACTACTAGTCCTACGAAAAAAATAACTTAATATTTTTTGTAGATAATTTAGCAAGGAATATTTTTCTCATTGACTACTTTCTCCTATCTCTTATCATATTCCTATAAAATGCGAAAAACCGCGAAGAGGGACCTTTTCGGAGGGGGGGGGGGGGGCAGGGGGGGTTGCGGCAAGATTTTGATAGGCAACCCTAGTGCGATGTAATACCCTATTGGAAAGCTTTACCACATTCCGATTCATTTATACCACATTCTGATCAAAAAACAGATACGTCATAATTTAAGCAGCGGGCTCTCGGACTATCATTGCTAAAAAAAACGTTGAATGGGGATTTGCTAACACGATGTGATTCTTGCAGTACACTAAAAAAATTGGGGGTTCCAATTCTTCAACCTGTAGATCCCACGCCGTAGTACCTATATTCTATTAATTTAGTTATTGTATTGTAAGTTACGTAAAGGTACTTAATTAAATGAAGCATTGGAGTCGCCCCCTACTTTTTTATTATATTATACTTTTGCAAAAAAGATATAGAACCATAATCGTTTAGTAGTATATAAGTATTAGTTATTTTCTTTAAGAGTGTGCATACCGACATTTCAAAAATTTCTAAAAACGGGAGACCTTCTATCTCGACAACCGTTACTAAATTTGCTTTGGAACAAAATAGGGTAGATGCATTGAACCTTTATCTAGGGAATAACCGTAAAAGAGTTTTTATATCTTGTATAGATTTCTCAAAAAAAATATTTAAAAACACCTCTGACCTTTTTCCCGAAAGACGGAAACTAGTTTCCCGAAAGTCGCGGGGTATTTTTTTTTCTTGTACTGATAATATTCATTAAAATCTAGGGAATAACCGTAAAAGTTTTTTGATAGACGCAAAATTAACCCCGAAAAATGGAAAAAAACGCTATTTTTACCATTTTATCATGCGATTGTTACGCGATTTTGAACCTTAATACCGTGGGAAAAGACTGTGACGTCATTCCTGGTGCCATGCCCTTAATAGCTTCTTCAGTACCTACTTCATTACGTACTGTAATTTCCTGAAGAGATTCAACCTGTTTTAAAATTCTCACTACTGATGAAATATTTGCATTTACGAGTAACTACACATTTCTAACTAGTAGCTATCTAATTATTATAATTATTTTTATAATTGGAGGGATTGAGTCCGTTCAAGTTTTATTCACTGAATATTTCCACTCGAGTAGCGCTTTTTTTCATGAATTAAAAAGCTTTAAAATGAAATAATGGTGAATTAAATTCAAGCAGACGTTTGCAAGATGAACTGCTTATAATAAAGCTAGCGCAGTAATTAATAAAAAGCTCGACTTGCAAACGCCCCTCTATTGAATCCTTGCACTAATTTTAACATCAGTAGTAAGCAAATTGCTTGAATTACTATAAGTGTAGCGTGTGAACGGTCAGCACTGAAATTCGAACTTAAGATCCAAAATTTTACTCTCGATATATATCGCTCTAACGAAGCCAGTAGGTGCAGGAAAGTATTTGGGCTTGTAAGTATACAAATCAAAATACTTTCCTGCACACTTCACAGTAAGCTAAAAGCTTGTGTCTCGAAGTGCAGAATACATTGTCAGCGCCAGAATTCGAACCGGGCGACGCTTGGGAGACCGAACGACGCGATGCTCCAACCACGCACTGTTGAAATAACATCAGTGAACACTATACTTGGGCTCGAAATGATCACGTAAACCATGCCGGCAACGAGTTTTTAATCCAGATACTGAATGATGTACATCACTTGAATACTTATTAGAATGAAAATACAGTATTTAGTATCTTTCACAGACTTTGAGTTGCTTATATAGGCGACTAGTTTACGGACACTTTCGTGTCCTTGGTCAGTCCAATGAAAAGTTACCAACTACTAAAAAAGTCTATCTAAAAAGTTCAAAGTTTCTGGAATACAACAATGAACTTCTACCAAGAACCTTCGGTTAAAACACTCAACAATCTACGTCACTTGAGATAACAAACCCGGATTTAAATACGTGTTTAGCAGACTGCAGAAAAATAAATAAATTGGCAAGACTTTATTTTCACTTTGTGCGCTGAGAAAGATGAAGACAATGACAGAATCTAACGACAATAATAATCATTACCTACCCCGCTAGGGATGGGATAAGACGAGATGAAGATGGTGGGTAGATACTCTGTGTAAGAAGCTGTAGAAAATAATCGAAATAATAATGTTATTGTGAGACTTTTAAATTTGTTTTCAGAGAAAATCTTTCAGTTGTATTATTCCATAATAATTTTCTATATCCACTTGAAATGTAGTGATGTAAACGATGATTCGATGGTTTATGATTGAGTGTTTGATTCGACCTACGCTCAAATAAAATATGTTGTGTCTTGTAAGCGTACCTAGTTGGAGTGAGTAAGAAATTGAACTAAAAGTATTACACGAGTAATTTTGTACAATTTTTGGGGTTATGATGGTTAATATCATAAATTTGGCATGATTTTGTGGATATTTTTCACGTTATAATAATAATTATGTCTTTCACATTGTTTTAAAAAAAAGTAAAAAAAAATACAGTTAAATAGGTACCATCTAACTGACAATCCCGTGGTTCCTTCCTTGCCCTTCATCCCATCCACATATCTATTTATGTATGTATTTTTATGTATGTATAAGTATTCTATATATTATTATTATTTTCATATTTATTTATATTTTTCTTATTTTTCATACACTTGTATGTAATGTGTATATCAAATTAATGTCACAAGTGGTTGGTTGGCAGATATTGCCTAGGGCAATAAACCCGCCATTTGGAAGATATGTTTTCTTTTCAATAAAGATTTTATTTATTTATTTTTATTTATTTAAGTTAAAGAGGAACTGACCAATGGATAGAATTCGATGACATAAATTATCTATGACTAAATTACTCTAAATTATACTGATAAAACCTATGGAATCTAACCACATTATTGAAGAGTATCTGAAAATGTATAAAGCTTTGATCGTTTGGTTTTCTTAAATTCCTATTTTTAGACAGCAATTAAAAGCAATTAAAATACTAATGTTCCTATGTTGTTCAACTGGCAATCAATTTCATCAACTGGGTTCAATCACATAACATGGATGAATTTCGTAATTTAAAAAAAAAACATTTTTTCTATCGATGCTTTTTCGCAATGCTTTTCATCACTTTTCAGAGGATTACGTCTAGACGAGTGATTGCAATATTTATTTAATAACAGTAATACGGGCAACTCGAAAATAGCTTTATATATTATCTCCTAGCTTTACTTTATCTTACTCTTCCTACCTATCTCAGCTGAGTGAGTGGAGAGTTATTATAATAATACCAACTTGCATACTCTGAATCCTTTTTTTTATCAAACAAGACTAGTAAATTGCAATAATGTCTGAGGGCGATTATCTTCTCAGATGCAATTCACATTTTCATTATTATGAAGATAACAGTCCTTTTTTTTTCAGAAGTCTCACGGAGTAAACTTGGTTTAGTGTTGCTTGATGTGATAATAAGATATGGTTAAATATTTTCGATACTTTCAAATTATATTTCAGAACTTTGACAATTTTTGGGTTGTTAGAATAAACTGGCAACTTCGTTTTTCAAACATGTGATGGCGGTTTAAGGTCCTATATGCTGTCATCCGTCCTCGGGGCCCGAATTGTTTTCAGCCAATACTATGAGAATCGTCTTGAAATTGAAAACAGTGATATGTAGATGAAAGTATGGACTATAGATTGACTGTTTTGAAATTACAATATTTGGAAATTCCTCGAATAAAATTTTTTCCTAAAGTACCCCTGTAATTTACGGGATCTGAGGATTTTCCCTTCAGTTTTTCAGATATAAAAGTATAATTTAGCCAAAATACTATAACCTCAACAAATTGTCTGTTTTAGATATTTAAATTTCTTCCCAGGTGACTTTTCTTCCCACTTACTTTGTCGCTTACATTATTTTTATTTTGTGCTAACATTCTCATACAAAATTTGGTATATTATAATAAGTTTCCATATTAATATTTACCTACTGTAGGTTTAAGGTTACGCTTGATTTGAAACAGAATTTCCACAATCTACTAATATGTAAAATGATATCATATTATTATTAAATGATTCACAAAATATATCCACATATATAATAGACAAGGGTCTCTTCGTAGCGCAACAATACGTCACTATCGTGTTTGATCGGATACCGAAGCCTTCACGACGTTGTGATCCACAGCTGTTTCATATTAAGTTGTTCAACATCATATCCACCAGGCCATTCAATTCAACAACAATAACATAACAATAACGTGAATAAATTAGGTAATAGGATAGATGAGTGATTGTAATATCGCATTTAATGTTTTCCCTTTGCTTTAAAATCTGTGTTATGTAATATTTTAGTAGGTATAAGTACATAAACTTTGATCACACTTTTTTAATTTCATTTTGAGTTGTTTTATCCTATGGAGTGCTATTTTATTTCTGTCTTATAATTGTTGCACATTTGAGGGATTGACTCAAACACTGGTTGTACCTAGTTGGGTAATTTCGGCGTAAACTGTTTTGTAATATACTTATTTTGATAATAAATAAAATAATGGGATGTGAAGAGAGAAAGACTTGAAGAGTTGAGTACGAATGCGAATAAGCGATGATGGTTTAGGTATGTTGAGAGAATTAATGATTACAGGATTGGACCTATCAAGTAGACAATAAATGAAATATTATGTTTATATAGAGAAAATCTCTTCTATTTTCTTTTATTACTAAACTTTTTGATCAAGTACTGCGATAGTGCAAATCACACTGGGGGGCTTCTAGTTGATAATTTAATATGTAGGTATGGTAGGTTATACTACTATATTACTATGCATGACGGTATGATATGGATGTGTGTAGTGTATGGATACCTTTCTGTTTCTCCCAGTGTACTAGGTACTAGGTACACCGAGGTATACACGCGCAACGGGATTCGCGGCCGCGGAATGGAATTTCAAATTTACCTCATTTCTGGCGATATTATTAAATTTTATACATATCTAAGTGAAATGCAGATGCTCGTAAAGTAATGCCTCATTATTTCATACCTTCTTATATGTTTTTTGTAGAATACGAATACATTAGGGAGTACGTGGCTAGACTATGGAATAACCTTCCACTTCCTATCAGACTAGCTCCAACTATTCTCTCTTTCAAAAGTAAACTGAGGTATCATTACCTTTCCATAAATAATCCATCTAACTGACAATCCCGTGGTTCCTTCCTTGTCCTTCATCCCATCCACATATCTATTTATGTAGGTATGTATTTTTATGTATGTATAAATATTCTATATATTATTATTATTTTCATATTTATTTATATTTTTTCTTATTTTTCATACTCTTGTATGTAATGTCTATATCAAATTAATGTCACAAGTGGTTGGTTGGTAGACACTGCCTACGGCAATAAACCCGCCATTTGGAAGATATGTTTCTTTTCAATAAAGACTTTATTTATTTCATTTTATTTTACATTACATTTTGCTCCATTTCGCAGTTGAATTGTATTGTGGTGTTTTATCTACTGATTCTGCCTGTATGGTGACCACCCAGCTAGGGCAGCCCCATGCCCCTTAGGGTAAAACCATATAAAAAGAACTTTCAATGGGCCGGTTTTATGACCTTTTATGAATGAAATTCCATTGCTTCTAGTCCTAGACGTCTTGCATAATATAGAACTTGGATGACAGGATGAACACGGATGACCAATGATTCCACCTCTTTCTGATGCCTGTCCAATAGTCCTCATCCTCAAGAAATTTACAGCATTACAGTCTGTTCCTATTGTTGTAGTTTTTTCTTCTCAAAAAATAGCTGTCATTTCGGATTCTTTCGACAGGCATTACGAAATGAATGGACCATAATATCTGGTGTACGCTTCCTTCAAGGAAAGATTCAGGAATAAGAGTGTCTACAATGTAGGTACAACCGAGGAATATATTACTATATTTCAAGTGTGCACTAGTAGGACTGTATCTATGAGATCTTTCTATATTAGAATATCCATGTTATTAACCTTCAGAATATAGTAAGGATCTTCATTCGTGTTTCCACTGCCGCCACTATGCAAACTTTGAAATGGTAATCTTATACTATGGCTTGATGGTCTCTCGCTGTCTATCCTTTCAGAATATTCTTCACGTGAATATTATTATGTATCAGTGATGCATATTCACACGACATGCATCAGATATACATTTTTGCAAATTAAAATTTAGTAGGTACTTTTCTTCTTTCTCAGTTGTTTTAATTCTAGTGCTGGACCCTATCTAGGCATGCTGCATCCACTTGCTTCATGCGATTCGCCTCACATCGTCAGACCATCTTGCCTGAGATCTTCCTACGGTCCTTTTGCTTGTAATTAGAGCTCCCACCTTTCAAATAAGGTAGGCCCGGAGATTTTGACATTTTCGCCGCCACCCCCTCCCCCTGGTCGATTAAATTTTGTTGTTGTGCATTTTTCATACTACGAAAAATTAAAATAAATCGTCGACGGGGGAGGGGGGGGAGTCATCCCTAGGAGACGAAGAATGGCTAATGACGTGGCCACGATCTCCGCCTATGGACCTACTCTATCTTTTGCCAAAACCGACCCCGCTCACCACCCAGTCTGACTCGAAGATATACGATTCCAACCCAGAGCCCAGAGAACACCACTCAAACCCGTAGACTCCGGGTCAAACCCGGAGAGGTGGAAGCCCTACTTGTAATAGGTTGCCACTCGAGATTTGGTCCATCTAGAATCTGAGCATCTGGCAACGTGGCAAAATGTCATTACAATGTAAAAAAATACTGTTTCAATTAATAAACTACTCATTATTCTCATTAAACACCTGGTAAGTATAGGCAGCGACTCCTCTTACGTAGGCACCTATCCAGAATTCGTATATAGGTACCCACTCCTGGCTAAGGATTATGTAGATATCCGTGAGTAGGTAGTAGGTACTATACAAGTAGGTAGGTACTGAAACAGAGATAAATTTCCCGAGAACAATATAGCGCGTGTATTGATTGTGTTGTTAGCGGAATTATTTGTAGAATGTTTGTAATTCGGTAGGTAAACCATACGTCGCGCGTCAACCCCCATCCCCTCGGCGCTATTCTTCCAAATAATAATGAAACACAGCGCCTAATGTGTCCCGCCCTTTGCTTGTATGTCACCCTAATTCAATAGGGATGAACATGACTTGTAGTACAACAGTCGTAACTTGGCAACGATATATTGTGCCATTATAAACAAATCCTTAACAATTACACCATCATCAGTTTACAACTTTCTCTAATCATTTGCTTATTCTTCAGTATTTTTGTAATTTTTTGGGGTTTTAGGGGTTAGAACAGGGTATCGCCTAGTGAGGCAATAAAATCCAGTACTTGTAGTTTGCTAATATTGTTCTTTGTTAAATGCTTGTGACAATTACCTTACAAACAGTAGACCAATTCTGGTCGCAGTGACGCAGGGGATAAACGGTCCCCTGACCTAACAAGGAAAAAAATGCTTTTTTGGATAATAAATTTAATATAAAAATGAAAAAAAGGTTGGTAATTTTTTATTCACTAGTACACATACAGCGAGATACTAGTATACTCACACACGGTGACATTTTTAAGCACGCTTCGTCAACTACCACACAGAAAAAAATGACTCACTACCCCTGAAGACGTCCCATGCCCCATGAACCACAACTTATAAGTCCGACAAATGAAATAATGACACCGACAGTGACCTTTGTCAGTTTTTCATTTGTTTTTGACATTTAACATTACGTCAATAACGAGAACATGGCTGATGAAAGACGTATCAGAGTTGAGTTGTGGAAATGATATCGGTGAGAAAAATACGTGGGAAACATTGAGAAACTTGATAATAAAAATTATGTTAATAGAGAGATGAATAACTGTAATATGGGTCTTGTGACTAGAATGAAAGTGAGTACCCTCAAATGGTTTGGGCATATCAAGAGAATTGATGATAACAAGGATGATTGTGGGAACAAGCGTTGTTTGCAGGCCTACACCGATCATGTTCACCAGATCTTCAAGGATGGATGTGACGACACAGTAATTTTTTTGGCAGGGATATCTTCTATTTGCGTTGTTGAAATTCTTGCTTTCTTGTAGTTGATATTCACTTGTTTATTACAGAATTACATTGTATGCATTTAGGTTGTTTTGAATAAAAAAAAGGAATGAATTTATTTCACTTCACTTTACATTTATTGAACAGATTATTATTACGTATCGAGACAACACATTTTTATGGAGGAAATATCTATCACTTAATCTAGTGAGCTTTGAGCTAAGAAAGAGATCGTTTCTTCTATGATATTTCTATATATAAAAACAATAAATTCAAACAAGCGCTCACCTTGAAATATTCGCAAAGCAAAACTAGTATTATCTTAATTCTAGTATGCGCAAAGTCCGTTAGCTAAATTACGTGCCTTCACTTATTGAGCCTTCAAACTAATTCCACAGATGTCAGTGTCGTGCTGATAAAACTATTTCACAATTTTGACATAATGCCCACCAATGCATTATAATGAATTAAAAACATATTTGAATTACTATAATGCATGACATAATTAATAGCATGATAAATTGCAACTCCAATTGAAATTTGAAATCATAAAAAACAATTAACAATTTTAAAACCTGTTTGACTAGACCTGAAATAAAGGCAATTTAAAACCTTTGTTGACTAGATTTTCAATAAGAATAATTTAAAAACAATGCTTATATAAGTCATATGATAAAATGTATAAAAACTGCTCACTTTGCTCAGATTTCTAAAACTAAATATATGATGTAAACTATACAATGTTAGACCTATTTCCTCCGTTCTAACATATAATGATAATAATATTTGATTACAATGATATAATGTGATGCTTGGGTGAAAATGCTGATAAAGATGTAAGTAGGTATGTGTAGTATAAATATTGAGTATTCGGTATGGATTCAAAAACGTAGATAAAGTGTGTATGTATGTATATCGAATCTTGAGGTTTTGAGTACAATAATGTGAATATGTAGAGTGTCCTTCAAATTAAAAAAAAAAAGGCATATATTAGTTGTCTTCTTGTATCGGCAGAAGTGCTAAGGATCTGACGTTTCGCTGGTATTCTCCTTTGGCAGTTCTAAGTGTAACTACTCGTACTTTGTTGTCAAGCCCTGGATGCGTAGCTGTGATTCTAGCGGTTGGCCAACACATGGGTGGAGTTGACTCCTTTACCAAGACTAAATCGCCGACCTGCAGTTCCCGTTCAGTACCCTTATGCCACTTCGTTCTCCTTTGTAAGTCCGTTATGTATTCCGTACTCCAACGTACCCAGAACAAATTAAACATTTTTATTAGTTTTTGATAGTAATCCAGCCTATTGGCTGGAATGTGTTCTACGTCGTGATCTGGTAAAGCTGTTAACGGCTCTCCAACAAGGAAGTGCGCTGGGGTGAGAGCTTCTAAATCCTTTACGTCAGTACTTAATGTGTTGATAGGAGTTGAGTTCAAAATACTTTCTATTTGGGAAATTAGAGTGTTGGTTGAATCATAGTCTAGCACTGTTGAGCCTAAAGTCTTTTTTAAATGGGTTTTTACTAGCTTTATGTGGCTTTCCCATAAGCCTCCGAAGTTTGGAGATAGTGGAGGTATGAAATGGAATTCTATTAGATTTTTGGAACAGAAATTGTATATGTCACCTTCTGAGGAATTTATAGATTTGGCAATTTCCTTAAGTTCATTGCAAGAACCCAAAAAATTGGACGCATTGTCACAGTGTATTTTTTTTGGAATTCCTCGACGGTAGACAAAACGCTTAAGCGCGTTTAAGAAGGAATGAGTGGATAGAGAGGTGACAAGTTCTAAATGAATGGCCTTTGTCGCAAAACAAATGAAGAGGCATATGTAGGCCTTGACAGCCTTTGAATTTCTGTACAGTCCAGACTTAACATTGATAAAACCAGTGTAATCCACCCCACATATTGAAAATGGTTTACTTACAGTAATTCGGTCTTCTGGCAGATCTCCCATCAGCTGATGCGACAGTGTAGGTTTGTACCTAAAACATACCATACATTTCTTTACAACATGCTTTACAGTATCTTTACCTCTTAATGGCCAATATTTCATTCTTATTTGGCCGAGTAATCCTTGAGTTCCGATGTGTAAGTGTTTATAGTGATAATGTCTGATTATTAGAGTTGTTAGTTTGTGTTTTGGTGGTAAAAGTATTGGGTGTTTTTGTTCGATGGGCATCTTTCCTCTTGAGAGCCTTCCGCCCACGTGTAATAACCCGTTGATTATCAATGGGTTCAGAGATTTTATACTGCTGCTTCCAGCCACGTATTTTCCACGTTCCAAGTCTCTTATTTCTGATTGGAAATAAGAGCTTTGTGCCATCTTTATAAGCACATTGTGAGCGTGTATCAGTTCTGAAACAGCCAAACTTCCCTTTATTAAATTGTTTTTGTATTTAACATTGTGTATGAAACGACATATGTAAGCTGTGACTCGTTGTAATTTGTTCCATGATGAAAATTTACTAAATAAATCTAGCGTTTCTTCTTGATTAGTGACTAATGAAGTATATGATCGTTTTGTTTCCTTTATTTGTGAGTTCACTGGTGATTCTTCCGGCCACTGAGATATATCTTTCTCAATCCACTTCGGACCATCCCACCACAAGCTTGATTTAGCAAGCTCTTGCGCTGACATACCCCTAGAGATAATGTCTGAGGGATTATTTTCCGAGGTGACATGTAACCAAGTATACCCTTCACTACTAGATTGTATTTCTGTTACTCTATTGGATACAAAAATATCATTACTTGTGTATAATTCATCCTTTATCCAATGCAATACTATTGATGAGTCTATAAAAAGTATTACTGGAATATCCTTGTATTCTGAGGATTCCTTTACCTGGTTCACAAGCTTAGCAAGTAGTAAGGCGCCACACAATTCAAGCCTTGGTAGTGTAATACTCTTTAAGGGTGCTACCTTTGATTTTGCACATATTAATTGTGAATGAATCCTACCAGTTACCTCCTTGGTTCTCAGGTATATTGCGCAGCCGTAGGCCTTTTTTGACGAGTCTGAGAAACCCACTAGATGTATTTCCTCGGGTGTTTCTTTACCTGTCATGATTCTTCTAGGTATTTCCAAGGTACTCACATTCTTGAGGTCCTCTTGATAGTTG
Organism: Ceraclea dissimilis; assembly: GCA_963576895.1. NCBI lineage: Eukaryota > Metazoa > Arthropoda > Insecta > Trichoptera > Leptoceridae > Ceraclea > Ceraclea dissimilis. Next base: position 1,994,030 of record OY756365.1, read on the forward strand.
ATCCATGTGTCAATGATTTCCTTCGGCAGCTCGTTATCCCATGATATCTGTAATTGCCATATGTTTTGTATAAGTAATTTGAATCGAATAACTACTGGTCCAATTAAACCTAAAGGATCAAATGTTCTCGATATATCTGCTAAAAGACTTCTTTTTGTGTATTTTTGTATATTTGACTCTTGGATTTTGAAAAAAAGTATATCCTTTGTACTGTCCCAGTGTAGACCTAGTATTTTGTGTGTGTCGGAGTTATCTAATGTTAGTGATTTGCATGCTGAGTCATCTTCTACATTGCTAATATCAGGTATGTTTGATTTCCATTTTGTTAAGTTCATCCCTGCCTTTGAGAGCATTATTTTTAATTCACTTTGAACCATTTTGCATGACTCTATTGTATTAAATCCGGAAATGAAATCATCCATATAAAAACAGTTCTTTAGTTTTTCTGCTGCTATAGGATAAATATTATTGTTTAATGTACTTATCTCTTCGAGGACTCGACAGGCGAGGTATGCGGAGCTGGCTTGTCCATAGGTCACTGTGTTCAGCCTGAAGTGCTGGATTTCTCCTTTCGGATCGTCTCGCCACACTACTCTCTGGAAGTCCCGCTCTTCATGATGTATATTTATAGTTCTGAACATTTTTTCAATGTCGGCAGTCATCACAAATTGGTACTTCCTGAAATTTGTAAGTAGGGTGAATAAGGTGTTCTGTATAATCGGGCCTTTCATCAAGTGATCATTGAGACTTGTTCCGTTTGAACTTTTACAAGAAGCGTCAAACACTACACGAATCTTATTGCCCTTGAAAACTGCATGGTGGGGTAAATAAATGTAATTACTATCTAAACCTGGATCACAAGGAGACATATGTCCTAACTTAACCTAAAGATATTTTTTTGTATGTTATTTTTTTTACATTGATAGCCTTTACTGTTCAGCGTTCTCCACGATTTTGTCGGTATATGCTGTGATGGTTAATTGGTACATCAGAGTACCTAGAGTGAGCTAGGAATAAAAGGACATCTTACTGTAACAGAAACAGATCATACACCATATTGTGTCTGAATGTGGCCTTATAGCGGACGGGGGAATTTCGAAGACTTCTTCATACTAACGGATACGGCGACTGAATATATTTTAAACATTGACCTTAACCTTTGACAATCAGACCTAACTGTGCTATTATCACTGTTTATATCCTTATTTTAAGATGTGATGTAACTAAATGCCATACAACAAATAAAATAACTAGCAAAAAAAAAGGGCTCGATCTTCTGCCAAGATAAAGTTGTTGTACTGTAATATTGTCACCCAGCACTAGTATAACTCACACGTCGATATAATTTTCAAGTATTTTTTTTATTTGGTATTTTTCCTACGTATTTTTTTATTATCCGTTGTAAAACTTTGCGTTTTATTAGCGATGAACTTTATTTTCATTGGTCAATTCAAAACAGATTTCTGTACAGTATATTTTGTATGGTGGAACAGCGAAAAAAAAGATTTTTGTTGATGAATCATGACAAGCTTATTTTTATTATCAATCTTGGGAGTTGGAAAGCGTCGTCCTAAGCTCAAATACGAGCTTTTTTCAGTGCTAATAAACGGCGATGCTTTTCAGCAAATATTTATTATCTACAAATAAATAAAAATACCAGTAATCCGCATAATCGCGATAAATACCACGCATTTTTATTGCACGCAAATAAATAAATAATAAGTATTTTTTGGTACAGTAATAAAAGTTTCTCCCTTTAAAAGTAGGCATACTGACGTTTCAAAAAATTCTTGAAACGAGAGACCGTATGCTGGCGCCAGACGCTCGCCGACCCTCGCCGTGAATGAGTAAAAGGCGTGTGGATGAAAATGTTTGTTTTGACGTCTACGTATCCGACCGTTAACGCCTTTCTACTCATGAACACCGAGCCTTCGCGACCCTACACGATCATGTGGCGGGAGCATTAGATCTCGACAACCTTTACTAAATATGCTTTGAAAAAAAATAGAGTAGATACATTGAATACCTAGGAAATGCTGTAAAATATTTTTTATATCTTGTATAGATTTCTAAAAAAAAATGTGGAAAACACCTCTGTTTTTTTTTCCGAAAAACTGTCTCGAAAGTAGCGGAGATTTTTTTCTAAATTTGTATTCATAAAATGAATTAATGAACACGATATTTACGAGTTGCCGCGATTATTGCTCGAAAAATTCAGATAACTATTAGTAGCAGTATACTTTTTTAATCCGAAATTTGTTTTCTGACAGCTTGCAATGGTTTTGAATTAGGTAAATAATCTCACATACCTACACGATTAACATACCTACCCCCTACCCTGACTATCCTATCGCTGATAAGAGGAAATAATATAATTATTCACAATACCTTAATTACCTCTACGTCGAAATCAACTGCCTGAATAATTCTTATCAGTAATTTAAGTCTAAAATAAAATGCCTACATAGAATTATTCTGGAAATATATTACTGCTACCTAGGTACCTAATTTCTTTATTTTCTTTGTGAGTATTTTGGTATTTATTAAACAGACAAAGGAAAATAATTTGTTTTAATACATTAAGATATAAATCTACAGCTTTCAGGCCCCCGGTACATTCTGGTACTGTTTTGTGCTTTACACAAAATTTACTACAATCGTGACTGAGAAAAGACGAAGAAGACGGGCTACCTTATACTCATCATATTATATGCATTAATCCGCAATTGTAACCTTTAATCCGCAATTGACCCCTGTAAACTTCGAATAGGTATTTCACACATGACACATTGAGCCATTGATTTCGATGATGCCCCCTGTGCAGTATTTAATTACTTACTTTTTATCTATCATTTGAGTTACATTTCGTTTGCGCCGGGCCTGTTTTTTTAGCATTCTCCTTTAGATGGCCAATTTTTAATCCTGTAGTTTTTTTTATATTTTGTGCGAAAAAGGTTCAATGTTCAATCTTGTTAATTTTTTGGGTTTGTGTTAGTACACCTATAAGCCCAAATGCTTTTCAGAACATTTTACAGTTTGAAAAGCCTGTGTCGAGAAGTGTGGAATACATCTTCAGCACATAAATTCAAATGAGCACATTCAAAGGTAACTTAATATTAAGATAGTAAGTATACATATATTATATCGCATGGCGTTAAGAAGGCAGAGTCAGAGTTTAGGATCGTGGGAGCTCAGGTATTGAAGAGCCTCAGGAGACAGGTTGTGTATATCCTCGATGGTACCGCTGAACGTAGTGAGTGGACACTCTCTGATGATGCGGGTGACAGACTCCACCCCTCCATAGGGGCAATATGGGTGCTCCCTTTTGCCCCATCTATGGAGGAGAAGGCCGCACCTTCCGTGTTCCGTGAAAGATAGTAAGTAAAATCTACGTAAAAAAAACAAGTTAATATGTTTTAATCTCAAAACATTAAAGAAATTAATAGGCACATTTCGTATGGATGGGTTCAGGTTCAGGTATACACCCACCAACCTAATAATATATTATTGTATATCTACAGACTACAAGAGATAAAGATTTTGGGGATTTCCTATTCCTTCTTCCCTTCGTTAATCGATGCTTTTAATTACACTTAATTACTTCACCTTTATACTTAATATTGGAAGGATTCGACTGTCAAAGTGTAAAACAACGTATCTCGAATCACGATGAGAATAATATTTTATTCAGTGGACGAGGATTCCGCTCTGAGGAGGGCAACGAACGGGACAGTGGAAGGACCAAGAAAGAGTGGACGGCCAAAGAATTCGTTTGAGTTTTTTTTTTTGCGTCACGGCACTGTCTTGATTTATTGTGCAAGGCTTTTCTAATATCTTGTTTATTGTTTCACAGTTTCAATAACTAATTCCACTCTGCACTTCACAATCACTCTAGGGTTCTGAGAAACTATTTTTCCTCATTTATTATTTTAATAGTTCTAACAATCTTTATTCGCTTGAGTAGACCATCAGAGGGGACTATTGAACACCTGAAGCTTACTCCAGAAGACTGCCGAGATCGGAGAAAATGGAGAGAAAGGATCCGAGCCGCCGACCCCAAATTAATGAGATATGATGTGGATGAGAACATGATTATATTGAGTGTTTGTATTCTAATATTAGATGAATTTTCTTTAAGTGTTGGTAGGCCTAAAGCACGGTGGTCGGACGATGTAAGGCGAGTTGCGGGAGGCGGTTGGATGCGGTCGGTTCAAGATAGGGAGCTGTGGAGATCAATGGGGGAGGCCTATGTTCAACAATGGACACAGGGAAGCTGACATGATGATGATGATCTTTCAGATTTCCATAATCAACCTATGGTAAATATGTAAGTATAGGAAAATGTTATAACCAAACATGAAAACCTCTCATGACGCGCTCCAATTTGTTGTAAGCCAGCTGGTTTGTTTGTTAGTGATTGGTGAGAATTAATGATGTTCTATTCTTGTAAAGGAATGGACCAATAAGCGTGTTTATAAAAAGTTTTATTTTTGTTATATTACACCTAGTTAACATTTTTTCTAAATCACAGATTTTTTTAGTTACAATGTTTTATCACGTGACAACGAGAAACGTATCTTATAAGATACAGGTACAGCATTAGTAGCAGGTATGATACATATTAAATTATCGTCTGTTAGTTTGCCTTATTTATCACACCACCCCCTGGTTAATTGATTAGACAAATAATAGAATTAAAGTCGGATCTTAATTCGGAAACATCCCTAAAGACGTATTGAAGAAAATCACTCAAATCTTTAGGTACCTACCTAACTAGTTAAATTGTTAGTGTATTGTTTTACTATTATTGAATTGTTGATTTAAAATATTTCCAAATTTCCAAATTTATGAATCTTAAGACAATTTTCTTCTTAAAGAAAATCTCATCTAAAGTCGTGACTCGTTTTTGAAATAACTATTTATCGAAACATTAATCCGATATTTTTATCATTATTGTTTCTTAAGATTGAAACTAAGGAGTTTAATAGACCAAACACATATTCAAGAAACAAAAAATACTTACAGAACTGAGTAGGTACCTATAGGTACTTACGAAACTATTGGGGTAAATCTTGAAAAATTCGGGGTTTTTCGATAAAAAGTTAAAATCTCGAATAACTCGAGAACCGTGCGACTTTGGACTAAGCTAATTTGGATCAAAAAATCCCAAATGACCTCTACTATCACCCCTGAAGATATATACATGCATCTTTCGAACACCCTGTATATCCCCGAGTTGGATAATTTTATTGCCCTCCACCTTTTTATATTTTTTCGAGTGTCCTGACACAGTATTCGACAAATACTATGTAGGTGTAAGTGGTTAATCGTACTTTCCGGCGATGAGGTTGGCCACTCATTTAATAAATATTAATGGTTAAAAAAAACGTTAAATGAAAAGACAATAGTAGCGTGCCAATGGATGGACATAGCGTCGCCATCGACGACATCTTACGACAAGGTTCGACAATCAGGTCTACCAACAATACAATCTTGAACTCCACTTTGTGCTAACCTCCGCCGGCTGCAAAGATAGAGGAAGCGATCTGCAAGTACCTGATTACTGTGATACATATATGTACCGTGACTGTATAGTGTTGGTGAAAATAATCTGGTGAAATTAACAAGGAATCGAACCTTGTAATCCTTTTCAAATTTATTTGGTTGAGATCTGCAAATCTGAAATTATTTCCTGGAAAATATTGCCGGAAGGTAAAAAGAATTCCATTACATAATACTGGTATTATCCAAGTCATGTAGGTATGTAACGCTGGCCCATAGGAAATTTTTGCAAGTTCTATGAATATGTATGTAAATTTAAAGCAGCGACGCCTTTGTGGGTGGCTAAAAATTTTCGTCGAAGTCTCACTTTATATGAATGAAAAATTTAAATTTAGAAGTGTAGGTCCCTACTAATGAAATTATTAATGAAAATAGTTTTATTGTAATATTAAATAGTGGTTATACAAAAACATATTTAACAAAGCCTAGTTTTTTCAAGGGTAGGTACCCACTAGTAATTAATATTTCCAGTAGAAAAAAGTACTCACTGCATTTTTTATTATGAAATCGTTCTAGGTTGACTTGCAATTTCAAATGCATGTTCATTGAGACGTTATTTTAATTAAAAATCGATCGCAGCTTTATTATTATCTTCCACTCAGGCTAACAGGGTTCTAACTAATAAGACTAAAATGTTGAGAAAAGCTATGTAAAAAGTAAAAAACTTTTTATGAACCTTGTAAATAGGTCCATTGTATTATACCAATCAAGTTAGACACTTTGTAAAACAAACTAACAGACGAACAAATAAACTTATTGTTAAAACGAATCGGAGCGCGGCATTGGAAGTTATCGAGGTTACCTACATTTAGGACAAGCTTTAAGTAATTGCAACAAATCACAAAATTTACTAATTGAAACATGTTTTTAATTTCAAAATTTCGAACGCAAATATGTCAGGGAAATTTGGGGAGCATACTCATACAACAATAACAACAAAAGATGAAGTTACAGAAAAACGTGGTAAAAAGATGACGACAAATAAAATTTCAGTTTAAATAAATAAAAAAAACCTTTATTGGGTATAAAGAAATATCACTCCAAATGGCGGGTTTATTGCCGTAGGCAACGTCTGCCAACCAACCACATAGAAATGAGATTTTTTTTACACATACTTAGGAAAGTATGGAATACCAAAAAGAAAAGAGAAAAATAAATACAAATAGTTTTGATAAGTTCAGGGACGGTTCTGAGAAACGAGGTAACAAAGGTATTTTATAAAAGACCCTTAAATCAAAATTTAACAAAATTTTTCTATATGTAGAGATTCTAGTTTAGGTAGAAGAGGAGTCAGCCTATCTCTGAAAATGTAGGCATAATAGTTTCTAGCTTTCGCATCCCCATAATTCACTATTCAACCGATATACTATCATTCTTAGAATGCGGCTTGGAATCCTTAGACTTCAATTCTAATCAATCACAATTCGAGAACCATCAACCTCATTCTTGAAGTTTGCCTCGGCGTCGGTGGGGGGTCGACAACTTTCTCAAGGAGCGGGGTACGTCGTGGGAAGGGTTGAGCATGTAGAGAATATAAGAGAATGTGAAGGGATAGTGGGAGTAAGTTAGGGCAAGAAAATGCCTTTGTTTTAGGGATGTTAAATTTAGGATTCTGTAACATCGAAAAAAAATTAATATCGAGTTTTATCGAATGAAATACAACGATTTTTTTGATTCTCAGTATTTCTTGACCATCAGAGGGGACATGGAACACTTGGAGCTTTCTCCAGAAGACTGCTTCGATCGGAGCAGATGGAGAGAGAGAATCCGAGCCGCCGACCCCAGATAAATGGGATATATGGTGCAGAGAAGAGAGAGAGTATTTCTTGTCCTAATTTTTGATTAATTATTTTCATTTCTTGTTAAATTGTTGCCGTTTGTGTGGTGATAACTGATTGTACTCTTGTGATTAAATAAATAAAAAAATATGCCAAAAAACAGGTCTATATCCCAGTCGCTTTTTCTTCAGTCAATCTGGAAAGTTTTCACTATTTTAGAATACGACTAAATTCGAACATATGCATTTATTCAACGATCAGAAAAATAGTGTGAAAGCACCTGAACATAAATCATTAAACCTCTTAGTTTCGATGCCTCTATGTTTGGTTTGACAACCCTTTTTTTCAGAAACGTGTAAGAAAGTGAAATAAATATGTCACCTTAGGACGAAAGCAAGGGTTGGGATTCTGAAAATCGTTAAAAATACAACAATAGTTTGAAGGTAGAAAATTCTCACCACCTACGAGATTTTTTTTAAGAAATTTTACAAATAGAAATTTTCTCACTCCTTTTATTTGCTTGTGTTTATTTTAGGCGCACCTATTTTGGGATTTCGGGACAAAACACTTCAACAAAGTAGTCCCGAGGATATAAGATTAAACTAAGAAGGTGAGGAGGTACGTAAATATTGACTAGACACTTCATGTGGGGTGGAAGAAATCGCAGAGCATGTATGAGGAATGTTGTAAAGATGGAAATGAAAGATGTGTGCAGAGATTTAAGTTTACAGTACTCTTAGGTAATTGAAGAAATGAACGAGAGGACAAACTACAGAGGACGACCAAGGAAACATTACCCGGACGACCTGTGGCAGGATATATGGGCTTCGACTCATATAAACAGTTAAAAAGAACCGCACAGGACAGGGATGAGTGGAGAAGGAGACATGGAACTTTGCTGCAAACCAATCGTAACGATTGAAACTCGGTTTCAATCTCCTCAATTTCTTTTCTACTCCAGCCTGGAGAAGAAGATTCTCTCATATTTAGACGGTTGAGACACGTATAAAGAATGAATATTAGAGCAAAGCGGTCGTTTAAGAATCGTCGATCAGATACTTACAAGGGTGGACGTGTTTTGAGGAAAATGAATTGCAAGATGTGACGGAATCGACGGAAACTGGAGTGAATGTAAGGATAGGGAAGTCAGCCCACTCAGTAAAGGACGCGATGTGAGGAGACAGAATATAATAGAACTTCAGTTTCTAATAACTACTATTAGGTACACAAATTTGGCAGGTTGGGCAATTTATGTTGATTGGTTTTTCTTATATCTCCATGCTTTTTCAGATTCATCCCAAAGTATTTTAATCACATTAACAAACACGATGCAACAATTTCACGTAATATAATATTATTTTCAAGAGCCCAAAAAGTACATCGTCGCTTCAGCGAGGCAGAAAGGCAAAGAGGGCAAGTTTGGGGTAAGAAGAGACAGATGTGTACATGTGCATTACCCTTTCATAGCATAGGGACATACACGGCACAATACTTGTATGTGATATAATGCACAGTTCCCACACAAGCGCCTCGAAATTGAAATGAAATTTAATATTCAACCGTTATATTGGTCTCGGTGTACAAGGTATGCAAACATTTTAATATAAGCTCCGTCTCCACGCCGTACCAACCTCAGCATATTATACATACAATGCATATATGAAACAATAATATCGTTACTGTGTTGCACTTGAAATAATTCTGCAGTATTGTCGTTGTCTTCTGGCTCCGAATGTTTGTCCTAGTATGATAATCTTTGCCCTCAAGACTTCGCCTTCTCATGTATACGGGAAACTTCTTATACAGGAGTGATAAACATTTCGCTCGTGAAATGTAGCTCATTATTTGTTATCATTCTTGTAGCAGGGATATTGAATGTGTCATTCCAGACGGTGTTGCTGGGCGGTGCCCTTCCGGCTAACCCTGGGGCCGTCTGAGTAACTTTGGGATGAAAGTGCGAATAAAAAGGCGCCTAACTTACGCCTGTGTTATTCGGGTGTGAGGAGGGACCTTCAATATATAAACATTTCGCTGGATTTTTTTTCTCAACAGAACCGAGAGGCATCTTCATTCACATAATGTAGCGTTATGTGAACTCTCTTAGGGAGGAAGCAGGATGGGTATTCCGACGCTTACGATGCGGCTTTGGCTGGCTTTTAAGTGATAACTTTATGCCCAGGGCAACGTTCACCGATTCCACCACACAGTTCAAGTTCACAAATACAGTTCAATGCCTAAAATAATTTAGGTATATCTCAAATTTCGCCAGAGGTTTTTTTTCTTTTTTCTTAAGGATCTGGGCTTCAGTCAAAATACTTTCCTGCACATTTCACAATAAGATTGTGTCGTGAAGTGCTGAATACATCGTCATCGGTGGAGTTCGAACCCGACACCACCCACTTCGTTGATAACCAACTGGTTAATTTGTTTTCTATTGTCCATCTTGCTTGTTCAGAATTCGTGAAGTTCTATTCTTCTAATGGAATAGACCAATAAGCGTGGTAAAGCAATTTTATTTAGCTTTAAATGTACCTACTCATATTGATTCATGTTTTCTCAATTGTCATAATAGGTATCGCATTCATATTGATGGTCGAATATTAGATAGGTAGGTACAGCTATTGCATTGCAATTGTTTTGTGACCAGCTGGGACGTGTTCTTGGTAAAAGGATTCATAGAGTGTGTATGAAAAATTATATGAATGTGATGGAAGTACGAAGTGTGTGTAAGTACAGGCAAGTCTGGCGATCTGTTATCTCTGCCTTCCCCTTAAGGGACGTGGCGTGAGGGGATATAATAGAATAACACCAGCCACTCAAGCACGTAGTAAGTTTTGGTTACCTGTAGGTATTAAAACAAATTTCAGAAGTCCTATTGTTAATTCTCGCACCAAAGGTTGCGAACACGTCACCCTAGGGATCGAAAGAACAACAACATCAGGTAAATTGAAAAAAGCAGGTGAAGTTGGACATGATTACATTTCCCAAGTAGTGTTTATAAAGTAATATACACTGAGCAATACCAATCTCTCTCTACTTTACCCAATATACATAGGCACCACCTAGAGTACCTATATCTACATAATATGTATGTACATAGATATACATACATGTTGGTTTAAATTAATAAGATGAACTGTAGGTACGTTAATCTCGATGTTTTCGACCGTTGGTACTTGCTGAAAGTCCATTTTTAAGGAAAAAATGGAAAACTAATTATTTAGATAAAAATCCACAAAAAATTGACTTTAGCTTTCGCGACTAGTATTCGAGGATTTGCACCCTCATCATCAGGCGATTGTGAATTAAGCAAGTAAAGTTTATTCACAATCGGTAAAATATACTAGTCACGAAAGTTAGTATTTTTTCTGTGAAATTGCGTTGTTTTAAATAATATATGTTGATTTGAAATGAAAGAGCATAAATCAGAGAAGTTTTCTCCAGATTTCCAAATTTTAGGGCGTTTTTACAAGATTTTATTTAACTTCCTCCGTTTTTTGTTTTCCTATTTATTGTCTGTGCGCAATTCTTGGAATCGGCTTTTCAACCACTTTCTGACTACTTAGAGACCTGAAACTTTGCAAGCATACGTAAACTTGGTGGCAATACGATTCTGAGTAAAAAAATATATCAGCTTTCTCCAGAGACAAAAAATATGTCGTGGGTTTTAGGTGGATCCAAGGGTCGTGTGGGGTCATGTGTGGTACTGTATAAAAAGGCGTTGGAAAAGAAATCCAGATCGTTAGTCATCAGATTTTGTCCAGTTCGATCCTCGGAAGACACCGTGCGATCGAGAGGATCCAGTCACCGCATACCGCTGTGTTGTTACTATACGCCACCTCCCTTGGGGGGTAGGCAGAGAGAACGGATCGCCAGACTTTTCTAACCTGACGCACACTTCGAACTTCCGTCACATTCATGCAATTCCTCATACACATTCTCCTAGCAATAAATAAATAAAACCATAGTAAATTTCAAGATACGTTGAAATAATGAGTGTATAATATCATTACCCGAAGATTGTATTACCAAGCCGAACATAACCTCACTTCCCATTCCCTTCCTTTCCTTTCCTCCCCCCTTCCCCGACCTCCATTATTCATCATCCCTTTTATAAATTCATTAATGTAATGCTTAGTAATAATCCTAGATAGAGGGCGCTATGGGCGCTATAATACCTATACCCGTGACCGGACAAAAGCCCATTAGAATATTGCTCAACATGAATAAATACGAAAACCCTTAAGAAATTTGCTCAAGGGACAAAAGCTCAAATCTAATTGGATTTTGAAAATATAATTTATTGTATCTTTAAGTATGCAATTTCTTTCGGTGTGTTAGAAACTAGCATAGATTAGAAAATAAACAAATAAGTAAGTGGATCTAAAATGGGATAGACAGTAAAATAGTGAACATTTTCGAAATAATTCATCTATTGGAATCGAACTAGAAAGTTTGGGCTTTGTCCGTTGAGGATATTTCTGAAGGGCTTATGTCTTTTTTGGGATTTGTTCATGTTTATGTATTTATTTATTTACATTATTAACGGCATAAAGCCTTTAAAACAGTTATACATATGAAAAGAAAAAATACACATAAAAACACAATGCACATTACATGGTAGGTATGCTGTATAACATGAGAAAATGAGAATTAAAAAAAAGAACAGTGCACAATTACTATCCCCCAAACAAAACAATAAAATAATAATCAAGAATGTTTAACAAAATAATCAATAATATTGAGCAATGACATTATTGATTATTTTGACTTTTTATTATTTTTATATTGACAAAGCGGAGACATGCATTATTCTACTCGCCATCAGGTAGAACTAACATTCTTGTTGATTCTCCTGTGGGCAGAGCTACGAGACTGCTTAATCGGGTTGCATCATGCACGGACATATTTCATGTTCAATATAGAGAGTTTGTCTCGATTGTACTCATGATGATGGGTTGTCGAGATGCATAAATGATTTTTAATGTGAATGTTGATTTTGTTTTTTGTGTTTGTTATTGTGTTGTAATTGTTGTAATGTACTTTTCATTGTAATTTCAGTGAGTGGCGGAAAGGTCCATAGCTGTAATGCCACTCACTGTTTTGCTTTGTAAGAATAAAATAAATAAATAAATATTCTTATGGGTTTTTCTCCGGGAACCACCTATACCCGAGGGGTGGTGAATTCTGCCTCAATTATTTCTGATCTATCCTCGCTCCATCTCTCATTCGTTGCATCGAACCTAATTGGTGGTTTCTGACGATCGATTTGACCGACTTACGGCTGACTGCTTTGCTAAAATGATATTTTCATTTTATTCACTGCAATATTCATACTTCATTAGAATAGAGGTTCTTAGTGGAAGTTCACTTTTTTTAAAAAGGATCTGGGCTTGCATACACAAACCCAAATACTTTCCTGCACACCTTGCACTAGGCTGAAAGCCTGTATCGCAAAGTGTGGAATACATCGCCACCACTGGGGTTTGAACCTGGCACCTCCCGCTTGAGAGAGTGGCGCCTCAACCAACTGCACCAACCATGTACTATGTATAATAATCTTATTAAATCGGACATATTGAAATTTTCTGCACCTCTGACATGATGCACTGACTTTGAATAGTTTTTTTTTTTCATTTTGCATGTAGGTACTGACGAAATTTCGTACCTATAGGAATTTCGTTACAAAAAGGATATTTGTATGGGAATGAAATGGGACAGCCATTATTCTCCGAAATAAAAAGACAGCTTTTCAAAAATTATTTTAATTCTGTGATTTTTTAACGATAAATTATGAAATTGTACTTTTTTATGTGTTAGAAATAAAAAATACGAGTATTTCAAAAATGTGGGACTATTTCCTTGAAAAAATGTATATTTAGTCACAAACAAATAATTCAAAGTCAGTGCACACTGCACAGCCTTTATTGTCAGAGGTTCAGACACTTGCTTCTGTCACATACATAAAATTTTTCATACACACTCTACGATTCCTTTTACTCAAAGTACATCCATCCTTGATAATCTTGTCGACATGCTCAAGCCATGCAGTTCTTGGACGGCCGGGCTTCTCCACACCTCTTCTTTCTCCCATGAATATTTTCTTTATATAATTTCATCATTCATCCTCTCTACACGTCCCAATCATCTCAACTTGTTTAAAAAATACCAGTTTGAATATCTATAAAACTGAAAATTTTCGAGTAAAAGCTAAGGTAATAAATTTAAAATGCAATTTGCTAAGTTGATTGTATAGAAGCAGTAAAATAATTTTAGATATTATGATTTCTGAAATGTGTAAAATGGCATTCAACTAATTAAATACTACCGACCCTTTATTAATTACTTATTAATTATATTTGTTCAATACCTACATTTCTAGGAACTATTTCAGAAATTAAGAGCCTAATGTACAACAGAAATATTTTTGAATAATATTTTTTAATAGTCAGTCTCTTTCTCTCTCTCTTTTCTCGCCAGGTACTTAACATCATCTGTCTTTGTTGTTGTTGCCTTCGTCTGCATTTTTCTCTTCAATTATTTTTAATAACTCCTCCATATCCCAGCATCTTGAAATTTCGCAGACTTTGTTAAGGTTACAGTTTAAAATTGTGGTAAGCACTGTTTTATATTATTTCTATATATATACTTTAAGTAATCTAATATTTTTATATGCAAAAAATAATAACCAAATTTTAATGCAATTTCCAAACTAGCTTTAGCTCTGAAACTTTCACCAATTGTGTATAATAGATGACACTACGATTCAATACCAAATCAGATCAGCCTTCTTTAGGTATTTTTTTAAGTGTTTGACGAGATCCAAGGGTCGCGTGGGGCACACATGAGTGTGGTATCATAAGAAAGGGCGTTGGAAAATAAATTCAAATCGAAAGTCACATTTAATTCAAGTCAACGTTACAAACCCGAGTAACAATTTAGGTTCTTAGGACAGTTCTATAATTCAAGTAATATTCAATATTACAATCTTCGGCATTACAGAGTTCAGCCTTTGCGCCAAAGGGTGTACACAGAACAAGTTACAGTTAAAAAAAATAACAAAGAGTTAAATGTGAAAAATTACAAAAGTTTTTTTTAGATTTTTTTTTTAAATTTAAAAATGAATCTGTACACACAATCTTTGTACACTTCACAGAAAGCTTAAAAGCTTGTGTTGTGAAGTAAGTCGGGGATTGAACCCGCGCCCACTGGATCAACAGTCGAGCGCGTTACCAACCAGGCTACCGACCACCTCACATTTATTTGTTTGGAGTAGTTAAGACTCTTCATTCTTCAAGTCAACAAACTAATCTCAAGTATAACATAATAATTGTGTTAAAATCTAAACACACTGTTGTGCGACATTGTGTCGTGTGTGTATTAATAACAAACACATTGTGTTGTGTGTGTATTAATAACACACACACGACACAATTGTGATTGATTCCCTGTTTAACCCTTTTGTTAAGTAATTAACTAACTTTCTTACACAAACTTCACTTCACACTTCACTTCAACCCCCCACTAGTCTAGAGCTGGATGTGAGGGAAACTTTAGCTGAGTTTCATGATACCTATTAAGAGTAGGCATTTTGACATTTCAAAAATTTCTAAAAACGGGAGACCTTAGATCTCGACAACCGTTAATAAATATGCTATGGAAAAAAAACAATTTAGATGCATTGGACCGTAAACGATTTTTTATACCTTGCATAGATTTCTCTTTAGAGTCGCGGAGATTTTTTTTTTGTAAGTACTGATAATTTGCATTAAGAATGACGTCACAGTCATTTCCCACGGCAATAAGGTTCAAAATCGCGTGAACAATAAAATAATGAAAATAGCGTTTTTTTTCATTTTTTGGGGTTAATAACGCTTCAATCAAATTGAAATTTTTGCGTTAATTAAAAAAACTCCGCGACTTTCGGGAAACGAGTTTCTGTCTTTCGGAAAAAAGATCAGAGGTGTTTTTCTAAATTTTTTGAGCAACGGCATAAAAAAATATTTTACGGTTATTCCCGAGATAAATGTTCAATGCATCTACTCTATTTTTTCCAAAGCATATTTATTATTTAGTAACGGTGTCGAGATCTAAGGTCTCCCGTTTTTAGAAAATTTTGAAATGTCGGTATGCATTCTCTTAATATCACTAGTTAAATAACTAACTAGGTAAGTAGATATCCATAGTCAATACAAATACAAATAATAAAGTAGGTACTCGATCAATACTAGTACTTACTTACTTTTAATTATATTGGATATCCTTCAAACTAGTTACTGTGTTACTGAAGTTAAAACTACAGTAAGTAATCGTAAGAAAAGTTTTTAAGAAATACACTCATATCATTTCTCAATGTAAAAATTAAATAATTATATTTATCATAATCAAATTGTAACTAATCAAAAGTTTATAGACGCCATTTACCTAACTACATTATTGGTCTACTAATATACAACCTAACCACTGTTAAGTTTTAAAAGGAGATTGGGCATTTTGGCCCATGGGCGGCCATTGATGAGTGCTATGTCAAATGAAAGTATACCTCCTAAGGACTTACTTTTTCTATGGACGGTATAAAATGCTCTAAAATATAAATACGTTTTAATCACTTCCTATGTGAACCACGGCGATAAAACTTCTACACAGTAATTGTAGGTATAAAGCATACCAGTTAATATCAAAATTATCCCTGGCCGCGGATGGGCCAAGCTCCATACAAATTTGCCCATTCTCCTTTGTAAATGTAGACTCAAGGCAGGCTATTTTTTTATCACAATTTGTGTCGATTTTACAATACGAGTATTGTGGCACTTTATATCAGAAAGTATTGGTTTTAAATCATCCGTAGGCCTTATTTAAGGCACTTGGAATCGTCAGGTTTACATACATATTGAACAAAATTTATACATTGTAAACGTATGAACAGTTACAGCAAAAAAAAACAAAGGGAACAATAATTACATGGTGACAAAACAAAATTTAAAAAAGGTGTGGATTAGTTCGATGCAGGTCTGGGTGTAAATTGTCCAGAACCACATTACGTAAATGACAATAATATAATTTTATAAAGAAATCAGTATATACCTAGATAGGGATAATATTATTCAATGCAGATCTGGATGTAAATGTAATAGTACTCACTACTCAGACTCTAGGTATTTATGGATAAAGATGTTTCTAAGATTACTTCGAAACTATGAGAGATGGGTAGATCCCCATCTACCTTATAGTTTATGATTAAAATAATGATACATTATATTCAGCTTGACCCTTGGCGCTGATGACACTTAATCGAGTACACTACCGACCACACCACCAGGACCATCCATATTCTACCGATGGCGATCTCTCTTAGTAATAATTGAAAATGCCATCAATCTGTATCGTACGGTGGCCAGATATTGCAAACTTCTAAGATATCTTCTAAAACAACTCGCAAACTAATAAACTTACTTTAAGATACGGGTATGAGTGCTGGATATATCAGATAGTACCTATAAAGATATAGGTTGGAGAGAGATGAAAAAGTACCTTGTCGATAAATCTTACTATTCTGCTGAAGAGATTTTGTCTCAGAGACTCAGTGAACTCATCGTTATTGTATATTTAGTATTATTGATTGTTGACGAAATGCAGTTTTGGACCATTTTATGTATATCCAGACCTGCATTACCCGCAGATCTGTAATTTTGAACAAAAACCAAACTTCAATAAGGTGGTTATAGTAAAATTATTTCAAACTGTCGAAGGCAGTCATAAAATTTGACCGAGAAGGGACGAATACCTGCTTTATTCGCACCTTTAGCTACTCTGGCATAAAGCAGGTAGTCATCCTTTCTCTGTCGCACTTTTTTAACTGCGCTCGACAGTTTGAAATAATTTAACTATAGTAGCCTGTTTGGTAACGCGCTCGACTGTCAATCGGGAGAGCGTGGATTCGATGGCGACTTACTCCACTTAACTACACAAACTTTTCTAGCTTACTGTGAAGTGTACAAAGGTGTATTTGGGTTCATTTCCACAATCATTAAAAAAACACCAATTTAATTGTCATCGCTGTACCAAAACCACTTAACAGTCAAATAACCGTCGCAGAAAAAAATTGTAAGGTTGGGAAATGAGAGTCTATTCTGTAAACGATACTAAATTCTGTTAGGTATTCCGTATTCTCCCGAGGCTCAGAAGGTCACTCTGGTGAGCTTATAATCTCTT
Organism: Ceraclea dissimilis; assembly: GCA_963576895.1. Taxonomy (NCBI): domain Eukaryota; kingdom Metazoa; phylum Arthropoda; class Insecta; order Trichoptera; family Leptoceridae; genus Ceraclea; species Ceraclea dissimilis. Next base: position 2,011,582 of record OY756365.1, read on the forward strand.
CATTATTATTGCCTATCTTATATCTAATACTAGGAGCCCTAAGTGTGATTCGTAAAAACTTGTTATATTTGGATATAGAAACAAAATGGAGAAAAACAGGAAGTATTTATCCATATAAAATTATTGTTAGATAGAGGGATGAGTGACTGTAAGACGGTTGAAGGTGAGCAAACTCGTATAGTTTCGGCATTTTGAGAGAAGAATGATGACAAAATGATTGAATAAACAGGGTGCGTGAAGGAAGAGGTGCGAAATTTGCGGCCGTCCAAAATTGACTTGGATCTTTCATCTTCAAGGAAACGTTTTAAATAAAAGAAATCTTTTTTTTTAAATATATAAATGAATCTGTGTTTATCAAAATAAACCCAAATACACCTTTGTACAATTTACAGTAAGCTTGAAAAGTTTGTGTCGTGAAGTGGAGTAGTGCATGTCGATAAATTTTATTGTAATTGTAATCTGGCACTCAGTCCTCTCTGCCTACTTTAGAAGTGACCTATATCGAGACCTATGCGAAAATCTAGTGGTGTGACATTGAATGATATAGGTGATTGCATTGGCGTTTATATTGACTTGGGTTGTGGCAGAGACAGCGATTTTATTCAACCGAGAGGGCTTGTCTATTATATGCGACGATTATAATTATTATACTATAACTGGACAATAATAATATTAATATAACAACAGAGATTGAATCCTAATAATTTCATGTAGAAAATCTGGTAAAGCTAAGCAATTACAATTATAATTTTGTGGTCAAATTACCTACTAATTTTACTGTAACCTAATTAATATTAGGTACCTAAGTATTTTAATCCATGGAGTATTGTATAGGGTTTTGTTAAATATATTTTATTAGCATATTGTGCTCGGCGAAGCCCTGATAAAAATACAGACTAACAAACTGATTTTTATTACCTATTCCTAACTAAATATTATTACTATCAGGTACATTGTACAATATCGGTATATTTCAATAATGGGGTAACCAGTAAATATGTAACCAAAAAAAATAGCTCTATTTACGCGTTTTTATGCTTAGTTGGTATATAAATGTTTCAAAATGTCGTTGCCCCCCCCCCCTTCCCTAGATCCTAGGCTAGCGACGCCCATGATAAACTAAATATACTATGTGCCAAACCCTCAAGGTATTGTGATGCCTCATCCATACGCTCGTCGAGCGTCGACAAGTTTTGTGTTTATTACCTAGTAAAAAGGCGTTTAAGGTTGGTTACCTACTCGAGCCAAGACAAACACCCCATCCACACGCCTTTTTACTCATGAACACAAAACTTGTCGACGCTCGGCAAGAGTGTGGCGCCGGCATGACATTGGGACGTTATTAAAATTTGAAAAGGAAATGTAGTCAAAAAACTGTAATAACTACGACAGACGAATTTAAATAAAAGTGTGTATAAAAGCGGTTTTGGTTTGATTAAGTAGTTATTTTCTACAAACTTTTTAATAAATTAGTCCTGAAATTCTTATGTATTTAGTACGTAAAAATATTTGGAGCAGAAACATCTAAGCCTCAGCTAGTTATTTAATATAAAGTCTTATTATTTGTAAGACCTACTACTTAAAAGTATGCATACCGACATTTCAAAAATTTCAAAAAACGGGAGACCTTCTATCTCGACAACCGTTACTAAATATGATCTGGAACAAAATAGGGTAGATGCATTGAACCTTTATCTAGGGAATAACCGTAAAAGATTTTCTATATCTTGTATAAATTTCTCAAATAAAATATTTAAAAACACCTCTGATCTTTTTTCCGAAAGACGGAAACTCGTTTCCCGAAAGTCGCGGAGTAAAATTTTATTTTTGTACCGATAATATGCATTAAAATCTAGGGAACAACCGTAAAAGTTTTTTGATAGACGCAAAATTAACTCCAAAAAATGGAAAAAACGCTATTTTTACCATTTTATCATGCTATTGTCACGCAATTTTGAACCTTAATGCCGTTGGAAAAGACTGTGACGTCATTCCTGGTGCCATGCCCTTAAAAGTACGTTTCTCATTTCGTGAAAACGATCACCGCAATTCGCAAAAACTTTTCTTTATCTAAGTTAAACTTTCTCCAGTGTTGTAAGTAGTTAAGTAATTTCTCAATACACCTTCAATAAGAATTAAGTAAGTAAGTATATTGGTACGTACAAACATGTTTGTACCGATTCGTAGTTTAATACAAGTTTGCGGTTTTTTTTCGAAGGAATAGGTAGTTTGGGAAGATAAGCAAGCGTTTATCTCAACAGATATACAGCAAAGGATGGACTTTCTATAAGGATGATGACTGATCATCGACTGGTTTAACGTGATCACTTTACGAAGGAAAAGGTAGTTTGGGAAGATAAGGCAAATGGTTCAACAGATATACAGCAAAGGATGGACTTTCTATAAGGTTTATAACTGATCGTCGGCTGGTTTGATGTGATCACTTTACACTTGAATAACATTCACAAATTCCAGTCCATTCAACTACCGCGGCCGGGAATCGAAGCCAGACCTCCAGCATAACACACTGGGATTCTATCAACATGGGACAATATTTTGTCTACATATACAAATCTATATCAAATCTTATCTTATCTTAATAGAACGCCGATCTCACACACATAGTCCAATCTTTCGTCACATTCATGGAATTTGTCATTTGCACGCTCTCCGATTCCTTTTACTCCCTGTGTAGGGATAGGGAAGTCTTGCAATCTGTTCTCTCTACCTACCTCGCAAAGGACGTGGAATTAGAGGATAGAAAAGTTAGAATAAAATGGTCTAGGCATTGTATGTTATTTTTTAAATTTATATTTCACTTATAAGGTCAAAGTTGGGTTGATTGGCAGAAATCGCCAACAGGCGATAGATCCGCCCTTTGCATGTAAAATATGTAATAAACTTTTTAGTTATTTATAGGCACTTTTCTAATCCTATGTACGAGATGTCTCGTGAAATGTATGAGAATAGGCTGTGAATAGTTAAAAACATATTTTTTAATATGTACTACTACTATACCCTCACGCCACGTCCCTTGCGGGGTAGGCAGAGAGGACAGAGCGCCAGACATCCCTATCCTTACACACACTCTTAGCTTCCGTCACACTCATACAGTTTGTCATACACGCTCTCCGATTCCTTTTACTCAAAACGCGCCCATCCTTGAGGATCTGGTCGACATGATCGGTCCAGTCCAGTCTCGGGCGGCCGCGCTTCCTCACACCTCTTCGTTCACTCAGATATATCTTTTTTGTCATCCTTCATTCTCTCAACAATATGTATCTCGAATAAATGTTAATTTGAAGCTATTATTTCATCAACTCCCGATACTTTGCGAGAGATTTGCCTTTTGCGACGTCACGAGATGGATAGATTACGGATTGAATGAAAATAAGTACCAAGTTTAATATTAGTAATCTCTCTTGTTAATCACAAAATCTTTAGATTTAATAATTAATTAAAGTAATAATACTATACAATACTAAAAAGTTGATAATACTCGCAGCAGTGGCGTATATAGGTTTTTATTTCGGGGGGGGGGGGGGGGGATATATTATTTGACTTTGGGGAGGGAGAAAACTAAACCTGGTTATTAAATCTGAATAATAGCGCCGCAGGGTAAATTTTTCGTAAAGGTGAGGCTGGCAGAAATTGCCATTTGGCAATAAGTCCGCCCATTGTATGATTATTTTCAGTACAATAAATAATTTTATTTTATTTTAAAAAGGTCGTATTTTGGTGTTAAAATTGTGAAGTAAGGGTAAATATTGTAGTTGTGGTATGCAAAAACTACAAAAAATAAATAATGGCGCCGCAGGCTATTTTATTCTTTAAATGAGCGAAGTGAAAACTTGGGCGTCTTTCTGAATGTTTTAAAATAACGTTTTTTTGTATAATTGTCTTACTGTCTTAATCTGTAAATAATTGTAAATATGTTTCCATCCTTGGACAATGACACTGAATGAATGTAAGTTAGGGTGGGGTTTGTCGGGGGGCTCCCTTCTGGCTAACCCTGAGCCCACCTCTTAAAAATATTTTGCCAAGAAGTGCGGGTAAAGAGGACGCTTCATAAGCCTGTGCTACCCGGGGATGCCGAGGGCATTAAGCCCGTGGGAGTCCTTCAATATATATGATTGTCTTACATTTCAGGGGGGGGGGGGGGGGGCGAGGGGGCCCGCCAATATATATGCCATTGACTCACAGTATTTAATATAACCAAATGATTAATTTATGATAAAACGAAAGGTCGACCTTTTATTTTATCTCCGACACTCGATCAACGAAATGCAATTATTAATTCTCGAGGAAAATCAATCTACTATAAAGGGTCGGTCGTCTCCGAAGGAAAAGTTTGTCAAGAGAGCTTTTCTACCATCGGCGATAAGATCTTTTTCATTAAAGTCCAGAATACACTTAATCTCTGTACTTAAAATGAAAAATCTTTCTATACTAAATGGGAAGCATCAAAACAGATAAGTGATTACAATGCAGTGAGTCTTCATTGCCTTCCATTAATTTCTCAAAGACTTTTCACTCTTTCTCTCTTGTCGTTTTTATTCCTTTTTCGTTTCCACACTTTCAGTTTGTTACGACGATTTCTTCAAGTTGATAGATACCTATATATTTCCTATGTATTTTATTTCTGTTACGAGTAGTTACGTTACGAAATTCGTAAGTCCACTTACACTACGTCGAATCTTGTAACTAATTAAGTGTGTACTAAGTCCTTAATTAAGACATTTATTAAAAATCATTTCATAGTCAAAATCAGTACGTAAAGTAAAAAAGTAAAGTTAATGACGAATTGCATGAATGTGAAGTGTGTGTAAGGATAGGAAAGCCTGGAGATCTGTTCTCTCTGCCTACCTCGCAAGGGGTGCGGCTGAGGGAGTAGAATAGATAAGAACAAATGCCTAGATCGTTGTACAAAATTATTGCTAAGTTTATGCAATAAAAAATTCAGACTGCTGGAGTGGAGACCGAATGGCGTTAAAAAACCACAAGGGCGACCACCTACCAGATCGATGGACGACATTAAGAGGTTTGCCGGACCCCAGTGGATGGGAATCGCACAGGAGCAGGAGGACCCTTGGTCTGTGAGTCGGACTGCGATTAAGACCAAGCGATCCGCGGACCATTATCTTACTAGCATTGTTGCTGGGGGTAACGAAACACTAAGTATTGATGACACTTTGAAGGCCATACTGAATGGTTTGGTCCCCCTGGACACGTTGTCCAGGGACACACCTCACCATAGTCAGTTGCGTATCCTATCTCGACACCCTCCGTTCGGTGACATGGGTGAATTTTCACCCGTCACCGAAACTGAACTGGGGAAAATCATCAAAGGTTTAGGGCCTAGAAAGGCCCCTGGCATTGATAGGATTAATGGGATGATTGTAAAATTGGTATGGAAGTCATGTCCAGCGGAACTTTTAAGATTGTTGAATGGATGTTTGAGGGAGGGGGTTTTCCCCAAAGTATGGAAAAGGGGTCTGCTCAGGGTAATACCTAAGGGCAATGATAAGCCGCTGTCGGATCTTAGGGCGTATAGGCCTATCACGCTTTTGCCTTCGTTTGGCAAGATCCTAGAGATCTTGGTACGGAACCTTCTTTGTGGGGCTCTGACGCCTGGGGATCCGAAACAGTATGGCTTTAGCAGAGGGTTATCCACGGGGCATGCCATTTCTGAATGCGTCCGCTGGAAGAATGAATGCAAGGATAAGTATGCTATTGGGGTCTTTCTAGACATAGCTGGGGCTTTTGACAATGCGTGGTGGCCGCTGATCCTGGCAAAGCTAAAAGTCCGGGGCTGTCCCCGCTGGCTGTTTGCCGTTGCGTGCAGCTACTTCAGTGGCCGGACGGTGGTCATTTCACATGCGGGGCACATGATTGAGAGGAAGGTAGACATGGGCTGCCCTCAGGGATCAGTCCTTGGACCCTTCTTCTGGAACGTTCTTTTCGATGATCTGTTGCGACTGATACTTCCTCCGACGACTTCGATTATTGCGTACGCGGATGATGCCCTGTTGCGTATCTCGGGCAACTCTAGAGCCGAAATAGAGAATAAATTCCGTGTTTCGATTGCCGCGATTTTGGAATGGGGTAAGACGAATCGTCTGACTTTCTCGCCGAGTAAAACTATGGCTATGTGGATGAAGGGGTCGCTGAGTCGGAGCAGGAACCCAGTGATGCGGATGGACGGGCAATCCGTAAGGGTTGTCGACGAAGTCCGTTATCTGGGAGTCCTCCTTGATAGAGGTTTCACCTTCTTGCCGCACGTCAAGTCCTCGGCTGAAAGAGCAGCAGCGCTCTTTATGGCGCTGCGAAGGATTAGCAAGAGTACATGGGGTCTGCGATCTGGTACTGTGAGGGCCATTTACAGGGCTACATACGTGGCTCAGGTCACTTATGCGGCGGAGGTTTGGTCACATAGGCTAGCCGTGGGATCTGTGGCTCTTGCGGTTCTGAGGGGCCAGAGGCTTCCCTTACTCGAGGTTACGGGCGCGTATCGGACGGCGGCCAGTGATGGCCTCCCGGTCATTGCTGGCGTTTTGCCTGCTGATCTCGAAATTTTGGATTTCGTCGCGCGGAGGAGTGTCAAGACAACCGGATCTGCTGTTCACCTCGGTGTTCCCGTTGAAGCGGGTATCGGGGTGGGGGAAATTAATAGGGCCATTGGCACCATCAGAGAGATTACGATGAAAGAATGGCAGAAAAGATGGGACCAGGGAAGAACAGCTAGACTTGTCTACAGATTCTTCCCTAATGTGAGCGAGAGAATGAAGAGAAGATCCCTGTCACTGAGCCACCATGCGGTGCAACTCGTGACGGGACACGGTAAGCTCAAAGGCAAGCTCTTTGAGCTAGGCCTGGCGGCAGAGCCGTGGTGTGTATGTGGTATGTTTGAGCAGAGTGCGGAGCATATCCTTTGGGAATGTCCCGTCCCGCAGGATGCTAGGGATGAGATGATGACGAGCATGAGTGTAGGCACTCCGCGACCCATCTGGTACGCGGAGCTGCTGCGGAATGACTTGAATGTGGCCTGTTTCGAGAGATTCGTTGGCGAGTGGGTTTCGCGTTGGGAGCTGCTCCAAGGGGTGGGCTCGCCCCCACTCTGAGGACGGCTACGCGTGGGACCCAATCTGGCTTGCGTGTGACTGTCGCTGTGCTGGACCGGAGAACTCGTCTATGTTCTTGTCGTCTTTCTCCCTTGGAGGAGGAATGGTAAGTTTTTGATGTCCATGTCTGGGAGGAAACTTCCCCGCGTGCCTGTGGTTGCGGCGCCTGGCCCGCCGCCCTGTGTACATCCTGTTTCCTGGACCCTGAGCTTAGCTTTCTGGACCAATATCTATGTAAACTGTATATATGCTTTATTTCTACTGTTTTCTTTTCTTTTTTGTACTCATGTATGTATCTGTAAATGATTGTAAATATGTTTCCATCCTTGGACAAGGACACTGAAGGAATGTAAGTTAGGGGTGGGGTTTGTCGGGGGGCTCCCTTCTGGCTAACCCTGAGCCCACCTCTTAAAAAGATTTTGCCTAGAAGTGCGGGTAAAGAGGACGCTATATGCGCCTGTGCTACCCGGGGATGCGGAGGGCCTTAAGCCCGTGGGAGTCCTTCAATGTAGGAGCAGGAGGAGTGGAGGAGGAGAGGGAAAGTCTATGTCCTGAAGTGGGAAAACGCAGGCTGATGATGATGGTTTTGATAAAATGCCAGCAGAGATGATAACCTTGATGAATCTAAGTGCCATCACTATGGTCTAAGAACGATTTATAGCGATAAACTAAAAAATATATAAATCTAAGATCTTACGGCCAAGGGAGAGAGATATGTGAGTACATATTTGGATACTTACGTTACTTTAGGAAGAATATTAGACGAAAGTGTTTGGTAAAGTATTGAGCAAATAAAAGGTTGAAGTAAAATAATCAATTACAACCAAATGATCCCAATTTATGATAAAAGATGAAGCGTTTCCTCCGAGACGGGCGGGCGATGGGGCAATTTCCTACATCATCAGTTTTACTCATTAGAAGCGACTCACAGTACCCCTACCTACTAAACTGTACGGGGATCAATGTCAGAGGGGATGAAACTTTATTCAAATTTCATTTTATTATTTTTTTATTTATTTATTAAAGCTTACACGGTTTACACTTTTACAATATAAAAGAAAGAAACAGGCAATCACTATAAAATCACAACAATAAACCAATGATGACAAAAATTCAAGGATAAAATAAAACGTAATTGTGAGTAAATAACAAAAAGTAAAACAATTAAAATAGTGAGCAAACAAAATCTCAACAAAAATTTATAAAATAGAAACAATGATAAAATAAATTTCCAATAAAAATAAAAATAAAAGCATTTAACAAATAACAATATAGGCAAAAAAAAAGTACTACGTGTCCCCATTGCCCCACTACGCGATAGCCTGTTCTGAGGAAATACTTAACCACATTATACCAAATGTTAAAACTTGGACTCTCAAGGGGCTTTTACATGAGTAATTTTCAGCAACTCTTATCACCCCAACTGGAGAAATTAATTGCGCAATTATTTTGGCAATTTTTTCTCTTGTAAGCGAACCTCAACTCCCCAGCAATTACACTAGGCTCAATAGGTTCATCAGCACAATGGAAGACATTCACAACTTGTTTCCTGACGCACTTCAATGCCTGAATTCTCACGATCTAAATCTGTGACTCTGGTCTCTCAAATGCCATACGATATACATAACTCCCTAACACCAACGACCTTCTAGTATGTCCGCAAATCGGGGAGACATGCGCGCGAGAAGATCTCATAAACGCAAGTGACAGGGCCGTACATGTGGCCAACTATTGGAGGTTCCTAATTTGAGCCATCCGGACACGGAAAGTAAGTAAGTACTCCCTAGCGTTTGGGTTTCTCAAAAAAAGGTTGACTAACCCTGTCACAGGGGTACAGAGAAAATCAAACGGAGGAATCGATATAACTGAAACTCCTACTAAAGGCTCATGAAATATGTTAAGATTATCTAATTCCAGAAGTGGATAATACCTACCAAAGTGGGCTTTAGTAACGTTTTCAAATTAAATGCTATATCTTCACTTAGCAGAGACCCTCGCTCTATATTGTAAGGGTGATCTCCTTGAATCTTTAGGGTTCAAAATCGCATGCACAACCGTACGATAAAATTTCAGAAACGTTTTTTTAATGATTTTTCAGGACATTCTTTCTTTACTAGTTGGTCGTGAGACGCCTAAGGCGCCCGTTGATGTATATACGAAACACATTAATTTAATTTCCCTGTGGAAGTATGGTTGGTTGGTAGACGTTGTAGACGGCAAATAATCCGCCACTTAACTCAATAAATATTTGATTTAGAATTTACTTCGTTTACACTATTTACAGTCTCCAAAAAATATTATTTTTTCGTATCTCATACCAAAGGTCTTTTTTTCTTTATTCGATAAATAGGTATTTACAGTATTTCATTTTGACTTAATCTGACATAATCAAAAATATTTTTACTTATATTTTTAGTAAGCTTGAAAAGCTTGCGTCGTGAAGTGGAGTAAGTCGGCAGCAGGGATTGAATCCGCGTCCACAGAACAGTCGAGCGCTATCAGTGGCGAAGGGTGGATTTCTGCAGAAGGGAAGCCGGGGATAAAATTTCTTATTGGATTACGTCAGATTAGACACTATTATATCTATCATTTTATCCAAAAAGTAACTCGATGGGAATCGTGTTCTTAGGTAGCTTCGCGCCTGAGCGCTATACCAACCAAGCTACGACCACCTCATTCGCTAGATTTTTATACATATTGAATAGAAACACCACCAAATTATTGATTTTTAAAATCGTCAATTTGGAAAAAGAACGAAAATAACAAAACGCCGTAATAGTTCGAAAATACCTTCTAAATCAAGTATTATAAATTGCTTATGTGAAAAAATGGATAGATTCTAACGCCTTCTAAAAAAAAAGTAGAAATACACACAGAAAGGAAAAACAAATAGTCATTAACGCGAATTCCTACTTTTTATATTTTCTATGTAGGCGTCTACTATATATTTAGTAGTCTAGAAACATTACAGAAGCTTCTGAATATTGAAAATGGTTAGAAAGTTGTTCACTGTGTCAGACAGAGTCGTGATAAGATTAAGTTGTTTGAAGCACTGGCTTAGGACGTATCATTTTTGGAGCGTCAAATAAATAATTCACACATATAGATTTTGTAAAGGTATTATGAATGTCATCAAAAACATTTCTTCAAAAAAGTAAGTTAGCTTAAAGTTTAAGATGGGTTAGTCGGTTGGATACCGCGAAAAATAAGTATTGGATGTTCTAAAACATAGATATGTTTCAGGAGAGTGAAATGATTGCTAAGTGCAAACTTACTTTGCACTTTTGCAGTGTGTTGGCTCCTGGAGTTTTTAATGTACTATTATGTTGTTCTGTTTTGTATCTGTACTGTTATTCGATTTTTATTTGCTGTTTTTCGTCCATATTGTATGTTTACACACTGTTTTAATTGTAATTCTTTTGTTTTGTTGCTGTGTATTGTTTGGGTGTGTACCATTATTGTATTGATATTTTTAACTTTATGTACTGTAAACTTTTCAAAGTTTAAACTTAAAACAATTAAAATTTATTTCATACACAAAATCATACGAATTTGAATTCTATATAGGTACTTTTTTGATAATTACAATACTAATAAAAGTTCTTATCCAGTATGTATGGAGAGAGACATAGGTTACTGAAATTTATGTTTTATTTATTTATTTATTTATTTATTTATTTATCTATGGTACAAATACAGTCACAACAGTACAATTAAACAGGAATATGTATTGACAAACCTGACCAATTACATTTGTACACAAATAGCAACACACAAACACAGTAACACAAACTTAGACCTATACATACATAGCAAAAACAACTTAACTAATAGATATTCTGATTATACAATATATGAATATATGAAAGGATAGGATGGGAATGGAATGGAATGAGGAGGAGGAGAGGGATTGGATTGGGGAGGAAATATCCCGTGAGGTACAATTCCACTCAAGTTTATATTAGATCAAATTATTATCGTTATGAAATGGAATACAATGCAAAAATATATTTATATACACATATTATATAAATACGCACACATACATACACACTAGGTGCAATATCTTCTCAATGAACTCTTGTATGTTGAAGGAGACGCATTAAATAAATCTGCGTGATTAATATTTCCCGAGAGTTTACGATTGTAATATGTACAAGACCTGTTAACAAATTCATTTTGATTGGAGTTGGTGTTAGAATCATGGACATAGAACAGGGTGTAGTGTCTGCCAATTCTACTGGGAACATGGAAATTTAATTGACGTAGTAAGTAGGATGAGTCGACTAAGGAATTTACAATTCTATACAGGAACATCTGATCAGCAATTAATCTACGATTCATAAGCTTTGGCAGGTGAAAATGTCGTTCGATCTCATCGTAAGATTTGAATGTATAGTGGCGCCAATACACCTTGGCATGTCCCTTTGTTACCGAATTCCAAGTTCATTGTGTTAGCAACACCGGTCACGTAGTGAAATCTTATACAAAGTCAATATATGAAAAAATATGATACCCACTCCACTAACACCTCAATAATAATAATGGCTTCATATTATATTCTTTGCGGACTGTCTATTCATAATACCTACTTGATATATTGTGGTCCTCATTCTATTAAATATACATACATACATTTCTTTTGAAAAAAAAAGCTATGGAGTAAAAATATACTAAGGCCAAGTTTTCGCCTGCAAGAAAACTTCTGCAAGAAGCGTCCGACAGTCTGTTAGACCGCTGTCAGACAGTATCTTGCAGGTGTAAACTACGGAGTTTGACAGACTGTCGGACGCTTCTTGCAGAAGTTTTCTTGCATGTGGAAACCCGACCTAAAGACAAAAAATGACTTGGGGTGCCTATCAGTGACGTAGGGTATCTACTAGGCGCGGAGCTATCTAGGAACACGATTCCCATCGAGTTACCTTTTGGAAAAAAGTGATAGGTATAATAGTGTCTAATCTGACGTAATCCCATAAGAAATGTTAGCCCCGGCTTCCCTTCTGCATAAGTATACCCTTCGCCACTGGTATTTATTATTCAGAATACGATTTCCATCTAGTTACCGATTTCACAGTTATTTTTTTTTCTCGTTTTTTTATAGAAAACATTTTTCAAACATATGATTTTTTATTTCAATAAAATAAACTAAACTCCATCACGACCTTCTCTACTCCGCCCCACAACACAAATTTAGCCTGCGGCGCTATTTACGCATTTCCATGCTGCTTTTTATTCAATTTTTGATGCCCCCTCCTAGCTCCGAAGCTACACCCATAGATAAATCTTTATTGGATACATACCTACTTCCAAATGGCGGGTTTATTAACATAGGAAAGGTCTGAAAACCAACCAAATGACACTCAGTTACCTACATACATTCTTACAAAGACATATGTGTCAAATTTCGATCTTCGACGAGTACGATCGCCGTTGGTACCTACTACCGTTTACTTTATAATGGCGTTCGATGCGGTTGTTCCTAATGGTTTTTGTTTCAGTTTCGATAACTTGTTTCTTTTTGTTTTCTTCATGTGGTGATATTGTTCATGTATTGTTATAATGTTATATTGTGATACCTACCAGGGTAAATTGCCTTCTTTTACTAGTATGTTGTGTTGTTTTTTTTCGTGTTTATTATTGTTTTGTTCGAAACTTGTTCTGTGTGCACTCTTCGGCGCAAAGGCTGAGCGCTGTAATGCCGAAGAGTGTAATATTTTTACTTAAATAAAATAAATAATAAATAAATAAATATTGCTCCCTAAATATGCAATATAGGTACATTTTAATAAAGGCTAACTGAAATTCACGGGGTCACTGCTGACGCTGCCAATTGGCTTAGAGATTTACCTCTTAATTTGTAGTTGCCAGGTCTTTTGCCAAATGCATTAAAAAAAAGTGTCATTTTTGTGACGTGGACCAAAACGGGTGAAACAGCTAGTATTGAAATAATGTGTTTCAATCACAATCACAAAGATATACTATTATCTTCAGAGTGTGTGTTTGTATATTGTGTGTATGTGTATGTGTGTGTTGGGTTTGAGGGATGGGGCATCGAAATAAAATTAAATTGCCTACATAAATCTTACTGAGAGATCGACTTTAATTTGGAATGTGTAATAATGAACGGAGACTTCACACCAAAAAAACATGTTTTTCTCTCTCGTAGAGCTAATAGGCATTCTACATATCACGACCCCATCCCTAGCACTGTTTTATAGGTATCTACCTATTAGTACCTACTATAGAAGATTTCTGCTGTAGGTACTTATTGTATTCTGTAGCTATTTTGTTGACAGTTTAGAATAAAATAAGAAATCGCAAAAACGTTTTTTAAACTACGTTTTTAAGAGGTTCTGGGATATTTGTCAGTAGTACTAAAATAATTTGATTAGGTTCTTCAATAATCAAAGGGGATATTAGAAAAGTTATTAAAAATTTAAAAGAAAAATGTGTTCGCAGATATAGAGGTGAGAAAACGCGGACGTTCCAAGCCTGACTTGGTCCGATCGTGACGACCAGATACTCAAGGATGGACGCGTTTTAAGTAAAAGGAATTGGAGAGCGTGTATGACAAATAACATGAACGTGACGTAGGCTAGGAAAGTGTTTAAGAATATAGGCAATCTGGCGCTTTGTCCTCTGTGGCCACCCCGTAAGGGACGCGGCGTGAGAGTGTATAGAAGTTAATTTAAGAATATTAGCGTCGAAATATACCTACGTATGTACAAAATAGTTTACGTTTTTAGCATTTTCTTTTTTACTACCTAATTCGTACTGGTAGAAATAGTACAACCCATTTCAGTGTAACAACTATTTTTGTTAGGTTAAAATATACATAGACGTCGGATGTTATTATACCTACCACTTTACGTTGCTACGTTGAACTGAAGATCACGTAAATTTATGAGTTTTTAACTTCTTAACGTAGTAGCTTTCTACGAAGATGATAAGTTGCCTCGGCGTAGCAGGCGCTACGGCGGCGTAGGAGCTCAGTCATCCGCAACACTCTAACAAGGTAAGTACCCATCAAGACGTGAAATCATTAAGTTTTCTTCGCATTCCTGAAATTCTTTAATATATTAGTATTCGTACACTCTCTTAAATTTTACGATCGAAGAGCTTATGAAAATAAAGTTGTATACTCATACATACCTTTATACCTACATAGACTGTTTACTTGCAAAAAAATATCTCAGAACCTTGAAATTTTGCTTTAGGTAAATTGTAAAATTGTAGTAGGTACTGCTTTATCATAAACATATTGTTTCAGTTGGCAAATTTTCTTTCAATTAATTATTTTCCAGATTTGTACATATAGTAAACTAAAGCAACTCCTGAATATAGATAATTTCCCGTGGCGTCAAAGTTTAAAATCGCACTAACAATCCCATGATGAAATGATAATAATTGCGTTTTTTTTAGGTTAATTTTGCTTCATTCAAAAAATCTTTTTCGGTCGTTCCCTAGATTTTAATGCACATGGATTGACTCCAAACTTCGGGAAACGAGTTGCTATCTTTCGGAAAAAAATATCAAATTTGTTTTTCACATTTTTTTTGAGATATCTATACAAGATATAAAAAAATCTTTTACGGTCATTCCTTAGATAAAGGTTCAATGTATCTACACAATTTTTTTCTAAAGCATATTTACTAATGTTGTCGAGATCTAAGGTCTCCCGTTTTTTTATTTTTTTTAATGTCAATATTGTTTTTGTGTCAATACAATTTATTCATTGAAACACTCACAGACGATTGACAGTTATACACAAATAAAATCATCAAACACAAATTTCAGGTCAACCCCCCAATTACGAGTGTCCACAGCATGCACATAGATATATTATGTTGCACGACAACAAATTAACTAAGCACCTATGTATATTAAAATTAATAAAACTGAGCAAATGTTAATATGCTTACTTTTAAAATCACTATATTAAAATAACGTTAAAGTTACACGTGAATCGATTTCTAACAACCAATACAAGTATACGTCTGACTCTGAAATAATATATTATATATCTTAAAACACACAGAAACTTATCTACAGAGTAAGACACTTAAACATTATGATGAATTCAAGTTGGAACTATTTCATACTCCAACTTTCCAGAATTTTCATGGGGATTTAAAGATCTGAACGATGGAGGCGTACGGGTAATGAAATATGCAGGAGGTAAGAAACAACTCCGGAAAAGAAAATGCCAGCTTATTTTTCAGTGGGTGGTACTAATGTTTCAGTATCACAACTATTTTGACACAATTTGTAAATAATTTATGTCAGTTCGTTCTGAAAATATTTATCTAATGTTGAAATTATTTAGAGACCTAGGAAAAAATGTTAATTCATTTTTGTAAAATAAACATTTGGTTAGGTATGTTTGCGAAAGTATTTTTTTGTCCGTGAGTTGTAAAGTTCTATACAGCTTATAAACCTGTATATCTGTTCAGTGGGCTGCCCCCCCCCCCACGAAATGACAAACAATGATGTGCCATCTGCTACAGAAAGATTCCAGGATTATCGTCCATTTTTCAAAAAAAATTCGCCTGCGGTGCTTCATTTTTGTTGCATTTTTAACACAAAACTTATAATGCCAACCTAAAACACAACCTTTCTCACTCACCTTCACGAAAAAATTACGCTCGCGGCGCTATTGCTGATTTTTTACTACGTCTATGTTAAAATTTTAATTGCCTTCCCCAGGACCTTTTTTAAATTTTACCTGGCACTCTTAATCCAATGTGCGCAGATTCGATCCAAGCTTTTCAAGCTTACTGTGAAGTGAACAAAGATGTTACTACTTGGGTTATTTCGATAAACTCAGATTCATTCACTGATTGTGAAATAAAAATATTTGGTAAAATTATTACCGGTACCGTTATCGGTTCTCGTTTTTTAAAAACACAGGCTCGTTATCTTCGTAATATCGTTGCAAAATTCTTAAAATATAAATCGCTATAAGAGTTCACGCCGGGGGCGCAATCTTTGCCGTAGAACTAGCTGTAAAATCGTAGATCTTCTACAAGTACCTACCCCTACCTGTTCTGCTGTCATGAAAGAGAACCATGGATAAGCTAACTTTAGAAATTTTGAGTTTTTTTTTTACCGAAATAGGTATTTCAACAAAAAAATAACAAATAGGATTTTTTTTAGATTCAAGACAAAATTAGAAATTTTTAGGTTTAATCAAAATGAGTAGATTCTAGCAAATTTTACGAATTAGAGTTTATTTTATAGAAATAGGTCTTTCAATCTTTGATCCATTTACAATTTTAATTATAAAACGTGTGACATTCCATATGCAACCCCTATTTTCTAACCCCCCTATTCTATGCATACAGGGTGTCCCGTTAATCAACGTCATCCCGCGGAGGGGTGATAGACCAGCTCATAACCTACCAGAAAATCGAAATATGACTTTAGTAAAAATCGCTCATTCTCGAGATATCGGCACTTTTTTGTTTTTCGTGAAATTCGACACCTTCGATCAGTTTTTCGATCGCCACGGTCACAAAATTCAATATTATGGGATTAAAATTTTTGATTCGTAATCCTGAATAATCCAGCTATTTGATTACAGTCCAAAATAAAACCTATTCATTCACAATTTTGAAAAAAAAGAACATCGTTTCCGCAACTCGAGTTTTTTGTTTTTTATTAGCAAATTTCGACTCCTTTACACTGTAAAAAATTAGTATGACATTAAGCTAGCAAATTATGTTAAAAACTTCCTCATTAAGTGTAGTTTTAAAAAGGTAAAAAACTGGATATAATTCCCTTTACAAAAAGAGATATTCCCGTTTTACTTCAAAAGGACCTCATTATAAAAAAAGTCAAATGCAGGGTTGTAGCTTCCTTACGTCCAATATTTAGACAAGTGATAGAGGATGAAAAAATATGAAAAAAAAAATAAATAAAGTATGTCGAAAAATCAACTGTTTTGGAGTTATAGTCTTTTGAAAATTGAGGAGTATGAAAATTTCTCATTTGGGTTTTTTGACTATAACTCATAAACCACCAACTCGATTTTGACAAAATAAATTAAAAATCATTGCAAATAATGTAGGCTTACGATAAACTTCATAATTTGCGGCCTTTTCTTCAAAATTTCGTAAAAATTCTGTTAGGAACATGTATTTTTGTAAAATAATGATATTATTTTACAGAATTTTCACGAAATTTTGAAGAAAAGGCCGCAAATTAGGAAGTTTATCATAAGTATAAATTATTTACAATGAATTTTAATTTATTTTGTCAAAATCGAGTTGGTGGTTTATGAGTTATAGTCAAAAAACCCAAATGTGAAATTTTCATACTCTTCAATTTTCAAAAGACCATAACTCCAAAACAATTGATTTTTCGACATACATTTCTTAAACTTTTTTTCATATTTTTTCATCCTCTATCACTTGTCCAAATATTGGATATAAGGAAGGTAAAACCCGGCATTCGATTTTTTTTATATTGAGGTCCTTTTGAAGTAAAACAGGAATATCTCTTTTTGTAAAGGGAACTATATCCAGTTTTGTACATTTTCAAAAACTACGCTAAATGAGGAAGTTTTCAACATAATTTTCTAGCTTAATGTCATACTAATTTTTTACAGTGTAAAGGAGTCGAAATTTGCTAATAAAAAACAAAAAACTCGAGAAGTGGAAACGATGTTCTTTTTTTCAAAATTGTGAATGAATAGGTTTTATTTTGGACTGTAATCAAATAGCTGGATTATTCAGGATTACGAATCAAAAATTTTAATCCCATTATATTGAATTTTGTGACCGTGGCGATCGAAAAACTGATCGAAGGTGTCGAATTTCACGAAAAACAAAAAAGTGCCGATATCTCGAGAATGAGCGATTTTTACTAAAGTCATATTTCAATTTTCTGGTAGGTTATGAGCTGGTCTATCACCCCTCCGCGGAATGACGTTGATTAACGGGACACCCTGTATGTACCCCCCTATACTATTCTATGCATATTAAAAATAAAAATAAAATAAAAAAATATGTATGGAATTATTTGTGCGATACTAGATATTTTTTGTTCCATTTTTTTACATATGCGTGGTTCTATCGTGAAACGGCTGTAAGTATTAAGAACCGGGTATAAGCCAAAAGGTTGTGAAAAACTTCTAGAATGCCCATATAATTTCGTGGAATAAGGGGGTTGTGAAATAGGTTGTAAGTTACGTGTGAAAATTTGGACTTTAATGATTAAAATAGATGTAGGTATCAATTTTTTTTTTCTTGTTGAATTACATAGTGTATATATAATAGAAAATAAATGGACTATAATATTCTAACTAATTGTGTGCATCTTAAATAGGGCAGTAATACCTAATACTTTTTTTGTACCGCGTTTATTATCCTGTCTTTATGTGTTGCTATCTATATGTGTACAATGTCCCAATAAATAAATAAATAAATAAGACTGATAAAAAAAACAACTCAAAATACCTAAACTTGCCTTATACGCAGTTCTTACTTATGACGACAGTATTAGTTGTTATACGGTCTATCGTACCTCTACTTACGTTATCCAGCTGATAAAATGAAATGTTTGTTGATGCTTCAAGGGTTAAGATGCAAGACCTCGGGGGTGAGATGCAATTTCTTTTATAAATTATTATATTGTCGGCCGACGAGGGTTGTAAATTTTACAATCACATGTCATATTTATGTGTGTGGAGCCTTTCCTTATAAGATCCTATTTTACTTGTGTGTTGTAGATTTTAGAATATTTCAGGACTTTTCAGAAGGGTCTCTCTCACGGACCGACGCAGATTTTTGCATGCCTACACTTTTTATAAAGAAATGCCACGTCCGTCTGCAACGTCACGGACCGTAGGAAGCCACCTATACGTACGTGAACTTTTTCTGTAAAAGTGAATTTATTTTGATTTTTTTTGTCTGCATTCCACCCATAAAGAACGAATTATTGATTTAATTACTGAAAACATTCTTTGATAATATGTGACTCAATTTTCAACATTGGTAACTGAGGTAAACCACACATTTTTATATATTTTTTTGGTTTCTACTCATCGGAACTGAGAGATACCTATCTACTTTCACACGATACACCATTATGTGAACTGGTTTCAGGAGAACTCAGGGTGGGCATTCTAACGCTTTCGAGTCGACATTGGCTGACTTAAGAGATCGCTATATTGTCCCGTAATAAAATAACAAATTAAAAGCTGTAGATAGAAATAGGTCTAAATATATGTATTTCAATAAGATGTTAAACGTCTGAAGCAAGTTTTGACTTACCTATGCAAGCACTGACTATTAAGGGCTTGGCACCAGGAATGAAGTCACAGTATTTTCCCACGGTATTAAGGTTCAAAACCGAGTGAGAATCGCATGATAAAATGGTAAAAATAGCGTTTTTTTCCATTTTTTGGGGTTAATTTTGCGTCTATCAAAAAACTTTTACGGTTATTCCCTAGATTTTAATGCATATTATCAGTACAAAAAAAAAATACCCCGCGACTTTCGGGAAACGAGTTTCGTCTTTCGGAAAAATGATCAGAGGTGTTTTTCAATTATTTTTTTTTGATAAATCTATACAAGATATAAAAAATCTTTTACGGTTATTCCCTAGATAAATGTTTAATGCATCTACTCTATTTTGTTCCAAAGCATATTTAGTAACGGTTGTCGAGATCTAAGGTATCCCGTTTTTAGAAATTTTTGAAATGTCGGTATGCATACTCTCAACGGGCACTCGAACAAATTAAAAAAAATATGGGGGGACATTCTATAATTCTAAATCCGTTAAAATTCGCATTAATTCTACTAATAAAATTTTTACCTGCTAAAATGTATAAAAAAATTTACATTCCACCTACAGTATGTTACGTTTTCTTACATTTTTGAGAGGATACTAACTTAAGACTAACAAAATTCGCTGTAAACATATTACTCGTAAATTTTCGCGAAGCAGACATTAGTTTTATACAAGGTGTATGTAAAATATACTAGATACGGCATTATCAGGCAGAAAATAGCGCTAACATATTTTCTATTGTAGAGAATACATTATTACGTAGGAATTCGCCGCCTTCACAGGTGAATAACAGTATATAAATTGCTGAAAATTTGTCTAGGTAACTTGTACGGTCCTAAGGGGTATAAAAAACACCCTATATCTTTTTCTTTTGATTTCGTAAGTATCTATACTCAATTACCATGCATGATTTTATTTAACTTCATCTGGTGTTGTCGTCTGCGTGCGTCTATATTTTTCAATGCAAAATTTAAACCAAAAGTTTTACATTTAAATATTATTCAGTCCTTGGTTCATACTTTTTAATATTTTCCCGCTCTCCAATCTTCTCCAATCTTTAGGTAACGTTATTTTTTTTTATAATTACCTTACAAGTATTTGTTGTCAATAATTTTTCAATTACCATTTTTTTAAATTGTAGATATACCTACAAAGATTTATACAAATAATTAAATCAATTTTATTTGAGTCTGACGATGTCCTTCAATACTAGTTGCGAGTAGGTACTAAAATTTTTCATGTGGATTGGGAACATTTTATTTTTTCTTTTAAAAAATGAATCTGGATTTATCGGAATAAACCTAAAAATATCTTTGAACACTTCACAGAAAGCTTAAAAGCTTGTGTTGTGAAGTGGAGTAGGTCGGGGATTGAACCCGGGCCCACTAGATAACAGTCGAGCGCGTTACCAAGCAGGCTACAGACCACCTTTAAAATAGTCTTTCTTTACTTGAATTATTGTAATGGGACGCAACTGATTAAATACAATCACATCATCACAGAGCGGTTTAATATTTTAAAGCAAAAAGAGTCAATTTCGTATGAATTCGTATGGGGTGTCACAACACCCCAGTTCGACCCGCACGACATTTTATGATATTCAGGCCCGAGAATGTTAAGGAAACGTGAATACTAACAGCGACAGCTAAAACTTTGGGGCCTTATAATATACCCACCTAAGCACCTACTGTATGTTTGTATAATATTAGAATTAGGTATACAAACAACACGAAAACTTGTTTGTCGCCGGAAAAGTTTTCAAAATACTTTTTCGACATATGAAACACTGTTCATTGCACAATAATAATAATTTGAGGTGCCATGGGCGTCGGCAGGGGGACCAATAACCCCCCCCCCCCTTTTAAAGGAATGAAGAAAGTATTTACGTTTTCCTAAAGAGAGAGGTAGTCAGAAGTCTGGTTGGTATCGCATTCGACTGTTAATCCAGTGGGCGCGGGTTCGATCACCGATGCCGACCTACTCCATTTCACGACACAAGCTTTTTGAGCTTACTGTGAAGTATACAAAGGTGTATTTGGGTTTATTTCGATAAACCCAGATTCATTATCTAAAAAAAAAGAGATGAGTGGATGAGTGGCTAGGATGAAAGTGAACAAACTGAGGTGGTTTGGGCATGTGGAGAGAATGTATCACAAAGATATCATTATTGCCACCTATTTTTTTCTTCATGCCCATCATGTTTTTTTTTTAATTATTGTAAAAATCCATTAAAACACGCATGTTTCATGAAAAAATTTCGCCGCTAATAAAAAAAATACTGTGTTTTTCCTTCATTATACGTAAGTAGGTATTTACTGTTTATTTCACGACCTAGATTTACATCATGACCATTTTTATACAGCTGCTTATCTCATATGGCAAAATTATCGCCTGCGGCGTTAGTCACACGTTGTTTACTTCGAAAAAATAACCAAATACGTTTCTATTGAAAGCCAACCATCGGGTTTATCTTTACTCATTTTTCGGAAAAAAAAACGCTTTTCACAAGTTTTTTGTACAACATAAACATCAATTTTTTATTTTGTTGCCCCCTTCCCTCTTGGCTACGCCCCTGTGAGGTACCTACCTATCTAAATGGAGGTGAAGATAAAAACAATAATTTAGAAAGTTTTTGATTGAAATCGCGGTTAGTATTAACATTATCTTGTAACAAATGTTTTACTTTAAAAAAATGGCATCATTATCTTCAAGGACGGGCGCGTGTTGAGTAAGAGAAACCCCAGACTACTTATATAGAGAAAAATCAGTTATCGACCAAAAAAACAGTTACAGTATGTCAAGAAAGAAATGCTCTCTGAATAATTTGGAATTCCTCATAGAGAACCATCACGTTCTTGATAGACTGTAAGGTTAAATTAATTAAATAGGCCGAATGAACAGCTGCTACGAATAGGTTCACACTTTTTCATATTTTTTTCGAGTGTCCTGTAATGTAAGAGTAGGGTATATATAAAACTTTTAAAATAGGCTCTTCATCTTTTTCAGCAATGAGGTTCGCCACCCATTCTGAATGTCTCTAAAATTAATTCTTGTGAAAACGGAATGCGAATTAATGAAAGGCGAATCGAGATGGAATTTAAATATCAGTCGTAAACTCGGCGAACTGTTCATTTTTGACTGTATATCTGTCGAGATAACAACCTAGGTATGTTTTCTACATATTATACTGGCACTTAAATTCATAGATCACTCGCTCATGAGTGGATTGCTAAAGTCGTATTATGCCTCATCCACATGCTGGCCGAGCTGTCACGTTTTTGGTGTGAAGGCGTTAACCGTCGGTTACGTATACAATCCAAGATAATCACCCTGTCCGCGCGTCTTTTTACTCATTCACACAAAAAACATGACAGCTCGGCCAGCATGTGGATGAGGCATTAGAATAGACACTAAAATTAAATATTTGCCACATTTAAAATACCCATATTTTCTGGCAGCAGAAAAAACATATTGTTATAAGAAGAAGGTGGTACCTACTAGGTATAACTTAAGTAAGTAGATACTACATAGATAGAGAAAGGTACCTCTACTACCACGCTACGGTCATGCTTCTTAAGGTCGACTTGGTACGGTATCGATTCTGATACGTGCCAGGAAATGTGATGAAGTTGTGACCGTAGGATGACTCAATTATAAAATAGAAGTGCTCTGGTTGGTGGTTCATATATACCTAATATAAATTAACAGAGAATATCGTTTGAAAAACGAACGAATCCTGATTGTATTTTCTTTTTGTTTACTGTGTTTTATAAATAATTGTTTAAAAATCGAACGAATGATGATTATTGTTTATTGTTTGTTTATTGTTCATTATCGTCCCTAGGCCCTAATTTCGGGCACTTGGACTCGTCAAATTTACATAGTTATAAGTAACAATAAAAAGAGTTTTGAACAATTAACAGTGGCAATGTGCCAGAAAAATTGTGTTTTGTTTTAATTTACTGTGTTTTATTAATTTATTTCTTTACGGTCTCGAGGCCTATGAATCATGTTTAAAAATCGAGCGAATGATGATTGTGTTTTGTTTTTGTTTACTGTGTTTTATAAATAATTGTTTGAAAATCGAACGAATGCGGATTGTGTTTTGTTTAAATTTTCTGTGTTTTATGAATCATTGATTAGAAGGAACTTGATTTTGTTTTGTTTTAATTTACTGCGTTTTATAAATCATTGTTTAAAAATCGAATGTATCCTGATTGTGTTTTGTTTAAATTTACTATGTTTCATGAATCATTGTTTAGAAGAAACTTGATTGTGTTTTGTTTTAATTTGGATTTTTTAAAAAACATTGTTTAAAAATCGAAAGTATCCTAATTTTGTTTTGTTTCAATGTGTGTTTCGATGTTTAAAAATCAAACAATAGTGATTGTGTTTTGTTTTTATTTGCTTACTGTGTTTTATGAATCATTGTTTAAAAATTGAACACCTTTAAAATTGTGTTTTGTTTTAGTTTACTGACGATTGTTTAAAAATCGAACGTAACCTGGTGGTTTAATTTACTGTATTTTATGAATATTCTAATAAAATCTTATAACAAAAATACTAGATCTAAAATACCCAATACTTCTGTGGACGTGAATAAAACTGCTATAAAAATGTAACACGTCAAATGTTTGAAGAGATTGAAAATTTAATATATTTTGTCGTATATTTGACGGCCAATCTATTACGAAATTTTCCGCAAAGGTAGACAAAAATTATTCGCTTTTTCCTTGATTTATTGACGATTCATACTGAGAGAACACTCGCCCATAAAATATTATTTGGATAGAATTGGGTCAAACAGCAAACTAGAGCTGAAGTAGGTAACATTTAGGTATGGAAGAATTTAGTTAATACCTAGATAACTACTTGCAGTGACGTGCCCAACACTTTATGAGTAGGTTCTCACACCATTCCTTATAAGAACTTAGGGAAGTCAATAATTTTCAGCATTCTGATTGACTTTTGAGTTGTGTAAAGTGTTTTTTTTACAACTCTTCTTCCGTAAATGCTCGCAACATTAGAGCATCTATGGATCCCGGGGCATAGATTTTTTATGTGTCTCCCTCTTTTTTGTCATCTTTTCAGATGACCTGTAAAAGCGAGGTGTAAAGTTTTTCAGCTTTGTTATAGATATGAAATTGTCTACCCATTCTGAATGTTATAAAATAATCGCGCATTGAGATAATTGTGTGTTTTTCTATAGGTGTTTTTGTATACACACCAGTAGCGAAGGGTGGATTTCTGCAGAAATGAAGCCGGGGCTATCATTTCTTATGGGATTACATCAGATTAGACACTGTTATACCTACCTATCATTTTTCCCAAAAGGTTACTCGATGGGAATCGTGTTCTTAGGTAGCTTCGCGTCTGATACACACGTACCAACAGAACATTCGCTGGTTACCATACAGTAATTAATATTACAAGTAAATACCTACATACTGCTAAATATTGCACTGATGCAGGGAACAAGTATACCTACTTCTATTTTTTTGGTAACCCTACTAAATCAATTTGAGCAATTTGAAATCTGCAGCCACTAGATATAGTTAGGGTTGGCACTCTTCTTTTCAATCTGCTGCAAAGTTCAATAGCTCATTTATGCATTCATTCAGAATAATAATTGATTTAATTCCAATGTATCTCTCTCACTTAGCTACGTGAATACCAAAGATTCTAAAACTTTTATTCTATTTTATAAGAAACACCTACAAACTAATAAAAAATATTAATGAATACCTACGTTTGATCCACCATAGTACGCGCTTTGCCTAGTTAGGTGGAAAACTGTGCACGAATAAAGTGTTATTATTATTACATTCAAATAAAACACATTAAGAATATGCATACCGACATTTCAAAAATTTCTAAAAACAGGAGACCTTATATCTCGACAACCGTTACTAAATATGCTTTGGAACAAAAAAGGATAGAGGCATTGAACCTTTATCTAGGGAAAAACCGTAAAACATTTTTTATATCTTGTATTGATTTCTATGCATTAAAATCTAGGGAATAACCGAAAAAACGCTATTTTTACCATTTTATCATGCGATTGTTCACGCGATTTTGAACCTTAATGCCGTGGGAAATGACTGTGACGTCATTCTTGGTGCCAAGCCCTCAATTTCTCTATCTATATTCTCACGCCGTGTCACTTGCGGTGTAGGCAGAGGGGACCAAACGTGTTATCCACACACACATCGTTTCTTCAGTCACATTAATTACACCCCTCCGATTTTTTTTACTTAAAACGCACCTGTCCTTGAAGATCTCGTCGACATCATCAGTCCAGAAGACATGTCAAATCGCCAACCATATTGTTCCCTACTCTTTTTCATATATTTATTTGAACGTCCTAAAAGCCTGTTTCTATAAATTTATGTAAGATGCTTTTCATATTTTTCAGAGATGAGTTTTGCCACTTTTGCGCAAAGAAAATATTCGGTATATGTATATCATGCACTAAAAATGTGTACACATTCTGAAAATGTGTACACATCTATAAAGTTTCTCGAATGAAAAAACTTGCATACTATGTAAATGTAAAGTTGTAGTTTTATTAAAGGAAAATGCTCAAAAAACCTCAGGCGCAAACTAAATGTAACTCAAATGATAGGCAAAAATGAGTTTTTAAATACTGCATAAGGGGCATCATCGAAATCAATGGCTTAATTAATGCGTGAAATATCTATATCTGTTCATAAGTTTACAGGGGTCACATGAATGTATTAGTAAAAGGAGCATTTCAAACAGTTTCAATTGCGGTTTAAAAGCGTATACTATGATGAGTATAAGGTAGCCCGTCTTCTTCTTCATCAGCCTCTGTCCCTTAATTAAGAAATAATAACTTTAAAAAGATCGTTGCAACATAAAAATTATTGAATTTGCACGACAGTCACACCGTTATAGAAGCCACACTCATCCACAACGTTTATGCAAAATTGTCTATACATAATATACCTACATATACTATCGTGGCAGCAGATATGTCCTCACCAATGGACAATTAATTATATTTTTATTTCACTACTTGTATTTAATTGAAATTATTCAGAGAATTGAAGTTCGTTACGCCAGCATTCCAACCATTATTATTTTACATTCAATTAGTGCCGCAGATTGCACGATATAAATTGTTGAGATTTTTGACCGCCGGTACATGGCGGAAGTCAATTTTTAAAGATATTATAAAAAAACGCTTATTGGTCCACTCAAGAAAATTATTAATCATTATTATCCATACTTTTGTTATTTTTTTGTACTTGCATGTAACTTTGAACTATTCTTTTGTGACTAGTATTGCCCCAGTACAGGCTATCGCCTAGTGGGGCAATAAAATCCAGTACTTACTTGTTTTTTCCTTATATTTTACTTTGTTAAATGCTTTTTTGGATAAATAAAATAAATGAAAAAAAAATGCACTTAAGGGCATGGCACCAGGAATGACGTCACAGTCTTTTCCCACGGCATTAAGGTTCAAAATCGCGTGACAATCGCACGATAAAATGGTAAAAATAGCGTTTTTTCCATTTTAAGTGGTTAATTTTGCGTCTATCAAACAACTTTTACGGTTATTGCCTAGATTTTAATGCATATTATCAGTACAAAAAAAAAAAAATTCTCCGCGACTTTCGGAAAAAAGATCAGAGGTGTTTATAATATATTTTTTTTAGAAATCTATATAAGATATAAAAAATCTTTTACGGTTATTCCCTAGATAAAGGTTCAATGCATCTACCCTATTTTGTTCCAAAGCAAATTTAGTAACGGTTGTCGAGATAGAAGGTCTCCCGTTTTTAGAAATTTTTGAAATGTCGGTATGCATACTCTTAAGTTAGACACTTAAATAACAAACTTGCAATAATAGGCGAACAAACCAGCTGGTTATAAACCAATCGGAGCGCGGGATTGGAGGTTATGTAGAGGTAACCTAAATTCAGGAGTGACTCTCGTTGATTATATAAATCCGAAACATAATTTAAACTAATTAATTAAAATTTACCAATTGTCATCATAATTTTTGAACACAGATAGACGCATGTGTATAAAATCGCCATATGGAACCTACCTAATAAATTTTAAGGGAAAGTTTAGACATAGACGACAATAATACCAACGACAGATGAAGTTAACTAATGCATAGTAAAAATATAACACTAATGCAGGATTTCACCAACTTTAATACGGTGCCTTTAGATTTCTCGATGGAAAGTTGTGGGGTAGTCTGTTTTTCTTTCATTCTATACGTATTTTGAGGTTCTGAATCTGAATCCGAGGTTTGCCAACAAAATTTCGTGACGGAACATGGCGAAAAATTGGTAAAATGGCGAAAATATTCCTTTTCTGGCGATTTCTTTATAAGAACTCGAAAACTGACAACTTTCGTAAGTTATTTTTCTACGCAAAATTAAAGTACTTACGTAAAATTTACTACAAAATTGCCATATAAAAATTTTCTCTAAAATAAATAGCAACGGAGCTGTCAAGGTCCAAAAAATGGCCAAATTTTCTTAGACTTTCATTAGACTTTTATTTAAAAAATACTATAGTTTGCTGGTCTAATTTAAGCGATATATTATATATTTTTACCTAAACGCAAAAAAAACGAACATAGAGTATCTGTAGGTGTACCAATTTACTATTTCTATTTAAAAAATTAAAATGATAAATCAAAGAGCGCTCTCTATTTAAACGAGTGTATATATGCGATATACAGGACTATAAAGTAAATGCAGAGTATTTCTCTTGATACAAAATAATTAAACCGAATGGACCATTCCGTATAAAATGTATATTTGACTAGCACTCCACTTAACTTTCGTTTAGCCGTATAATATACCATTTACGTACCGGTATTATCCATATATTATAGAACACATTCGCTGAATCAGAGAAACAGTGCATTTTTATTTTTTTGGAAAAATAGTATTGATAGATGGATTAATTGGGCGCCGCGCCGTAGCGATAAAATCGCCCCAAGAGTAGTTTAAATTTTTCTTTTTCACCATATAGGATCGTCACAAACAGTTAAAATGATAGATTAAATCACCAAATAGGATCGTCACAAACAAAATTATAAAAATAAATCTACTCAGTTCTGGCTAACTCCCGAATCTGTAAAAAAAATAGGTACAGTCCGTAAATAACAAATGATTTACTTAGTTAATAGGTACGCTATTGATTAGAAACAGAATTGTACCTTATACTCTTAAATATCGATAAGGTTTGTTTTTTTTTAATGTACAGTGAAAAGTAGGTACTATCAATTGGTGATATATTCCAAATTAATTTATCTTCTAGTAACAGGTAGTAAACAGTCTTTTTATACTTACTGATTATTTCAAAAACGGATAATTTCAGATAAAATAAAATGGAACGTACCTATATAATGTGTTTCTTGTATCTAATTTACGTTGAAAAAAAAAGCAATAGAACTACATATTGCACACGATCAAAATCTAGGGAATAATTCAGAAAAGTTAAAAAACATTTACAAACAACACACATGAACATTGCACTCCACTGAAACGATATATCTGTGATGTCATAACATCTGCAATTTTTCAAGTGAAAAAAAAAATTCAATATCAACCGATTCCATGAACACAGTAGTGCAGTTTAATAGCTCGCCATACATACAGAGTGTTTCTTTATTGATTGACGTGCTCGAACCACAGATTTTGATTGAGACGTGAAGTGTTGAAATTTTCAAAGCGGCCCTCACTATAAACTTTATTTATTATCATATTACCTATCTATAATATTTTGTGCTTTAATAAAAAATATACGAGTTTTCAATCAACAAAGTTCAATGGGCATCATATATCAATTAAAATAATATTTTTCAATATCATATTTCAAATTATGCAAAATAAATATTTATAATTGATATGTCTGTATTTCGCTATTGAAATTTTTATCTCTGCCTACCCCACAAGAGATAACAGCGTCATGACAATATAATATAGATACACAGATATATTTTGGCTCGCCGGTACCAGGACAAATGTGGCACTAAGGCCAATTTTAAGAAGTAACAATGTGTCTACGAAAGCAAAAATGCTAGTGTCTTGATGCCATCCTTTATGTATGTTGGTGAGACGTGGACATGGCTAAAGAAGGACGAATCAATGGGAAATGAGATCATTGAGAAGAACGTGTGGGAAAACACTGAGAGATCGGATAAGAAAGACGTTATTGGCGAGAGGAGTGACTGTAAGACGAGTGTGTAGTGACTAGTATCAGTATGAAAGTGAATAAGTTTAGATGTTTTTCTCATGTTTAGAGAATGAATAATGGTAGGATTATCAAAAAATCCGCCCGTTTGATTTTTTGGAATCTCTGTACATAAGAAAGTATTGTATGTATTTTTACGTCAATTTAAAATGATAAGTACCAGGGGTGCATAATGAACGAAGAGTGAAATTGAACAATTATTCACATGAACGAAATTATCAGCAAATTGAAAGGTCCACTGATTACATCTACTCTGAAACACTGATTCATTAGTTTGCAAAACTAAGTTGAGTCGAATCGCCTGAAACAATTGTGCAATATCATTCCATTACATAATACTCGTATTATCCAAGTCATGTAGGTATGCAACGCATGCCCATTGGAAAATTTTGCAAGTTCTATGAATATGTATGTAAATTTAATGCAGCGACGCCTTCGTGGGTGGCTAGAAATTTTCTGCAAAGTCTCACTTTTTATGAAAAAAAAAATACTGTTGTTATTGTGTTTGTATTTTGATATCGTCAGGTTATGATTAACAATTTTTTGGCTGCACATACAATACATACATATTTGTCTAGTTTATGTCTGATCGCTTATCTTTTGCTCAGTTTTGTTATTATTTTATAATTTTAACAAGTTAAACTGTTGTCTCGTAATATAATATATCTACGTGCATACTGTGGACGCTCGTAATTGGAGGGTTGACAAGAAATATTGGTGTGTGATGTTTTTAATTTATATATATCTGTCAATCCTCTGTGAGTGTCTCAATAAATAAATCTTCTTGTTCTTCTTCATGAGCCCTGCAGCTTCCATTTCTGGATATAGGCTTCCCTCATTCGTCTCCATCTCTCTCTGGATTTTGCCTCGGATGTCCATTTGAGGCCAGCTGTTAACTTCAGGTCATCTGTCCAACGCATCTGTGGCCGGCCTCCAGGGCGTTTACCGAGCCACGGACGCCAGAACAGGAGCTTGTTGCTCCATTTGCCATCCGTTGCTCTCGCCACATGACCTGCATAGTCCCACTTCAGCCCTGTGATGCGTTGTACAACATCCGCAACTCTGGTCTTATTCCTTATCCACTCGTTTGCTTTCCTGTCTCTGAGAGTAATGCCAAGCATCACTCTCTCCATGGCTCTTTAATATATATTTAGCCAAGGCTCCGTGATTTTCACGGGTAGGTACCCACTAGTAATAATAGTAATAAGCATTCAACAAGCAGAAAGATAAACTTTTCACTATCAGTATCTGTGGTAGTTCACCCGTATGGAAAACTTGGAAACATTATGACCAGGGCATCAGCATAACTAGGGGGTAGATAGATAACAATATTTTACATCATTACCAACAAATACTACTGATGCTCCTCTCTTGTTAGAGAGGGTACATACTTATTGTAAAGTATAACAACTTGATAATACGAAGACGTAGGGTAGCTCGGGGTAATATGGGCTATTTTTCTAATTTAATTATTTATTAGGTACATGCCAGTGAGGTGCGATGCGAGGAACTTGATGATGGTCTCTGACAATGCCGTTATGGCTGCTAATTTCTGGAGTGGGGTGGCTTAGTGGGGAGAAGCTCGGACCCGAAAATGAAATGAATGAATTATTTATTATGTATATTACTTAAATAGGCTGATTTGGGCAATATACAGGGTGTCCCGTAAATCAACGTCATGCCGTGGAGGGGTGATAGACCAGCTCATAACCTACCAGAAAATCGAAATACGACCTTAGTAAAAATCGCTCATTCTCGAGATATCGGCACTTTTTTGTTTTTCGTGAAATTCGACACCTTCGATCAGTTTTTCGATCGCCACGGTCACAAAATTCAATATTATGGGATTAAAATTTTTGATTCGTAATCCTAAATAATTCAGCTATTTGGTTACAGTCCAAAATAAAACCTATTAATTCACAATTTTGAGAAAAAGAACATCGTTTCCGCCTCTCGAGTTTTTTGTTTTTTATTAGCCAATTTCGACTCCTTTACACTGTAAAAATTTAGTATGACATTAAGCTGGCAAATTATATTAAAAACTTTCTCATTTAGTGTAGTTTTTAAAAAGGTATAAAAATGGATATAGTTCCCTTTACAAAATGAGATATTCCTGTTTTACTTCAAAAGGACCTCATTATAAAAAAAATAAAATGCAGGGTTATGTCCAATATTTGGAAAAGTGATAGAGGATGAAAAAATATGAAAAAAAGTTTAAATAATGTATGTCGAAAAATCAACCGTTTTGGAGTTATGGTCTTTTGAAAATTGAGGAGTATGAAAATTTCTCATTTGGGTTTTTTTGACTATAACTCATAAACCACCAACTCGATTTTGACAAAATAAATTTAAAATCATTGTACATAATGTAGGCTTACGATAAAGTTCCTAATTTGCGGCCTTTTCTCCAAAATTTCGTGAAAATTCTGTTAAGAAACATGTATTTTTGTGAAATAATGATATTATTTTACAGAATTTTCACTAGATTCTAAGGAAAAGGCCGCAAATTAGGAACTTTGTCGAAAGCCTACTTTATTGACTATAATTTTTGAGTTAATTTGTCAAAATCGAGTTGGTAGTTTATGAGTTATAGTCAAAAAACCCAAATGAGAAATATTCATACTCCTCAATTTTCAAAAGAACATAACTCCAAAACGGTTGATTTTTCGACATACATTTTTTAAATTTTTTTTCATATTTTTTCATCCTCTTATCACTTGTTAAAATATTGGACATAAAGAAGCTATAAGCCTGCATTTGATTTTTTTTATAATGAGGTCCTTTTGAAGTAAAACAGGAATATCTTTTTTTGTAAAGGGAACTATATCCATTTTTGTACCTTTTTAAAAACTACACTAAATGAGGAAGTTTTAAATATAATTTTCCAGCTTATTGTCATACTAAATTTTTACAGTGTAAAGGAGCCGAAATTCGCTAATAAAAAACAAAAAATTCGAGAGGCGGAAACGATGTTCTTTTTTTCAAAATTGTGAATTAATAGGTTTTATTTTGGACTGTAATCAAATAGCTGAATTATTCAGGATTACGAATCAAACATTTTAATCCAATAATATTGAATTTTGTGACCGTGGCGATCGAAAAACTGATCGAAGGTGTCAAATTTCACGAAAAACCAAAAAGTGCCGATATCTCGAGAATGAGCGATTTTTACTAAGGTCATATTTCGATTTTCTGGTAGGTTATGAGCTGGTCTATCACCCCTTCACGGCATGACGTTGATTTACGGGACACCCTGTATATGTTATCCCTTTTCATTCTTATTGACGGTAAAATGTAGAATTTTTGCTAGTCTATTTGAATGGCGTTATACAGAAGGCAGCCAGGCCACATAAACATCATTTTGAGATATGACCACTTTTGTGTTCGCGAAGATCTTTTTTAATTTATTCAATTACTGATTTAATATTAAGGTAACTAACTATTCAATCAATATCAATATATTGTCTACTTACAGACACAAAAAAATAAATTTGAATATTTTAGAGATGTTTGCGTTTTTAAACAGATAATTTTTTTCTACAGTACACGTGTTTTGTGAAACGCATTTAGCTGAAGACAGCCAGCCTCATATAAACACCCATCGTTTTCAGAATTACCACTCTATACATACGTAGGTTTTTGCCATTGAAAAAATATTTACGTAATAATTTTATGGAGGCAGAAGGTACATTCTTTAATTTTTTACCGTATGTACAAAAAATTCAAAGAAATTGAAGATCCCATTAAAATGAATGTACGATCTACATCTCACTGTGGTATAAAAAGCATCATTTTCAAGCTCTTTGAAGTTATTATAAAAATATCCAAAGCATTCTCCTATGAAAACTAGAAATAAGGTCATAGGTAATTCTTTATTTTTTGGGTTGATTGTAAGATATTGTTTTTGCAATAAGTTCGCCTTTTGGCACAGTAGCATTGTGTTTCTTTAACCAATAAAGATTTAGAACAAACAATAACTATTTCACGTATAATAATTGGCAATACATTGATGATAATGATTAATTACATTAGACAAAGAGTTGAAAAACATAAAAATATGTGTAGATATCTACATTAAAATATAATAAATTAATATTAATAATGTGACAACAAAGTGAACAAACGTATGGGCATTAAACATTTTTTCTATAATAGGTAGAATAATCACATTAAGGCAGTTTAAATATTTACAATGACACCTACATTTCTCCATAAGATAAGAACATTCTTAATCCTATTATTAAAATTACAATCTCCTACATACTAATCAGTAATCATTGAGTAATCAATATAAACATCGTTATTGTCATTAACGAAACACTAATCTACAGAAGGCGCTCAGGCCGCCTGGCTGCGTTCCGCGAATTGTGTTATTGGGGTACATCGGCCGACGGCTAATGGTTTTATTGTTTTAAAACAATAGGTCAGCTACCTGCTGCTGGGTTTTGGTTCGTATCCTTTAGAATCTCGGCCAGGCATCACCTGGCTGCGTTCTGTTAAATGTACTTGTGTACTTTTCGATGCGGGAATGCCCATACGGAGTCTGTCTGCATTCTACGAAATGTGTAATGGTAGATTTTGAATGATGTGATATTTTCAAATGCGTTTTTTGAAAAATATTTATATGGAAGGCTGCTGGCTTATTTTTCCAGAATAAAGTGTTACAGATTCTGCATGTGCTAATACCAAAAACTCGATTTATACCTAATTGTGGACTGGCTGCCTTCTGCATAACGCCATTCATTTAGTGTTTAGTCTATTTTGTTAATTATTTTAAAATTTATTGTTATAACTGTTTGGCACATTGAAAAGAGTAAAATATTTCTCGAAGTAAGATATTGTTTTTGCAATAAGTCCGCCCTTTAGCATACATACTATTGTCTTGTTTTGTAACTCTGCATATTTTTGGCTTATAAAGATTTGGTTATATATTAATTAGGTAGTATTAAACACAGCATCACCGTTTTTGGACATTAAAAAGTTCAGAAATGTGTTTACAAAATTGGTTTAAAAAAACATAACTCATACATTCTTAAATAGGTCTAACAAAAGGCCTTACATCGTAGATACTGGAAGAGAATTTGTAATTTTGAATAAAAATTTGACATGTAAAACATTAATGCTGGATTTCACAAACTTTTTAGGTGAGGAATAGCGCGAGATAGGAGTCACTCATCATTATTTTACTCCGCTCGGCTATTCCTCAACTAAGAAGTTGGTGATATCCAGCATAAGAATTTTCAATTTAAAACAAATTAACGAAGGAAGCAATATAATATACACAAAAAGTTTTTTTTATTGGCTGTTTGATTGATTTTATTGGCCCGATTAGCGACTGATTTGTACAAAAAGTTATCATCGACAAAAGTCTGCCTCAAAAAATACTGACTTTGACTGCCCAATTTCCCCCGACTTACCCAATGTACGTACAAACAACATTGTACCCAACATCTCCACGACAATGCCAGAGCACTATTCTGCACTCCTAATACATGGGTAATATTATTACCATAGTAAGTAGTGACTTCGCAAGAAGTAGTGATCTATAAAATATATACAACCAGCTGAGTTACCCGTGCTTCGGCAAATTTGAATGGTGAAGTACATCGACAGTACGACCCGAAATGCGTTCATCCAAACGTTAGCCAAAATAATGAGTTTTGGCGGCTCTAAATAGTATACACATAATCCCACACAACGCTTGGATATCTCTACCCTCGTCATGAGGCACTTCTCAGTGTCTCCCAATGGCTTGAGCTGGACAAAACGTGGCTTCAAATCTGAACTCCTTTACCAACGCCCTTTCATATGATACCACACAACCCTTGGATCCTCTCATCATCGTGGCACCTCCTAGTAAAAGGTATTTTTTTCAAAAATGGTGACGGCAAAACCTAACGCAGATCGGTAGGAAAATTTTAGTGAATTTTCACAGCAATCCATCGTAAAATGCTCGAATTTTACGAACACTTACAGAAAAGCGGACTTTCGTTTATTATATATAGATACAGAATATGATGATAGTAGTGGCAACTTTGAATGATACAGTTTGCTTTTCCATAGATAATAACATTACTGGGTGCTTCTTTACTAGCAAATAGTGCTAGGTCTCAGTGTTGCTAGCAAGTGGCTGAGTACTGAGTAGCTAGCACTGTTGCTAGTAGCTGTGTTTAGTGAAGTCTTGATCGAAGCATATAAACAAAATCTATTTATTTTTTTATTTTTTTTCAGCATTTTTCAGCAACACAAACAGACATCACACATATTAACACAAAAAAGTCTAATCTCGAGTGATGCCCTACTTATATGTATTCACAATTCACATTTATGTTAGCAAAATTTTGTCCAAATAAATTACAATCTATACTACTGAATCTATCTAAAATCTATCTATAATCTATACTATCTAAAGAAAAAGTACTAAGCGCTTATTAAAATTAAAATACATAAAAACTAAACTATAATACATAGCTGGTCACAAAATAAAAGTCATCAATAATAACAACATTAATATAACTGAATAATTGAAATAGAAAGGATCTGTGAGTTCTAATCGCATGACTCTATTTTTTACCACTATGCTGGATTTCATCAACTTTTAAGGTGAGGATTAGCGTAGATCGGAACCACCTAGCACAAATTTTGTATGAAAAATGATGGTAAGAGGTGTAGGGGTATGAACACCCCCTACCTAGGTATAACTATTTAGGTACTCTATAGATCCTAAGACATTTGTATTGTATATATCTTCTGTTTATCATTTTATAAATTAGTCTACAATAAACTTTGGTCCCAACAACACGCATTTTACTTATAACAACCTTCTGATAACTATATAGTATCGCCTTACACTAAAGGTACTAATTGCAAAATTAGGGAAGGACGAATTACGCCAAATATCAGATATTCTGGCCAACCCTCCAGAAGAAAAAAAATATGATACAGCTAAAAAACGACTTTTACAAACATATGAAGAATCAGAGGCCCGGCAACTTCAGCAACTGTTAAGCGAACTAGAACTTGGGGACCAGAAACCGTCGCAATTGCTCCGACGAATGAGGGAACTTGCGACAAATAAACTCACAGAGGACACATTGAAAATATTATTTATCGGAAGGCTTCCACAGACGGCACGCGCGGTTTTAGCCGTCAGCGAGATCCAGGACATCGAAAAACTGGCCCAAATAGCGGATAAAATAGTAGACTCTACTCGAACCGCTGAAGTTGCAGAAGTTCAAAAAGAACCGACGCACAATGTTCTGGCGCAACTAGCTAAGAGCATTGAGATGCTGTATTTGGAAGTAGCGTCCCTAAAAGCCGAGCAACAAAACAGAAGCCGAAGCCGAAGCCGTAACCGCAGCCGATCGCCGTATAGACGCCGATACAGCGGTAATCGTCGCGTACCGCAACCGGGCGACGCGAATTACCTATGTTATTACCATTTTAAATTCGGGCGTAACGCGACGAAATGCCAAGACCTATGTACATTCGCCGGTAACAGTACTCGAAATTCGGAAAACTAACGTCGACGCCGGTGAACGAGATAGCTGGCGCCGAAGCGACATCTCGATTGATCGTGACGGACCGAAAAAGTCGTACACGGTTCTTAATCGACACGGGCGCGGAAATATCTGTCTTAGCAAAAACGAAATCGAACAATAGCTCAGTACATAAATCTAACTACCAGTTATACGCCGCGAACGGAACTCGAATAAATACATACGGCGAACAATCTCTTGCACTCGACCTCGGTCTCCGTAGACCGTATCGCTGGACGTTCGTGGTAGCCGACGTGAAACATTCGATTATCGGCGCGGATTTCCTACGAAAACACAAACTCATCGTCGACCTGGATTCAAGAAAATTAGTAGACAAGGAAACCAACTTATCCCGCAAGGCTTACACGATAATTTCAACGGACCCATCTATATATGTCGTGGATAACAGCAACAAGTATCATCGAATTCTATCGCAATATCCCGACATATCGAAGCCAAATAATTTTAATAAAATGAATAAAGTGTCCAAACATGAAATTTATCATCATATAATTACTACAGGACCACCTGTACACGAGAAAGTACGCCCGTTAAACCCGGCCAAATATAAAGCTGCCAAAGATGAATTTCAGAAAATGATGGATTTGGGAATATGCCAGCCCTCAAAAAGTCCGTGGGCTAACCCCTTACACGTAGTGACCAAAAGTTCTGGTGAAATCAGACCAGTGGGAGACTATCGCAGGCTTAACGCAATCACAGTGCCCGATCGATACCCACTTCCAAGATTACTAGATTTTACGTACATGCTGAATGATAAGAAAATATTTACAAAAATTGATTTATGTAGAGCATATCACCAAATACCTATTGCTCCTGAAGATGTACCTAAAACAGCTGTTATAACCCCTTTTGGACTCTTTGAATTCACGAAGATGAATTATGGTTTGCGTTGCTCTGGCCAATCATTTCAAAGATTCGTCGACAGCATGCTTCGCGGACTGGATTTTGTATTTTCGTACTTAGACGATATATTGATCGCGTCACAAAATGAAGAACAACACATACAACATTTACATCAAGTATTTACTCGCCTTAATGATTATGGCTTGTCGTTAAACACAAGCAAATGTGAATTTGGAAAAAATGAACTCAATTTTCTAGGATATACTATTAACAGCAACGGTATAACTCCGTCTGAAGAAAAGGCTCAAGCAATCATCAATTTTCCACGACCTAAAACCATCGAAGAACTACGTCGATTTTTGGGAATGATAAATTTCTACCGTACTTCAATTCCACAAGCTGCCCAAATACAAAGCGAATTAAATTTATATCTGCATAATACAAAGAAGAAGGACAAGACTCAAATTAATTGGACTCCAACAGCAAACGTAAATCCATAATTGCCGAAGAAATAGCTGACGTTCTATTAACGCACTGGATCTCACGATTTGGATCTCCATCATTCTTAACCACCGATCAGGGATCTCAGTTCGCTATTCCTCACCTTTGAGTTGGTGAAATCCAGCATTAATATACCTACCAAGTTATTTTTTTAATATTGTGATTTATCAGGTCCGACCGAACACTTGAATTTATCATTTAAATTAACATAAAGATAACAAATATACATAGAAAAAAGTGTTAAGCAATAAGGGAGTGGAAAAAAATTACGTCAGAAAATATGATCCAAGTTCAATGTTGATCTTTTGGGAAGCTTTTGTTCGTAAGAATACACATATTGAAGTAAAATATGATAAAAAACATTTTCAATTTTTATTTCAATTCTTATCTTTATAATACTGTTGAGAGTTGAGATTTCTTACTACAATTTTAAACTGTCACCTATGTAAAGTGGTAAAATGTGTGCAAAATTTCAAGGTTTTCGGACATTTGGAGGTTATTTAAATTTGAAGAGATAAATGTAGACTCAGACGTCAACAAGATAAATAAACACGTGGCAAGAATACACAGATATAATTTATTTTCTTCGATTCAGAAAGACTTTATACTTTAAATCAATTGTTGGAATTTGTTTATATGCTTCGTTCGTCGACAGTACTAAGTAAGTATAATACATAATACAGTATGTACTCACGAGTAAAAGAGATCGTTTGTGTCATCTGCATACGAAACGAGGGTTATTGGATCAATCCACCCCCATTGACGACAAACACACTTCAAATACTACAACGACGTATATATTATTTTGTAAGCGAACACGGTTATGCTTTTATCACGATATACATTCAAATAATGAGTGAATGATCAGTCGAGACCTTCGAGAAAACAAGGCCTGGTTCCATGACGTTTGAAAACAATTTACGCTCGATCGCTTAGTGGGCCACTGTCCCATCAAGAAGTTCGAGTGGGATTTTTGGGAAATCCACGAGGTGACGCCAAGGGCAATTGAATATCTGCATATGGGAGAGTCTCGCAGATCGCTCCCCTTTGGAAGATGCGACACATAAGAGATTGTGTCTTTCTGGGAGCGGATGGGGATATAGTGAGCGCCGAGAAGAAGAATTGAATATGTGAGAAATAATGACACGGAGCTCAGACTCCCAGATCATTTGTAAAAAAAGTAAAAAAGAATTAGATAATTTAGTTTTATCTCTTAAACATGTAGGTAAGTATATTAGTTTACTTTTCGCAACAGAAATAAGATTTTTTGTATGATTTTAATATTTTTTTCGCTAGTTTGTTGACTAAATGTGAAGCATGTTTATTGTGTCATAACTGTACATAAATGTATCACAAAAAATACATATTTGAATTAAGGTATACCTATTTTATTCTATCCCGAAACGCCGCATCCCTTGCGTGGTAGGCAGAGAAACCAGATCGCTAGACTTTCATAACGTTGCACAAAAACATATTTTTAATCGTTTCTTTTTTTAGTGTCAGGGCCTGTTTTGTTGGTGGTCTCAAATCAGCTGTAGAATTAGGTAGGTATTAGGTAAGTACATATCTACACACAATTCAACTTTGACATTATTCAATATATACAATGAGGTATTTGACAATAGAGCTATTTCAAGCAATCAAAGGTTCTCCACAAATACCCACATTCAAAAAGTAAAAAAAGAAATCGTTCGTGTGTTCAAAAATTTAAGAAGGCGTTCGAAAGAACGTTCGGAATTCGAATATAGGTAATAGACACAATGCATTTTTTTTAAAAGAGTATTTTTAAGAAAAAAAAAAAGAAAAACGATAATGTGTTTCAATTGTTGAAAATAACACAATGAAATAAATCTTTTTATCGAAAATAATTGTGGTTAAGGGGCGGTATTATGCTCCGAGTAAAAACCGTTCTACTTTTCAAAATTTTGTATGAGGTGTAAGCGCAAAAAAAATATTTTGTTTTGTGTACAAAGGAGGACTGAATATCAAAAAGCGTTATACCTTAAAACATATTATTAACCAAATTACAGCATTATATCAAACAAACTACCTGAATAATCTCAAGTTTCAGTAAATTCCAGACTAATTTCAGAATATTTTTTTATTGTAAATTTTACAAATATCAAATTTCTCACTACAAGAGTCACTTAGAAAAATCCATGTTTTAAGTCTTAAGGTGCTATCTTTAGTATTAACTGAGTAATCTTTCTTTTTCCGACGCAATTTTTCGCATGTTTAGTTAGATACTATCCCTCTATAAGAAGAAAAAATCTAAATGAAGAAAAAAACGATCAATATTTTTTAAATTCAGAATCCACAAGAGAACAAAAATTTGAATTAGTAAATATTTTTTATTCCACCAATGAAAACTAGTTCACGGTTGATTTTCCTCCAATCGAATTGAAGCTCGTAATTCATTGGACAATAATTGTCCCACAAAGAGATCATTGGTGAATTAATTCGCTAATCATATCAGGTAATAATGTTTATTGGAACGTTAAGCATCGTCATCGGTAATTAATTGATCCAATGAACGCGAGTCTTTAAACTAATGGCCAATCAAATTACTACTTTTAGTTATACAGCGTTAATAATCTTCTTATCCCATTCCTGGATCACTCGTTAACGAGTAAATGGCCTGTGGGTGCAAATTGAACAGAATCAATCCCTTCACACCGCTTACCTTGCGGGGTAGGGCCGAGAGGACCGAATGTTTGACCACTCAATTCTTATACACAATTTCGTGCATATAGTATTCATGATTTTTTTTACAAACTCCGATCTTTTTACCCAAATCGCGTCTGTCCTTGAGAATCCGCTCAAAATGCTTTTCCTCATCCCCTTCTTTCTTTCACATATTATATTATAAGTACCTGCCTATTTTTGTCCAAATCATTGTTCATTCTCTCATCATGCCCAAAACATCTAAATTAATTAATTTCAAATTTAATATTCCCACCTTAGTGTCACTCATCTTTCATAATAACCTCATTGCTTATACTTCATAGTGTTTTCCCGCACATTCTTCTTCACGACCTCATTTCCACTGAATTTAACCCTGATTCGTCCTTCTTCAGCCATGTCCACGTCTCACTAAAATACATTAGGGTTGGAACCAATAGGGAATCTATAACGTACTAACTTATAATAGTACCTACTATAATAATCGTTACCTCTGTGAAATGTATTCCTACCTTTCAAAACCCAATTAGAATAAGAATAAATTAAATTGAAAGGACTATACCTTAATACAGAGGTAAATAATAATTTATTAATGTTATGCAAGTAGGCACGACGTCATCACAGCATTCAAACCCTCGTATAAATTAATTTGTAAAACTTAAAAGTCATACC
Organism: Ceraclea dissimilis; assembly: GCA_963576895.1. Classification (NCBI taxonomy): domain Eukaryota; kingdom Metazoa; phylum Arthropoda; class Insecta; order Trichoptera; family Leptoceridae; genus Ceraclea; species Ceraclea dissimilis. The sequence continues at coordinate 2,053,499 of OY756365.1, forward strand.
CATACGATTCTTTACCCCTTTCTGCACGTGGCTCTCAAAAGGGATTTCAAAAAGGAAATAATTAACTTTGATTCTATCTGTCTACTTCTTTTTGCATCTCTAATGGGGTTATAAATTAATTGAATAATATGTGTTCTATTTTACAGATGATTGAAAATCATGAAGCATTCCTATATTATTATAACTTATTTTTGTTGTTGCTTGTATTGTACTTGTTATTATTATTATTCATGTTAAAGGCTTGCGCCGTGAATAAATAAATAAATAAATATTTGAATGTGGTGACAAGAAAGAAAAGGAAATACCTAGGACAGATGTCAGGGTACATAGATATAATTTTCAGTTTATCTGATTAAGTATATCCATCAAGATGTAGCCTTTGATCCAACAAATAAATAATCGTAAAATACTTTTTTAAAACCTGAAAACATTGAGAAGCTTCAAAAATTTCAAGAGATAAATGTAGACTCAGGCACCAAAAACAACGATAAAGATAATAATAACTTATTTTTAGTAATTTGAAACGATAATTAACGAACAACCATAACGATAGTAATATCTTTATTTTAGTAATTTGCAAGGAAAATTTTCTAAAATCATTATTCTGAATAGGTACCTACTTATGACATATTTATTCAAATTTACCCCTTTTTGAATTGATCCTTCTGTAACTGAATCCTCCATGCATAGAAACACTTATTTCTCTTTTGAATTAGCTGCAATATCAATAGAATAAAAATTATAATTCAGTACTTACAAGTATTTCTGTTGTACATGTGACTGAGTAAGTATGTAATTTACATAAATATTAAATGTAAGTTTCACTTTTCAAGTAATCTCTCTAACCAGAATCCCATTTGTAATGCGTGTGATTATTATTATGCAAATGTAGGTAGGTGTGAAACCGTGTTTTATAATAATAATATTATAATAATAATGCGAGCTATGCCATGTTAGAACCTCGTTAGCGATTGTTTTAATATGCATGTTCGTAATTGTTACGAAAGTAATTTAAACCTCAGTATTTTTTTTTTAATTGATAAAATAATACTTAGTCGTAATTTTACGCAATTTTTGAGTTATTTAAGACGACTCGTAAGCATCGGAACACCAATCCATGATTACTGACCTCTTAAATTGGCAGACGGTACAAGTAGTCTGACGATGTATACTCCAATACAAAATTTTGCTGTCATTCTTACTATGAAAACGCAAATTGGCGTTTACGCATTCTTAATTTGGAAATAATAATTTAAATATTCTAATTCTAAATTTAAAATATGAAATCTTTTGTTTCACTTACCTTTGGATGCGCTCTTCTTGGAAATGCTACTTTAGGATCAATCTGAAAAAAAGGAAAAAAATGTTTTTTGAAAATCTTAATTTAAAAACAGCACAAAACAATCATTAGCAATGTGTTTCATGGATGGCCGCGTTACCTTACACCTCATCTTTCTCGCAGGTATATTTTCTTTGTTTTCCTTCCATCGTTCATTCTCTCTATATGTCCCAACCATCTCAACATTATAATAAATAAATCTTTATTAACCAGACAAAATATGCATAGTTACAAAAACAAGACAATTATAGTGTGATGCCTAAAGCTGGACTTATTGAAAAAGCAATGTCTTACAGTCAACCCGAGAAAAGAAAGAAAAACTTAAATACTTTAAATAATAATAAAGTAAATAAATACATAGATACATATTATATATGTATAGATATACACACATAATACATACTAATAGACAATAAGAGAAGTAAAAAGAATTTACTGGACAGTGATTACCGAAAACTCAGATCTGAAAACGTATCTTTTAGATAAAAATCTATGATACTACGAGCAGACTCAACAATTTATTATTACTAGGCAGGTTTTAATAATATTATTATTTTCTTTCTCAAGTGTGAATTTAAAAAAGAGTAAAAATTTATTGCCGGTTTTTTTCATGGCCGTCCTTTTTATGTAAATGTTCAAGGGATGAAAAATAAAACTAGGTATAAAAACAAGTCCGGATTATAATATAAGGCGACAATAATAAAAATGCGAAAGATATTCTGCGAAAAACAAAAAAAACTGGAAAAACTTAAAGGTACCTTGGTAGAGTAGTGAAGTGAAAAGTGTTTTATTTTTTAAAAAATTTGGTCTTAAAATCCTTATGGACGATTGTGCAGGAAATCAGTGAAAGCAAAACATTCTTACGTGACAGAATATTAAATCTCTCGCTTTTCGTCAGGCAAAGCACCCGGATTCGAATGAAATAAAGAATACTATGTCTAGTTGTCCTAAGATCTGACAAATTTAGAAATACACCGTGGGCATATTTGCGTTAGATTAACTAAATTATTTGTTTACATTAGTCATAGTCCAATTTGTGGAAAATCAGAATTTGAAGAAAAATAATTGAATTAAAATGAGCTCACTATAATAAACCCAAATACCTTTTTGTACGCTTTACAGAAATTTGTAAAAAACTTGTGTCGTGAAGTGGAGTAAGTCAGCGTCGAATCCGAAGCATACTCTCTCGATTGACAGCTGAGCGCGTTTTCAACGCAGCCACTGATCACCTGGATGAATATCGTTTGTCTTTGAATACACAAACAGCATGTTCTGGTTACCCAATTATCGGGATGGTTATAAAGTTATGGTATAGTGTTTGAACCACCTACAATCAAGACCATGCAGATGGTCAATGAAAATTTTTAAGACCAAAATTATAACGATTTCGGATTAATTCCCCCTTCACTAATAATATGTGGGTCTATGGTACAAGGGAACTCAAGTATATCGAACATTTATCATTTATATGTCGTAAATTAACACTAGAGGTGCGTTCTTATGATTTATATCCGTAACCAAAAAAAAAACGGATAAAAAATATCCCGCTGGAGGAAGAATCCATTACCCAACTCCTGGAAAAGGATAATATACTCGTACCTTTACTACAATGAAAATTATTTTCGGTTTTCAATTTAAAACACGAATAAGTTATGTTCAAAAATTTTCTGGGATTTGCCATGCATCTTTTAGCAAGGTCCTTCCTAAAGATTTTACTATTATACCAAAACGCGGGAAGAGATTGACGTAATGTAGTTCTGGACAATTTACATTCTGACCTCCATTGAACTAAGCCACGCCTGTTTTAAGTTTTGTATTGTTACCATGTGTTTATTGATTGTATTATTTTCTGTCGTAACTATTTATTGATGTATCGCATTTTTTTATGAGTGGATTCGAACCCTGGTGCTGGCGATGTCTTCCACACTTTGCGATACAGGCTTTTAGCCTAGTGCAAAAGTGTGAAGGAAAGCGTTTGGGTTTGTGCGTATGCGAGCCCAGATCCTTCAATAAAATGGCAACGTCAGAAGGTAAGAAAATTTATGCTGTGTGCTACGTCCAGGAGACCTAAAGAATAACATTCATGCTGGATTTCACCAACTTTTAAGGAATAGCGGAGATAGAAGCCACCAAGCACAAATTTTGTATGAAAAATAATAATGAGTGGCTTCTATCTCCGTTATTCCTCACCTAAGAGTTTAGGAAAATCCAGCATCAGGCTGCGAGAAGCCATTGAAGAGCATTGTGGATATCTGTAAAAGATCCAACAAACGCTCTCAGATGACAATCTTCAACAATGTGCTTGATGAATTGCACTGGTTCTTCTCAGTCACATCGGGGAAGAGAATCCCGTATGATTTATGATTATGGCAAATCCCGCGTATTATCTTAAATTCATAATTCTTGATATAATACCTAATATGCGGCGAAACCTATCTACCTACCTGCATACATGCTGGTTCAACGAATTCAGAAAACGTCGGTTGAATTTGTCTAAACAGCAAAATCCTTTAATTTAAACCGTACGCCTCTATTATGTGAGGGGAAAATATAAGAGAAAAAAATATTATACGTCTATTACGCGTTTTATGGGAAATAATAATGGTTCGGTGATGGAATTGTTGTAACATCCATCAAGGCGGATTTAGTGCTTTATAATTTATGGGATAATAGTCCAAGTATGTTATCATGTGTGCCAGTTATCCCATAGTATTTTTTTATCTTGCATTCTACAGTGATTTTTTTTAGAATGGTCGTGGTAATTTGAATGCTTGTTTAAAGTAGGCATATTGAAATTTCAAAAATTTCTAAAAACGGAAAACCATAGATCTCGGCAACCTTAAAAAATAGAGTAGATACATTGAACCTTTATCTATGACCGTAAAATATTTTTTTATTTATTTTATTTTATCTATTTTTACCTTTATTTTACTTTTAGTGCAATAATATGGTGTTTTCGCGGAGAAAAAACCATAGACATTTTTTCCTCCATCACACTTTATGTATTTGGGGGCGCTGAATTCGAATTTCAACTTTGCCACCTCGTAAATGTGATGCGTTCTGAGATATCTCAGAAAGAAAGAGAAAAAAATGCCTTTTTTACAGACTTTGACTGATAATTAAAAAAGTATTCATTTTAGAGAAAAGAAGCTCAGGACAGGAATAAACATCACTGAATTTCCTACAAAATGACATATAAATCTTTTTTGTGACATAAACTGTTCAGGCGTCAGAGCGAGCTAAAATAGGGGCGTAATTTTCACCCTACAGCACAAACTATATTTGTTTGTAATTTTGCTCCCATAACTCAGAACTTGCACACTTTTAAGCAAAAATATCTAGTACAAAAATAAAGTTCATTATTTTTTCTTTAATTTATGCTACCATTGTTTCGTCGACAGGTAAACGGTCAAGGCGCTAGAGCGCATTGAAGTTCAGTATAGTACATTAGAAGCAGTTTTGACCATTATTTAAACTGATATATAACGATAAAAAAAATACTTAATTTTACTGAATTCACTCAAAAAAACAAGGACAAAGGCTGTAATATTTATATTTTAAGGTTTGCCACCACTTAATATTGCTGCGTTGATAGAAATATCAGAATAACTCAGAAACAATAGTCATTTCTTTGTTTTTTGTTCATATATTAAAAATAAAAAAGCTTTATAGAAATTATTGTAACAAAAAAGAGAACTACATTGAATAATCTATAAATTATGCCTACAACATTTTTTAATCGGATGAACCATTCAAGAGCCAGAGCGCATTCAAATTTAACCAAAATTTAAAAACGTCCAAATCCTGTACTTTCTATTATTTCCCGCCTACAACTAAGAAGGTAGGCACTTCTAACATACAAAATATAAAAGATAATTAAATTTTCTACAAATTATGTCTCCTACAATTTTTCACTCAGACTAACGGATTCGAAGTTACAGCGCATTCAAATTTGTTGTAGTATATCAGAGAGAACTATATTCATGTACATCGTATTAATATCTCTATTTGATTTTGAATTGTAAATTTGGATGCGCTATAACTTCGAACCCGTTAATCTGAGTGAAAAATCGTAAGAGACATAATTTGTAGAAAATTTAATTATCTTTTATATTTTGTATGTTAGAAGTGCCTACCTTCTTAGTTGTAGGCGGGAAATAATAGAAAGTAAAGGATTTGGACGTTTTTAAATTTTGGTTAAATTTGAATGCGCTCTGGCTCTTGAATGGTTCATCCGATTAAAAAATGTTGTAGGCATAATTTATAGATTATTCAATGTAGTTCTCTTTTTTGTTACAATAATTTCTATAAAGGTTTTTTATTTTCAATATATGAACAAAAAACAAAGAAATGACTATTGTTTCTGAGTTATTCTGATATTTCTATCAACGCAGCAATATTAAGTGGTGGAAAACCTTAAAATATAAATATTACAGCCTTTATCCTTGTATTTTTGAGTGAATTCAGTAAAATTAAATATTTTTTTATCGTTATATATCAGTTTAAATAATGGTCAAAACTGCTTCTAATGTACTATACTGAACTTCAATGCTCTCTAGCGCCTTGACCGTTTACCTGTCGACGAAACAATGGTAGCATAAATTAAAGAAAAAATAATGAAATTTATTTTTGTACTAGATATTTTTGCTTAAAAGTGTGCAAGTTCTGAGTTATGGGAGCAAAATTACAAACAAATATAGTTTGTGCTGTAGGGTGAAAATTACGCCCCTATTTTAGCTCGCTCTGACGCCTGAACAGTTTATGTCACAAAAAAGATTTATATGTCATTTTGTAGGAAATTCAGTGAAGTTTATTCCTGTCCTGAGCTTCTTTTCTCTAAAATGAATACTTTTTGAATTATCAGTCAAAGTCTGTAAAAAAGGCATTTTTTTCTCTTTCTTTCTGAGATATCTCAGAACGCATCACATTTACGAGGTGGAAAAGTTGAAATTCGGATTCAGCGCCCCCAAATACGTAAAGTATGATGGAGAAAAAAATGTCTATAGTTTTTTCCTAGAAATGCCATCCAATTTCCTCATATTACTGTACTATTTATGTTTGTATAATACCTATGTACTTATCAAGAAAATAAATATTCATTCATTCATATCTTGTATAGATTTCTAAAAAAAATGTGTAAAACATCTCTGATCTTTTTTCCGGAAGACAGAATCTCGTTTTCCGAAAGTCGCGGAGAAAAAAATATTTTTGTGTTGATAATAGGTATAAATAACCAACGAAGGAATGACTGTTAAAGTTTTTTGATTGAAGCGAAATTAACCCCAATAAACGGAAAAAAAGGCTATGGTAAAGGTACTAGTCCACAATGCCGCCCCGGTTACAGCACTGATGTATGCTATCGAGACATGGACATGGCTGAAGAACGTGAATCAGGGTAAATGCTGTTGAGATCGTTAAGAAGAATGTGTGGAAAAACGTTGAGAGAGAGAGGGAACAAGAATTGATTTGATTATAGAGAGATGAATGGATGTAAGACGGAGTTGTAACTAGTTTAAGCGAATTAGTTGAGATGGTTAGGACATGCAGATTGGATGAACGAGGAAAGGATAGCAAAGAAAATATAGATGGATGAAAGAAATGGTGTAAGGAAACGCAGCAGTCCAAGAATCATATGGCTGGACATTTTCTGCGATGCCATATTTTCAAAATATGAACCTCAATATATAAAGTAGGTAAATTATTTTGTACGATATTTCAATTAGAATTTTGCGTTATAAGCAAAATTTTCGGTTAACAATAAATTACGCTATTCATGTATGTACCGCACCTAGCGGTATTACATACATATATACATACATATACACGTCCTCTCCCTATGTGGACTGTGGAGCTTATGGTCGTCACCCAGTTTTCCAGGCTTTTCTGTCCTGGGCCAACTCTGTTGCCTGTTCCCATGTCATCCCAGCCTGGCGCAGCTCTGATGTGTACAGCCTCTGGATGGTCATTGCAGGCCTGCACAGACGTCTGTTGCCTTCAGGGCGATATTGGAGACAGATGTTAATACTATCAGCGGGCATACGTAGAATGTACCCGAGCCAGTTTAGCCTACGAGTCTGTATCACTTGGCTAATAAGTGGCTGCTGTGTTCGACTCCAGACTTCATCATCAAACCATTGGTATTAAGAAAATTTAAATCATTTTGGTCACAAGGTTCTGCCATTTTCAATTCATTTACAAGGATCTAGAACTAGTATTTCAGTCCAAGAGCTCCCAACACTTTCGAGTACAAAGTTTCAAAGTTTTAAGGGTTCGACTGAATATTTCAAAATATAAAAAATAAAGACGGTCACCTTATACTAGATAAGTATTTTATTTTTGGTATTTTTAAGGATGGTAAAATATTCCAGGGTGAGTAAATTTATTTAAATCCGACAAAGACAACAAACCTGTAGGCAGGAACCAAAAGATTTTTTTTTATAAACAAGACGAGAATAAAATCAAATTATGTAAAGATTTTTTTATTCAGGAAATAATAATCACTCCAAACCAATCGATAGGCAATAGGGATGTGAACGAAGAAATAAAATAATCGACAATTCACAGAAAACAAAAAAATGATATGTTTTTGTGGAATAATAAAAACATGATACGTAAATGGAATGGTATATCTAGATACTTAAATGATAATGCAGTATTTTACAACAGTGTAGAAGAATTAAGTATGAACATTGCCTGGCCTACGACCGACCTCGGCTGGCTTAAGTGATCACTTTATACTCGAGAAACATTCTCCATTTCAGTTCACCCCGGCTGGGATTCGACACCAGACCCTCGTCTCGCATGATAAAATTAGATAATTTCCCACCGAGTTATTGTGTCTCATTTGTGACGTTTTAGGTAGTAATAAGATTTTGCTTATTTTATTCAGTAAACTATTTATTATTAATATAAAATATATTAAAGTGGTCCAGTAAAAAATAAATGTTCTGGTAAAATACTACTATATACATAATGCACAAGTCAGTACAATATTGGAAAGACTGATATAAACATCGAATGATAAATAGGATTAAAATGATAACATCGAATAAATGATATCTAAACATCGATTGATAATTAAATTAAAAATGATAACATCGAATAAATCGAATGATAAGTGAGATAAAAATTGATAACATCGAGAGAATGATAAACGTCGAATGATAATCGAGGTTTAGCTGTTTCGTCGGATAATCACCGCAGCACTAATTTAGGAAATCGTGTTTTTACAGGAAGACTGAATCCATTGTAGGAATTTCAGATTCAGTTTGAGGAAAGTTGATTGTTTCCTTTACATCTTCTACTCTTCTTTTTCTTCCCTTTCTTTGGTATGGAAAATAGGTTGTAGAAATGAATGATTGGGATTTGCATATACTCGTATACCTACCTTATAGTTCATACATTCAAACTCTGGAGTACCTACATAGATTTACCTATCTATCTATACCCTCAAGCCACGTCCCTTGCAGGGTAGGCAGAGAGGACAGAGCGCCAGACAGCCCTATCCTTACACACACTCCTAGCTTCCGTGACATTCATGATGCAATTTATCATACGCTCTCCGATTCATTTAACTCAAAACGCGTCCATCCTTGAGGATCTGGTCGACATGGTCGGACCAGGCCAGTCTCGGGCGGTCGCGTTTCTCCATACTCTTCGCTCGCTCAAATATGCATGTCTTTTTTGTCATCCTGTCATCCTTCACTCCCCGAACATGCTATAGATTTGCCTACCTTAAAATTATAACCTGTACAATATTGAAAGAAAATTTTAAATACTGATATTTCAGGCACAATGTTTGTATTTCAGACCCCGCGCATCTGAGCCTTCGATATCCCTGACATCTGGATAGGTGAATGAGTTGGTTAGGACTTGTAGAGAGAATGAATGATGAAATTAAGAGAGGTACAACGTCATTTTTGTTCAAATGAAGATATTGCATATGCACGTGTAAATTATAAAATTGTTATATTTTATTAAATAAATAAATTTTAAAAAAAATGTCAAAGAAAGTATACAAGAGAAAATGAATCGTAGAGTGTGTATTAGAGCAGGCGCTGGGATGACATTCGTATAGTACTTAAGGGCATGGCACCAGGAATGACGTCACAGTCTTTTCCCACGGCATTAAGGTTCAAAATTGCGTGACAATCGCATGATAAAACGGTAAAAATAGCGTTTTTTTCCATTTTTTGGGGTTAATTTTGCGTCTATCAAAAAACTTTTACGGTTATTCCCTAGATTTTAAAGCATATTATCAGTACAAGAAAAAAAAATTACTCCGCGACTTTCGGGAAACGAGTTTCCGTCTTTCGGAAAAAAGGTCAGAGGTGTTTTTAAATATTTTTTTTGCGAAATGTATACAAGATATAAAAAATCTATTACGGTTATTCCCTAGATAAAGGTTCAATGCATCTACCCTATTTTGTTCCAAAGCATATTTAGTAAAGGTTGTCGAGTTAGAAGGTCTCCCGTTTTTAGAAATTTTTGAAATGTCGGTATGCACACTCTTAATATGAGCACCGAATTCCATCAATTGATTATTCTATCTATATATCTATACCCTCACGCCACGTCCCTTGCAGGGTAGGCAGAGAGAACAGAGCGCCAGACATCCCTATCCTTACACACACTCTTAGCCTCCGTCACACTCATACAGTTTGTCATACACGCTCTCCGATTCTTTTTACTCAAAACGCGCCCATCCATTGATTATTATTGGGGATAAATAAAGGATTAAGGATCCGGTTCTTGCCGCTCCATTTTTAATGGAATCGCCTGCTCTATATGACGAATTGCATGAATGTAACGGAAAGTCGAAATGTGTGTAGATAAGAATAGGAAAATTTGACGGTTCTGTATTCTCTGCGTACCTCGTAAGGGACGCGGAGTGAGGGGATGAGATAGAATAGAATTGAATGGGACGTAAAACGTGAATATCTAAAATTCGACGATAGGGTATTATTGTGAAATGGACATGGAACCTAAAAATAAAAAGGATTTGCAACCCAAATAAATCAATGTCGTATTTAAACACTGCGAATCGCTTTTTGGAAATAATACCCGACAGTACCTACTTAGTTAAATAATATTATTGTAATACGGTATTTGGTTTATTATCGAACTGTTCCATACATTGTGAATAATTGTGTGGAGGCCTATTGGTATTAAATACGTAATACATCTATTTTCTTTCTAAAAGCAAAATGGTACGCAAGTTGAAAGTAAAATAGCAGCACTTAATTCAAAAAATACACTTAGATGGTTTCGGTACGTTGAGAGAATGAATGATGACAGCGTGACCTAAAAATGTATACAGGGTGTTTGGTTTCGTGTGTCAAATATTTGGAGTGTTATTAAAGTTAAGTCAATTCATGTCCAAAAATGAACCATTTTGGAGATAATACCTTTTGAAAATTAAAGAGTATGAAAATTTCTCGTTTAGGTTGTTTGACTATATCTCACAAACTACTGATTCGATTTTGACAAAACAAACAAAAAATCATAGTAATCATATTGGGCTTTTGACAAAAAAACTAATTCGTCACTTTTGCCTTATAATTTAGTAAAATTTCTGCAATTTTTTTTTTTGTGAAAATATGGTACAATTTTTTGTAAGTCTGAAATTTAAATTGACAATTCCAAGTGTCCAGATAGACCAAAGGATAGTAGGCAACGACAAATAAATAACAAATCTGAAGTTGTTTCTCTTTTGAATTTGCGGTGTGATACATTAAAATCAAGTGGGGACCTATGTCATCATTCGACAGTATCCTACTTGAACAGGATAGACCGCGGACTGCGTAAAACTATATAAGTTTCAAACCTCAAAAAGCATTATATTGGCATTTATATTGTAGAATTGAAATTAAATTGAATTGGTTTGGTACGATAAATGCTGTTGGAAAAAAAAAGTTTTTTTTTTTTTGTATTGTATCTATGTATGTTTTGTACTAAGGCTGCTCACCACGTCTGAATGTATTAAGATTCGTGACGTCATAGACCTTGTATATTTGTATGGGGAACTAGTTTTTCGACCAGATTATTTGGAGCGTGCGCTGCAGCACCTACACGGAAGAGAAGAGCTAAAATTCTTGGTACAAACCAATCTGCAAGATTGTAACCACATCATCATCAATATTAAGAGATGAAAGTATCTTCATGAGTTCTAGATTAGGTTTTTTTTAAATTTAGGTACAATGTACACAAATTATATAAATTAAATTGTGTATAAAGGTTTGCTAAATAATAAAATATTTTTATTCTCTCATCAAACAACGTCAAACTTTTGATATCCGCAAGTATGGTGCAGTATAAAAAAAAGCTCTAAGCGGTTGCTTTGCCAATAAGCTAACAGTACTTTTACTCAGGTAAAAAGCTACTTATGTTCAAAATAAAAAGAAAAGCTTTAATAGGAAGCTTAAAAGTTCACGTCGGTATAATATTTTATTTTAAAAATATATAAATTAGCTCCGAGTTAAAACAAAAAAGCTAAAGTGAATAAAAATTATTATTATATAGTTTAAATAACGTAGATACGAAAAGCTTATGTTCTTGGTGGTGCATTTCGTAAATGCACGAATCGCGAACCCGATAAAATGTCGTTAATTTTTGTTTTCTCGAATTGTCGATAAGTTAAGGTAAAAATTAAATGTCGCAGATTCTATATTCAATATCTTTTTGTTTTCTCTTTTTTTACACATAAAATAGAATATTATTGTGCTCTGCAAGGGACAAAGCGTAAGGGTACAAAATAAAAATATAACAAATGTTTCAGACTTCAGTTGAAAAAATCATTTATCGAAAATTCGGCATAACTTCCTCTTATTCTTCTTACGAGTTTATTAGGCCTAGTGCCTTTAGAGTTTTTGGACTAGGATTAGATGGTTGTCTGCTTTGGGGTTGGCCATGCAAAACAACGTGAGGAAGCCTGGACCGTTCCGTATTCCTCACATGTGAATATCAGTATCTCCTTCGTTGCATTCCCCATAACATCATCATTCTCGTATTTCTCATTTTTATCTCTGACAGGCTTCCCTGCAATGTTTATAAGTATATTTCATATTCATGTCAGAGACTGTCAGCGCACTCCCACTATTAAGTCTACCCTACATTAAATCCTTTATATTTTTATCACGAATATCGACAACTCGATAATAAATATTGACATGATTGCAAGTACATTATTATTATCAATGCTCGAGGTGCATGCATACAATTTATACAATAATATAATATGGTGGGAGCTTTAGGTTTCATAATATTATGTAGTTCGTGACTTTGCCGGTTCATGCCTCCGTTTAGTATACACTTAATACAATATGTGAGGGTAGGTGGAGAGTATAATATAAAACAAGGAAAATAGAAGGCAATGTCGGAAGTGACCACCGAAAAACGGACCTTTTCATTGAACTAACAAAGTATAATGTTTATTTATTACGATGTAGATAGAACACGCGAGGCATGGTCACACTATACTATACAGGGTGTCCTTCTGCACTGGAAATACATTAATTTTATTAAAATATTGTGTACACTCTTCGGTATTATAGCGTTCAAGCTTTCGCACCAGAAAATTGCGAACAGAGAACAAGTTACAAATAAAAACGCTCGATTAAATGAATTTATTAAAAATCTATTACATTTTTATACGTATTTATTGTTTCTTGATTTTCGGGTAAACCGTGTGAAGATAAACGTATTTATTGTATTTCATACGGTATTGTTGTTGATGTTTGGCACTTCATCTTTCGATGCATTTTTTTTTTTACAACTATTTTTAAATCAGGTATCTTACACTTTGGTATTACACACTACTAAGTAAATAAATAATAACAAAAATTTGTACTCCATCTAAGAATAAAGGACAAAATACATGCATTTTTTTCAAACAAAATGCTATTTTTAAAGCTAAATAGGTAGGCATCCATACGGTGAACTTTTTTGCAGTTGCTGAAAGGCTTTTTAGTATTTTTTCCCTTTTTTCGAATTTCTAATATACCTATACTGCACTCATGCGAGACATTTGGGTTTTATATAGCTAACGATGATTTGTATTTTAAAATATCTACCGGCCAGTAAATTTTTTTGACGTTCTCGACTTATCAGTCTAAAAAATTCGACTTCGTTTTTCCAAACACCCTGTATCATTCTTGAGGTTAAGTTCACCCAACGTAAAAGAAACTTGGCACGGGACATTCAGCCTAATAACATTTAAATCTGCAGTAAACATAAAGTTCATTTTGACTTGCAAACTGAGTCTAAGGTTGAATAAATCAATCCTATAATGTGACACATCAGGAAGAAAATATTGTAGGTATCTAATTATAATAAATTATTATTATTAGGTAGCAGTGGCGAAGGTTCCTAAGAACAAGATTCCCCCCAAGTTACTTGTTTCATTTCTTCTTCTTCTTCTGCGTCGATGTCCTCACTGCTGAGGGTCGTGACCATCCTCTCTCCTTGACCGTACTACGTTCTGGATTGTTGTCCTCCACCTCTCCCGACACACCGCCGTACGCATTGCTCCAACCACTGATGTACCTGTGGCAGCCTTGATTTGGTCAGTCCATCTAGTGGGGGATCTTCCTCTAACTCTTCTGCCTTCTACTCCTTCCACGACCATTTGTTTTTCAAGGCTATTTTCGTCTACTTGTTTGATTTAGGATAATAAAATAAGAGGAGTGATCTGGACAATGCAAGAAAAATGTTGGCTCTGGCTTTCCTGATAAAGAAACTCACTCTTTTGCCACTAGTACCTACCTATTTTACTATTTTTCGTAAATCAAAAAGTCTAAAAAGTCAGGTACGCAGGCCATAAAACAACAAAAGAGGCGTATGAAGACCACAGAAAAGGTGGACAGATGACATTTTCCAGCATAGGGATTGCCAAGACAGAAAACATTGAAAAATCAGCGAAGGCTAAAATGACATAGAGGTGATAATCATTGCTTCACAACCATAGGTGCTGGGTTCGATAACCACTCAAAGAACGATGTTTGCAATGTATATGTATTTGCAAAAGTAAAGAAATACACACTACTGTTAAGCGATGAAAAGTGAACGCTTCTCGAGACTTAAGTGATCACCTAAACCAACCGATGGCTGGCTTAACCGATGGCTACTTAAGGTCTTGTTCGCACTTGGCTAGCAGTATAGTATACTAGTATTATATTATTATCTGGCATTCTTGCTAATTCACTACTACAAGGATGTTCAGAGTAGTTTCGGGAGGGGTTTGTTGAGGGAAGTCCTTACTGCGAACCTTTAGCCCTCCTTTGGTAAAAAAAGTTTTTGTGTAAAAGACTAGATGACATAAGAGCTGAAGCTCCTGAAAGATGCTTCCTACCCGACTAAACTACTGCCCTTGTGTGAACAAGGCATAATCGACATTGGATAGGTTTAGAAGTGGCCTATGACCAGCAGTGAAACGAAAGCTGCTAGCAGTAAGAAAGTATTATTATCTATAGTTCCTAACTTTATAATAAAGACCATTGCATTTTACGGTCAACAACGATACACAAAATATGTAGGTACCTATTTATATCTGTTAGATACAGTCAAATCTTAAACTGTCGTTAATGTGTGCATTCACTAGTCAATGTACGCATTAAAACTTATGATTTTATTCAAAGTATATCAATTTAATATAAAAAATTATGCTACGAGTATAACTAGTGAGTGTAGAAATTCATTAGTCAATGTATGCATTAACTACTGCGCATTCTTTAAAGCATAAACAATAACCAACATGGTATTTTTTTTATATTATGCTTAAGATGCATTTTCGAAGAGTATTCTACATTTATATGAGAGTTGTGTTAAAACGTATGTTTATTGACTATCCTGCTGAAATCAGTTAAGTATAATTCTCACTGACAGCTGACACCAGTGCATATAGGATAACAGCTGTTCGCGAAAGCCGGCCATTTTACTTGCTAAATGCGCTTTGCATGTCTTTCAAGGACGGCCATACACACTACAGTCTACCGGAGAGGTCTACCTGTGCAAGTATACCTGCGCAGGTAGACCGGAGCGTGTATTGGATCATGGCGTAACATAACTGATCCAATACACGCTCCGGTCTACCTGCGCAAGTATACCTGCACAGGTAAACTTCTCCGGTAGACCGTAGTGTGTATGGCCGCCATAAGTTCGCAATAATTAGTGAAAGTGTAACTTAGAACGATTGTGAATACATTAACTAAGCGTGTTGGTCAAAGTATACTTTGGCTAGTTAGTGCATGCATTCACTAAATGGACGTTTTAGCTGTAACATATCCAGAAGTACATATTTATAAAGCGGATGTCGGTCGCTTATCGTCCGCTGTGCTTGTACGAGCTTATCAGCAGAAACTAATAATTTCTATTGATAAGAAAATTGGGGTTTGTTTTATGAAAACCAAGCAAGTGAACCGTGAAATTAGGATACGATATAACTGAGGAAGTTGTATTCTCAATATTGGATAAAATTATATTATATACCACTTAATCTGATTAGGTATGTACCTACAAATAATATACCCAAGGAATTAAATCGTATTATTAACAATCGCATATACTCGTAACATGGAGAAAGGGTAGCCGAAAATCGATTACGATGGTACGGACACGTTATGAGACTGCCACAGGACAACATGATCAAAAAGACAATGGACATTGAAGTAGGGCCCAGAAGACCGGGCAGACCCCTGACACAAGGATGTCCACAATCGCGAGAGACTTAAAAGAGGCGAAGCTTCGTGCGGAGGATGCGGGGGACAGAAGGACTTGGAGGATGAGGACTAGGAGGGCCGACCCCAAGTAAATGGGACAAAGGCGAGGGCAAAGAAGAAGAAGCAAATACTCGTAACATCTCGTAACATACCTAATACCGCATAAAGAATAAATAATGGTAATTTTTATTTTAAACGAAGATTATGACTTCATATCCTAGATCCGTTTTTCCCGGTCTTGGGCTCCATCATTCCGATGGCACCATCCACCAAGAATTAACAGATTTAAAATTGGTAGTTTTGTTTGTGAAGCACATGCTTTCGTGAGATACCAAACACGGCAGTAAGCGTTGACCTGACCCTCTCGATCGCTTGGTATCTTCCGAGATTTGAGCAAAACAACATCTGACTTACGATCTGAATTTATTTTCCGACGCTCTTTTATAGAATACCACACATGACCCCACACGACCCATGGATCTCCTGAAACGCCTTTCAGTTTTTTGGAAATCCTGGTGCAATGTATGACCCTATGCATAATTTTAATTTAAACCACATTTCGATCAACAAATAGATAGGTCATATTTTGAGAGGCCGACTCTTATACCTAGATCTACTTTAATAAAAAAAACTGGGTTAATTTCACTTTTTCCCCCATCGCGGCGCCACAATCGTCTTTCAAATGCCCAATGATTTCATTATTATGAAGCTACCTGCCTTTTGAAGTACATTTTTAATAGAGAAAATATCCATTGACCTTTTAAAATGTCCGCTTAAATATCTCTTAAATGGCGTCGTCATATTTTATAAAAGGATCTTTCTTTCATTTATATCTTCTACATTTCCTGTACTTTTACTGTTTCCTTTGCTACAAAGTGTACAACAATTTAGACGAGAGAATGGCCAATGATTATATTTTCAATAATGTTGCCACAATTCTTGCGATCTGTTATCGGCTAATAATTAAAAAGCCATTGTAAAACAAATATTGGTAAAAAAATAACCAAAAACCAAAATTTTATGATTTCATATCCTAGATCCGTTTTTCGCGGTCTTTCAAACGTTACAAGCACGCCCTTCCGATGTGCTTGATGGGTTTTTTCATTCCGATGGCGCCTCCACCACAAATTGACAGGTTCAAAACTTGTCAAAATATATGAGTTCTGCTCGTGAAGCACTTTCATGAGATACCAAACACGGCGGTATGGGGTGACTGGATCCTCTCGATAGCTCGGTGTCTTGCAAGGTTTGAACTTGACAACATCTGATTTTCGATCTGAATTTCTTTCCCGACACCCTTTCATACGATACCACACACGACCCCCACAGAACCCTCGGATCCCCTCAAACGCTTTACATCTTTATGTCTCTGGAGAAGGACGATCCAATGTGGTACAGAATCGTAATGTCATCTAGTTTACACAATTGGTGAAAGTATCTAATTGTTTTTCACTGTGAACACTTATTGACATGATTGCTAGATTTTCGAGCGAACCGTATGAAGTTTTAATTTTATCGACGTTTCGACACTCCTGTTGGTATAAGTGCACACAGTTTTCTCGAAAATCTACCAAACTTGAAAATTTACGATAGTTCATAACTTTGTCCAGTTTGGAAAATTCAAAATTCGATTGAAAGAAGAGACAATGACAACAAAAGTGAAGGGGGGTCAACATATTATTAATAATAACAGCATGTGAAAAATACCAGTGATTCATTGGATCATTCGCACACTACTTTTCAAGTCAAAGAAAAGTAAATCGGCTTTACAATGTAGAGAGAAGTGGAAGACGCAAGGACAATATGCATTATTCTCGGGTAATTTACTTTCATACAACTGACCAAAGGAGCTTTCTCTCAGTAAGAAAATCTAATACAAATAATGTCTTATCCGAGTCTTACAAATAAATAATATGCGAGCATTTTATTTATTTATTTATTTAAACTTTAAGTGAACAACAAATACATATAAATATAAAAAATTGATATAGTACAGATTAAAAATCGTTGTTCACTAGGGCGAACTTATCGCAGAACTGCGATTTCTTCCAGTTAACCCCAGACCAACATTTCAAAAAATTCAAAATACGGGAGACCTTAGATCTCGACAACTTTACTAAATATGCTGTGGAAAAAAATAGAGTAGATACATTGAACCTTTATCTAGGGAATGACTGTAAAATATTTTTCATATCTTGTATATATTTATTAAAAAAAGGCGAAAAACACCTCTGATCTTTTTTCCGAAAGACAGCAACTCGTTTCTTGAAGTCTTTAGATTTTTTTGTATTGATAATATGTATTAAAATCTAGGGAATTAACGTAAATGTTTTTTGATTGAAGCGAAATAATCTCCAAAAAGTAAAAAAAAAAACGCAATATTAACATTTTTCCATGCGATTGTCCATGAGATTTTGAACCTTAATGTTGCGTGCACAAATTATTCAGTAGGTATGGGTTGAATTAAAGAAAAAAAACTAATCATAAGTACCTATAAACAATTTTGTATAACTTAAAATTTTGCAGGAAACTTCTAGGTATAAAACTAGGTAGATAGGTACTAATTTTATTTCCATATTCTCTTAAATATGAAAAGTCTGCGGATAATAAGTCCATGTTATCCGGTAATGGCTAAGTGGATGATTGCACCAACAAAAAAATGTATTCAACCGCCATCCTTTAACTGCAGCGGGCCTACTGGGAAATAGGAGAAAGTAGTACCTAATCAATGGAAAAAATAAGCCTAACTAAATTCTCTACAAAAAGTGCTCCATTCATTTTTTATTCATAAACAGTTTTTCCGCGATGGCCGGTCAAAAAAACTGTCAAGTGCTGGGCAGTGATGGACATTGACAAGTTATTCAAATTTGAAGAATCACTACCTTTCCACAAATAATCCTTTTCACTGACTTCCTTCCTTGTCCTTTATCCCATCCACCTACTTATTTATCTATGTATAATAATTATTATTTATATTTTTTTTTTATTTATTTATTTAGTCATAGACGGCCGCAAAGCCTTTTACAAATTTCAATATTACAATCATCAAACAATAATAATTTCAAATTACATCCTCAAAAATAACAAATTAATAAAGTCAATTGAAAATATAAATATATACACCCAGTAGAATAAGACAATAAATAGTTGTTTTTTTCTTCTTTTTCATACACGCAATTATGCAGTACTTCAAATTAATGTCACAAGTGGTTGGTTGGCAGGCATTGCCGACGGCAATAAACCCGCCATTTGAAAAGTTAATTTTTCAATAGTTTTATTAATTTATTTAAGAATAAATGTAGAGGCAGACAACGACATATGAAGTAAATATAATTGAGTGTGGTAAGAATAAAATTAAGAGTAGTACCTACGTACATGATTTTGAATGGGGTACTGATAACACCCCTCTTGGTCAACCATGATATTTTTTATCTTAAGGGCTGGGAGTGTTCACAATGTAACTGTAGTATGAAAAACTCATTCGAGCGTTATAATATTAAGTAAGTTCTGCAGGAGATAAGGGATGGAATTAACCGCATAAGGAAAAATGCCTCATTAGGGTGATTAAAGATACTTGGTGCATAATCTGCAAACTGCTGAGACGGTCAGACTCTTATAATGTTATTACCGTGTTCTTAGTCAAGGATCCCGTCGTAGCGAGGATAATTTTGGTAGTTTGGTTGGCTTAAAACACTCGTATGTTCCTATGCATCTTTTTGACAGATGGAACCTTATTTTTCTAATATTTTACTCCTAGAGTATGTCAGTAAGAAACATTTTTACTAACCCAAAAATTCAAAATTTTGGTAGCATGAACATTTTTATTCTTGGAAAATTCATATTTTTGGTAGTTTGAACAATGTTATTCTCAGATGGCTATAAATATTTTCATACAGTCAAAATCTTCTTATTTTGGAGTTACAACCTTGCTTATCTCAGAGGCAAAAGTAAAAATATAAAAATATGATAATCTTTCATTAAGAACCTTTTCATAAAGAACAACATACTCAGAGGCCAAAAGTCAAACTCACATAACATGTTTGTTAAAACATAGTTATTCTCAGAAGGCCAAAAGGAAAAATCTCATAATTCGCTAGTTACAACCGTGTTATTCTCAGGTAAAGATTTATTTATATTCTCTTATTGACTTGAAATAATAAGAATAGAATTGAAAATAGACAGGATGAGGCCTATATCCAGCAGTAGAGGGAAAGGGGCTGAAAAGAAGAAGACTTAGACAATTTAGCAAACGATATTTCTAAATACTTAATATTTATTATACATATACCTACTTACGAGGTTACAGATACTAAATACGTACGTAAAATAACTAGCAGTATGGGACACAGTAGCGACGGTGTAATTATTATAACTACCTAACAATTAACGTTGAATTCACACACATAAATAAACTGCAAATTATATTACACAGATAGGTATATACCTGCAGAGTGCATGCTAGTCGCTTGCATGCTTTGCTTACAAGCTTGAGTAAGTAGGGGTCTGCATTATGTGCAAGTTTCAGTTTCTTAGGAAGAAAATCAAATAACAGACGATAGTCATTTTCACAAGGCACACACATTTTGCGTTGGCTGTAAGATATTACATGTGTAATAAGCCCGCCTTTTGGGTGTAGGTACCTACTGCTCTCTAACTGTTGTATTTTTCTCTCACTTCCTCCAATAAAGTTTAATTTATTTTCCTTGTAAATTATCTTCCAGTGTATGAAAATCAAGTAACGAAGTTAGTGTCAGTACTGGTGCACTTCAAGAATTTTGGGGTCACAGGTTCGAATCCCCGCCAGACCACCTTTTTTGTTGGGTTATACGGCTGGCAATCAGGTGAGTGCGAATTCGATTCTCGACCTACTCTACTCAACGGTGCAAACTTTTCTATCTCAATGTGAAGCGTGCAAAGATATTATATTTGGCTGTATTTTGTTGAACCCTGATTAGGTATTATGTTTTTAATAAAAATGTTAACCTTTGCACTATTCCCCGTGGAATCCACATTTTTTAAATGTTTTTTTGGAGTGTCATGTAAAACTCATATAGTCGTAAAACTTTATAGAGCATTTCTCATATTTTTCAGCAATTTCAGCCACTACTCTATAGAATTCAGCTGTCACCCACAAACATGCGCCACAGTTAAATTAAAACATATAAGTTCATTCCGTTCATCTCACACACCCACACTCAATCTCGCTCACACACTCACCCATCGCAAACGCACACCTCTGATCTCAGATGCAAAGATATTGTTGTGTGTGTGTTTTTATACATACTTATGCTTAACTTGGCTACAAGGTATGTACTTATTCTTAATAAGGAAGCTTACCGTCACACTCATAACAAACATTGCACATTCTGTGTGAAATTTGTTAATTTCAACGCGGAACCTTGAGAAGGTATTCTTATCTCACTCCCTCCTAAACGAATCCACTATACTCTCTCCCTTTCTTCATTATGTAGGTGCATCTTAAGCTTCAAGACATTGTAGTTAGTGGTGGCCAGGTAGGTAGGTACTTACGTAATGTTAGGTGCTCGATTTGCGCCGACAAGTTTTGGGTTTAATCTAATTTTTTTCTGTCGGTTGTTTGATCAGAGTGATAGAAGAAAAAAACCTGGCAAAAAACGTGTTGAATTGGACGTTGTAGTATAATTTCTCCCTTGGACGATGACGCAGGAGAGGTTGTGGCTTTCTGGGAGCGGAGGGGATCTAATGAGTGCTGACCGACACGATAAGTAGAAGAAGAAGTATAATAATTATGGTGGTAAAATGACGAGGTAATTGAGAAGATTGTGTGGACAAACTCTGAGAAATTAGTTAATTACAGAGACGAGTTGATGTATAGGACGAGTGTTGCAACTAGTGATCAAGTCGAGATTGTTTGGGCATGTGGAGACAATGTCTGGGTATAAAATGACAAAGGAAATACTTGAAGCTGTGAAGAATAGTAGCCGTCCAACAGTAACCTGGAGTAAACATAGTGACCGGACAGTGGACACTCAAGAACGGACGCGTGTTGAGTGGAAAAAAATCGGTGAGTGTGCATGTTAAATGTTATAAACGTGACAAAAGTGAGAGATGGATGGTAGTCTTCTCTCTGCTATAGATGAACATGAGTGGCAACAAGCGCCAAAGGCAGAAAGACTTGGAAAACTTGGACGAGGCCTATATACAACGAGGAAAAGCTGGCCGATACAAAGAAATAAAACTACTTATATATTTGTAAATAACATAAGATGGCATAAAATCTGCATGACGCACATCGTCTCAATGAAACACTTGGTAATTTCGTGAAGATTTCCTTGCATAAGTTGCAACACCTAAGAACAACAATAATATTTAGGAGTGCGGACGTATGCACCCGGCACCGCGTGGTCCAATAATTCCAGGTGTGTCCTATTATAACTATTCCATTACATAATACTGGTATTATCCAAGTCATGTATGTATGTCACGCTGGCCCATTGGAAAATTTTGCAAGTTTTATGAATATGTATGTAAATTCAAAGCAGCGACGCCTTCATGGGTGGCTAAAAATTTTCGTTGAAGTCTAACTTTTTATGAATGAAAATTTGAAGTTTAGAAGTGTAAGTCCCTACTTATGAAATTATGAATGAAAATAGTTTTGAAATATTTATTTCGCGGAAATAATCAAGTAAGTACCATTTTATACAACGTGATAGAAAATGAAAATCGAATTCTCATACATACCATGTCGTACGTACCTATACACGTAAGATTGAAAATCGAAATATTTAAAGTTCCCACCTTCTATGTGTGTGTAAAGTACCTATGTATGTAGGTAGACATGTAAGATGAGTTTTGTGGCTTTCAGGGGTGGGTACCAACTAAAAAAGTCGACAATATGAATCTGGTTTTACGACTTTCATGACGATATTGGAGAGACGGGGAAAAGACGGAGCCTTATGATCTTCCTGTGTTTACTCGGAAAACATATTTAGCCGAGCCTCCGTGAATTTTCACGGGTAGGTATCCACTAGTACTAAGATAACAGTCTGCATCTTATTCTCGAGCAGAACTGCTTGCAGAGGCAGATACTTCCAGGATGAAAGTAAGTAATAACGTAAGATGAAATATAGAACTAAAGCGTAATAATTTGTGCAACCAAATGCTGTGGATACGCCACTGTACCTAACACCTATTCACCTACATACATTAATACTCATATTATTACAGTCCGCACTCTGTCTCCCTTGGTTGTCTCATTACTAAATTTGTGTCACGTAGGTAATAATTGATGTGAATGCTGGCCGGAACATTTTACATTCTACTCAGCATTCGATTGGATCAATTTATCCATCATACATGTAATGAGTATTTGACAATACTAATGTGGTATACCTGTATTGTTCTATGAATGTGCATTTTTAGGCAAAATGCTGGCCGGAACCTTTTACATTCTGTCCAGCATTCGATAGGATCAATATTCATCATACATCTAATAAGTATTTGACCTAAATTGTAGTAAACCTATATTGTTCTTTCTCAATTAATTGGAAAAATGCTGACTGGAATCTTTTACATTCTGCCCAGTATTCGATTACATCAATTTATCATACGTGTAATATTGTGTAATATTTCCCAGTGATATGATATATTGTTCTATCTTGATTAATTGGCAAAATGCCGATCAGAAACTTTTACTCTCTGATTACTGATTAGCATTGATTTTGGATCATATTTTCCGTTGTTACCTACTTCATTATAAACTCCATTTTCTTTAGGTACCTTCGTATTTTTTATGATTTCAATTGATGATTCTAAGATTCTAGAATTCAGATGAAACTTTTTTTTTAGGCATTCCACCCATAAAGAACGAGTGATCTCTGAAGGTAGGTAAAAAGTTAAAGCCCTCAACCTAAGCTTGTCCACTTTCATTCCATTCTCTGCACTCATCTCTGCACTCATCTCTCCAAAAATCTCTCTCTTTTTATCAAAAATAA
This sequence comes from Ceraclea dissimilis, assembly GCA_963576895.1. Taxonomy (NCBI): domain Eukaryota; kingdom Metazoa; phylum Arthropoda; class Insecta; order Trichoptera; family Leptoceridae; genus Ceraclea; species Ceraclea dissimilis. The sequence continues at coordinate 2,077,525 of OY756365.1, forward strand.
ACGAAAAATAAATTATTGAACAATATTACTTAATATTTAAAAGGACACCCGACTTTACCGTAGTTTTAGACGACATTGTACGACACGGTGTATGTTTGAAAATTAATTAAAATGTAGTAGACACCTATGCACCTATACACACCTACAGGATGTTAGAAATATTATTATTATACCTAGTAGGTGTATACAGGGTGAGTCAGATCTAGCATGTATGGATATAGGTTCAGTAAGGGTGAGTTATTTTATCACATTAAGTCAGCTTCACGTTGAAGAAGGTATGTTTGGATTAGGGATGGAAAGGGCGCGTGTATATTTCGAATCGTGTGTGTATTTTAAATTTAGAACCCAAAATTATTTGCGGTCGAAATGAAGAATCTCAAGATTTAAAAATGGAATGTTTCTATTTCGTGAAAATGTTATAAATTAACTCTATTCAGAGATTTATATTGCATATATCATTTTACGCCACGTCCCTTGCGGGGTAGATAGGAAATACCAAACGCCAGATATAGTTACGAGAACATAATATCATTTCCTAACATCGCATTCTGCATTAATGCTCTCAGATTCATTTTACTCAAAACGCGTCCATCTCAACTTTTCCACATTTATTCTAGTCACAACAAAAGCCTCTTTTTCAAAAAACGGGTTTGTATCCTGGATTCAAATTTGAACTTTAGAGAGAGTGAATAACGAAAGGATAACCAAGAAAATAAGGGTACGCACATTGATAAAATGCAGGGAAACGCGACCGTCCACGAATCATTTTGATGTCGAGATGCTCAAAGGAATACGTGTTTCGAGTAAAACGAATCATTGATAATGTATGAAAAATTTCAATGTGAATGTGACGAAAGCAATAATCGTGTGTAGGGACAGAGAAGTCAAACATTCTGCTCTATCTGCCTACCCCACATAAGACGCAGCGTGAGGGGACATAATGACACAAAATAGAACAGTATTTTAATGAAACTACAAATTATCGATGCGTCGATGCAATTTTGACATTTGATGTTCCTTATTGGCATCCCTTTTAGAAAGAAGGAGTTAGACGCGGCACATGTTACACTCCTACGGGTGAAATATATCGCGGTACTTGTGATCTATGTACAGCTATTAGGTACTACTACATACACCTTTACCTGAGCGATATATAGCCCGCTCCTGTACCATGCAACACTAAATCTATAGATGCATCACATTTTTTAAGTAAAATATTCTAAGGGGAAATATTAGTCCATAGGAATTAATTTATTATGATGCTTTGTTGTCATTTACTTATCTTCTTCTTCTTCCTCAGCCTTCCTCCCTCCACTGCTGCACGCAGGCCTCTTCCATTTCCTTCCACTCATCTCTGTTTCTCCCCCTCCGCATCTAGGTTCTTCCGGCTTGCTGGACTAGGTCATCAGACCACCTTTTGGGAGGTCTTCCGACGCTTCTCCTTTTTATTATTATTATTTTTATTTTTTTCATTTACTTATCACGTAATGAATAATGTATAGAAAGAGAAGCGACTAATAGGAAGTTCATACCTACCCGCGAAAAAATTTTTTTTCAGGCTACGACTAATCTGACTTTTTTTTTGAGAACCTTGCTTACATTTATCCATATCAAAATTGTATTATTAACTAAAAATTGGCAATTGAAACATTTTTGTGAAAAAATAGTGGTAAAATTTGAAATGTCACCAAAAGCAAATATGTTCGAGTGCTGGGACATCGGGTAGACATTGCAATTCGAAGACGCAAATGTAGATGCAGACAACAACGAAAATCTTAGGTGTTACTCCCCGGACATGAACACTTGTCTTCGGCGATACAATTTTTGTGCCTAATAAACATTTTCTATTCTATTCTATACCCTCACGCCACGTCCCTTGCGGGGTAGGCAGGGAGGACAGAGCGCCAGACATCCCTATCCTTACACACACTCTTAGCTTCCGCCACACTCATACAGTTTGTCATACACGCTCTCCGATTCCTTTTACTCCGGGATTTTTCCCGGATCCAGGACAATTTTTTATTAGCTTACTTCAACTTTTCGTTATGCAAAAATTGTACAGAACTACAATGGAATATAATTAAAAAAAAAACATTATTATTTGTAAAAGGTATCTATCTTCAAATATCATTTCTATAGATTCATAAATCTATGTTCCAATGGTACCAGTGCGAGATTGGTATGTAGGTACCCTATACTATTAAGCATTTAAGGACGACTTATACGTACCTATTAGACATGAGCGCCGCGCCGGCGCGCCGCCGCTAATCATGGTCGGCGCGCCGCCGCCGGCAAAACGCTCACGCCGGCGGCGTGGGAACTGCGTGACCAAAAATATTTATCCTGTGTTTTTTGAGACAGAAATCGAAATAAGTACTTTTCCAGGTAAAAAAATGAAGCATTCAGCTGTGGCGACGCTAGGATTCAGTAATTATATAAGATGTCGAATAACAACTAGTTAACCCACTCCTACGTCTCACATATTTCGTTCATTTGGTTTGGAATAAAAAAAAATCGGGGAATTTTAAATAAAATAAAATAATCTTTATTGTACCAAAAAAAACAATCGTACAATGGGCGGACTTATTGCCAAATGGCAATTTCTGCCAGCCAACCCATAACAGAGATTAAATTGAGATATATCTAATTATAATAAGTACCAAAAGGGTACCTTAACTTAACAATAATTGAATACTAAATACATACACAGATAAAATACACAGTACCTTATTTATTTGATTCTAAAACAAGAAATAGTATGGGATGGAGGCATTAATAATTTGGTTCCTTATGGTGGAAATTAAATGAACAAACGTTATTCTATGTTAACTGGGAATCACAAGGAAAACTCAGAATTTATAGTTGATCGAGTTTTAGGACAGCGGTCGATTTTATCATACCACGCTGAAATTTTTAAACCACGTAAATTTTAGCAGAAGGCTATATTTTTCTTCCAGGAACATCTGACCAAAATATTCGGCCTTTCGTCTTTTCGGTCAACCGTTCTATCTTTTCATTAGTTTAACCTTTGATTTTATCGAAGTACCTAATCGAAATTATTTTCATTCCACTTGACTAGATTCGCTATTCTCCAGATAACAGGTGCACTCACTGACCTGGAGGTTGTCGAGAGTTTCACATACCTCGGATCCGTGCTAAATAACGCACGAGGATGCGAGGCGGAGATCAGAAGACGGATTGGGATGTCAAAGAACGCTGACACGCCTTGATAAAATATGGAAAGACCGAAGAATATCCAGAGGGCTAAAAATTAAATTGGTGCGGTCGCTTGTGTTCTCTATTTTCCTCTATGGGGTGAAATCTTGGACCTTGCGGGCGAGGGACAAAGCTAGAGTTGACGCTTTCGAGATGTGGTGTTAGAGGCGCATGCTGCGGATCCCATGGACTTCAAGAAGGACAAATGCCTCTATCCTTCAGGAACTTGGAATCACATCTAGATTGTCATCTCCATGCTTAGAAAGAATTCTCCAATTTTTTGGACACATCGCTCGCAGAGGGGGAGATAGTCTCGAGAAGCTAATAATCACGGGAAACACGCCGGGATGGAGACCCAGAGGACGATCACCTTTGCGATGGACGGACCAAGTTACGCAGTCTTTTGCCCCCTCCAGTGCATCTTGCCGAGAACAGAGCTGCGTGGCGGGGATTGGTCAAGCAACGGGTTTTTGGGTTTGGAGATCGCGACCCTCAGCAGTGAGGAAATCGACAGGAGAGAGAGAGATGCTATATTTAATTTATTTTAATACAATAAGTACTGTAGAAATAGTTAAGACTCCTCTTCTCTTGACAAAAAACGATATTCATTTGGTAATTTTTACGTTTACGATCTTCAAAGTGTCAAAATGTGATTATATTTTGATATGAGATATTTTAACGTTAAAATCCAATTATTTCGCTCACCCAAGGCCGCATTTTAATAAAAAATAATAATTTACTATCCCCTAACGTGGTTTCTCAGACTGTGATTACAGACTACTCTCAAATTGTAATTTATCTTTCCACCGGTAATCATTACGTATTTTGGTTGATGTCATTATTAATTTATGCACCTTTCGACTAAAAACACCACAATATATCTTTATTTATTTATTTTCCTTATTTTTACACCTAAAATAACATCCAAAATAAGTTTTTTTTTAATAAAATGAATCTGGGTTTATCGAAATAAACCCACATACATCTTTGTACACTTCAGAGAAAGCTTTAAATCTTGTATTGTGAAGTGGAGTAGGTCGGGGATTGAACCCGCGCCCACTGGATTAACAGTCGAGCGCGTTACTAACCAGGCTACAGACCACCTCAAAACTTAAATTAGATAATTTTATTAAATTACCCTTCCATTCCAAGCAACAGCACATATAACACATATGTTTTTACAGCTTATGCTGAACCGTAGTTCTTGGTTACATAGGAATTTTGCATTTTGTGGAAGGTCGACCTCGTCATCGCAATTCTGGACTTTATTTCAGAGTTTGAATTCCACTCACCGTTTAGCTAACAGCCCAAATATTGCCAAATGAGAAACCTGTTCGACTGCACTACTGCCCATAGTTATGCTCATTCTGACGCGTTTGACTTTATGGATTTGTTTTTTTTGACCTGCCCTCCAGCACCATAAAAAGGCAATAATGAATTTTTCCATTATTTTTCAAATATGAGCTTTTATTTCACTTTATTATTGAAATAATCATAGTTTTTCAAAATAAATAAATCGATTTTATCATTATCCTTTTCACATATACGTATTTAATCATTTAAAACAATATTGCAAAAAAATCCAATGCTCCCCCCCACTTTGGATCCACGCCGCCGGCGTGGCGCCGCCGCCGGCTATTTTAGACATGGGCGCCGCCGCCGGCTTTTTTGCAGCCGGCGCACATGTCTAGTACCTATATACATAAGTAATTTTTACTTGCAAGGGTACCTTAGTTAAGTGTTACTTATACAATCGTAATGTAGGTAGCTACCTTCGTAAGTCGAGTTTAAACGATTCGAATTAAACATGAGAAAAGACGTATGAATGGCGTTTTCCATAAATGGAGCACTTATTTCAAAGTAGAGCAATGAAACATTCAGAATTGAGAGTAATATTTTGTCAGTGAAGAACTTTAATGAAAACATTTCTTTAGTAGGGTAACCAGTGAATGCTGCGTAAACCATAAATGTGACATTTAGAATGGGTGGCGAATATCATTGCTGAAAAATATGTGGAATGTCTTATTGAAGTTTTATGAGCACCTAATTTTTACATGACACTCGAAAAATGTGTAAGTACGAAAAGATCGCCAGACTTTCGTATTAATACACACACTTCGTGCTTCCGTAACATTCATGCAATTCATCATATAAAATCTATGATTCCTTTAGCATCCTTCCTCGAGAATCTGGTCTACACGGTCAAGCCATGTGGTTCTTGGACGGCCGCTTTTCATTACACATATTCTTTCTCCCTGGTAGTTATAGTAGGTATGTCATAATGCAATTTTTTTTAATGCATCTGGATTTATCGAAATAAACCGAAATACATATTTGTACACTTCACAGAAAGCTTGTGTTGTGAACTTGAGTAAGTCGGCATCGGGGATCGAACTCGCGCCCACTGGATTAACAGTAGAGTGCGTTACCAACCAGGCTGCCGACCACCTCGTTTCCATCTCTATTCTGGCTCCCTTGTTACAGAAATCTACTCTGTACGCCACTGATAACGAGGTACCTACCTACCCTTGTTTCCGTCATTTTACGCCTATCCAACTCTACAACAGCAGCGTGCTAAAGTGTCTAAACAACAAACTAGCGAAGTTTGCAATTAACTGTCCGAAAATATGATAATAATAATATCTACTATCGGTCCGTGGCTAACTTCATACCGGTAGGTGACAGATACTTTGTCTAAGCATTATTATTATACAATACCAGCAATCACCCAATCAAAATGACGGAACACTATAATATTCTAATTACCTACCAGAAATCTCAATGAAAATTAAAGCAGTGAAAATGTAAAACTGTTATGCTGGATTTCATCAACTTCTTAGGCGAAAAATAGCGGAGATAGAAGCCACTTATGAAAAATAATGATAAGCGGCTCCTCTTTCCGTTATTCTTCACCTAAGAAATCACTGCAATCCAGCATTAGTCTTACTGCCATCCAAACTCGTAAGTACGAACTGTGTGTATAAAGTTGACACTGAGAAAATCTCAAAAAACATCAATGTTGTACATAACATGAAGTAAGGGGGTTTGGAAGAAGGGGTACTAAGTTGTAACTAGTATTGCCCCAGAACAGACTATCGTTTAGTGGGGCAATAAAAACATGTACGTGTTTCTTTTTCTGTGTACTATCTATAATATGTTTGCAATTTTTGATAAGTGAATAAATGAGTCAGTACGAGTCTCGATTAAATGGGCTCAAAAATGATTATCTGGATTTATAATAAGTGTCTATAACTGGTCAAATTCTGTAACTAATTATGTGGGTACTTACTAAAATAAGACGTTCTTTTTTTCAATTGTTTCATTAATTTTAGTTCACTTTCTTCAGATCGAAATATTACAGACTTGTACATTAAAATTAAATCTACAAGATTATCAAAAATTACTCCGTAGAGGATTGTGTATATTGATAATTTAGTTGAACAAATTATTTACGTAATGACAACACTATCGAATATTCTAAATTTGCAAATCCACAAGCCGAGCCGCCGGCGGAATAATTTCATTATTATTATCAATAGATTTTGATTATTAAATTTGTTAAGTGAATATCTATCGGATTCTAAAGTTGTTTTGCTAACTGTTATAATAGTTTGTTTTAGAACCGGCGATAATCCAAAATCTACTTAGATTCCAAAAGTACCTACAGAGGTGTTCAAATTATTAGACTAAAAACATCTTATTCAACATATTATAATGATTTGGCAGTATTTTAATATGTACATTATTTCGAATTTAATAATTTGTATGCATTCCGTTGACATTTATAAGCATGTTTATTCTTGTAGACATTGATTCTACTAAACTTCTGCACACTTTTTTTTATATCTTCGTATTACATGTATTTGGAGGAAACCCACAACTGCTTCTCAGGAAATAGCCCAATCATGAAACTGATTGAGAATTTGTGGGCCATGGTTAAACATAAAAATTAAAAAATGACATTAACCACAAAAGTGCCCATGATAAAAAAGTTCAAAAATCTGGCACCATGACGATGATATAAAAAAGTGTAGAAAAGGTACATAATATATACTTAGAAATGTCAAAGGGAGGAGCACAAAGTATTAAATTCAAATATTGTATTTATTCATAAATGAAGTCATTATTTGCTGAAAAAATATTTTAGTCTAATAATTTGAACACCTCTGTAATAATTTAAAGCATTTTAGATTATCATTGGAGTCTACCATTTTTGTCTTTATATTATTTTATTCTTCTGGCTTCTCGCATTTTCTTATTTTTATTTCATGAAGTCAGGAGTCGAACACAGCAGCCACTTATCACCCAAGTGATACAGACTAGTAGGCTAAACTGGTTCGGCCACATTCTACGTACGCCCGCTTTTGCCTTTTATTTTTTCACTATCGTTACGATCCCCCCATAAATGATTACTTATATACGGAGAGTAACGCCAATTTAAAGTTTTGTAGATCTATTTGTTTCTAGGTGAAATTTTTTAACTGTAAAAAATAATAAATGACGTGATTGGTGCAACTGGTTGGAGCGCAGACTTCTAACCAGATGGTGCTAAGTTAACGCCAATTTAAAGTTTTTTAGATCTATCTGTTTCTACGTGAATTTTTTTAACTGTAAAAAATAATAAATGACATGGTTGGTGCAACTGCTTGGAGCGCAGACTTCTAACTGGATGGTGCTGAGTTTGAATCTTGGTGCTATGACACAAGTTTTCAGCTTACTGCGAAGCTTTCAGGAAAGTATTAAAAAAAAATAAACAAATATAATCAGAATTTCATGGACGTTGTCCCTTTGTAGCAAAAACATTGAAAAATCGAAGTATCTTCACAGTGCCCAGGATATTTGATAATATTTTGGACAAAAAAAAACATTAAAAAACGATATAATATTGACCCATTTTCAGATGCAAAGTACGAGTATGTATTTTGACAATATCCTGTACAAATAATAATAATACTCATGGTAATAGCTTCAGAAATGTTAATAATTGAATAATATGCTGCTCACAAGCGACGACAAGGTACCTTATTACTCTAGGTAGAATACGTAGAGGATGCCAGACAGAGTAATACATAGAATCCGACTCGAATGAATCAGGGGATTATAAATCAAAACAGTCTAATAATGTAACCCTACTGCTGTGCATTCAATGCCGGACCGAACGTTCGTACGTAGGTACTACTCCACTGCGCCCGTTCACCAGATATCCGGCCAGCGCTTCTGCTAGCCTGATACCTACATTGTACGATGTGGTATGTTAGTTCTACGTACGTCAGGTGCGAGGATATCTGAGAATCTGATTCCTACCGAGTTGAAAGTTCGATTTTTCGTTGTTATTTATCGTCATTATTAGACCCTGTATCGGGTTCTTGGTTTCATCAGCCTTACACAATATTAGACATAGACAATTGGGAAACTGTCAACATTTATGTAAAAACAGGTAAAATTAAATTTCCTGTGGCGACTTCCGGGTTGTAGCATTGACCCTTCACCCTTATTTTTATTTGAGTGTCCTGTAAGACAAACTTGGTGTTCGTAAAACCTTTCATGACACATTTTACACCTTTTTAGTAATAAGGCAAATAAAATTTTGTATACATTATAAACACATAGAATCACTGTTTACACCATCATCGGAATCTACCCTGATGGAGTAGAAGTAACAGTCATCAGAGAAAATGAAGGTTTTAGACATCAAGAATAAAAGAAGATCAATTTTTAAGCACAGAATGGGTAGGAGGGCTGAGTACAAGTCATGATATAGGCCTTCTAGAAAAATTAAAGGCCTATTCTGAATCTTGAGAGCAGCGAATAATTGAGAGTTTTTCACGTATTATGTCAGTTTTTATAGACGAACAAATGAATGGATACGAGAAAAATCCAAGGTCACCGACGTGGTAAAATAAGCAGTTGCCTTAAAATGGAGTTGGGCATGACACGTTGCCAGACTCTCAGATTCTAGATGGACCGAAAAGATTCTCGAGTGGCAACCTAGAACTAGCAAAAGGAGCGTAGGAAGACCTCAGGCAAGATGGTCTGACGATGTGAGGTGAATCGCAGGAAGCAAGTGGATGCAACATGCCCAGGATAGGGATCTGTGGAAATTCAATGGGGACTGGGGAGGCCTATAATTTAGAGGATTGGAATTAAAACGGCTGAGAAAGAAGAAGAAGGTGTCCGTTTATTTGTTTTAGTGGGGGGGGGGGGCTCTTCTCCGGCTTCAATTCTAAAAAAAGTGATCCTTCGTCACTGACGTACGTTGTTCATATTATTCAAGAATCTATGTCCAATTTGTCGTAGGTATATTCCGTCTTGTTGTATAGAGAATTTAATATTAAGTTTAACGTGTACCCATTACTAGCAGCTAAATTGAACATTAAATTTCACTTGTCATTTGAAACAAATTTAGTTGTTAAGATTTACACAAATTGAGGTAAAAAGACTAAAAAAGTTTAGAATTATGGTTCACTAACCATTCTGAATGTCTCTATTTACTGCAGGCGCGTAGCTACCTAAAAACACGATTCCCATCGAGTACCTTTTGGAAAAAATGATAGGTATAATAGCGTCTAATCTGACGTAATATCATGAGAAATGTTAGCTCCGGCTTCCCTTCCGCAGAAATTCACCCTTCGCCAGTGCTATTTAGGCTGTTTGAAAGATGGATACAGATTCAATCATAGACTGTGTATGACGAAATGCATGAATGTGAAAGAAGCAAGAAGTGTGTGTAAAGAAAGGAAAGTCTATAGCGGTCTGTTTTATCTGCCTACCCCGCAAGGGATGCGACCTGGGGGTGATAGAATAGAAAATTATACAGATCTCTTAAGGGGTAAGAGTAATGGTCTTTCATTCATGTTTTTGTACCGACAATAGCTATCATCTGAAAGAGCCTAAATAAGATAAGTTTTTTTTTACTTGATTTCTGAATTTTCAGGTGTTTTGTCAAAATTTTCTTCCAAAGTCGTAACTAGATTTCGAAACAACTATTTCTCAACATTAAAATCTGTTATTTTTATCATTCTTGCTTCTTCAGAATGAAACAAATGAAAAAAACAGACTTTAAACACATACTCAAGTTACGAAAAAGGATGATAGAACTAAATAGGTGCTTTTCCTCACGATAAAATTGGGGTAATTTGAGATTTTTAGATAAAAAATGTAAATCTTGAATAACTCGAAAATCTGGAAAACCGTGAGACTTTGGACTAAGCTGAGTTTGGATCAAAAGATTCAAAATGACCTCTACAACAACTTCTTAAGAGATCTGTATCCATCTATCAATTTAATTTCAATTTCAAAATTCTTTTTATTTTTCTTCAAAATTTTACACATATGTACATACAAATATGGTTCCTTAAAACTATACACGTTTCGAGATACCTCCCCAATAGAGACAAGTCTCGCGTGTGCGTGCGATGCGTGATGAGACCGTGCGATGAGACCAAATATCTCTGTTTTATTTGGAATATTTTTTAGTATAACAATATATGAGGGGTACTGTTATAATGCCTACCTATTATTATTTTATATCGGTAGAACCGGGAAAAGTGAGGATTGTGAATATGGTACAATTTGACATAAATTGGGATGCTTACCATTTTATTGCTATCATTATAATATCCATTATTATAATATTACGTATGACCCCATGTTTCACACATTGCCTACAACATTACATACATATGTACATCACACCATATACATAGTATAATATTATGTTCACCTAAATTTTACCAAAATAAAAATGAAACTTGTAATTTTGGAATAATATGCATTTTGAACTGTAGCAATAGATTGTGAAGTGGATTGGCCACATAGTTTACAAAATTCAGGAAAGCAGATTACGGTGGTACGGGCATGTGAGTAGAAGACCCCCCGAATACAAAGGTAACAGGGCACAGTCATTGGTTGTCCGTGGTAGGAAATCCCGAGGAAGACCCAAGCGGAGGTGGCGTGAGGTTGTGAGGCAAGACATGAGAGACTGTGGAAAATCCCGGTAGATGCACAGGATAGAGCCGAGTGGCGGCGAAAGACAAGAATGGCAGATCCCACCATCATGTGGGAATAATAATTGCCCAGGGAGAGAGAGAAGGAATGAACAAGGGGAAAAACTACAGAGGACGACCAAGAAAAAAATGCCTGGACTCTCTGTATCAGGATATGGGCTTCGACTCATAAAGAGTTAAAAAGGACCACACAGAACACGGATGAGTGTTAAAGGCGACAAGAAGGAGAAAAATCAATCATAACGATTGAAACTGGAGAAGAATAACTGGGCATAAACCCGTACTAAGGTAGAACGAAAACATTCGACCGACGAGCGAAATACCGACTATGCAAGCTACCGAGCATCTCGGTTAAAAGTTTAATTCTTTGAACAACTGCTATAAAGTCTGTTATTTTTAGTAACAGTTACTTCTGAAAATACGCACAATTGTTTAGTAACACAATGACAGAACAACTGTTACTAAGTACAGAGGATTTAGCATTTATTAAATTTCATATAATTAGACTAATTACGTATGAAATAATTAGGTAATTAATCATATTGTTATGATTTTAATACCCGTATAAGCCACTTACACTATTAATAATTATCATCATTTTATAGAATTTGCTGGAACCTACACTAATTCTGTCACTTTTCGAATTAATTAAATCAAAATATGGTTAAATTAGCATAATATCACTAGGGTTTACAGGTCTGATAAAATGGGCGACAATTTGGTGGAAATAGTCAGTGTTTCAATTGCATGTCGTCTGTGATTTTATTTTAATTATTTTTTCTAATATCTTTTTTTTTCATCTACCACTATATACCTACCATCCAGTAAAAGTGTAATCAGTAAATACAGTAGGTATATGTACACCGTACAGAGCACAAACTGTAATATAATTCTTACCAAAAAAAATGGCTGGCGAATGGCATTGGTGAAAAAGATTTATTTTTCTTCTAAATGAATCTACAAATACACCTTTGTACACTTCACAGTAAGCTCGAAAAGCTTGTGTCGCTAAGTGGAGTAAGTTGGCATCTAGGATCAAACTTACGCCCACTGGATTAACATGTGAAATTTCTTTTATTTTTTTTTTGTCTTACATAAGTTTTAAACATTCCTGGCTTATCAGGACACTAAAAAAAATCATTTCTACAGTTCTGAGATCCCACGGAAAGGATTAACATAAAACGTTCCGATACGGACGTGTATGTTGACGAGCCATTTAGTGGATAAATAAGTATTCAACATCCCCAACGAAGTTTGAAATATCCGGAAAGTAGCGTGGGTTCCTAATATCTATAGGTTCTATCGATAAAATCAGATTTTTTGTTAACGAAGTTAGTTTGAGTTTTGTTTGAACAAATCAATACTTATTAAATACGCAAATATTGCTAATCTGGGAAAACGTTGTACGAAAAAGCGAAGAGCGGAGCAAAAAGTTTTGTAACAATCTTATTATTATTAAATTTGTCATATTATTTCTCCTTCCGTTTCATTTTAAGGATCATGGATTACAAAATGAAATAGAGGTGACAAAATATGGTTGTGGGAAAAAAATCACATGATGGTAAATTTCAAAGGTTTCCCTAATCTAGGAAATATGGAAAATATGATATCTGGCTTACTACTGAAAAATTCCAGATCGTTGATAAAAAAGAATGTCAATGGTCGTCAAAAGTCCTTTTGATGGAGAACTTTTTCTGTTTCCTCGTGCCTGTTCCTTTACGCCGTAAGCTGAGAGGATAAAACGCCAGACTGCCCTATCCTTACATACACTCATTGATTCCTTCACATTAATGCAAGTTGTCACACACGTTTTCCAATTTACTTTACTCAAAACACGTCTTTCATTGAGGGTCTGGGGGGGTACTTTGTAAGCTTTTTCACCCAAAACACGCAGATAAAATATTTATGGAAAATGACCCTTATGGCGAGATACATAAGGGCGTTTTTCGTGTGCATTTTATTTGCGTGTTTCGGGTGAGAAACCTTTAGAAAGTTGCAGTACTGATAGCTATGATCGGTCCAGGTCAGTCTCGGACGACCTATAACACCTTTTCATTCACCCATTTCTTAAACATAAAATAATGACATATAAAGTCAGTGCATAAGTCATACGTATCATTCAGCTGGTGCAGAGATACCCTAAATACGAATCTCATCCAGCTACCTTTTAATTAGGATGATAAAATAAATAGGTAAAATTCTGGCATAATGTAATATAAAATGTTCAGAAATCCACTAGTCTTGCATTTTGTTGAATTCTTTCATCAATAATTTAAGCCGTTTCAGCAAATTTGTTGCTACACGATGTTCGTAGGTATACCCCGAGACCAATAAAGTTTCCAAGTTTAGTGATTAAAGGACTCGATAAATCATCGACACTCCCGATAGTATTGCCGTTCCTCTAATAACTTTACGGGTCCTCAACAAGGAATACGCATTACCGCCAAAGGAGAACTTATTGCCCTTCCCTTATTCTCCCGAATTCCCCATCCGCAGATCCTTGAAGGGATGCCGTCGATGCGTCACAAAACATCGACGATGAAAAATAAATACCTGCTGAACAGAAATGAATGATTATTGGCCCCCACTTTAATAGGGATCTACTAAAAGAGTACACGGTTAGCGCAGCTAGTTTTGGCGGTAGTCTCTCAAGCGGGAGGTACCAGGTTCAGACGCCGGCACTGGCGATGTATTTCACACTTTGGGATACAGGCTTTCAGCCTAGTGCAGATTGTGCAGGGAAGTATTTGGGTTTGTGTATGGAAGCCCAGATTCTTTAAAAAATAGCCAAAGCAAAAGTAAAGCGTGCAGGCAAATAAGCTTAAAAAAAATTGAGAACCAAGGTGTTGTTGTTCCATTTAAAAAATAACTACCTAATTACATTTTACCAATTGTTTATGATAAAACAGTAGGTACTTACCTACTACAATTTCAAACTGTAACCTAAAACAAATGTGCGTAAAATTTGAGAGTGCTTGGATAGAGGGAATGAGCTAAAATTTGAAGAAGAAAATTTCTAACTTCGGTAACAACAACAAATGACTTTAAATATAGTATAATTGAAGTTGTATTTCGCTTATATCTCGATCACGAATTTACTCATTTCAATTTTATAATAATTACGTAAAAAAAGTAAAACAAATTAAGGGCTTGAATGTTAGTAAAATAGCACAGCATAAGATAATTCAAAATTTTACAGGGATACTAAATTCCCTCTGGCTTTCTACAAATGATTTCGATGATATCTTTGAAACATCGAATTCCAAGTCGCATCTTTTACAACCCTTTTCCACTTCTGCTTTCTAATCAGGCTTCCTCATTCCTTGGAAACTGACGGTAACATAATGTTCAATTTTTTTTCAAGAATTCTACTTTTTCTACAACTGGTTTGGTCGGCTTGAGGAAAAAAAGCAGCTTGTTTTTCACTACTATGCGGACAAATACAAATCGAAGTAAACATAACTAGAATGATTTTTTTTCTTCTTTATTTCTTGTGATATCGTGAGCTACCATTTTGGAAGAGGCGCCGGTTATAGCAGGGTTTTCTTTTGAGACAAAAGAAATCAATATTTTTTTACCATGTTTTAGGTAAGTATCTAACTTCATCTGTCGTTGTTGTTTTCGTTTGCGTCTACATTTTTATCATACTCTTCAAATTGCAATACCTATCTACCAGCACCTTGAAACTTTGGAGACATCTTTGATTTCAACGACAGTTAAAACTTTTTTGTAATAGAGTATGGATGGTGCAATTATTCGGAGCGCGAACTTCTAATTAGGAGGTGACGGGTTCAAATCTTAGTGTTGACGATTCTCCACTTCACGACACATCAAGCTTTTAGCCAACTTCTACTACTAGAAAGAAGATATTTGGATTTTTGTACACAAGCTTTTTTTCAGCAATGAAATTCGCTACCCACTAAAACGTGTGCCTGTTATATGTAGGTACTAAGAAAATTTTCTAGATGGGAAATCCGTGGTAGTGCATTAATTACTGGTTACCCCATAATAGGAATATACCTCGATAGAATCTCCCCATACTAAAAGTAACTCAACCACTTCTACCAGGATAACATAATTTGGGTTAGATGGGAGCCAATCTCTCTAGATGTGGGAAACTTGTCGGTAAAGTATAAAAGATTTATTACTAGTGACCCCATTACAGCATTCACTGGTTACCCCATTACAGCATTCAGATTATTTATCCCATTACGTGGTTATAATCTGATAGTAGACGTAACTCAAGAAAACCACTTCTACCAGGATAACATAATTTGGGTGTGATGGGAGCCAATCTCTCTAGATATGGGAAACTTGTCGGTAAAGTATAAAAGATTTATTACTAGTGACCCCATTACAGCATTCACTGGTTACCCCATTACAGCATTCAGATTATTTATCCCATTACGTGGTTATAATCTGATAGTAGACGTAACTCGAGAAAACCACTTCTACCAGGATAACATAATTTGGGTGAGATGGGAGCCAATCTCTCCAGATATGGGAAATCTGTTTGTAGTGTATTGAAGAGCCATTCAGTGGAATAATGGTAGAGAGATGATTATGTGAAGTGGAATGTATTAGGTACTTTCTACTTTATTTTTTGTTGGAGAATGTATTGGAGTGGAGGACCATTGTGTAGATATAGAGAAATTTGGGAATAGAAGAAGATTTTTCACCGATATCCTATTACAGATCACATTCTTTTCGCACTTATTCGCATTCAGCCAATCTTGTATTCAGACTTACCTTCGTATAGTATCGTACTTACTATACCTAATACAATTTTGATATCGCCATTTTCTCATGGTGAAATATTCTTTACATATTAATATTATTATCAAAACATTGTGTGAGGTAACCAGCGGCAGGTGTGAGGGTGTGCATTAGGTACTTTAAGATGAGGAATGTAAGATCTTACTTGGTGCATTCCCCAAAGTTGGTGAAACCAAGAAACAGACATTTTAGGATAGAGTATTTATTATTCAATTCCGTGTCCCTTGCGAAGTAGGAAAAGAGGACAAAATCTTCATGATTCCTTATCCCTACACACACTCCTTGCTTCCGTCACATTAATACAATTTATTATTAAATTTTTCCGTTTCCTTTATAGATTGTTCACCCTTTTTTATGTTTTTTGAGTGTCCTTTAAAAGTCAGAAGTTCGTAAAACTTATCACGATTTTTTTCATCTTTTCTGGAAATGAGGCTCGCCACCCATTCTGAATGGTAAGTTAAAGAAGTTTAAACAAAATCAAAGGAGAAAGACACCTGCTCATTGCAATAGCAGAAAGACAGACGTGCCAGATGGATCGGCCACATAGTGCGTCAAGAGTCTCCTACTTGAATTAATTGAAGGAAATAACGAGGGGACAAACTACAGAGGACGACCAAGGAAATAATACCTGGACGACCTGTGCCAGATTATGGGCTTCACCTCATAGAAAGAGTTAAAAAGAACCGTACAGGACAGGGATGAGTGCGGAAAAGGAGACATGGAGCTTTGCTGCAAACCAATCGTAACGATTGAAACTGGAGAAGAAGATAAAATACATATACAGAAACACGAATCCAATTTTTTTTTCAAGACAAACACAACATTATCGCGTAGATTTCGTTTAATTTCTCGTACACAGAACGTGACCGTCTATTCGTGACGCAATCTACTTTATTTCCACGTGTTTCTTAAAATGGCCACGTATACACAACACCAGATACTTCTGTGTGATACTTTTCAAGCAAATTAAACATTTATCTTATATACTGTGATTAGGTAAAAGACATTAAACAACACTTTTGGAAAATGGGGTCCTCTACATGTCCTGGCAGAAAGCAACAAATCTCTTGTAAATGTTCGATGTATTATTTTTATTCATATAGAACTGAAATAAAAAAAGATTCTATTGTATTCATCCCTTGTGGGGTAGGCTAAAACAACAAATTGCTAAACTTTTTTACCCTTATATGCATTTCTTGGTTCCGTTACATTCATGCGATTCGTCGCATACATACCTACTCGAAGACTCCTTTTACTCAAAACGCCTCCGTGGTCCGTCCTTAAGAATCTCTTCTACGTGGCTAAGCCTGGTGGTTCTTGGACGGGCGCTCTTTCTCACGCCTCTTCTTTTTCGCAGGTATATTTTCTTTGTCTTACATTCATCATTCATTATCTCTACATGTCTGAACCATCTCAACTTGTTCTCTTTCATTCTAGTCACAACATCAATTGTACAGATATATGTACATTGTACATGGTTGGCGCAGTTGCTTAAGGTGGCAATCTCTGGAAGGAGCCAGGTTCAAACCCCGGCCGCGGCGGTGGCGATGTATTCCACACTTTGCGATACAGGCTACTAGCCTAGTGCAGAGGTGTACAGAAAAGTATTTGGGATTGTTTATGAAAGCCCAGATCCTTTTTTATTTAAAAAAATGTAGTAGGAAAATGTTATTGAGTTATTGTTACATAAAATATAATAGTTACGTATTTTTGTTCCCCTGTAATCTCCCAAAAATATTGCTTAATGCCTTTTACCTAAAAACACAGTTAATATAGGTATTTACGTAAATTTTATTTTAATCACATTTTACAGAATATATTTCCTTCAAAAGATTTATTGGCCAAACATTATTTTCGTACGTAGAATAGTTGAAAAATTTACCTACCGTTAGAAATATTTTGAGACAGCTGCTCCCAAGGCATAAAATCCTTTAAATTTCACACCCTTACCATTCACTGTGAAATATACTAGAAATAAACTATCGACAGGATTCGATTTTAGTTTCTAAGAACCTCCAGAGAGCAATTAATACGATTCGCGTGCGAAAATTCTCAATTTAAGGCTCCCGATTCAACTACGATTGCACTGAAATTTTCCCTCTGCATTAAGGTTCAAAATCTCATGAATAATCGCATGATAAAATGGTAAAAATATCGTTTTTTCCATTTTTTTGGTGTTGATTTCGATCCAATCAAAAAACTTTTAGGGTTGTTCACTAACGATTTTAATGCATATTAACAATACAAAAAAAAAACTCCGCAACTTTCGGGAAACGAGTTTCTGCGTTTCGGAAAATATATCAGAGGTGTTTTTCACATTTTTTTTGAGAAATCTGTACAAAAAATAAAAAAAATCCTTTACAGTTATTCCCTAGATAAAGGTTCAATGTATCTACTCTATTTTTTCCAAAGCATATTTAGTTACGGTTGTAGAGATCTAAGGTCTCCCGT
This sequence comes from Ceraclea dissimilis, assembly GCA_963576895.1. Classification (NCBI taxonomy): domain Eukaryota; kingdom Metazoa; phylum Arthropoda; class Insecta; order Trichoptera; family Leptoceridae; genus Ceraclea; species Ceraclea dissimilis. Next base: position 2,095,974 of record OY756365.1, read on the forward strand.
TTTATGAAATTTATGAAATGTCAATATGCATACTCTTAACGAAATGGTTCGATGTTATATTTTTTTGAATAAATTTCCCTTTTCAAGGTATTGTGGTGGGTGAAAGACCTTGAATCGGAAGTAGATTCTACCACTGTGCCACTGGGCAGGTAATAAATCCATTTTGGTAACAAATCATTATGTGTGGAATATATTATCTACCCCTTAAGGGGCCATAGTAACTGAACATGCGAAAAATTACGTCCGGAAAAGGAAAATAACTCAGCTAATAACACTAAATATATTATCCTAAATATATTTGTGCCCATGGGGCGATTTTATCGCTAAACGTCGCCCAAAATTGTCCGAGTATTATTATTATCCTAAGACTTAAAACAATGATGAATAAGAATATGTTTTTTAACTGCTATTACGTAGTTAGTGTAACTCAAAGGAAATAGGAAAAAACGAGTGGTTAATTAAATACTGCATATGTGGCATCATCGACATCAATGGCTAACTGACCCATGTAAGCTTCGAATACGTATTTCACACATTTTGCCATTGATATCGATGATGCCCCCTATACTCATTTTTACCTAGAATTTGAGTTACATTTTGTTTGCGCTGGGTTTGTTATTTTCTATACTAAGTGAGCATTCTCCTTTTGAAGTTCTCTTAATAAAAAATAAATTCTAATGTTTCGTCTGAAATTTATGGAAACAATTAGGATTATTCCCTTAGTTTGTTTGTAATATAGTTGATATTTTTTTTTCAAAATAAGACGCAGTGGCCGAACCCTCTTTTATATTATACAATAGATACCTAAGCAATTAGATTTTGCCTCATATTTTGCGCTTAGGCTAATATAAAATTTGAAAAAAATGAAGGGATAATAGGACGATTTTTACTTAGAGAATATCACCCCTTAAAAAATCAATGGTTAAATTTCCAAATATTTTTTTATAGAGTCGAAACACGTGTAAGTGTATGTCTGAAATTTATTTGGTGAGTTTATCCAAATAAGTTAAAATTTACCAATTGAAACGTGTTTTTGATAAACCTGGCGGGAGCGTGTGAGCGAGATTGATTGTGGGTATGTGAGACGAGCGGAATGAACTTATATGTTTTAATTTTAACTGTGGCGCACGCTTGTGGGTGACAGTTGAATTATGAATGGACCAATTGTTTTATCTTCATGTCATCTAAATTAGTTGTCTGTTTTGTACTTGTATTTGTAATAAAATAAAACCTACTGAAATTTTAAACGGTCACATAAAGAAAATACATAGGTATGTGTGCATAATTTTAAAGTACTGGGAAGTCGAGAAGTTATTGAAATTTGGAGAAGAAAATGTAGACTAAGACAATAGCGACAGATTAAATAAAATTAAGACAGAATTAAGTAAAATCGTGGTAAAAATTAAACGTGTAAGTAAATTATATTTAAATAAAATAAAATAATCTTTATTGTACAGATAAATAATCATACAGACGGGCGGGCTTATTGCCAAATAGCAATTTCTGCCAGCCAACCCATTTTTCGTGAGTTTTTCGAAATAAATAAAAAAATACCGACTGAATTATGATAAAACAATTGAAATCTGTTTTGACAAAACAATTGAAATGGGTTTATGATAAAACATTATTGAGAGGTTATTGAAATTTGGAGAAGAAAATGTAAACTCAGACAGCAACAACAACGACAGATGAAATTACAACCAAAAATCGAGGTAAAAATAAAAAAAAATACTTGTGAAAATTAACTGACTTTAAATTTCATCGTTAATTTTTAAAATACCTTTTTAACATTGGACAGTTAGCTCAATAAATTATTATGTCATACCTACTAAATAATGTTTTTTGTATTCAAAATTAATAAAACTAAGATGTTAAAAATAATAATGTTTATACAAAAACACCACAGCGTTTTTATTAATGAGAGCCGCCCTTGATATTGTAAAGTTACAACAAAATATCTGTGCTATCGAAGGGGCGCTAACATCAACAAAATTTATATATTTTTTAGAAGCTTTTATTAACTGGCGTTATTTATTTTATTTTATCATATTATATGTGACCACAGAGACATCTACAAAACATTAATACAATATATAACAATATAATTCAAAAATAAAAACATCTCAATATACTCGACTCTCCAATTAAGGGCGCCCGCAGCATACACCAACAACAAAGGCTAACACATTATTAAACACAGTATTTAGTGTCTTCCATGTCTATTGAATTTATTAAAAAGGCGATTAGTTCTTATCCTTATAAACTTTATATTCGCCTCATGAAGGACACGGAAGTGTCTGTAAATTGAATTCGGTGAAAAATAATAAATCTTCGAGAGATACTTAAAACTTTTTTTTCATTAAGTATTACCTTATAATATTGCAATAAACTCCTACCAAGAACCTTCTGATTACACCAAGAAGGTGGCAGGACAGCAGTGGCACAGACTGGCGATGGATAGGGAAGTGTGGAAGTCGGAAAGAGAGGCCTATGTTCAACACTGGACGAGGGAAGGCTGATGATGAATGATGAAGAACCTTCACAGACACACACACACACACGTACTGGCGTTTTGTTTGTCATTTCGCTTTTTGTTACGCGCTCGGCAACATTAGGTAAGAGAGAACGCATCTACCAGTATAGCGCGCCAGTACACCTCGGTACATTAAGTTTACTGGACCTGGGGAAAGTAGTAAATGGATAGTAAGAAATCTTACGATAGCATATTACTTCTGTTTTAGAGCAACGATTTCTGTTTCTTTACCGTTGCCAGCCAACGATACTATTCGTCGAGTAACCGGGCCCTAGTCCTTATAGAACTCGGTAGTTTCTTTCTTTGAAGAGGCCATCGAATGTTTGCCATAGAATACCTAGTATAAAAAGTAGGCAGCTTGAGACAGCTCTATAGGGGTGTAGGTATATTATACTTAGGGGTGGTGGCCGGGAGTGGGGACGGTGACTTCCGAAAGATTCGTGGAATTTATTTCCAGCCAAGGCATGACAAACAATGAAAGGTAAAAGAAATTGTTTTTGTATGTTAATTTTGAACCGAAAGATTTTCACACCAGTGGCGGCTCGAGGACGAAGGAATTCGGCGGCGCAAAATAATAAAATATTTTTTTATTATTATCAAATAATGACTTTCTTACGCTACGACGATCGTGATGTATTTTTTTATCTTCGCATGACGTTGATATATGATCGATATATGAGAATATTTTCAAACTATTTATTTTTAATAAATTTCTAAAGAAAAAGGAAACATGAGCGGATGGTTATTGAAAAAGCAAAATCTTATACTTTTCTTTGAAATATCTGCAATTATTTATTGGTTTTAACTACCAGATAATAAAATTATTGGTTCTAATCAATTACTTGTCCGATATTTTTATTCTTTCATTGTTGTTGTGATCCTCTTCATTGAAAGAATGTAAATTCTGGATAAGCAAAAAAATTAAAGAAACATGTATTTTGTAGTTTTAAGCCTTGGAACAACCTCCCTGTATCTCAAATCCCCCTTCCTCAAAATAATAATTTTCAAATTCTTGCAGCCTTAATATCGAATACGATCTTCGTATCAGTGTATATCCCACCGAGAACAACAATCGATCTGAATTACTGGAATTCAATCTTGCCTCTATTTACCCATCCCTATTATATTCTTGGCGATTTTAACGCTCATTCCACTTCCTGGGGTAATCAGCGCAATGATTCTTACGGCAATCGTGTGCTGGAATTTGTTGACGATAACAATTTGTGTATTCTGAACGACGGTTCCCCCACTCTTGTTCCTCTACCCAATCAACAACCTAGCGCAGTGGATTTATCTATATGTACTCCCGACCTTGCTCCACTCTCTCAATGGTCAGTCCTAGAGGACTCCCACTCTAGTAACCACTATCCAATTATTATGATTGTTGATAGGAATATTGAAAAATTAACCTCTCGCTGGAGTCAAGTTAGGGGCTACAATACCAAACGAGCAGATTGGAGCCTCTTTGGGGCGCAAGTTGAGGAGGAATTGGATAATCTGTCTCTAAACGAATCCCAAAACTCAATCAATGAATTACCTGAAGTCATATGTTCAATTTTTAAACGCTCCGCAGATGTTTCGATTCCAAAGAAAAGACCAGGTTTTAAAGTAGCCAACTCCCCTCCATGGTGGGATGAGGAGTGCTCTGAGGTTATAGTCAAAAGAAAAGAAGCAATGAGAACTTACAGAAGAGATATGAACCAGACGAATTACTTGAATGTCAAGAAGGCGCAAGCTAATGCGAAACGAACTCTAAGAAGAAAGAAAAGACAAGGTTGGAAGAATTTTTGCGAGTCACTGTCCCCTGCTGCTCCTATCGGTAGTGTCTGGGAATCCATAAAAAGATTTCGTAGATCATTGTCTTCAGTCGTGAGTCACTCTCAGCATAAATTATGGCTCGATGGGTTCGTGGACAGATTGGCACCTCCCTACGTGCCACATATCCGGGAATTACCATCTCCAGCATCTCTACCTCTTGGAATATCAGAAATAGAATCACCTTTTAGCTATGACGAACTTCTAGCGGCTATTAAATCCGCTGGAGACTCATCCCCTGGTATAGATGATATTCCTTACTCCTTCTTCCGCAACGCTCCAGAAAGACTTTTGTCATTACTATTGAAATTATATAACTCAGTTTTAAAATCTGGGTCAGTTCCACCAGAGTGGCGAAGACAACTGATCGTTCCTATCCCGAAACCAGGAAAAGATCCTGATCTAAGTTCATCATATCGACCTATAGCTCTCTCTTCGTGTTTCGTTAAAATTCTGGAACGAATGTTGAAGTTAAGACTGGAGTGGCATATGGAGGGTAATTCTTTGGCCCCACCATGGCAGTTCGGCTTTCGCAGGACATATTCATGTATGGACAATATCTCAACACTCGTATCTGACGTACGCTTGGCCCATACCAAGGGGTCAACGGTTGCATCGGCTTTTTTGGATATCGCAAGCGCGTATGATAATGTTTTACTTCCTACTCTTCAAAACAAATTACTAGATCTAAACATTCCGTGCTCGATTACCAGGCTGATCTTTAATATATTATGCGAAAGACAGATCGTGGTTCAGGATTCTTCTGGAACATATACAAGAACTATTTACAAAGGCCTTCCACAGGGATCAGTCCTAAGTCCTATATTGTTTAACATATACACCGTTGATATTCAAATATTTATCCCATCTAACTGCCAGATCCTACAATATGCGGACGACTTCGTTTTGTACTGTAGTCACAAGTCCATCACCACTGCTGTATTTAATTTAAAAAGAGCCATTCTAGCAATGAAATCATGGACCGAACACAATGGTTTGGACCTTTCCCCTTCCAAAAGCCAAATTGTGATCTTCTCCAGAAAACATGAAATCCCTGATATTTCAGTCGTAATTGATAACTCTGAAATTCCGATTCAGGATCATGTAAGGTTCCTCGGCGTCTTCTTACAGAGAAAATTGTCTTGGAACATACATATTGAGCACGTAATTAAAAAATGTGAAAAGGGAATTAATGTTCTTCGATCTATATCGAGAGTATGGTGGGGATCCCACCCTTCAACAATGAAACTTCTGTATAATGCCCTTGTAAGAAGTCACCTAGATTACGCTTCTATCGTCTTGGAGCCCTTACCAAATTATCTTACTCTTAAGTTAGAGAGAATTCAGTCCAAGTGCCTTCGTCTTATTCTGGGTGCGATGCGTTCTTCACCCATCGTTTCTCTACAGATGGAGTGCAACCAAATGCCTCTATCGCTTCGGAGAGAATATCTCTCTTACAATTATCTTATAAAACGAATAAACAACCCAACTCATCCAATTAAAGCTATTCTTAATCGTCTTCTCATTTTATGTAATGAACATCGATTCTGGCGTAACAAAGCCCCGCCTACTTTGGTAAAATGTCTCTCATATTTCAATGCAAACTTTACCATATCTTCTAACGCTGTCCCTCCTCTCTTCTCAATTTCATTCAATGCAGCAGTGGCTATTCCAACTATTCTCGAGTCCGTAGGACTAGGATTAGACAGATCTATAAAGTGGACTGACCCCTCCTTCGTGAATCAAAAATTTTGCTCAGAAATGGAGTCCAGATGGCCAAACCACATCCAAATTTTTACCGATGGTTCAAAGTATCAGGATAGATGTGGCGCCTCGTTCATTATTCCCTCCTTGCGAGTGGAAAAAAAAGTTAAATTGTCATGTGAATTTTCAATTTTCTCGGCCGAATGCGTCGCTCTGAGAGAAGCATTAACGGAAGTAATAAACAGATCTATTCCACAATCTATTATTCTGACAGATTCACTTAGTTTGGTCAAAAGACTTATGAATAACGGCAAGGCTTGTCCTTTGGACGATTTATATTCATCGATAAAGCACCTATTTTATATCGCAAAAAATCGTAATATTGAAATAGTTGTAGCCTGGATACCATCTCATGTTGGAATAAAGGGAAACGAAATTGTGGATTGCCTGGCCAAGGAGGCCTGTGACTCGGGATATACCATACCCACTCTCAGTCCGAGCTTCAACGACAGAAAACTAGTTATAATTAAGGAAATAAACAAAAGCTGGGAAGTCGCTTGGAGAGAATCGATTGCCGGATCCCATTATAGACGTATACAGTCAGAGTTTCCCGGAAAGCCTTGGTATGAAAGAAATGCGTATAAGAAAGTGGAGATATCTCAAGTGTGTAGAATGAGAATCGGCCACTGCTGTGTGGCAGTTCATCTGCACAGAATCAAAGTGTTTGCTTCCCCCATGTGCGAGTGTGGAGAGGAAGAGGAATCCCTCAATCATGTATTTTTCAACTGTCCGTTAATTGATAACTCTCTGTTTCTGGAGGAGATTAAGGAACATTGTACGACTTTTCCTTTGAGTATCGAATACTTATTATCCACAAACTCTCCTCGTATATACCACAGCATTGTCAACTGCCTTAAACATAATGACAGGAGAGTGTGAGTATATTATTGATAATGTAATAGGATGTTGCCCCGATTTAAATCTTTTAAACTTGTAGTATAATAGAATATCGTGTATGGCATAAGTCACTCGTTGACGGGTGGATTGCCGTTTAAAAAAAAAAAAAAAAAAAAAAAAGCCTTGGAACACATCTTTTGTTTTATTTAAATTGATATTTCAAAAAGCGAATAGAATTAGGAACGCGTTCCTTTTTCAAAAATGTTTTTATAAATTCAAATGACTTACCTTCTTCCCATCAAGCTCGTGAGTTAGTTGTGCTAATACTTTATCTACGCTAGATGGATCGCCGAACGTGATAAACCCGAAACCTCTGAAAAGAAAAAGAAAATACATTAATAAATTACATTCATTTACTTATTACAAAAATGTTTAAAAGTATGCATATTGACATTTCAAAAAAATCTAAAAACGGTAGACCTTAGATCTCAACCACCGTTGAGTAGATACATTGAACCTTTATTTAGGAAATAACCGTGAAAGATTTTTATATGTTCATATTGGTAGGCACATTCAGAATGGGTGGAGAAACCCATTGTGTAGAAAGATGAGGAAAAAAGGATCTGCGCCTGCATTCACAAATCTAAATACTTTCCTGCGCACTTTGCACTAGGCTAAGAGCCTGTATCGCAAAGTGTGGAATACATCGCCAGCGCCGGGGTTCGAACCTAGCACCTCCCGTACGAGAGACTGCCGCCTCAACCAACTGCGCCAACCATGAACTCTTTATTTTGAGAGTTTTCCAAATACCTGACTCTTACAAGAACTTATGTTTTCAAGATATTTGTATAAAAGAAATGCAATATTTATTACGCGAATTTCTTCTCAAAAGTATGGAATACTCGTTACTCGTCGTACTTTATTTTCGAGTAACATTTTCAAGTAATAATATTATGTAAACGCGTGTGAAACCTTTCGCCGTGTAGTTTGAATAATTTTATTTACAAACTCGAAAACTTCAAACAAAAACATATCGCCCAAATGAATGTCTTTAAGTTTTATCCGAAAATTATTCCGAAAACTACCCGACATTCATTGAAAATAATAGTAATAATACTTTTTTATTATTTTTGAAAAACTTTTAAGATAAAAATTTATGAATATAATAGTATTTTCAAGGCAGCTTTACGTAGAGAAATATTTCACCATAGAAAAAAGTACTTGCGATATTGATACATTTTTCTACAGTCACGCTTTTGCGTTCGTCATTTGTCATTCATGGGGACAAATTCGACATTAATATCGATGTGTTTTCGATATTAATAATCATGGACCGAATACTGTGAGTAAAAATTGTGTTTTATAACTATGAAAAATCTAAACTTAAAATCCCCTGACTTTTACAATTTATTAAGTAGTGTGTAAAAGCGAATAAAAAAATTGTAAGTAAACAAAACGCAAAATCGGAAATTATTAAGCATATAACAGACCCAATACTATATTTTTTTTTATTTCGTATGACTTCTACCACCGTTGGGCGGCAACGCCAGAAGATAAGAGAATTATGCTATCTGTTACACACAGGAGACATGTACCATACAGAGCAACATCCAGGTTCCAAGCCATTCAAGGGCATTGGGTGTGGGATTGTGGATATCTGCATATGGTCCAGGGAATGCTCTCAGAGGACAGCTTCGATAATGTGCTTGATGGATTGGACTGGATTGAGTTGGATGCACTACAAATACTTAGTAAAAAAAAAGAGACATCATTTTAGAAGGAATTAAACTTTTCAGGGACATTTCGCCAAATTTTGTACAATTTATCCCCTGACGTAATCTTATCCGGAGATTAGTGTACTCGCCACCGTGTTTTTATGTTGGGAAAATTATCCCGTTTCTATTACCTACCACGAGGACCAGCTCTTTATAAACTGGTCATTCGTCCCGAGGGAACCGGGACCTCTATAAAACTTTACGACTAAAGAAACAATGGATGGATTCCTCGACACTCAAGGTCGATTTTATGCACACGAATAAAGTCTCCAAATAGAATATGGAGGTGTAGCAAATGTATACTTTCGGTTTACGGTAAATTTGTCTAAAATCAATTCGTCTAAAATCAGTTCGTCTAAAATCAATTCGTCTAAAATTAATTTGTCTAAAATCAATTCGTCTAAAATCATTCGTCTTAAATCAATTCGTCTAAAATCAGTTGGTCTAAAATCAATTCCTCTTTTATTTATTTTATTTTATTTATTTATTCAAAGGCACACACATACAGACATAACTTAAAAATCAATTACAATGGAAACTATACACTAAATAAAGAGTCAAAGTAACGCCCAGTTACAGGTGAACACAATTAGTTCAATCGGTCAATATTAACAATTAGTATATAAAAATAGAATAAATAGAATCTAATTATCAATTCGTCTAAAATAAATTCTTCAATTATTTATTTGGATAGTTACAATTGATCATCATATCATCATAAATCAAATTGATTTTAGACGAATTCATAATTAGACCAATTGATTTTAGACGAACTGATTTTAAACGAACTGATTTTAGACCAATTGATTTTAGACGAACTTACCGGACACCATACTTTCATAGCCATAACTTTACGAACTTTTACGTACAAATCTTTCCTCTTGAATTTGTGTCTTTGATCGACGACTGATTTCGTCCCTACCTATACTTTCTAAATACTAAATAACATCCTACACGTGTTCGGCATTTGCACGCTCTTCGATTTCTCTCACTCTACACGCGTACGTCCTTATGTATCTGTCCAGGTGATTCTCGGAAGGCCACGTTTCCTCACACCCTCCTTTTTAGACTTGGGTAATTTAATGGTTATTCTCGTACATTTTCTTCAAACCATCTCAACTTGTTCCTTACCATTCTAATCACGGCACTTGTTTTACATCAGTTCATCTATCCAATTACCTATTTTTTTTTAAGAATCTGGGTTTGCATACACTAATCCAAACACTTTCATGAACAATGAGCTAAAAGCTTGTGACGTAAAGTGTAGAATAAATCGTCAGCACTGGGATTCGAATCCGGCGCCTCCTGCTTGGGGGACCGGTGCTCCAACCAACTGAGCCAACCATGTACTCTCTCTCACTCTACATTTCGAAAAATATATATTAAAAGTCTTCCTTGCATGGTTGGCAGGGAGAACAGAGTGCCAGACAGCCCTATCCTTACACACTCTCCTAGCCTCCGTCACATTCATGCAATTTGTCATACACGCTCTCCGATTCTTTTTACTCAAAACGCGTCCATTCTTGAGGATCTGCTCGACTTTGTCTCAGGCAGCCGCGTTTCTTCACACCTCTTCGCTCACTCAAATACATCTGTTTTGTCATCCTTCATTCTCTCAACATTTCCAAACCATCTTAGTTTATTCACTTTTATTTTAGTCACAACACCAGTCTTGCAGTCAGAATAATCGTTTTTCTTTCTGAATTACTGCCACATATCCAACTATAACAGCAATTGTAATAATACGTATATCGTATAACTTTCTGAGTTAACTTAGCTACACGGTTGTATTTGCTAAAACTTAGTAAATAATGCACTCTAGATTTGATGAGTAAATAAATTATGTTAGTAGAAAATACACTCGTACTAACAATCATCCGTCTTATGTTATTACGTGAGGTAGTGGTGGGAATATTGTGCTGTATATTTTGTGTAAGACCAAAATACGAAAGTCTTAATTGTTGTAATATGTCATATGCATTGTGTCATTTTTGCAGTATCTATTTGGTCTTCATCTATGACACAATCTGATTGTTTATGCTATAACATAATCAAAATTCTATAAGACATAAAACTAATGATGATGATGATGGATAGTTATATTTCAACATTAATGGTTTCCCATCTCATCATGGCGCAGCAAGACGATTTTGAAGCGAGCAGTTTTCAGCTTGATTTAGAAGCTGTTGAAAGGTCTTTCAAACACCATTGGTCGGTAATCGTTGTGTATTTCTTCAGATATTTCTGGGACCTGGACTAGTGGTCGGTTACCATGTGTCTCTACTCTGGTATGACTACACTACTACACTACATGGTGCAATAGTAGGAGGAGCAAGACCTATATTATAACATCAGCTCCAGTACTGTGGATTGTAGATCAGACTGGGGTAGAGTAAGTACACTGGAAAGTACAACACTATCCAATATCTCTTTTGTACAATACATCCATGCACCTAGGAAAGGAACAGATAAGGAACTAAAAATAATGAAAATGTTACTCAAATTTTCACAATGAATTTGTCAGAAAACTCTTTTATAGATTTGGTATTGAATTATCGGGCAAGTGGTTTTAGTCTAAGCTTCGCTAAAATAAGACCAAAATTTTAGGATTACAAAGTAATGTTATCCACCACTATTTCAAGACGTAGGAGTATGCTATATGCTAAACTAGAACTAAAAATACTATTATAAATTTTCTCTGGAATTGTGAAGTTTCTTTTAGTCTTAGCTTCGCTAAAATAAGACCTAAATTCTCAGTTTACAACGGAGTAATTTACCCATTACTAGATACAGACGTAGGAGTATGTTACATGCTATAGTAGAACTAATAATAGGTAACAAGAAACGAACTATCGGAAAACTTGGACACCCGGTTGTTACGTGGAAAAAGTAGTTTGTAGAAAATGCTCAAACAAATAATAAAATAGTCAATAGTTGAACAGTTGTTAACTGCAAGCCAGTAGCGGAGGGTTAATAAATTAATCAGAGAAGCATTGATCATACTGGTAATACACGACGTACGAGTGTAGGATCCCACCGCTCATAATGTGACCTTTCTCTTTTTAAACTGAAATGTAATTTAAGAGGAGGTCACTAAAACTTTTTCCTCGATTTGAAGGTTCAAAACAACATGTACAATCGCATGATAAAATGTGATAAATTTCTTCTTTTTTTGGGATAATTTCGCTTTAAACCCTCTCACTAGCAGAACGTAATAGAAGGGTTATAGAATTTTTTGACTATGGATTTAATATCTATATATGTTTTTATGAATTTAAAAAAAAATATACCTTTCTCCGTTTCTGACTTAGTCCCATGTCCTGCACGGAGGACACTAGTAGTTTTTACTGGTAAAATATATTTAGTCATCATAGACGATAAACAATCTATAATAAGTTTACCATGAATTAAGGATGAAAATATATTCATTTTATCTTCGTGTCTTCCAGCTGGGACAGTGGTAGTGAGAGGGTTTAAAAATTGCTGCCATCAACTAGATTTTAATGCATATTACCTATACGAAAAAGATTTTGACTAAATTGCCTATGAAAATAGTTCTACATACATTTTTTTCCGTAAGACTATCAGTTTCGCAATCACATCGCCCAAAAATTTGCTAGGCAATCATGTGGCTATCTATGTATGAACATATGCGTATTTTTTTTGAAAATGCGTATTTTTTTTTTATCTATGTATGAACATATATACTCGTATTTCAATTGAAAAACAGAAAGGTCACATTTTTAGCGGTCGGATCTTAGGCTAGAACAATGTTCAATAATACAGTGGAATTATGATCGTAAGACAGTTGTTGGTAGCAGAATGTTGGTAAATTATTCAACGATACCTATGTCCGTGTGTTTGTACAGTGTCGTTGATTTTCCGATCCATTTTAGAATGTAATAAACCCGCCCCCGTCGAGAAAATCGTTGTATAAAGACAGGTCACAAAATTTGGCCAAAAATAATAAGTTTATTGACCATTCCATTACAAGAATAGGATTTCATTAATTATGAACAATTAAGTTGGACACTTTGAAAATAAACCCAAGAGGCTTACAAACTAGCTTACTATCAACCAATCGGAGAGCAACATTGAAGATTTAAGGACTAGCTTTGGTTAATTTAATAAATATCGGAAGCCCACTTAAAATAATTGTACCAATTGAAACGTGTTTATGATAAAGCAGTAGGTAACAGTTTTAAACTGTCACCTAAAATATGTGTGCAAAATTTGAATGTGCTGGGAGATTTGGAAGTTTGATTTGAAGACGAAAATGTAGACGCAGACGACAACAACGACAGACGAAAATTAAAAAAAAGATGAAGATGTAAACGGGGGCAATGATAACAACGACAGTAGAAGGTAAATAAAAGGACAGTGAAACAAGACTTATTGGTGCGCTTCATTTTAATCGCCGTGGAATTTCGGAGTTTTAGAACAAGCCTCCACTCTTTTTCAGTATATTTTCGACCGTCCTGTAAAATTCATGTTTAGAATTCATTATTTCAATTTAAGATTCTCTTATGAGCGAATTTCTATTATTATTTTAACAATTTATTTTCAAACACTAGATTTTGTCTTGTACTAGCTGTGAAAAACTTCTTAACTTTTTTGTTTAATCTCCTTCATCTGTGTCACAGCATTTCTACGATTGTATTGGAGTAGGTACATAATAATACCTATATTCTGGACACTCACCTAATAGCACCATAATTCTACCTAAATTCTAGAATTCGCCTTTCACGACTTCGTCCAATACAACAATGTTCGAATTCTTGTCAAGTTTTGAAACTATTGGAGAAGAAAAAAATATCTAGGAAATTAGGCTCTTAATCTTTAGAAAAATTAGGCTCTTAATCTAGGAAAATTAGGCTCTTAATCTTTAGAAAATTAGGCTTCATGAATGCTCAAAAGTGCGATGACTCAAAACATGCTAAGGAGAGTTTTGAGAGAAAAATAAAAAGCTACACTGGATTTAAATAGACAGGCAACAAATTCCGTTCTGTGAAATACTACATACATATGTATTGGATTCTTTGACAAGTGATCACAATTTGGATAACACCAAGAAGGCATGCTTCAATGGGTCCACAAAAATAAGCCTACGTAAAGCATTTGAACGAATTGAAATACAAGTATAAATAGTTGTCTATAGTTGCAGGGTATTTATGAAAATTCATGTTGAATAATTAGATAAATAAATGAACACTGTTGTACTGCAGATTTTCAGTACTTTTGAAAATGTCCACCAGTGTTCGTACATTTGCACCAGGACGAAAACGTTCGAGTCGAATAAACAATACCTAGTGAAAATACAACAGTGTATATTTATTTATCTAATTATAAACAATTGTCTTAAAAATTTAAATGTGAAGAGTAGGTATATTGCGTATTAAATTCAATTCATTATATCGTGTAAAAAGGGGTAAAACTGAAGTTGTGTCTCTAGTTGAGAACAAATTGCCGAGTTAGTTGAATGCACCTGTCCATTTTTACATGGTGCCAGCAATCTCGCCTTCTTTATTTTAGTAGATATTATCTACTGTTTTAAAACGTAAAAACACCAATACCTACGTGTATACCGAGCAATCAAATTGTAGACTTAGAAATCCCAGGGTGACTGAATCAATTTTGTTGATTTTCTCAACTTGAGACTAAAACAGTATGACTGAAGTTTAGTTCTCTTAATCAACAAGCTGGTATGAGAGAATATTAAAAACTTCGGCTCATATACCTAGTTATGCTTTATCCTTATCCTTTCAGTTAATTTTAGATATTTCAGGTACATTTTTGTACGCACATTATGTTTTTCATTATTTTGTCAAGTGGTTGGTTGGCAGATATTGCCCATGGCAATAAACCCGCCATTTGTTTAATGCATGTCATTACTTCAATAAAGTTTTTATTTATTTATTTAGTTATCCTCAGTGCAAAACATTTTAAGTATACAAGGACCTATGTTCATAAATTTTTCAATATTATTTTTATTGTAATCTGTTCGGGCAACGAATTGTATACATCTGCCGCAGTAAATATGTAAAAAACAAAACCCCTTCTCGGTCGTTCGTGGTCTCTATCCAGCTCTCTTTCGAATGCTGAGGAAATGGACATCATCACCAGTAGTTTATTTACTTTACGGGTACAGACTTCAGACCTTGATACTCCAATGTGTAGCGACAGATATCGCCTTGTCGTTTGCCATTTTCAGGTCCTCCATATCACACATCATCTGCATCCGCGTCACCAGTATAAGGGATATATTTGTCTTTACCAGTTTTTTCTTTGAAAATATCATTTTTGAAAGAACAATCGTAAACTTAATTTATTTTAACGATAGGGTATGTCTTCTAGTAGTTCAGTACAATGCGAGGAGAAACATGGTCCGGATAGAAACGCCGGACGACTTAATTTTTAACCATAACCCCTCCCCCTGCGCTCTTCAGAAACAATTTGTTGTACTTCTGAGTACAACTTACCGTCGCTCGTAGGTACGATGTAGAGTGTATTCGAAAATGTGCTTTTGTATTATTTATAAACTCTACAATCTATCACGTGTATTTTTCTCTTACCGAGTATGAAATTTGAAATTATTTTCTTTAGAGCTACAATCGCTTGGAGAAAATGAAATGATAAAATATTTAATTTTTACATTCAATCTTTTTCATTCTTTTTCGTATCCGACAAAATTCAGGAAAGCAGATTACGGTGGTACGGGCATGTGAGTAGAAGACCCCCCGAATACATAGGTAACAGGGCACAGTCATTGGTTGTCCCTGGTAGTAGATCCCGAGGAAGACCCAAGGTGGGCGAGAGTTGTGAGTTGTGCAAGACATGAGAGACTGTGGAGCATCCCCGGAGGACGCACAGGATAGAGCCGAGTGGCGGCGAAAGGCACAAATGGCAGACCCCACCATCATGTGGGATTAATAACTGCCCAGGGAGAGAGAGAGAGAGAGAGAGTCTTTTTCATCCTTGCTCCTTTCCAGTTCTCCTAAAGTCGGCCTTTCTGGACGGTTGGCAGTCTTCAAGACTTTTTAGTCTTGAGTCATTTCACTGATCTGGCGTGAATGCTGTTTACATTAGATTCTTAAAATGAATGTGTGGAAAAACGTTGATATGAAGGACGAGAAATGAACTAATTAAAGATATGAGTGACTTCAAGACGGGGATATCGTAACTGGAATTAAATTGGATAAGTTGAGATAATTAGGCACGAATAATGATGAAAGGATGACAAAGAAAATATATACATGGTGTAAGGTAAGACAGTCATTCGAGAACCACTTTGACCATTATGACCGGACGCTCAAGAGCAAAGTGTTTTGAGTACATGATTGGCGCAGTTGGTTGAGGCGGCAGTCTCTCGAGCGGGAGGTGTCAGGTTCGAACCCCGGCGCTGGTGATGAATTCCATACTTTGCAATACAGGTTTTTAGCCCAGTGCAAGGCGTGCAGGAAAATATTTGGGTTTGTGCATGCAAACCCAGATCCTTAAAAAAACTTGTAAAGTGTGTACGAGGAATTGCAGTATGATTGTGACGGAAGCAGTAAGTGTGTTTGAAGATAGAAAAGTATGACATTCTGTTATTTCTGTCCATCCAGCAAGGGATGAGGCGTGAGGACAATGAATAGAAAAGAACCTTCTAAGCACCTACAATGCAAGTTGATGATTTCACTCAACTTTTGGAAGCATATTTTCCAAATCGATCCATCAGAGCTAAATGGACAGCACTTGCTCAGGTAAGTACTGCAATGATTGAGCATTACACTTTATAGGTAGACGGTTGTCTCAAAATACACGGTTTGAAATGTGTTGATTCCAGTGAAGCTGGGATAGCAAGTAAAAACAGTGATGCAGAGAAAATCACCAACAAATTAGGTGAAACCAATCTCAAAACCTTTTTGAGAACTTGGCATCTTCAAAATATGGGTGAACTTTAGGGTCATCGTTTTTACCGACATATTATGAAGTTCAAAAGCTCACTCTGGGTTGTCGCCCAGTCATAATATCCTCCTTAAAAATAATTTACAAACTGAGAGTATTTTGGATAAAATTATGGAATTAAAAATATGCAAATAAAATAGAAAAAAAGTCGGCCGAAAGTAAATTCTATAACTATAGCGCCGCCCTCTGTGGCTACTTTTTTACACATCACACATGACTGAGTTGTAAGGTAATATCTCCACTATCACATCTACAAACCATATTCTATAGGAGATTTGGGATTTTATGTACATTCATTAAAAAAAGTGCTTCTTTTTGACGTCAAATACCATTGTTTTCAAGATTTCTCCCACCTACTACAATAGTTATTCACAAGCTCAAAAATCCGTGACCATGGCGGCAGTAGGTCCGCCGAAATGTCGGAAGAAGTCTTTCGTCTCCTAAAATTTGCTCATTGGTTTCGCGAGATGTAACTTTGTTGCTATGTATGATGTTTGTTATGTATGATATTTGCTATGTAAGATATTTGCTATGTATAATATATACCTATATGCAGGATCCCTCCCTACACACGAGACTTGTATCTATTGGGGAGATATCTCGAAACATGTATAGTTTTGAGGAACCATATTTGTATGTGTAAAATATTGAGAAAAATAAAAATAATTTCAAAATTGAATTGAAAAATTAAAAAAAAAAGTCACCATATACACACGATAGAACCTGAAAACTCTTCATACATCTACTTTCTTGTTAATTGTAGATCGTGGACTTGGAGACGTATCGGAAGTGTGAGTAGGTGTGAGGATAGATAGCCAAGAGGACAGCATCACGTAAAGCATTGTCTCATGATTGGACACGTTCCTAATGCTAAGGACTTGAACAAATCGGAGCGTGTCCGGGCGGGGTGGACCCGGACAATATAATAATATACTCGCTCAGACTCCAAGAATAACACCTTCCAATCTCCAGTTGGACATTTTCGTGTGGGACGAATACTGCAAAATTGCGCCTCTCTAAAAATTTCTAGTTGCCACTTTTTAAAAATTTAGTTACCTTTCTCGGTCGTTTTTCATTAGACCATGCAATAACGAATGTTGAGTATTTTGTTAGAAGGTTCTTGAATGAAGGTCATTATTATATTAAGTATGTTAGTTATAATAACTACTAAATACTGTGTTTTCATTTTAATAACACGCAATTTAGATTCACTTGACGTATTTGTCATAAACTTGTAGCTTTCTCTTCTCAACAATATTTCCAAATAATTCAGAATCGATGGCACGTTTTCTTTTTTCATACGTACCTATTTCTGATTCAATAATTTTCTAGTGTAAGTTCCACATGTAACAAATCGCCTTATTTAGAGCACGTGGAACTTAAATTATTGAATTATTTCAGAACTTTCTTAGGATGACCTTCCACGAATAATCAGGTAAATACATAAAAGGGATACTTATTCCAGAATTGTCCCCTAAGAGTCAAAGCAACCTAAAAATAGAAGACACAAGCAGAATCAGACTTTTTACAATATTGGCTATAAAATGTCGACCACAAATCGACTTATAAACTAGGATCTTCTACTAACTTCTCAGATGCAAACGATAGCGAGGAAGAAATTATTTTGTTTGTCATATCTGTCAAAGAATTGTAGTTGTAGATTGGAACTAATACGAGTATATCTACGATTCTTAGAGATTTCTTTCAGTTTAAAACCAAGAAAAAATAGGAAGAAAAATTTCAAGCTGAAAATCCCCTCAAAACAGGTTTAAACGACTGTAGTAAAAAAGCGGCAAGTGATTGTATGGACTCTAATAAACGTCATGAAAGTTTATCGAGGAGTTTGTAGCATCGTACCTGAGTAAAACATAATATTTTCTACTACAAATTACTATTTCTTTATTAGGTGTATCGTGCTTTTCCTTTTCTACTAATTCACCATTTTTTAACCTAATATTTTTCTATAAAGTCAATACCATAGATTTATAAAATTATTATGCAGTTTGTTTTTTTTTTCAGAAGTCTCACGGAGCAAACTTGGTTTAGTGTTGCTTGATGTGATAAAAAGATATGTTTTCATTTTTTTGCTACTTTTAAATTATATTTCAAAATTGTGGTTTTAAAAAATTGACCAATTTTTGGATTGTTAGAATAAACTGGCAACATTGTTTTTCAAACTTGCGATGGCGATGTAAAGGAATTGTCGAAGTATTTTTTTTTTTCAACTCACAAAACTATCTCGCCTTTAAAATGATTTCTCAAGCGCCGCTCTGTAATATTTTCGGCATCGTAGGTTACTTGTAAAACATACAATGTGTGTCTAATGACAAGGTTTGACAATCAGGGCTACCAAAAATACAATCTTGAACTCCACTTGCAGCTAACCTCCGCCGGCTGCCAAGATATAGGAAACGATCTGTAATTCCATTTGTCATAGATAATTTAAGTCATAATCCAATTGTTCCAATAATACAAGTCCATACAAATTCAAAAACGTCAGATTTTTATATATCTCTCACTTCAACAACTTTACTGTCAACAGTTGATGTTAATAATTGTTTTACATAATAGTGTTAAATAACAACTTTTACACCCATTAAATAAAATATTATTCTGTATTAATCTTTTAGTATTAGTTACTCGTACCTAGACACATATTATTTCATGCTTCGTATTTTTTCATGGTGCACCTCTTCTAAGTAGAAGTTTTTTGTCTTTTGCAATCGACAAACACACCCAAAAGCAATCTTAGCGCTTTATATGACTTCAGAATGGGGATGCGAACCTCAGTGCTGAATAAGATGTACAGTATCTTCTTGTGTATATTTTACGAATACCTACTTAATTTCACAGAACACTCGAAAAATATTAAAAAACAGAATGGACAAAATTCTCAATTAACATGTAATTGGATTCGTAATGACTTGACAAAGATTTTCAAATATAAAATTTAAAAATGGAATATCCACTTTAAAAGTTGGTACGTGCGCCCTCTGCCGGAATTGCTTTCACTTAAAATTTATAATATTCCATTAGTAACATTATTCATCAAGGTAAAGCTGTTTAATATTTGCACCGTTACACATTGAATTAAAACGGTACGGTACCGGTACACGTAATAATATATATCGTACATTTTACTGTTCTACCTAGCGTTTTAAAATATTGTACCGAAAGGTGAGAAATTATACATAATTATAACACACAGCATGTAGATTTTCTTCGTTTGTAAAATAAGCATTTGGGATAGAACACGATTCTACGGTTAAATTAGAGGTTAAAGGTATACGGTAAACGGTACACGGTTAAATTTTTCATTATGTTCTAAGGTAAACAAGTTCAATAGAAGCGATTGGAAAGGAATTCATAATTTGACGGTTAAAAAAGTCGTTAAATATATTTTAATGAAGTACCTTTTGTATAATAATTTGTATAGGTTTTTGCCATTAATAGGGCAAGGTGTGAACTATACATAATTGTTTAAAGATATATATAATGTCGTACGTATACACCTTGGCTGTAGCTGAATCTTGGGTAAATAAAATAAATAAACAAATGATTATATGTAAACAGTACACGGTTAAATTTTGTGCGATCTATTATTTTATAGTTCTATGTTGAGAGAGAGATTGCATTTCTACGGTTTAAGTCTCTCTATCTAATAGGGGTTAAAGGTATGTAGCAAACGGTACACGGTTAAATTTTTACAATCTATTGATTACAGACCCTATGATGTGGCATAGATTGCAATCGATAGACGGTTAAATTTTGAGGCATTTTTCTATATTAGGTACTTACATCAATCCTATAATTGTGTCTCTTATGCAACAAATTGCCTATTTTAATCGCTGATTACAACTGATTGATTAAAAAAAGTCTATAGAATCAAAAGCAGTGAAAATTTTCCGATTAACCGTAAAACCGGTACGGCGGTTAAGTTCAACCCATTAATTTATAAAGCGGTTTAACATTATAGTAATCGAGATATTTTTGGTAAAAAAGAGAAAGATCTATAGGAATAATATATGCGTGTAACAAAGAACAAAGATGCTATAATATCTCGAAAAAATACGCAAGCAGCTTTCGTAAGATTATGGTGTGATATTATTTTTCGAGTAAAATGTGAAAAGTTACAATTTAATGTGAAATGTTTTTACGTAAAACCGCAGCTAAAATTCGTGTTTCTTTTATTTTGGGAACATTAAAAAAAGAATATGTCGGTGTAGAAACTCTTGTGCAATAAGCTTATTTCAGAGCTTAAAGAAGTAAGCCACAAAAGCTCTTTTGAATGTATGTATGTAGATATAACAATTTCTTTGAATTTTCAGTAGTTTAGAAATTCACTCAGCACTAGTAACATGATCTGTACGTACGTTATGCACAAATCAAATTAGTTTTTCAAATTTACCTAATTGTAACCCACGGGGATCATTTAAAAAAATGGATTAGCTTAAAGGGTTTTTTTTATATATATTGGCCTCCACCCGTTAGCTAAAGAGATTATTATGTCACGATAAGTTTTTTCTTTTTCATCAGCCTATCCCCGTCCACTCCTGGACAAAGGCCTCCTCCATGTGCCTCCATGTTGTCCTGTCCTGTGCAGACCCCATCCAGGTTGCACCGACATCTCGGACCAAGTCGTCTCTACATCACAGCTGTGGCCGTCCCACACCTATGTTCCCATAGTAAGGTCTCAAATTTAGAAGGTTCTTGGTCCATTTGCCCTCTGCGCTTCTAGCCACGTGTCTTGCCCTCTTCAACTTCAGGGATGCTATGCGGTGTATTATGTCAGTCACTTTGGTTCTACGTCTTATTTCCTCATTTCTGACTCTGATATTTTTGTACGTCCTCTTAACCTACTCGTTGCATTATACATAGTGATATACAGATCAGTGCCAAATCTCACTGCTGAACTAAGCCATTTAGTTTAATTCGTTCATAACAAGTCAGTCAGTTCTAGATAATTATAAGTTTGTATTATTTGCGGATTTAGATTCTTCAAAATTATCTAAAAGTCCCCACAAATTATATGAATTTTATTATACGTATTATCAATTTAGAAATCCTTTGATGGAGTCTTGGAGATCAAAGCTAAGTGGTGGATGCTAGAAATAGAACGAGGGACAACATATTACGTCCTAAAAGTGTGTCCTGTCTATGTAATGATAAATATTGTAATTTCAGTGTCCTTAATTTACATTCAAAACAAAATAATATGCAGGACTGTTATTTCAATAGGAAGAATTTTTATTCTGCTAGCTATAAAAAGGATCCGGGATTTTGAACCAAACCCATATACTTTCCTGCACACTTAACTTAACATTAAGCTAAAAGCGTATATTGTCACTTTTTGAAGCTTTGATTTCTGACATGCGAATACGTACCTAATTGAGATTGCTGGGACATGTAGAAAAAATGAACGATGAAGTGTGACAAAGGAAATATATCTGGGAGAAAGAAGAAGTGGAAGAAAACGCGGCTGTCCAAGAACCACATGGCTGAGCCATGTTGACCAAATTCTCAAGGACGAACGTGTTCTGAGTAAAAGGACTCATAGGGTGGGTATGACGAACTGCATGAATGTGACGGAAGCACGAAGTATGTGTAAGGATGTAAATTCTGTCGATCTGTTCTCTCTACCTACCCCGCAAGGGATGTGGCGTTAGGGGATAGAATAGAATACCTAATTATAATACACATACCATATTACTATAGAGATGAGTGATTAGATCATTCGAATTAAAATACGTACGTATGTTTTATACGTACATATTATTATAATTAGTATGTGTATCTGGGAAGCTTGTTTACAAAATATGGTCGATGTGAAAGTGACATTGAAAGAAGAAAGTTAGCAGGTACCAGGGTGAATGGGGCAATTGGGCCAATAATGAAAAGTCGCAACGTATCGACAAAGGCAAAGTTGTTGGTGCACAACGCCATCCTAGTACCAACACTGATGTATGCAAGTGAGACATGGACATGGCTGAAGAAGGATGAATCAAGTATAAATGCGGTCGAGATGAGATCGTTAAGAAGAATGTGTGGAAAAACATTGAGCGATAGAATAAGGAACGAAATGATTAGAGAGTTGAGTGACTGTAAAAAGTATGTTGTGAATAAAATGAAAGTGAACAAGTTGAGATGGTTGGGTCATGTGGAAAGAATGAACGATGAAAGAATAACGAAGAAAATTTACCTGGGTGAAAGAGGAGGTGTAAGGAAACGCGGCCGTCCGAGAACCACCTGGCTGGACCATGTCGACCAGATACTCAAGGACGGACGTGTTTTGAGTAAAAGTAACCGGAGAGTATGTATGAGGAACTGCATGAATGTGACGGAAGCCCGAAGGTTGTGTCAGGATAGGAAAGTCTGGCGATCCGTTCTCTCTGCCTACCCCGCAAGGGAGGTGGCGTGAGGGTATAAAAATAGAATAGAATAGAATGTTTTAAAACAATATGTAGATAGGTATGCAAAAGTCAATTTTGCATCTAATTGCATCAAACCTAAAACCTTAAATGATCTAGATTCTATTTTTCTTTAACACTCACATTTTTTTCTTATAATAACTAAATTGTGCAAGAAAGATGCATAAAGCAGTTTTTTTTAAAGAAAACCATCTGTTATCTTACGTATAATATATTATTATAAAACAGTCAACGATAATAGTATTATACCCTTTAAGGAAAGGCAAGCAACACTTAGGTAAATTTCTTACCAGGGAAATTGCACACTTTTATGCAATTTCGTGTTAAACAGTTTTACGAGTTGAATTGCTCGCAAGTTATGACGCCTTATGCGATTTATAACATTCTTAGTCGGCAAAAATTTAATGCATTTTAATGTAACTTACTATACCAAATACTATTTTTCTAACTTTACCTACGATTATACGGAATAACTCATACATGAGGGGAATTTTTGAGAAAATAATTCAATTTCAACGTTAGTTTTATAGTTCGTACAGACATCGGGCTGATTTGAAGGAAAACAAAACACACCCCTTTCAGCCCTAATCCTTTTTTTTTTTGACGAATGAAACTCTTTTTTTTTTTAAAGCTAACCTAACCTACAATAATAGTCTGATTAAATAATTATCAATTATTTAGAATTATCTACCTACTTTGCGTAGATAATCCTCAGTAGGTAGTTGAGAAGGGAATACTTCTCTTATAATAAACGAAAGTGCCTGACTGACTGAATGACAAAGGAGGTATCATATAAATCAATGGCTCAATGTGTGAAATACCTATTCGAAGTTTAAAGGGGACACATGAAAATTTTAGTTAAAGGAGCATTAAACAGAAACAATTTCGGTTTAAAAGCGTATAATATGATAATTATAAGGTAGTCCGTCATCGTCATCTTCTTCAGCCTTGGCCCTCCACTGCTTCATGAAATAAAGAAATAATATATTTTTAAAAGGTCGTTGCAATATATTGATTCCTGAATTTATTCCTGAAATTGATTCCTGAAATTTTCTCAGATGAACTCCTTTCTTGCCGGTGAAATTATTGTTTATTCCTTATTTGTTTTAATTTTGTTAATTTATCTTTATACTTTTTGTTATTGGTTATTTGGTGATATTTCTTTCTTATATTGTACATATTGTCTACTTTGTATTGCTGTATATTGTGTATATTGGTCCCCTCATACCAGCTTTTAGCTGTATGGGGACCTGTCACCTCAATGAGTATGTAATTTAGTGTTGTAACCATTATTTGTAAACTGTACATATTTTTCTGATATATATATATATATATATATATATATATATATATATAACTGTATATATATTAATTATTATTATTATTATACAGTGAATGTTTCACCTGAAATTCGAATAGTTATTTCACACATTTAGCAATTGATTTCGATGATGCCACCTATGCAGTATTTAATTACATCTTCTATCTTACCTATCATTTGAGTTTCGTTTCATTTGCGCCGGGACTTGTTTTTTTAGGATTTTCCTTTAGTGTATAAAAATCGTAAAATCACGGCCTTTTGAGGCAAGCAGTAGTGAGCTAAGAAGTGTGCCTACTATTTTTATAAACACTAATGTCACATGACAGAGAGTTTATGTAAAAAAAAAGTTGCCATTTCTACTACAGATAATATTGTACCAACTTATCCTCATGGAAAGAGTAAAGAAAATGATGACATTGAATAATAGACCCGCGGTTTCATC
The DNA here is from genome assembly GCA_963576895.1 of Ceraclea dissimilis. Taxonomy (NCBI): domain Eukaryota; kingdom Metazoa; phylum Arthropoda; class Insecta; order Trichoptera; family Leptoceridae; genus Ceraclea; species Ceraclea dissimilis. The sequence goes on from OY756365.1 coordinate 2,120,836, forward strand.
TCGAGAGAGTCTTACAATTAAATTGCTTATACTGAATGTTTTATTTTCCTTATTTGAATAATCTATGGAATTTTTCCTTCGTTCTCGAAACATAAACTAGGTTCTTACTAATATCAAATTAAATAAATACTACTCGAAATATAATTTTAATTTACCATAAGAATCAACGTACCTACCTACATTCATTTTTTTAAGTATCTGGGCTTGAATACACAAACCCAAATACTTTCCTGCACACCTTGCACTAAACTGATAGTATGTATCGCCAGCGCCGGGGTTGAACCTGGCACCTCCCGCACGAGAGACTGCTGCCTCAGCCAACTGCGCAAACCATGTACTCAATTATTGTACTCAATTATACGTGTAATGATAGGGTTTGGTGATCTGTTCTCTCTGCTTACCCCAAAAGCCGTGTCATTTTTGAAGCCTTACAGCTATTTTTTAAAAAAAAAATGTTATATTATCATCCTGAGAGTAGGTAACAAGGTTCTGACCATGGCTGCTTGGTTTTCGGGCAAACCGTCTGTAGATTGACTATTGATCGACGTTTCGGCGCTCATGCTGGTATCTTTTTCTTCAGATCTGGCGCGGTTTGGGCGAAAATCAAACAGCCATACAAAGTTTAGGATTGACACTTTTTGCTTTCTAACCAACATATGTACTTACTTCATCGTTTCAGGACTTTTCCTTAGTTTTGGATGTAACTTATGTTCTATAAATTATAATTATCGTACTTTTAGTTGATTTTCCATGCAATTTTCTAAATTTTCTGAAACAACTAAAGAAAATACAACATCATAATTTAAATAATAAAATTGAAGAGTAAACAAGATTATAATGAAATTCTACTAAATTGACCTCTGCAGAAATCTCTGTTGAAAATCAAAATAGACAAAAACATTTTAGAAGAGTTTTGCATCATTCAATAAAGTGAAATTAGGTACACAAGATGGGTAAGTTGGTACTTCTGCTCAGTATGAAAATACATAATTTACCGAGACGAAATTGTTCGAAAGAAAATTAAATTTCCTCAGAATATGCGCATGTTTTATACCTGCTACAATCTTAGATTCAAACTCTATATCTATTAGATTTTATAGATTGATGTTGGTAAAGCTCGTATTTTTGATAAGACACACACAGAATAAGCAGAAAGCCAGACTTCCCTATCGTTATACACACACTTCTTGCTTCCGTCACATTTGTGAAATTCGCCATAATACGCATTTAATACTTTTTAACTGGTTGACATTTTTGGGTCAAGTAGTCTTTGGAAGGCCTCAGTTTTTTAAACCAATCGAGTAAGTTCTCTCATCAAGATGAAAAGCAACTTAATGCCGCAGCTAGACAGACGTGCGCGAGCTAACACGAGTTTTTGGTGTTCACGATTAAAAAGGCGTGTAGATGGAAGGTTTGTCTTGACGTGTACTTAACCGACCGTGGAAGCCTTTTTACTCATGAACACAAAAATCTCGTGTTGAATCGCGCGCGTCTGGCGGCGGCATAAGGAAGTTTGGCGAACACCTGACCCTTACAAGACACTCGAAAAATATACGAAAAGAATGAAGGATACCTATCGATGATAATTTTCCGAAACATTTCCAAAAAAGTGTCTGATGAATTTATTACTAAGCAATCCATTTGAAATACTGATTTTTGAGTTAATTTATCTGAGCAACGTCAGGGTTACAGCTACAACCGCATTAAACGGAAACATAAAAAAATCGTAGCATGGTTGTTTAGTGGAAGGCAATACTTTAGGTATCAGAAGGTTGACTAATAAAATGCGTGTTGTTGGGACCAAGGTTTATTCAGGACTGATTTATGGAATGATGATTAGAAGGATATATATACAATGTCTTAGGATCTATACAGTACCCAAATAGTTATACCTAGGTAGGGGGTGTTCATACTCCCTACAGTTGATACTTGGTTGCATCACATGAGATGAAGAAGAATAATAAGTAGATTCTTGTAATAAAAATAATAATGTCTGAAAGAAAAATTCAGCAATTTAAATTTAGGAAAGAAAGGAGTTAGGGTATCTTATAAGCCTCGGCAATTTATCTGGTTCATAGAAGACAACTCCATGCCTTCATCCTTTCCCGTCCCTTTCCCATCCCTCACTTCCTCACCGTCCGGCACCCATCTCAGCAAATGATACGTTTGCGCCATCTGAAAATGCGTCGATTTTAGAAATTCACAAATAAATTGATCCTATAATAATTTTTGATTACTTCTATCCTATGTGAGCGATAATTGTACAGGGTATTTGAGAGTCAAATTTCCGCCTCAGTATTTTTAAAATGTTCAATAATTGCCCTCGACGTCACCTCGTGGATTTCCTCGAAATCCCCGTCGAACTTATTGTTAGGAGAGTGCCTCACAATATGATCAATCGACTCGATCTCACCACACTCGCAGTGTGGATGTTCCCTTTTTCCCCATGTGTGAAGGAGGTGGGTAAAGAGGGAATTAGGTAAAGGAATGAAAAAATAGAATATAGAATGAATGAAAATAATGAGGATCCAGCAGAAATCAGAAGAAGAATCACAGCAGCCAACAAAACATACTTCTCTCTGCTGCCAGTGTTTAAGTCACGTAGCGTCCACAGGAAAACCAAAATAAACATATATAAGACGGCTGTAGCGCCATCGGAGAGAGAGAGAGATAGAATGATTCGTTCTGTCTTACTACGGTCTCATGCTCAGTTAAGTAGCTCAAATTCACACAAATGCTACATTAATAAATAAATCAACAAATTTTCCATTCTACACCCAGTAAGGAAACCCGAAGAACCAACAACGAAGATAACTATATATGGTTTATTGTGGACAAATTTAGTAACGGTCTTTGAAATATTGGCGCTTTATATTTTTAAGTTGTTGAAACATTTCATTCTGGCGGAAAGCATACAACAATCGCGTCGTCCTCTCGATCTACGTTGGTCGCGCAATTTTAGACAACTTACCCCTCCTACGAATCGACAAAAAGCACTTCAGTCAACTTAATAAACATTTATTGAATGTCTAGAAAGGAAAAGAAATGTCGGACGTACCTTACAACTAAGACGGGTGACTCCAAATTCGATGGTAAGTTAGAATAAATCAACCATAAAGTAAACAATTTTCTTTAGAAATTGGAAGAATTTCGTACTAGAAAAGCGATGAGAGAAAAAAGTGTGTTAGCTTTTTTTTAAGCTCTGATAATCGTCATCGAATGCCTTCTATGAAACGTATATAATATTATAATGTAGTACAGTTTCTTCGACTTTAATTCGACTAGTTTAGGGATACAATGAATAATGATAATAAAACATTTTTTTTACTTCGCGGCACAAGCTTTCAGCTTACAGCGAAGTGTGCAGGAAAGAAGGGATTAATAATAATAATGCCAAGAACCCGTTGCTGAGCTTGTTTTTAACTCAGAAGAATCGCTGTCACGTTGTTATTGGTCCTGCCGACGGTGCCATTGAAGGTGACTATGGAGGCCGATTCTGGACATGCACAGTGCACACTCTATCACACTTTGAACGAGGCTGTTCCTCATTTGTAGCGGGTCTGCGGGTGGTTCTGTTTTGCCGGCCAGTGCAGTTATTTATGATCTTCAGCCAGTTTTTGACGTCACCCACCAAGTTTTCCCAGTAATTTTGAGAATTCATATCCTTCAGTGTGTTTTGCAGAATATCTTATATGTGCACAAGCCCAGATACTTTCCAGATCGCGCCCTACGACGTTCCACGAGAGAAAACAGGAGCGTCCGATAGTCAAACGGGTGAAAGCAATAGTACCTAAATATTTTTATATAAAAAAAACTTTATAACGACAAATGTACGTTACGAAAAATAATTAAACTAAAAGAATTTTCATCAACTTATTGTTAGACAAAACGAAAAAAAATATTCCACCTACTTAAATGTAAATAAAATTTTTGATACTTAATATAAAAAGGCTCAGAGGAAAAAGTTTCCAGATTCCAAAGCTTCGAGAGCTTTCAGATTGTTGAAATCAGTTACGGAATTATTTCTTAAGTACTTAGAGAAAAAATATAATAATAAATTTTATAATATCGCATCATTATTAAGATAATGCTTTCTAATAAAGATGAGAATCAAAAACACTCGAAAAGTTTCATTATTAAAATTCGAAATAATTTCAGTGTTGAAAGTGAAATGAAAAAAAAATCGAGAATTGACTGAAATTTGAGAGCTTTGGCTATTTGTTTTTTTTTTAATATAAAATAATTCCTTGAATTTTGTGACATAGAGATAACCTTAGACTAAAGATAAAGTAATAGAAATAATAAGTTTCTAAAAAAATAAAATTTTATAACTTCACTTCCGAGAACTGTTTTTTTTTTTTGCGGTCTTCGAAACGATGCCAAACACGACCTTCGAAGCGATCGATTCCCTACATTCCAACGGTGTCTCCCACCAAGAATAGACAGAATTAAAATTTGTTAAAATATATGAGTTCTACTCGTGAAGCACTTTCTTGAGATACCAAATACGGCGGTATGCGGTGACTGATGGGAGCTAAAAAAAAATGTTCTAAACACCTCTGATCTTTTTTTTTTAGAAATCTATACAATATGTAATGCCTCATCCACATGTTGACCGAGCTGTCACGTTTTTGTGTGAACGAGTAAAAAGGCGTTAACCGTCACTTACGTATACAATCCAAGACAATCACCCCGTCCGCACGTCTTTTTACTCATTCATACGAAAAACGTGACAGCTCGGCCAGCATGTGGATGAGGCATAAAGAATATTTTTCGGTCATTCCCTAGATAAAGGTTCAATACTTATATCTAATTTATATTCTTTCCAAATCATATTTAGTAAGGTTGCCGAGATCTAATGTCTCCTGTTTTTAGAATTTTTTTGAAATGTCAATATGCCATTACTTATACGAATGGCATATTGACATTTCTTATACGAATGAAAATTTAACCAATTAAATATCAATGTGAACCAATTGGGTAACAAAATAATCAACAGAATAGTTGTGATTCAGAGTCATCTATCTGTCTCGCCAGTTTAAAGTGACGTCTTAAATTGTAGCAACGGGCGGCGAATAAGTCAAAGTGGGGGTAGGGAAATTTATCAAAGTCATCCCATAGTAAAAAATCACTTGCAGCCATTCGCCAATGTTCTAAATCAATCCGAGTATAAATTTTGGGTTGTTGCCGCTGGTACATTTTTTATCAACACTCCACAGTAACGATACAGGGTTTTTTTATTATTTTCTATGCCGCGTCCTTTGAGGCATAGGCAGAGAGGATAGATCGGCAGACTTCCCTGTCCTTCCACACATTTGTTCTTTTGGTCATATTATTTCAACTCGTTAAACACATTCTAGGATGAATTTTACTTTTTTTTAATGAATCTGGGTTTGTCGAAATAAACCAAAATACACCTTAGTACACTTCACAGTAAGCTTCAAAAGCTTGTGTCGTGAAGTGGAATAGGTCGGCATCAGGGATCGAACCCGCACCCACTGGATTACTACAGTCGAGCGCGTTACCAACCAGGCTACTGACCACCTTAATAAGTGTAAAGTGATCACATTAAACCAGCCGAAGATCAGTCATATTAAGTTTTGTTTGGTGGAAAGTACATCATTAAAAGTACATACAATAAGATACCACACATGACCCCACACGACCCTTGGATCCTTCTCAACCCCTTGGCACGTTTTTTTTTTGTCTCTGGAGTAGGCTGGTCCAGTTTGGTACCAAATTGTAATGTCACGGGGTTTCCGTATATTAGCAAAGTTTCAGGTCTCTAAGTAGTCAGAAAATGGTTGAAAAATCGATTGCAAGATTTGTTTTCAGACAAGCAAAAAAAAGCACTACACCACGAATATTTTGACGTTCAGAAAAATACAGTAGAAATATTATTTACCTAATTGTAAATTTAGACAATTTATTCCCAAAACTCAACATTTTACGCTGTATGAGTGAGTAGTATGTATTTTATCTTGTACGTATAGGAAGACTATTGAATAATAGGTATACAGTGTGTATGTGTGGGTACAGGGAAGACACTTTATGTCCGTACTCTAAAGTCCTAATCCGTAAATAAACGGACTTACCTTTTACGACCTTCCGGGGTCACAATGTAGTGATTACGCCATAACTCAATATCTACACATTGACTGCCTCTACGGGGGGCTTAAACATTTTTTTTTGTATGTACATACGTATGTATGTTACCGGTAATGTATGAAGTCGGTCATTGTATACAATTGCTAGGAAAGGTATACAATGCAGTATTCATACAACAGTGTAGAAGAATCAAGGGTGAACATTGTCGGGCTTACGACCGACCTCGGTTGGCTTAACTAATCAAGTTACACTCGAGAAACATTCGCAATTTCAGTTCACCCATCAAATGTATGCAATGCCGAAAATCGTCGGAAAATATGTGAAATACCTATATTTTATTATCTATAATTATAAGATAAATTGTCCTGACTGACTGACTGACTGACATACATACTATATGAAACCACGAAATAAAAAATCACGAAATATAAATATCAAATCACTGTAAAAAAAAAAAACAAAACAAAATATATCGAATCAAATGTCAAGATAGTACCTAGATACAAATACCTCAAAATATAACTAGGTGCGTAAATTGTTAAAAGTTTCCACCTGACAACTTGTGACAAAAAAATTATTCCATAAAATTAGGTGACAACTTTTTATAAATTCAGAGTAGCGTAATCTATTTCATCAAAATGTCAGGGTCAATAATACCTATATTAAGAGGTACAATTTACCAGCTATTGTAGCTCGGTCTGTTCCAAGTAACATCCCTAAAATATTTTAGTAAAGTTGCATAAGTATTAAATCGCCTATGTCCAGGATTCAGTTTTATACGGAGGAATTCTCAGACTACACATTTTGAGTAAATATAGAGCAGAATCCTGACTACGATAATAACGGCAATTGAACAATCAAATACCTTTTATAAATGTTGAACTAATAGTAAAAATACTTGAATTACAGAACAACATGTATGCAATATAGTGATTGCATCAATCGTAAAATTCAGGCGCAGAGCTGGGACTGCCAGGCACAAAAGCCAGTTAGTAAGACGAAAGTGAAGGAGGCATGTATTCAGAATGAATAGTGGTAGGCTCGCACACACAGCAGCCAATGAGATTACCTCTGAAGTTCGTTCTGGATCCATTAATTTTCATCAATGACAATCAATAACAATGAACGCACCCCTGGTCACTGAATCCTAGGAAGACCAACACTAAACGATGGAAAGATATTTGGACGTCATCATCCCGAGAGCCACGGGTAATTTCTGTAACTATTTTTGCCCAAAAATGCCAAAAACAGAAGTCATGTTTCATGTTTTACAATTAGTGCCGATATTTTAAGAATAAGACACCCTCTGGACACCATCCATCTCTAAAACCACGGGGAGGGATAGTTGGGGTCTGTAAAAACACAAAAAATAAAAATACATACTCGAAATATTATTATGTCGATTTGATAATAAGCAGACAAGGTGACAAGTGGCGACCTCCATTTCACCAGCACACCTTTGCCGGCCATTACGTAGATTGATACAAATATTACCGTAGCGTATTGTGATCCGGAAAATACCTAATATATTCTTTTCACTTATATCATTAACCTTTTTCTCCAAATGAACATAATAAACTTTTGCCCTAACTACGTTACGTACATAACGTAAATGAAATATATTTTTCACCCGTAGGTACATAAACGGAGTAAATATCTACGGGTTGGTATGAAGCTTTATGTCTATGTGAATAAAAATGTTAGTAGGTAATAGGCATAGATAGTACCGGTAGGTATAACCCGATTTTAGCTAAGACTTACTTCGCCTATGGCATAATTACGTAAGTAAATCTAGTTTTGTAATCGTTTTTTTTTATTTCTTCAAACTGGGTTACCTGGTAGAAATTGCCATTAGGCAATAAGCCCGCCTTTGTCATATTGTGTGTTTAATAATTAAGTGATTTTATTAGTTTTTTTTAAGTACCTAAACGATAATCAAAATCTTAACGGACCTTAGGTAATCTAAAATTCATGGTACTGGAGCTGTACTAGAGAGGCCAGGAAGTTCCGGTCATACCAGACACTAGAAATATGGTAACTGACAAATTCGAATTCATGATGTATCCTGCCACTACCTCCTAAAGTAGGTACTCTAGCCGTGCTGTAACAGTTGGCAACATAGCATAATGATCGCATAGGACCACCACTCCTGTCAAATCTCCTAACAGAAAATAATACGTGGTCTGTCGTACTCCTTGTTAAGACACAGCTGTTATTCTATACATTTCTTTAGCGACGGTGACAGCAACCTCGCCTATAATGTTTTATGTATTAATCCTACATCATGCCTAGAGAAAGAGAGAAATGTCTAGGTGGCGGTGATTCTGATGCGCTTCAAAACACAATATGTTAGCTGACCCACTGTGAAGAAGGGTACAGGAAAGTGGGTTTGTAAAAAAAGAAATAAAAAAAATGTATATTTTCACAGACATAATATCTCACTTGTGATGAAATTCCAGTGAGAATCTTCGATCTAAACACTTAAAAACATTTCCAGCTGTGGAAAATTTCAATAATAAAACAATAAAACGTAAGTACCTGATATCTTCATACCTAGCTATACATACATTATTTCTTTCAAAGATACTTATATGGGTGAGTTTTATATCATGTATTATAATAAAATATGTAGTATGTAGTCCGTTCTCGGGCAATTTGCCTCGGGCATTGTAAGGGGTCAGATTAACCCCGCTTCTGACCGATCACCTGTCCTGCTATCACGTCGTGTTGCCGGGTTGGCGCTAAGCTTATCCTGACCCACGGATCCCACCCCACGACATACATTATATAGGTATGTCAACAGAAATGTGTGAAACTTGGGAATCGTACACATTTCCTAGGAAAAGTATAAAAATGCCGGGTTAATTTAGTGAAAAAATGGGGATACACGGAGGACGACACCTGAATTCCACCACCATTCTCTTAAATTAGCAGTGATCTCATGAAGTTATTGTAACATATCTTTATGAAACTAATGTTTTATTATTATGTTTCGTACATCATTTGAAAGAGCATAAATCAGAGAAGTTTTTTCCAAATTTCTGAATCTTAAGGCAATTTTCTTCTTAAGGAAAATCTCACCTAAAGTCGTGACTCGTTTTTGAAATAACTATTTATCGAAACTTTAATTCGATATTTTTTATCATTATTGTTTCTTTAGATTGAAATTATTGAATTTAATAGACCAAACACATATTCAAGAAACAAAAAATAATTACAGAACTGAGTAGGTACCTATACTTACGAAACTATTGGGGTAAATCTTGAGTAATTCGGGGTTTTTCGATAAAAAGTTAAAATCTCGAATAACTCGAGAACCGTGCGACTTTGGACTAAGCTAAGTTTGGCTCAAAAGATCCCAAATGACCTCTACTACCACCCCTGAAAATATATACATCCATCTATCAAACACCCTGTATAATTCCTAGGAATTGCATATAATGACGGATTACATACACTTCCGGCAACATATACACATCGCACTTTTATAGCATCACTGCTTTTATTAATACCCGGTCGACTCTATTATTTTAATATAATCTTAAATTCGGCAAATTTCCGGATTTCGTTGTGGAATTTGAATGTTTGATTACAAGATTAAGCGCTGTTGTTTTTTATTATTACACACGTCATCGCTCTAATCCGACTTTTTTAAATAAGTACTTTTTTATACCTTTACAAAAAAAACATGTACTATCCACGATTATTGTTCCATTATTCGATTAAAAAAAAGAATTTCATTTTTTCTGACCAGTCAAGTAACACGCTTTGAAAACTCGTATACTAGACGGCGAAAAAAACAGCTGGCTCACAATCAATCGGAGCGCGGCATCGGGGGTTATAGAAGTTATCTATAAACATGAACATGAAACATTATATTTATTAAAATTTACCAACTGAAGCGTGGTTATGGTAAAAAAATGATAGTTTTAAACCGTGATCTAAATAAGTGTAAAAAATTTTAATTGCCGGAACATTGTGAAATTAAGTTTTAAATTTGAAGAGGTGAATGTAGACGCAGACAATAACGATAGGTAAAGTTAGAAAATCTGAAATAGATGAAAATGTTGATACAGACAGCAACTACAGATAAAGTTAAGAAAACGATAGTGAGTTATTTTTTCAAATCTCCTTCTCTCTCTGGATTGTAGAATTACACTCCTTTTCATGAATTTTTCGTGTGTCTTGTAAGAATTACAACAACAGTTGAAGTTAAATAAAAGCATTGTGTAATAATATCCAATTCATACAGGTATCTAAATTAATAATGTTGTAGGTTTCCGCAGCATGGTATATTATATACTTTTCCTTCTAGGTTGTTCGGTTGTCATAGAAAAAACATAGAAAAACTACTTCATCCTGAAGATGGCAGCAGTATCGGTGTCGAAAGCTCGAGACAATCAACGTACATACAGCCAACACCCGAACAACCTAGAAGGAAGAGTATACCTACTAAATTAATAAGTTTTTCAGGATCTTATACGATTCTTACATATAATTTGTGGTTTTCAACCACCAATACGTCTAGTAGTGAATATGTAGCAATGTCGTACTTAGGTACGAAGAAATATTATATTAATTACTATACCTACTCCGTATATTTCTTGTATATTTCCACATTCCGAAACATTGCTCCAATAATAAATATTATTACGCTAGTCTCCGAGATCGCTCGTAGTCTCTGTTTCCCAAGAATGGTCTCAATAAACGTCCCAGTAAAAAAACCTTGAACCCCAGATGGCCGGATGTGGACGTCATGGATTTTATTTGTCCCATGCGGGGAGGTTTGTTTGTTTTGATCCACATAATCGCCGGATTGTGGCGCCTGGCGCCACGGCATTGAATCAAGTCCTCAGGGTCCTTTATTTTTGCTGCCCCTAGCTCGGTCGAATAGTTTTGTAATTATTCTAAGTTATTATGTAGCTCATTATTTGTTATCCTCCTTGTAGCAGGGATATTGAAGGTGTCATTCCGGACGGTATTGCTGGGGGGTGCCCTTCTTCAACCCTGGGGCCGTCTGAATAACTTTGGACTGAAAGAGCGAATAAAAAGGCGCCTAAGTGTTATTCGGGTGTGAGGGGGGATCTTCAATATGGCTCGTGATGCTAGACTGAAATGGCAATGGGCAGGGCACATACATATCAAGGCAAAATTATATCCTCACAAAGACAGTCTTAAATTGTTTTAAAAAAAAACATTCTTCTTTTATACATTCGACATTTAAAATTTTAGGACTTGTTTCGTGAAACTCAAACCACCAGTGGCGGCTGTGTAGTGATGGTGTGTAAAATTGCTAGGTTGGGGAGAGCAGGCTTTTAGAAGAAAAGATGTACATTGCAATTACAACAATACTGTCTAATTTATTGAGGTCGTTTCGGCATTAATTGTAGGGGGGAATTGGGGGGAATCGTGGGGAATCGTGAGGACTCGTGTTTATGTCATATAATTACTATTATCCCCACGTTATTTATAAAGCCATTGAAGACTAATTTACCTAAGGTGTGGCACTTAAGAGAATGAGGGGGGACATTTTTTTCATAAAGCCTTGTGAATTTTTCATTGCTACATCATGAAATTTAAAAGTGCATCATAATTTCCCCAAATACGGCGTGTTGAATTTGTGCCACTGTTACAAGGTTTCGGTTTGATTTGATACTGGCAGATTCCGTTCCGTTACCATATTCACAGATTTTTGTTACTTTCACATGAATTTGTGCCATGCTCTATTACTATTGGACGTGAAACTGAAAAATTTTATTCGGTGACCGTGTTCTGAAGATTTTTGTTACTTGTTTGTGCTACTGTTTCCAGCTGTAAAATTACATTCACTAACCATGTTCTGAAGATTTTTTTTTACTTACACTTGAATTTGTGCTACTGTTTCCAGCTGTAAAATTACATTCACTAACCATGTTCTGAAGATTTATTTTACTTACACTTGAATTTATGCTACTGTTTCCAGCTGTAAAATTACATTCACTAACCATGTTCTGAAGATTTTTTTTTACTTACACTTGAATTTGTGCTACTGTTTCCAGCTGTAAAATTACATTCACTAACCATGTTCTGAAGATTTATTTTACTTACACTTGAATTTGTGCTACTGTTTCCAGCTGTAAAATTACATTCACTAACCATGTTCTGAAGATTTATTTTACTTACACTTGAATTTATGCTACTGTTTCCAGCTGTAAAATTACATTCAGTAACCATGTTCTGAAGATTTTGGTTACTTTCAACTGAATTTATCCACTCTTACTTCTAGCCAATGACATTTAGTGATAAAATCTGAAGATTTTGGTTACTTTCGGCTGAATTTGTGCCTTTTGACATTCAGTGACTTTTGCAGCTTTTTTATACTTTCAACTGAATTTGTGCCTCTTAATAGCTGGGAAATTCTATTCAGACAACGTAATATAGAAAGGTAAAATCTGGACTTTTTTGAGACGTTTTTAAAAATTATGCTTTGACGTATATTCAATCTAGTCATTGAAAATGTCGTTGTGTGCGTAAGACATTTAAGGTAAATATACCAAAATTAATAGTGGCTATATTATAATTTATGATGAGCATAAATTATCAAAATCAATTAATATTAATTTAGGATAGGCAGAATGGCGTAGTTTTAATAAATAAAATATGAAATATGACCGAAAATAACAATTATTATAAAAGGTAAGTACCTAAATAGCAGGTATCTCTTCTTACCTTGAATGTTTTCGCTCGTTCACATCATTAAGGCAACACAGCAAACTATCTCAAGTATCCGGTGTTGCCCAAGAAAATCCGTAGATTTTTTTAAATATTGCAATATCATTGCAATTTTTTTTTTCAAAGATTTCTGCCTATAATTTCTCTGTTACGACCATTTTGTCAAAATCATATAAAAAACGCATAGAGCCGATTTTACGAGGAAGGTATTTTTTTAACGGCTTCGTAAGACCACCTTCTTCATTTGTCCGCCATTTCAAAAGGGAATTTTTCATTTAGTATGGAAAAATTCGGCGTAAAAGAAATGTAAATAAAATGATTGGTAAAAATGATTAATTAAATACTGCATAGGGAGCATCATCGAAATCAATGGCTAAATTTGTAAAATACCTTTTCGAAGTTTACAGGGGTCACATGAATGTATAAGCAAGAGTTGCATATGACATCGCTTGTCAAACAGACGCACCAATTAACTGCACCAACCATGAACATTAAACGGTTCCAAATTTTCCATTTAATTCCCAAAATGGCATACTTTACATTTACCTACGTTTGAGGAATCATAACAATTGCTGTAAATAATCCTGATGAATTACTGTTGTTCAGAAAGGACACAAATCTAATATGGGAATGGCAATATGGGGAGACATAGAAAATGATATCGGGCTAATGGTTCTCACAAGTGCCATATATTTTGTATCGGCCTACTAATGGGTTATACCACACACACACACATGTTGTAGGTAGAAAGGGGTTCGCTTAGGCATTTTGAATCATTGAGAAGGGGAACAAATAATATTAGTATTTGTTGAAATATTACAAAAAAAAAATGTTTTTTAGAAGGATCGGAGCTTGCATATACAAACCCAAATACTTTCCTGCACACCCTGCACTAGGCTTAAAGCCTGTATCGCAAAGTCTGGAATGCATCCCTAGCGCCGGAGTTTGAACCTGGCACCTGCCGCTTGAGATATGTACTACTGCCTTAATCAACTGCGCCATTCATGTACTCAATATTATAAACAGTAAATATGAATTAAATTTTTTAAAAATGACTTAAATTCGTACGACGAGTCTTCTTCTTTTTCATCTTTCCTTAGATCTTGAGATCTGTTTATTCAAGAAAGGCCTCATTCTTGGGAGTGTGAAGTCCAGCTGTGCCTCCATCGTCGTACGACGAGTATTTCAATATTGGGGTAACCAGTGAATGCTGTATGTGTACAAAATACGCACAAAATCATTTTTGCGAAAACGTATAGTAAAATTTTCACGGCCAATGACTTGAAAAAAATATCAAAAAAACAGTGGTGGCATTTCAAAAAAAAAATAGGAGGAAACTGGAAAAAATCATAAAATGTGGCTGAATATGAGAATTCATTCGTGGAATCGAAAAAAGGTATTCGTAATAATTGGCGAAGCAATGAAGAAAATTGGGGAAAAAGTATCCCATTTCGCATTATTTTGTAGATACGTATGTAGAAAATGAAATACAATTAATATCATTAAAATAGGAATAATTTGTTGTAAGATAATATCACTCAAAATAATAGCCAGAAATATAATAGGTAAATTGTTAGCGAATACCCCTCATGAATGTAGTCCTTAATTTGATTCGAGAAATTCGCGGAACTTCGTGGGCGGATGTAGAGAAATTTAAGGTCAAAAGTGCAACGAAAATAATAATGTAGGAAGATAGCAATTTCGTATACAGTCAATTTAACATATTGTTTCAAAGTAATCCATAATGATTTATTATTATGCATTTTTGTCCTTTCTTTCCACGCCGTCCTGTCACTCGCCAATCTCTCCACTTCCTTGTAGGTGCTACAGCACACGCTCTCAATAATCTGGTCCATATAACTGCTTCTTAGGCGACCTCTCACATTACGGCCCTCCACCATTCTTTCTTCTATGGTAATGAGCAGGTCTAGATGCCTGATGTTATGGCCGAAAGGATATTATATGGATACATTGCGCCCTATGTTGGGAAATCTTATTTAAGATTTCTCTCCGGCCTTTCTCAGCACCTCTCTGTTTTTGATGTGGTCTGTCAAGTAAATCTTGAGCATTTGTCTATAGTACCACAATATGTTATGTGTATGCAATTTCAAGGTGCTGAGACATTGGGAAGTTATTGAAATTTGAAGACAAAAATGTAGAAGCAGACATCAAAAACAATCGTAGATATTTATATAAAGAGAACGTAAGATAATACGCTATCCGCTTGAACGAAATTTTGCCACAAAGCGACTCTTAAAATCACATTGAATTCTTTGTTTTCTGAGATTCTATTGGATGTGTTTTAGTTGCAGTTGGTTTGGACACGGTACCAACGAAGGCAGAATGGAAATAATTAAGAGAAATGTTACTGGTATGAATGAAACATAAAAAATTTAGACATCAGAATCTACCAAAGTTAAAAATGAAGCGTATAGCAAAGCAACGCGAGTGAAAATCAGGAAAAATAGATATGTTTAAAGTCAGAGGTATGCCTCGGCCTCATGAGAACGCGCCGAGCGTGATTTTTCAAATTAATGAAATTCGGAATGCGTCGAACGAAACAAAAAAAAAACTGAAAAAAAAATAACGAGAAAAAATGGCCGAACCATGTTAGGTATTATTACTAAACCTCGTACAATATACAACTGTTTTTTATGTTCATTTCGGAATGTGCGAAATGGAGTAAAATTCAACTGATAAAATATAAAAGCAGGCACGTATTCGATTTATTTTATTTACCTAACGACAACAACAATAATAAAATGAATTCGCATATTATTATTTAATCAAATTACTATTTATTCGAATTTCGTTGTTAGGTATTTAACACTTTTTCGAATTGAAATTCAAATATGGAATGTGTCGAAATTTCCCAAACGTGGGAACTAAATCGACGAAATTTATTGGGCAGTTTTTTTTTAAATATAAGTAACTTTTTATTTTATTTTATTTTATAAACATTTTAATTTAATTTTTATAAGCTGAACTGCAAATCAATCTTTTAAATATTTCTTCCTATGCCTCGCAAATTTTTAGGAAAAACACCTTAGGTAACAATTATTTAGCTTCTAGATTATTTCTAGAATCTTTTTATCAGTCTTAACCAATTTTTTTAGAACTGTTCTATTAAAAATCTATGAGCTAAATTGTTTCATGGGATTTTTTACATCGGTTTTTTGGCTCATCTTTTGGAAAATACTGACAATTATTTATTGATGCGGGCAATATTGTGAAAAGATTTGTAAATATTGATATCATAGGCATAATTCTTGTACAATTACGTTAATTAGAGCAGTATATCTGAGCCTAATCCTTTGATATCCGTGATATCTGGATAGGTGAATGTTTCCCAGTTAATTAGGCTGATGAGTTTATATGTCAATCATGAATGATAATAAGTAGGTATACTTTTATGACTGATACTATTGAGAAGTGTATTGGCAAGCCTTGCCTCAACGTAAATAAATAAATAAATAAGTCGATTCAAATTTTAATATATTGCAATTAGTCTGAAATTCACCTAACACAAAACATAAGAATATGATAATTTTCCACCTAGAACGACGCATTATGCTACCAACCTAATAACTTTTAAAATAATTTTAAGAATTATGGGCGAGATAACACACCTGGTTTTGAGAACGTTACCACTCGACTTTCATTCCATTATTAATATGAAACGTGTATTATAATACGTTATAATAATCTTGCTCGCTGTCCGGAACCCGCACCCCATTTAACGAAGCCGCCACTGGCTGCCCCCTCACTTGCATAGGGTATGGTATTATATTAATGAGAACCTCACACCAAGCCACCACTGGTGGTTTCTCTATAATATGATAATAATATTAAGATTTTCGACCGACGGTGCAAGGTGGAAGTCCATTTTTTATGTATACTACATCTCTTAACTATTTGTATATCACATCTCGTCGCATGCCTTGTGGTGTAGGCAAAGAGGACAGCGACATTTTTAGTCAAAATTGAAATACCATATTTCATATTATATTGGTCCGCTGAAACCGTATTTTTTTATACACGTAAATACATATTTTCACTTTAGATACCTTAATTGATGAACATTGAATTAGTTCAGAAAAAAATGGTCTACTTACATTTTTTTTTTGAAATACGAGTTCGTCCTTATTTACCATGTGGCTAAGTACGAGAGAAAAAAGTGCTTTACACGAAATAATTTAAATTTAAAATAATCCAAGTCTCATTTAGTAATAAATTTCCCGAAAAAAAATATAATTTGCCACAGAAGAAAAAAGGAGAAAATATAAATAACATTATTATTATCCCTTAAGGCTCCCGGTCCAATAATGACGTCACGGACATTTCCCACGACATTGATGTTCAAAATCGCGTGAACAATCTCATGATAAAATGTTAAAAAAAGGGTTTTTCTTCCATTTTTTGGGGTTAATTTCGCATCTAACAAAAAAAAATACAGTTATTCCCTACATTTTAATGCATATAATCAGTACAAAAAAATGTACTCCGCGACTTTCGGGAAACGAGTTTCCGTCTTTCGGAAAAAAGATCAGAGTTGTTTTTCACATTTTTTTTGAGAAATATATGCAAGATATAAAAAATATTTTACGGTTATTCCCTAGATAAATGTTTAGTGCATCTACCCTACTTTGTTCCAAAGCATATTTAGTAACGGTTGTCGAGATATAAGGTCTCCCGTTTTTAGAAATTTTTGAAATGTCGGTATGCATACTCTTAAAATTCATACACAAATTAAAAATTAACGTATATTACGTACGCGAGCTATCCCCAACAATTTATCTTTCTGTTCGTGGAATTGTGCTTGTAAATCATAAATATTAGACTAGTTTAAATTTCATTATAATTTGGAATTTCCCTTGAAAATAAAATAATTCTTCGCGCAGGTCTGAGAAGGTTAAGCATAAAAAAAGTAACAGGAACATTTTTACGAAGTGATTTAACCCTGCGTTGGTTAATAACACAAAAGTAGCAGTAACATTTTTACGAAGTGATTTAACCCTGCGTTGGTCGCCCAATGATCGATCATTTTATCAGTTCACATTTTTTCGATTCATCCTCTTAAGTATTTCTCGATCGACATCAGTTACGAACAAATGAAGTGCGAGATATGCGTGCTTACACTCTTCGGGGCAAAGGCCTAGAAGCTGTCATACCGGATAAGGGAATATTTCAGTAATTATGTATCTATTAGGTTGACCAATAACATAAAAAATACACGTTTGACTGCAGGATGTGGCGGAATGGGTGAACGTTGCCCTGGGCGTAATGCGATCACTTAAGCCAGCCAAAGCCGACTCTTAAGCGTAGGGACACCCATCCTGTTTCCTCCCCAAGGGAGTTCACATATTGCTGCAGTATGTGAATGAAGATACCTCTCGCTTCTGTTGAGGAAAAACTTTAAAAATAACAGTGATTTTTTATCGCGTCGTACTCGAGCGTCCAAAATAGCTGCGTTACTTTCCTGTAAATTATTTTTCACTCTCATTTAGGATTATTTTTTTTAACAAATTGTCACATAAAATTTAAGGTAAGAAGGTACAATAATTTAGTATTTTGTAAATTGAAATACCAACTGTACCACTTTTTATGAATATATAAATTTTAGGGAATTAGTGCAAAGCTACTGAACCACACTACACACTAAGGTTGCGTACTCCCATACAAAAGGCCATTTCTCATTTTATTTTGACAGTCAATTATTAAGCAAGCGGTGAAGGCAACTAGTGACGTCACCGACTATAGTTTTCATACTTTGGTCAAATTTTATACAATGGTACTGTGACGACAATATGACGTCACAGTAATTTAACGAATAAGCGTTGATTATCGGGAGTACGCAACCTGATCACTGAAACTACCTACTGATGAGGTTCGCCACCCATTCTGAATTTCACATTAATTTTGTGCAGGGGAAATGTTGTGTGAGTTTTTTGTACACAGAGCATTGAATTCAATGATTGCCTACCCCATTTTTGAGATATCATACAGTAATGCTATAGAAGTAATTAAACTAGTGGAAATTGTAGAAAGAAACAGATACATTCTGAAAATTGTAATAAAATAATATAGATACTCCACCAGACGAAAAGTCTGAATTACTAGGAAGGTACCGAATCCGATTTAACACGCCAAAGGGCCTTTGGGCAAAAGTCACACGTGGAGTTGTCAAAAAAATAATTAGATTATTTCAAAAACAAACATTTTAATTACAAACTCCGTGAAGTACATACAGGACTAACGAGTAGACAATCAAAATAAGCTAACTACTGCAGAAACGTCGCTAGGTAGTTACATTGAAAAGTTAGATTTGACGTTTAATTTAATTACGTCATTTAAGCATCAGTGCCATCTGTCGAAAGAAAGAATAAACAAAATTCTGTTTTAGTTGTGGAACAATTTTGATTTTTAAAATCGTCGAACCATATACTGAACTGCTAGGTCGTGACGTCAACTGATGTCAGTGCGAGTGACAATCTCATTCAATTGTCTTCCCGCAAAACTGTGAACCGCAAAACGATACGCGTCAGTGAGTCGTACTTAAGGGCTTGGCCCCAGGAATGACGTCACAGTCTTTTCCCACGGCATTAAGGTTCAAAATAGCGTGACAATTGCATGATAAAATGGTAAAAATAGCGTTTTTTCCATTTTTTGGGGTTAATTTTGCGTCTATCAAACAACTTTTACGGTTATTCCCTAGATTTTAATGCATATTATCACTTGAAGAAAAAAAAATTACTCCGCGACTTTCGGGAAACGAGTTTCCGTCCTTCGGAAAAAAGGTCAGAGGTGTTTTTAAAAATTTATTTTGAGAAATCTATACAAGATATAAAAAATCTTTTACGGTTATTCCCTAGATAAAGGTTCAATGCATCTACCCTATTTTGTTCCAAAGCAAATTTAGCAACGGTTGTCGAGATAGAAGGTCTCCCGTTTTTAGAATTTTTTGAAATGTCGGTATGCACACTCTTAAATGTCAACTATGCGAATTTCGTTGAATGATTTGCGTGGAGGACATCCATCGGAATAAGAGCACATAATTGAATTGTCCGTATTCCGTCGCTTCGATGAATATACTGTAGATTTCATTAATGACGACTTCGGTTATAACGACATTACGATTACAGCGACGAAATTGTTTTCTGTGATAATTGTTTTCCGTTTAGGGTCGCGGTTTTTTTAATTATTTACCAGGCATTTTTTAAAGTATTTACTTTTCAACAATATTACTATACTACTTCTTAATTTTTTTATTCATTTTATCTAAAAATTGTTAAAAAAACTAAGTAAATTACACAATGCTTAATTGTTTCAACATCAACACAATTATTAACAACAAAAAATATATGTGTGCGAAGATGTATTTGGGTTTATTTCAATAAACCCAGATTATTTTTTTTACTTAAAAAAAAAAAAAAACAATCTACAATATTTTTGTCATACAGTAATAACAATATTATTTACATCCTGAGACATAAGAACGTTATGGCACTAATGAATCCGCCCTATGTATGGTGAGTCTAAATGTCTTTTGAAAACAAGCGAAATGGACTAGAAATTCATCGCTGTACAAAACAGCATTAATTAGGTAATATAATGTTTTTAGTAATTAACATATGATTATGTAGGTATAACTCTAAGAAAACTTTGGGAAAATCGTAAAAAATCATATGTTCATTCGGTTATAGCGAAGTATCTGTGCGGTCATTTCTCCGTCGTTATAACCGAGTTAATCTGAAAAAACGTTTACCGCTTTTCTTTCGATTTTTTCGTTTGAACTGCGACTTATTTAAGTTAAATTCTTTCATCTTTAATTTTCTGCGGATGACTCGAGAGGTTAAAGAAAATGTCAAAAGATTTACCGACAAAAACTCGTAATGAGACGTTGGATGGAAAAGATAGTTTCACAAAGCATTTAAGGGCTTGACACCAAGAATGACGTCACAGTCTTTTCCCACGGCAATAAGGTTCAAAATCGCGTGACAATCGCATGATTAAATGGTAAAAATAGCGTTTTTTTCCATTTTTTGGGGTTAATTTTGCTTAAAAACCTCCTAAAAACTTACTCCTAAAAAACTTTTACGGTTATTCCCTAGATTTTAATGCATATTATCAGTACAAAAAAAATTTTTACTCCGCGACTTTCGGGAAACGAGTTTCCGTCTTTCGGAAAAAAGATCAGAGATGTTTTTAAATTACTTTTTTGAGAAATCTATACAAGATATAAAAAATATTTTTCGGTTATTCCCTAGATAAAGGTTCAATGCATCTACCATATTTTGTTCCAAAACATATTTAGTAACGGTTGACGAGATAGAAGGTCTCCCGTTTTTAGAAATTTTTGAAATGTCGGTATGCACACTCTTAAGTTATTTTTTCCGGGAACTTCATTTATATCACAATGAAAGAATACGTTTTTTTTTTCAAGAACGTAGATACGTACCAGGTGTACCTACTATTTTTTGTGACTGTCCTCTAAAAGAAATCTTTAAATACGTAACTGGAAGAACAAAATGAAATACTTTTCAATATTTCACTCAATTTTATCTTAATAAAAATCAGCCAGTCAAATTATTACAAAATGTACAAATGAATTTAAGTAAATGAAATAAAATTCATTTAAATTTCTATTCATTTTTTATCAGAAATCATTCGCCGAAAGTGTTATGATTTTTTCACTTAATTTTATGAGGTGTCAATGCGAAAAGAGTGTAATGATTTTTCTGTTGCAAATACTCACAACAGAATAAAAAACGTTTTTATTTGTCAAAAATGTGGAAAACGCATATCTTAATTTTAAATACTTAGGTACTCTTTGAATACTGAATCAAATATAAACAAAAAAAAAAACAAAATGACTCAAAATCACAATTCATGAAATATCAAAAAAGATTGGCTTAATTTTACATAACAAACTCAAAGAATAACAATTTAGCTCCCAGAGTGGTTCTAGAGCACTACTAGAACCGTTCTAAAGCCAGTCTAGGAGCTAAATTGTTTTCATTTTCTAAGTGGACCCCTACCGATGAGACTGGGGAAAATGAAAGTACATACTTTTTTAATCATTCTGCCAAAACTTTATCAAAGTCTGTCCCGGGAAAGCCTCACTATAGTCATTTTTTCCCAGGCTGTTCTTCCTCCAGTAAATTGTTTCAATAAAATTGTAACACAATACCTTCATCCTCTCATTTTTCATGATTTTTCTTTAAAAATAATACGTCTTTTTTCGTTTGAAATATCGATACGGTTAATGTTAATAATAATACTTATAAATGCTTCTCCCCTTTTTACTCGTTCCGTGTAATCAGATCACTCTGCTACCCCACCCACTCTGTGTCTGTCCCTTTTGACGTGATTTCAACCTGATTTTGATTCAATAAAAAATCGCCCATTCGAATCATATCTAATTAAGTCCATTGTTTGGGGAAAATATTTTCATCGCGTTTGTTCTAATTAAAATCCACGTTTCGATTCACCCTATTATTCCGTTGGACACTCCGTTGGACATTGGACATTTGGACAATCTTTAGGTTTACATTTGCTGCTGTCTAAAGCAAAAATCTCGTATAATCCAAAGAGTTCTTTCTTCTTCTACTTCTTTTCAGCGCCTTTCCTCCACTGCTGGATATAGGCCTCTTCCTGTCTCTTCCATTACTCTCTGTTTTGGGCGCTCTGCCTCCACCCATGTTCCACCGACTCGATAATATCATCGGCCCATCTCATTTGTGGTCTACCGACACTTGGTTTATTTTCGTAGGGACTCCAGCTCAGTACTTTGGGGGTCCATCTGCTGTCCTTTTGCCTAGCCACATGACCCGCCCACTGCCACTTTAATGTCTGAGACCCTTGACCGTCGTCTTAAGAGTTAACGTCTAGTATCGCCCATATTATTATTTCGCGTATATACGTGTAATAAATAGTGGAGTTGAAAAATAGGGTTTGTGTATGAATATTTTGACTTTTTATGACTGCATAAGACACCAAACATGGAGTGGATCCTCTCGATAGCTCGATGCCCTCTATATCTTGAGCTGGACAAAATCTGACTTTCCATTTGAATTTCTTTCCCAACACCATTTCATACCATATCAGTCATATCACACATCACTCCACACAAACCTGGGATCCTTTCAAACGCTTTACATTTTTTTTTATCTCCAGAGAAATCTTCTCCAATGTGGTACAGGATCGTAATGTCATCTAGTTAACACAATTGGTGAACGTTTGAGAGTTCTATGATAATCCTAAAATAAGTTAAAAATCACTGTAAGATTCGGAGACAACAACAACGCCAGATGAAGAGCGTGTAAAAAAAATGTATCCAGAATCATACTGTTATAATATCTCTCTAGAAAAGCGTACTTTCATAAGTTTATGACCATCATCAGACAAGGTTTAATTCTTCCTAAAAGCACGCAAGTTTACCCGACTATGACCTAGGGTACTACAATAATTTTGACAAATTTCTTGTAGTTTAGGATAATTACCTAGGGGTACGTAGAGTTAATGAAATAATAAATGTCAACCATATGTAGGCTGAAGAACAAAATTAGTACTTTTACCTATGAAAATGTTAACTATAGTATTATATGTAGGTACTCGTAATTTACCCACCGACTCGCACCATAAGTGACAAAATTAGGTGCTTTCTTACAAGGTAAGATTTTCTGTGTGATTCGAGAACATTTCTTGTTAAAACTAGGGACCCAACTATGAAGTCAATATCATTTCCCGCGGCGTTAAGGTTCGAAATCGCATGAACCATTGAATGATAAAATGTAACAAATAGCGTTTTTTTTCTACTTTTTGGGGTTTATTTTATTTATTTCGTATGGCTATTGCCACTTTTGGGCGGCAACGTCAGAAGATAAGAGAATTATGCTATCTGTTACATACAGGAGACATGTACCCTAAAGAGCACCATCCAGGCTTCCAAGCTATTCAAGGTTATTTTGGCTTCAATCAAAAAGCTTTTACGGTCATTCCCTGGATTTTAATGTATTTTATCAATACAAAAAAAATCTCTGCGATTTTCGGAAAACGAGTTGCTGTCTTTCGGTTTTTTAAAAAAGAGTCTCTCATGCAAAAACTTACCTACAAAATACCTAGTAGGTACCAATGCAAAAAAAATGTACGAAAAAAAGAAAAATATTTCCGAGAGTGTCGCTGAGAGCGTGGTGGGGAAGTTGACCCATGTGTAAAAAAAAGGAATTTTTTGTTATTTTTCCTTTTGAATAGTACCTACTTAGGTACCTAGGTATAATTTCAAAATACCCTGCATTCACCGGGTTATTTTAATGAAAAAAAATCTGATTGGCCAAAAAATAAATAATATTTAAAATTTATTCACAGTGAATATGTATATTGTATATTCATACTTTATTCACAATCGCCTGATGAAATGGGTGCAAATCCTCGAATACTAGTCGCAAAATCTAAATATTTTTTTTGTGGATTTTAATCTAAATATTTAGTTTTTAATTTTTTCTTTAAAAATGGACTTCCACCAAGTACCGACGGTCAAAACATCTTGATTCACAACATAATTTTAAGCTCGCCCTAGTAAACAAATGTTTTGGCATCTATTAGGTACTTGTTATGATAAAATATTGTTGTATTTTGTTGTAAATAAATAAAAATGATTTTACCAAATTCGTAGGCATAAAAAATATAGCATTGTGCGCAAACGCGACATATAGGTATTATTTGAATCCATCAGTTTTGACAGAAAACCGTCTGGTTTTTGTTTTCCTGCTGCATTATAATTTACTGTTGGAAGAGTTACAAAAAAACATCTGAACAAACAAATTTTTATATACTTATAGAAAGATGAGCCCGATAACATTTTTTGATTACACTCTTAGGCGAGTGTTAGAACCCACTGAGCCGGCGAAAAAAATGTAAAAAAAAAACACAGAATGGAAAACGAAGAAAAAGAAAAAAATAAGATAGGGAGGGGAAAGACGGTGGTGATGAAATGCGATAATGACAACATCGTTTGCCCATATCGTTTTTTTTTTAATTAAAATGTAAGAGGAAAAAGCGTTTATCGTGCAGACATTAAAACGTTAAAAATATTCGTTGGCGAAGAATAAAATTTTTAAAAATATATATTATTATTATAATTCCGTAATAAAAAATGAAACTCGAAAAAAATAAAAAATGTTATTTTTTATCTTTATCGTAACGATATGCGATTTTGTTCGATGTAAAAGTGCCTATGTAACATTTTGTAATTTGTGGATTTGTAAAATATTATTTTATTTTCAGCCACACACTTTTGTTAATATACAGCCTAGGTAGGTGCTATTTTGTTAATAGTATCACTCATCACTCACAACACCAATTTTCTCTTTGAAGATAATCCTCTCTTTTCTTTTCTCGAGAATGTTCTTTGTGGGTAAGTTGATCGCAAATAAAATGATTCGTTCTCTATCAAAAAACAACAAACTTTCGGTTTTGCGCAAATTGAGTTAAGAACGTGAAAATGAGCTTATTCATTATCACCTAGATACTCTTTCTCTAGCCATGCTGTAGAAATTTGAGACCACTTCTTTTTAAGCTGCGTTGCCATCACCGTCGCTATGGAATAACAGTTCCTTAACAACGAGTATGATGGACCACGTATTATATTCTGTTACGAAATTTGACAGGAGTAGTGGTCCTGTTTGATCATTTTGCTATGTTGCCAGCTGTTTCAGCATGGCTAGAGTACCAACTCGGAGTACGGTAGCTCATTCTAAAATTACACATTTAAAGAAATTAACGTAGAAATTATAACAACCATAAAGCATAAATATAAAAATTGTGTGGATTCTAATGCAGCAATCTGCAATTTTAGTCAAATAAGCCATATTTAAAAACTAAAAATATTTAACTTAGGTCCTTTATTATCTGATGTAGCGTGAGGTGATGGTAGATATCGTTTAGGACGTTTTAATTTGTTATTTCGAGGAGTCGTATTATTACCTTAGAGGGTAAACCCTAACGCCCTCTAGTGTGAGAAATCAGGGTGCGTCGTTTTTCACTCTCATCCCTCAGCCCTCAGGGGTGCAAAGTCGTGAAAAATTCATCGTAATCATTTATTGTTCACATTCCGAAA
Organism: Ceraclea dissimilis; assembly: GCA_963576895.1. Taxonomy (NCBI): domain Eukaryota; kingdom Metazoa; phylum Arthropoda; class Insecta; order Trichoptera; family Leptoceridae; genus Ceraclea; species Ceraclea dissimilis. Next base: position 2,146,772 of record OY756365.1, read on the forward strand.
AAAAGTATCTATATAAGGTCATATAATTTTGCAGTGAGTACTGCGTAAAAATAGGAGCCTAGGTAATTAGTTACCTATATCTAATAATATGTAGGTACGTATAATTATCGAAATAAACCCATATACATATGTCGTGAGGAGAAGTAGCAAATCTGCATCGGGGCCCGAACCCGCGCCTAGCGGAATAAAAGTCTATCGGGTTACCAACTCGGCTCTAAGGTCTACCATAAAAAATAATATAAAATACATACTTTAAAATACCTACCGATGGGCAGTCTCTCAAGAAACAGTTTCTCGTCTCTCTCTCTCGGATTAATATGAAACTAGGTACAATTTTGTTGGCAACAATGATATTTCTCTTGAAATAGTACAAGTGTTGCCTTTGTGGTGGACAAAAATCTACATGCAGGGCCCTTGTCGAAAAAAAATTGTAAATCTAATGCCTCTACCACATGCTCGCCGACGCTCGTGTGAATGAGTAAAAAGACGTGCGGACGGGGTGATTGTCTTGGATTGTATACGTAATCTACGATTAACGTCTTTTTACTCATTCACAGAAAAAACGTTTAGGGTCGTCGAGCACGTGGATGAAGCATTATTAGAAAGACTGTATATTAATACGTACATAACTTCTTAGAAATCGAACAACGATGTTTCTCAAATTCATTATTGGTGGAAATCGATGCTTTAAATTTCATCGTGGAATTATTCGCATCCCTATTTTCCATTCTTTACGTTTTCTTGTGGGGCTGTTCAGTGTCGTCTTTATTTATTTATTTATTTAACATTTTTTTTGCCGCGCAGTTTTTTGATAATAATATTTTCTTAGCACAAAATGGATGATGTGGATAAAGTTGAAGTAAATAATTGTAAGTTGGGTTTATTTCAATAAACCTGGATTCATTAAAAAAAGCGTGGTTTCTAAATTTTTTTTTTACGATTCAATACCATTTATATGAAATCACCCAATCATTTTATTATTTCAAAGATACAAAAAGCTGTCGAAGGGATCCAGGAATACCTTTTTCAAAATTTTCGACAAGCTACCAAACAAAATATTATTTTCATTTCATAATACATTATATTATTATTGTAACGTTGAAAAGGCTAAGAAAGTACTTATCTAGTTGCTTACAAATAAAATAATATACCTTTTAAGGCGCAATTCTACTGAAGCAACACTGAACGACAAACAGCATGCCTCTTGTTTTCTAGTGTCGCCTGATTGCAGTTGGGCGACGATAATATCGCATACGGCATCAGTCTTCCTATATATGTATAGGTACTTAACTAGTAACTATTTTTATCATTTTTTTTTTTCATATAAAATATCTGGGCTCGCATACAGAAACACAAATACTTTCCTGCACACCTTGCACTAGGCTATAAGCCTGAATCGCAAAGTGTGGAATACATCGCCAGCGCCGGGGTTTTTAAACCTGGCACCTCCCGATCGAGAGACTGCCGCCTCAACCAACTGCGCCAACCATGTACTAAGATTATGATTTTTTGTAATACTGTCTGTTTGTTTCACAAATAAAATTTAGAAAAAGCATGTCAAATAGTGACGCATGCGTACATACAAAAACATTCGTCTTGTAGCATGCAGCAAGGCGACTTGTTTTGTTTTGCTCGGTGTTGCTTCAACGGAAAGACTAAATGCCTATCATGCGTCAATCCCGCATGCGATATGCTGCCTTTAAGTCGCCTCAGTGGAATTGGTCCTTAATATAATATGGACGAATGGAGTGATGAATTGACTCTGTAAGAATTTTGCTGAATGGATGAAAGAAAGCTTAGAATTGTATTTTTGAGAGAAACATAATATTTTGACGATATTGTTATGAAAATGTAGGCATGTTAATACTTTTCAACTACATTAAAGTGTCTACAGTGATCCCTATTATATTTCTTTTCTGAAAACTTATCCATTTAAACTAAGAGGTGGTCGGTAGCCTGGTTGGTAACGCGCTCGACTGTTAAACCGGTGGGCGCGGGTTCAATCCCCGATGCCGACTTACTCCACTTCACAACACAAGCTTTTCAAGCTTTCCGTGAAGTGTACAAAGATGTATTTGGGTAAAAAAAAAACTTTTCGTTTATAAATTGAGGATAAACTGGTTGGTTTAAGTGATCAATTTACTCTCGAGAAACGTTCACCATTCAGCTCCTAACAGCTGTGTGTGTATTCCCACACCCTTTTTAGAGCATATCGTACTCTGAAAAAATCGTATCTTGGATGGGATTCGAATCTACACCCCACGGCTGTGAAGCAAGGATTCTAGCAACTAATCCACAAGAATTGAAATACGCTCCTTTGCATGTTTGAACTCTATGATGTCGGACAAAGTCTGTGTTCGAGGATTCTCATCCTCATCGTCAGGCGTTTGACAATAAAGTTTAAAGAGTGAACCTTTAAAAAGGAACTTCCACCACAAACCGTCGGCCGAAAATGTTAATATTACTATTATTATAATACACAATTCATATCCTTAAGCTGTACGTACACAGTAGGAATTTATTTTTCAAACGTATTATTTTTCTCGAAACCGTCGTCTGAGAGAAAAAAATATATTATTCTTTTACCATCAGAAAATAATATGTTGTTTATGTTGTTGACTTTTTAGGCCTAATGTTATTGATATATGAGAATCTTATAGTATTTTCGGTGAATTAGCATAGCGCCCTGTGTATGTTTTCGATTTGGTGAAATTTATTGAATTTCGCTCGGATGATATTTCTAAGTTGTTTATAATAAAAATATACCTAAATAGAGAAAAAACAACATAAAATATGTTCTGTCCCAGTTTGTGGTAGGTATTTCGTATTAAAATACTACATCAATAAATTATCTTGTTGTGGGTTTAAGTCTATTTCCCAATTCCCACAATTCGGGACATTTGGAATTATTTCACGAATTATTTGGTTTGGTTGTAAAGCCAAACAAAAATAAAACCTCGAGGTTTTTGACCGTTGGTTCATGGTGGAAGTCTATTTTTAAGGAAAAAATGAAAAACTAAATATTTTGGTTAAAATCCACAAAAATGGCTTAAGATTTCGCGACTATGTAGTATTCGAAGATTTGCAGCCTCATCATAGAGCGAATGTGAATACAGTTTATTCACAGTTTTATGCACAATCGCCTGATGATGAGGGTGCAAATCCTTGAATACTAATCGCGAAATCTAAAGTAATTTTTGTGGATTTTCTTCTTCTTCATATTTTCTTAGATCTTATGATCTCTTCGGCATCCTTCAAGAAAGCCCTCATTCTTGGGAGTTGAATTCCAGCTGTACCTCCATTGCTTTGGCGGTCTTCCGTGGAGCCGGTGATCAGCTGGGAATTCGTTGACCACGACTTATGGGATTTTGGAGTCATCCATCCTGTTAACGTGGTCCCTCCAGAATCTTCTCTCAGAATTAGAATCTTTCTGCATTTTAATTAAAATATTTAGTTTTTCATTTTTCCAAAAAAACGTTATTTTGACAGTATCATCTAGCTAGGATAATAGTTGAAGGCTGGCGATACAATATTTAATATGAAAAGCGTTATTATATTACAAACAACTAACAAGAGTATGACAAAATGCTGTATGCCCGATGCTGTAAAACTTATCCCGACGCTAAATCGTTCTTGTCATGCTTTTAAACTTTCGCATAAAATGACTTTGCGAACAGCCGGCAGAGGGCGCACTTATGCACTAACCTACGGGTCGCCATATTGAATTATTAAATGATAATTTACTTTATGATATTGCGAGAGTAAAATACTTAAAATACAAATTATCAGGATAGAGAGGATGCCTGAAATATTGTGTAGGTATAAGATAAAAGTTAATAAGTACCTATTAGCTCAGTCATCCTAGGAATCGATGTATGGGGAAGTCGGCAAAATTAATAACAGATTGGACTCTATGCAGTATGATACCTTAGGTTGGGGTGTTTCAGAATATCAGGTCTCCCCCCTCCTCCCCCTGACGCGTCACCCCCCTGCCCCCCCGAATAGGTCCCCCTATGTGGTTTTCCTCAATTTATCGAAAAACAGTAAGAGATGGAAGAAAACTGTCAACGACGAAAATAGTCCTTAATAAATTCTCTATAAAATGGGTGTGACACATTTTTTGATAGGATTAGTAATTTACCCGCAATAGCCGGTGAAAGTCACGTATTTTTTTGTTAAGAACAAAAAAATATTTTACATACTCATATTGTTGAAAATTCATAAGTGCTACAAGAAAATGGCCAAGTAATGAAATAATTGTTATAGTTTTAGCTATAAAATGAGGCAATTTTTATTTTTGCACGACTCATAGTTTTTGAGTTATTACAAAAAATTACAGGGACAAAAGTCTTTAAAATGGAACTTTTCATACAATTTGTATTGAAATGCTATGATATTAAAATTTAGGTTACGCCTGTTTTTCACAAGTATGTGAAAGATAAAAAATGTATTGGAGTACGATTGGGTCTTTTTATTATTTTAAGATATAATCTTTTCGAAGTTTAATACACTTTTGCCAGTCATGTTTCAAAGCCATTATCCCAGTTTTCCAGAAGGATTCCTCAAGGTTAGGATGGGTCAAAAGCATTGGCACCCGGCGATTCGAGGGTTTCTACAAGTCCTGTTCTGAAGTTAAGATGAACACTTCTGAGTTAAATCAGATCAATGGAATCTCTGCTATCACCTAAGCAATAATTCAGCGACCTTTGAAAAATTAATGCATGATTTTTATCGACGTTCTCCGGAACTACTGCATATTATTGCCTACGACTTCGAGTATTGTCTTTGACACCATGCTGTGCTCATTCAAAATCTGCCACTTATTTTCTAATCATGGCATATGATGGAACAGACTCCAGTAATGAATCCGACATCTCTTTTATGGTTCGTATTGGTCTATAACCTTATATAAAATAATATTTTATCACGGATTGCGGCTGAAAATTTCATATATTCACAAAAATTTCAAACACGTTGAAAAAAAAATGGCGCCAAGAGTGCTAGATTCGTCCTATCGTTCTCAAATTTTGTAAATAGCCCTAATGAGGTTTATATTATCTATATCAATAATAAACTGAAACTGGCCAGTACATTTTTTTCTCAGGGCTACGAAGTGTTCAACCAGCCATCGTATATTACACAGACATACACTAAAGTTTCTTCTATAAAGATCTTGACGAATCCTTCTGTAAAACTGGGATAATGGCTTTGAAACATAACTGGCAAAAGTGTCGAAAGGATTATATCTTAAAATACTAAAAAGATCTAATCATGCCCCATTACAGTTTTTATTTTTCACAGATTTGTGTAGTGTATATTAAACAGACGTAACCTAAATTTTAATATCACAGCATTTCAATACAAATTGTATGAATAGTTCGATTTTAAAATCTTCTGTCCCTGGATTTTTTTGTAATAACTCGAAAACTATGAGTCGTGTAAAAATAAATAATAGCTTACTTTATAGCTAAAACTATAACAATTAATTCATTCTTTGGCCATTTTCTTGTAGTTCTTATGAATATTCATTAATATGAGTATGTATAATATTTTTTTGTTCTCAACAAAAAATTACGTGACTTTCACCGGCTATTGCGGGTAAATTACTAGTCCTATCAAAAAATATGTCACACCCATTTTGTAGAGAATTTATTAAGGACTATTTTCGTCGTTGACAGTTTTCTTCCATCTCTTACTGTTTTTCGATAAATTGAGGAAAACCACATAGGGGGACCTATTCGGGGGGGCAGGGGGGTGACGCGTCAGGGGGAGGAGGGGGGAGACCTGATATTCTGAAATACCCCAACTTAAGGTATCATACTGCATAGAGTCCAATCTGTTATTAATTTTGCCAACTTAGGGCTGCATTTTGACTGAGCTATATTTGCCTATCACCATTTTATGCATAAAGTTTGGAACCTATACATATTATTATTATCAGGTATCTGTAGATAGAGGAAAATGGGAGCAAATGGAAGAGGCCTATATCCAGCAGTGGAAAGATGGCTGAAGGAAGAAGAAGAAGTTCTGTAGGTAACTCAAGGACCAAAAATCCAGCTGAAATTGACACAATAGCCTGCTTTTTTAACAGTCCTAATAAAAAGACAAAATTAAAACTTAAGCTCGGACCCCAACTGTGACGTCACGGTCATTTTCCGCGGCATTAAGGTTCAAAAACCCATGAAAAAATTATGAAAAATAGCGTTTTTTTTTTTACTTTTTGCGGTAAATCTGGCTCCATTCAAAAAACTTTTACGGTTATTCCCTACTTTTTAATGCATTTTATCAATACAAAAAAATTAAGCTACGAAATTCGGAAAACAATTTCCACATTTCACGTTTCTTTTAAGAAATCTATACAAGATATACAAAATCTTTTACGGTCGTTCCCTAAATAAAGGTTCAACAAAAAAATTATAAAGGTTCAATATATCTACCCTATTTTTTCTGAAGCATAATTAGTTTCAAGACTATGCTATCAGTATTGGCTGAGTAAACGAGTAAGCGCCAAAGCCGAATGACAACAGCCGCTTTTTAGCCAAATTATGTCCCTCCAAAAAAATTACAGGACTCTTCTATACGACCACATCTCAAAGGTCTCTAGTCTCTTTGTCTCTCTATCGGTAAGGCACAATGTCTCAAACTTTATGTACTTTATATACATAATGAGATCCTCGCTTGCGATATTATTGATGTATTTTGAAAATGTTCATATTGGTTTTTAGCAGTGCTGTCGACTAGAGTCAAATGACTTGATCTCGAGTCCGAGATGGACTCTACTTGCGACTCGGATATTTAAAAATTCTATGTGACTCGACTAAGAATATGGAGACAGCGAGTAAGTATCTATAGAAAATTGGGAGAAGCCCAACATTAAGGAAAGGAGTATGCGCCGTTGCCTCCAAATTGAAAGTCCTAAATGAAAAATGGATCTAATCCATCATAATATGTTTCTATATTACGTAAAAAGAATAAACATTCAATTTTAACACCATTGGATGGCCCTTCATACCTAAGCAAAATGTTGAAGACAGACGATGTGCAATCTTGTCTCTAAGATTTGAATTGAGTCTTCCCTCAAAGACTCGAGACTTCTTTAGAGACTTGAAGACTGCACTGGTTAGGCCAACATTTTATACGTTTAAAGATGGTTATACGTAAACATGCACGTAGCTAAGAAAAAAACAGAGAGGGAAAAAGGAAAAGAGAAGGAGACACCATGGGAAAGAACTATAAGTCAATGAATATGATAGTATTGCAATATAATTTTTGGTATTATCGTAGATATTATTTAAAAGATTTGAGACTCTACTTGAGTCTTGGCCTCAAAGACTCTAGACTTATTTGAGTTTTGGCCTCACAGACTCGAGACTTCTCTTGAGACTTGAAGACAACACTGTTTGTCAGTACCAATACTCGTATATGGTTTTACAATATAATACTTTATAAGACGAGCGGTGTTCCTATTATCCAACATTTTGTACGTTAAAAGACGGTTATAAAACGTGATGTTTATGTCTCTTTTAAAGTTTGACGATAATGAAACATGTCGTGACAAAATCGGAACATCGCTGGAGGGAGACTTTATTGCTTGTGAAGCGACCTCTTCCTCCGTAGTATTATATTACACACAGACAATATATTATTTATCTAATACTTTCTTGTGGTTTGTTTTCAATAGAAATTTATTATGATGAGTTGTAGTAGAAAGATAAGCATATAAATACCTATACAACATTCTTGAATGCCCCGACGCAACTATGACATCACGGTAATTTCCCACAGCATTAAGGCTGAAAATCGCATGATAAAGTGGTAAAAATGTTTTTTTTTTTTTTTGTGTTTTTCCGCTTCAATCAAAAAAACTTTTACGGTTATTTCCTAGATTCCCCGGATATAGGTCTCTTCTAACGTTTTCCGATTTCTTCTACTTTGAGCTTTGCTCAACCAGTTTCTTCCTGCTACTGGGAATACATCATCTACCCATCTTTTTTGGGGTCGTCCTACAGGTCTTCTGTTCTCCCATGGTCACCATGTTAGGATTCTGGGTGCCCATCTCTCATTTTCCTGTCTCGCAACGTGGCCTGCCCGTTGCCATTAGTTTTAACTTAGCGATACGGTCTGCTATCGGTAACCTTTGTTCGGTGTCCGATTTCTTCGTTTTTAATTTTATCTCTCAGACTTATTCCTAACATTTGCCATTCCATAGCTCTTTGTGTGCATATTGTTAAAGAGCAATAATTATGACATGCACATACTGTGGAAACAATCGAAAAGATATTGGACAGGAATGTGTAGAAAAAGAGTTTTGACAATCTGTTTCGAGTTGCTCAAGATCAAAACGGTTACTCTTGAGTGAAAAGCAACGTTTTAGGGTATCTGAAGAAATAATTACAAGAAAATTCATTTTCACCCAAGGTAGGTATTATCGTAATGTTGCTGAAACTTCTTGGGAAAACCGCGCAAAACCAACCTGAGTAACGAAATTTTGTGAATTCTCTATCTATACTAGAGGAATATCAAAGAAAAAAGTAGCAAAAAACCATGAAAAACAATTATAACAAACAGCACGTGTAGCAACAAATCCAGATACATCTAATCAAAATAACATATTTTGTCTGGGTATAAAGCTAATATATCGCTGTGATGTCATCGACAATAAATGTGTAAGTATGCTTATAAAATGGCTTTGAAGTTAATAAAAACGTGTATTAAATGTCTATACTTAAATGGCGAATAAACGACAAGGTAAACCAGCGACATCTTTGCATGTTTTGCGGTACTAACTCACAAGTCAAAATAGAAAATAATAATATGTAGATACGAACGATTCCACGCCTGCGGGGGTTCACGACTAACCCGATTTTAATCACTGACAAAAAGGAATAAAATGTACCTATTTAGAAAATTCGTTTTTAATAGGCTATATAAGTTCCTTTCCTAGGGAGCAGTTACGTTAATTCCTTTCTGACCCCATCCTTTTATAAATGCCGTGGCCTACCAGCTTTTGTTCGTCCACTTGGGCGGGCTTCCAGGATCGTTTTTGGCAACCCTGATGATGGCATCCTCTGCACCTGTCCGACCCATGTCATCAGCCTGTTCAGCATGAGTATGCACAGATAGCCTGAGGCCGCTGTAGATATTGTACAACGCATCGTTGTAGCGAACTCTCCAGGCTTCGCCATCATTCACAGGCTCCCGAATCCTACCCAGCACTCATAATTCTCTTGAAAGCGCCAGTGACTCAGTGTATTTTCTTGTCATTGTCCATGCTTCACACCCATATGTCACAACTTTTCTTTTAAAAATCCTCAGTAGACTCTTGTAATGCCAAGACTTCCGATGGACTAAAAGGATTGGGGAATGGCGACCAAGAACAAACCAAAGAAACGTCGGTAAACCACAGGCTAGATGAAAGAAAATGTGCCAGAGGAAGATGCATGCAGTATACCCAGGATGGGAAGTTGTGGAGAACCGAAGGAAAGGCCTATGTCCAACAATAGATATGACAGCCTGAGGAATAAGAAGGAAATAGGACAGGTACAGCGCTCACCCCTCACAATTCATAATTTGGTGTGGGGTTTTATCAACCTCCTTTTTCTGCCTTTAAAATCTATTTTTCTTCAGTCCCAGCAATGTTACTGGTATAAAGGTGAACAGCGATATGGGGCAGATGAGTAAATAACCTCTAAAAATGAATAGCGTCACCGTGGTACATATTTTATAGCCACGTAAGTCACTATAAAGTACTGTTTTATAGGGTAGCTATCTAGAACTTAGTATAGTATATGAATATTCTGATTTTATGATGAGAAATCTATGTAATGTAATGAAAAAAAAATGCAAACCTAATACCTACTTATTTTAATAAATTTTGAAAGAAAATGTGATTAAAAATAAGTCAGTTATGAAAAAAATCATTTGGCTAGTAAGTTTATGTGGACCACATTCTCAAGATCAAAAAAGCATTCAAATTGTAGGAGAGTAACGGAAGTATGGGGGGTGTATATATACAGACTTACAGAGAGGGTAGGCTGGCTTTCTGTCCTCTCTACCTACCCCGCAATAGATGTGGCATGAGGGGATAGAATAGAATAGAATCTAGAATGTAACCAGTACCAATTTATTTAGCTAAATATTAAAAAAAAGTGGCTAGAAATGAGAAAATCTAATAACAACCTGTCTGGCTCAAGTTGACCAGATTCCCAACGAGTTTAAAAGGAACCGACGAGTGTTTACCACGAATTGTAAGAACGTGACGGAATAGAGTGGGGCACTCTGTATCTAGAGTAGAAGTAGTTACTCTTTACATATCCTATAAGAAAATACTAGATAGGAAAAGAATTGACCATTTACCAAGAAATAACCAATTCAATCTTAAACGTCAGTTTCTCATCGCCAAATCAAATTCAGTTTGTTTTTAATTCGACAATTTATCTCCAACAACTAACAACCACCTTAATAGGTTAGTAGGCAACATTTCATTTCTAATTGTTTCGAAAATTATCCTTCTTCATTTTGTCAATCTAATGAGGATATTTTACCCTTTTGCTGAATAGTCAAACGTCATCGGATGCAAGACCCTTTTTATTCCTTCCGAAAACGGAAAAGATTGAATGGGAAGATTCGTACACTACAATAGGTAAATTGAAATAATGATTGATACGAATGAAAGAAACGTTGCAAAAAATTAATGGGACGAAATATTGTAGGTTAGGTGGGTTTCGTTAATTTAAAATTTTCAGTAATGCAAAAAAAAATCATCAAAGGGTAAAAATGGGTTAATTTTTTTAATGAATGTCAGTTTATCGAAATAAACTGTAGGTAAATGTGAGTACATGGTTGGTCCAGTTGGTTGGTGCCCGGACTTTTAATTATCAGACGATGGGTTCGAATATCACTGTTGGCGACGTATTCTGCATTTCACGGCACAAGCTTTAATGTTACCTAATGTGAAGTTTGTAGGAAAATAGGTAGATCCATATTTTGATTTTTAATAAATAAGCACAGATCTTTTTTTTATAAAAAAAGTATCAAAAAAAAATGTCTTTGCGAATGAAATAATTTCAATAATAAAAAATACACACAGATTTTTTTTTTCGATTCGAAAGACGCTATATTTAAACCCAGTTGATAAAGATTTTGTTTACATGCTACGTCGAGATACTCACCACATTTTTTACCGAATTACTTACGAATGTTTTCAAGAAAGATCCCACCTGAGAAAAGGCGTCTAGTAATTTTGAATTTCTTGCGCTTAATAAGCGAGGAAAATTTATTATACACCCTTACCCTTCACAATTTTTGACGTAAAAGTGAATTCCTTCAGAGTGTATGTGAGTGAAGTAATAAGGGTAGAATAATATTATGGGGCCTACTTTTGTCTTATACGCCCGTTTGCTTTTCATTACCTGTTTACCCCCTTCACCCCACCACGTTAGGGACATTCCTTACTCTCAATCTTCTAAAATATGAACGTGAAGAACAACACTTTTTTGAGGAGAAAGTTTGACCTCCAGCTCGATAAATTTTGACACAACTCGATAAATTGGTACTGTGTCAAAATTCCCATTTTTTTGATTTTTCTATTCGTTTTTTAGTGAAATTAGTATTCGTGGCATGCAACTCGATAAACGATAAAAAAAAATGGGAAACGGCAATTAAAAATTATTTTTACCCAACTTCTCGAGTTTTCGCTCAAAATATATTAGAATGCCTATTTAAAGTTCGAACAAATTTTATCAAAATAGAAATCGCCAAATAAACAGGTAAATAAATTGACAAATTCAACATAATAAAAAACAATGGATTCCAAGAATATTATCGACTAACAAAATCAACAAAGGGCGGAGTCAATACCTGATCATTTGTTTTTATAATATCGTGTATTTACATATCTACACTCTCAAAGAATAAAGAATATCGTAGTTCAGTTTCATTATCTTATTATTCTTCTTTTTTTTCAACCGTTTTACTTCCAATGCTGGACATAGGCCTTCCTTTTGACTTTCCACAGATCCCTATCCTGGGCATGATCCACTTGCATCCACTTACCTATATAGTATATAGAATTGAGTAAACGATTATGTTGTATAAAATATATCATTTCTCGAATCGTCGAACAATTTAACGACGTGCGTGCATGCTAAATAATTTCATGCTATTGGGACTAAAATTGACACAGTCGAGTGAGTGATGACGTCATTTCCTTCACTGCATTCAGCGTCTTCTACTTTGAATTCATCACACGTGCCGCGATTCGAATCCCTTATTCACTTTGAAATGGAGGCTTTGAAGGAGTCGAGAAAACGTAGGTACCGTATAATGTGTACTTTCGAAGCGCTTGCAAGACAATAAGCTTGACTCGTCGTCAATGAAATTCCTCAAACAATGAGAGCTTTTTTTTAAAAGAGAAAACCGTAGAGTTAATTTTCTTTGAAGAATGTACTCGTGCCTATTCAATTTGAGAAAATTAAAGTTTTTTTTAATATCTACTGGCTTCTAGGCAAGGAGAGTTTCGTTAATTAGTTACAAAGAGAAACAGAGAATAAAAAAAATAGTTTGAATGGAAGAGATCGCTGTAAGCTCGCCCCAGTAAGCATTATCTATTATTATTTATTAAAAATGTGTATTATCTTGTCTTTATGTCGTATGTATAATGTCTTAAAGAATAAATAAATAAAATAAATACATAAATAGGTAAGTTAGTTGGGTTGATTGGCAGAAATCGCCAATAGGCGATAAATCCGCCCTTTGTGTGTATATTTATGTGCAATAAAGTTTTTATTTATTTATTTATTTACTTGGTTTTCGCTAATAAAAAAATCGGTTAAGAGACAGTAATTGTATCAGTTGAATTGACTGAATAAAACTTGAATAAAACTGATTTCCCAATTAGTTTGATTACTTGGCTCCTACATTTTGAAAATGTGGCCCATTATTTTTTGACCAAATTTCAATAAAATCGATCATTGTAGAGTTAAGTAATTGTTATACTCTTTTTTTATTTGTTTAAAGTTTTTATGAAAAAAGGGCAAAAAAAACATAAATTAATGCCTATGTCAAATTCTGATGAAATTCCTTGCATAATTACATAGGTACCAGCAGCCCAAAGTAGTTTTTTTTTTTAAGAGAAGTCAGGGCTAACATTTTTACTGCATACGTATGATGCAGTGTGCATGAAAAAATATGAACGTGAAGAACAACACTTTTTTGAGGAGAAAGTTTGACCTCCAGCTCGATAAATTTTGACACAACTCGATAAATTGGTACTGTGTCAAAATTCCCATTTTTTTGATTTTTCTATTCATTTTTTAGTGAAATTAGTATTCGTGGCATGCAACTCGATAAATGTTATTAGATGTTAAAGGACAGGAAAGTCTGGCGATCAGTTATCTCTGTCTACCCTACAATGAATGCGGCCTGAGAGGATAGAATGGAATCGAATTGTTATATTTTTATAAAAATTGATAGAGATTTTTGTCCGTAAAAATATAATAAATACAAAGAATAAAATGCTAACAAATATCATCAAGATATTGTGTTAGAAGCCACTGATAGCATTGTAAGATAGAAATTGAATTGATATCAAAACATAAATGATACTCCCTTACTTTTCGGATCTTTGTTATCGACGTTATAGAAAATATTCAATAGAATAAATATTAGTTATATTATTGTGATAATGTATTGAATTTTATATACTATTTCAGACCAGTTTTACTGCCCGTCGTTGCATGGTTTAGGAGTTATTTGATGCGTTGCGCATGTTTCTGATCGAAGTAAACCCAAATCATAACACATTGATCAGTGTGTGTATGCTAGCCACTTGCGTTCCACTGCTAGACATAGGTCTCTTCTAAACTCTTCCTCTGTCTTCTATCTTGGGCTATCTGCTGCCATCTACGACCCATAAGCTGGACAATGTCATCTGTCCACCTTTTCTGTGGTCTTCCTACGCCTCTTTTGTTCTCCCAGGGCCTCCACTTCAGGATTTTAGGTGTCCATCTGACACTGTCCTGTCTTGCCACGTGTCCCGCCCACTGCCATTTTTGCTTTGCTGTTCTTTCTGCGATGTCGGCAACTTTTTTTCGACGTCTGATCTCCTCATTTCTAATTTTATCTCGAAGACTGACGCTGTGTAACCAGTAAAAAGATATTACGTTATCGCTTAAAACTGCTATTTCAAAGCGTATAACATGACAAGAATAATCTTCTTCTTCTTTATCAGCCTTGATCCCTCCTCTGCTTGATAAAGGCCTCAAGGAAAATGCTCACGAAGCGTGGAAAAAAAACAGAATCAGCGCAAACGAAATGTAACTCCAATGATAGGTAAAAACGAGTATTTTAATACTGCATAGGGGGCATCATCGAAATAAATGGATAAATGTGTGATTAAAGTTTATTTAGTGTCACATTTGAAACTTTATATACCTACATACAAAGATTTTTTTTTTTTAATATTTCTGGAACATATTGTGTCATTTTTCAGTTTTATTTTTTGAAATAGGTATGAGATACGAGACATCGAAGTGAAGATTGTAGATACTATTATGGTCGTTAACAAAAGATTCCAAACCAGGAAATTAAATGAACAAGAAGACGTCGCGAAGGATCAAAGTATTATAGTGATGTTCAAATCAATAATCATTATGTACTAGCTGTACCCTGCGCTGCTTGCTACGCTATAGAAATCTAAATCCGTAAAAAAGTATGAAATATACTTATTTGTTTAATAGGCTCGCGACCCCCACACCTCCCTTCCCCTGTCTCCCCCTACATTCTTACTGTTGTCAGAAGTGTTACTATTCATTTTATTGACACGGAAAACTATGGTTTGGACATTAAGAGTACTATGCATATTGACATTTCAAAAATTTCTAAAAACGAGAGACCTTAGATCTCGACAACCTTACCAAATATGCTTTGGAAAAAAACAGGGTAGATACATTGGACCTTTATCTAGGGAATGGCCTTAAAAGATTTATTATATCTCGAACAGATTTCTCAAAAAAAATATGAAACCTATCTGATTTTTTTCCGAAAGACAGTAAATCGTTTCCCGAAAGTCGCAGATACTTTTTTTGTATTGATAATATGCATTAAAATTTAGGAAATGACCGTTTAAGTTCTTTCAATGGAGCGAAATTAACCCCTAATAATAAAAAAAAAAAACGCTTTTAACATTTTATCATGCGATTGTTAGTGCGATTTTATCATGCCGTGAATCGGTAGGTATGTACTAATATTAGTTAAAGTCCTGACTAAAGAAACGTTTTATAGGACTTTCTCCCAAAACAACAAAAAAATGTGATAACGACGCTTGCACCAATATTGTAGACATATTTTTTAACATCAGCAAAATTTTTAATCAGAAAAGCGACTCATAAAAATAAACCTACAAAATACAAGAAAAAAATAAAGATTAGCTATTTCAGTTGACGAATCGCTTGTGCTTGATGTAAAAAGGCTCGGTTTTTAATCAGTGTCATGGTATTATAATCCATCCAGTTTTATATAACATCTATGTATCTAGATAGGCTGAAAATATAAAAATACCTGCTTTTTTAACAATTAGTGAAAAGGAGAAAATCAGTCTTTGATTGCCGAAGCGAACTGCCTGCCTACTTTTAGAATAAAATATCTCTAAAGGCGCGCTCACACGAGCAATTTTTCGAACAATAATTGCGGCAACTCGTACAAATCGTATTGATTAATATTGTTTCGCAATATGCACCAATTTCATTGAATTGTTTTTCGGTTTACAAATTAATCTTGTAAAGAGTTGGATTTAGGATGTAGTGGATAAGATCCTTACTATGCTCTCCTGTGTGCATATGTATTTATTTGTTTTTATAATTTGTTCTTATTTTTTATTATTTATTTATCATATTATCTATTTGTATGTATTATGTGTGTGTATTTATATGTGTATATTATGTATTTGTATCTTTATATTTACGTACTTTATTATTATAGTACATATTTAAGTTTTTCTTTATTTTCTCGGGTTGACTGTAAGATATTGCTTTTGCAATAAGTCCGCCTTTTGGCACACTGTATTATCTTGTTTTGTTTTTGTTGTTACATATATTTACTGGCCAATAAAGTTTTATTTATTTATTTATTTATTTATGCGAGACGAAGGAATCCTAGCCGGGGTGAACTGAAATGGTGAATGTTTCTCGAGTGGTAAAGGTATCACTTTCATAATTTCTAATTTTGCTTCAATCATAAAACTTTTATGGCCATTGCTTAGATTTCAATGCATATTATCAATATAAAAAAACTCCGCCGGGACTCCGACTTTCGGGAAACGAGTGTCTACCCTATTTTTTTCCAAGGCATATTTTAAGGTCGTCGAAATCTAAGATCTCCCGTTTTTAGAAATTTTATAAATGTCATTTTTCCTGCTCTTAATGAAAAGAAAACAAAATATTTTCTTACAGTACTATATTCATACCCTTCGATTTTTATTCCTGATTTGTTCATTATGGTTATCTCAAATATAAAAAAAAAACTCCGCCATGGGCTATTGTGTTTTTATTCCGACTCGGAAAAGGCGAAAATATTATACAATAAAGAAAAAAAATATATCGTGAAAGAAAATGTTCTGATAAAAAGATTTTTTTTTCCAAAATCAAAAATCAAAATACAAAGACAAACTTTTTTTGTGAGGGTTTTTTTTAATAATACCACCTTATTTTCTCGCTGATATAAGAATTTTCTCTTTCTATAATTTCTTTCTAATTCGCGATCCATTGGCTTCTTTCTAAGGTTTCTTTTTCTTCACATTTCTATACCGAGTTACTTTACTTTTTTATTTCTTTATTGTAATAACTAGTAGCTACCCGCGAAAATTCACGGAGGGTCAGTAATAGTTTGTTTCTTGTTAAATAACTCCAAATAGAATAAATCATCTTAAGAAATTCTACTTCGAACATAATATTATAGTCATGAGAACAATTAATTTAAAAACATTATTCAATAGGCCATTTTATTTTTAAAATATCTGAGAAAAATTTATTAAGTACTGTAAAAAGTGTGCTCCGTTATACCGATGACCGATCTACTCTACAATAAAAAATTCGGGGACTGAACCATACTTTTTGTATTGTAACTTCCAAAGGCCTTGTGGCCGTCGAAATTGTAAATAAATAACTACTAATTCTACGTAGAAACGTACCAAATAGTTACCTAGTGCAGTTATGTTCGGTTTGGATTGTCTATCAAGAAATAGTAATTTCCTAACTACCATTTTGATTTCAGTAGTTACCCGTACAATGAAAAAATATTTAAAAATCTAAATAAAAAAAAGTAAAATTCTGATCGTAGCCGAATAGCCGTAGGCTCTACTATCGGAAAATGTCTTAAATTACATACACATTTGAACAACTTCCAAAAATTGCTCCGTTCTTGCGTTACATTCATACCCGGTTACGTCGAGAATTGTGGAAGTTGATTATAATAATTTTCAATTGTTCAATAATTTCAATTGTTTTATCAGAAAGTAATCCGATCAGCGACCGGAAAATGAAAAAAAACTTAAATTCCGTCACAAAGTTTTTCGAATTTGAATTAGGTACTTAGTGTTCTATTCTATTTCCCTTTTGTTATTTTTTTATATTTTCAAAGTAAGCCTACCCTTTACCTAACTTCTAAAACTTTTAAATTTTATTTTCCGATTGTTGAAAGGAATTAAAAAATTAAGAAAATTAAGTAAGAAACAAAAAGATTCTTTTAAATAAATACTTAGGGTCTTTTTTACATAAATCTTTCACGTTATTTTAAAAGCGAGGCCGTTTTTTATATATTTTTTTCAATTAGGTGAAAAAGATTTGAGAAAAAATAGTTTAAATAATGGTAAAAGTAGGATGTGGGTATTTTACCAAAATTTTAGTTAAATACCTAGGTATTTTAAAAGAATTTGAGATAAGAATTGAAGTGATTAGAGAAATTACGAATGTTGCAACCATACCTAATTAAATCGAACAAGTTGTGATGGTTAGGACATGTAGAGAGGTTGAATGATGAAAGAATAATAATAAAAATAAACATGATAAATCAAATTAAATAAACAATAAGGTCATATTTTTTGTGGTTGGATCTTAGTTTATTTCTAAGATCTGACAGCTAAATTCATTTCACGGAGGCTAGGAGTGTGTGTAAGGATAGGGCTGTCTGGCGCTCTGTCCCTTCTGCCTACTATGCAATGGACGTGGCGTGATTTTTTTTCTATAAAATGAATCTGGGTTTATCGAAATAAACCCAAATAAATCTTTGTACACTTCATAGAAAGCTTGTGTTTTGAAGTGGAGTAAGTCGGCTTCGGGAATTGAACCCGCGCCCGCCAGATTAACAGTTGAGCGCGTTACCAACCAGGCTACCGACCACCCCATTATAGATAGATAGTTATAGTCTACCTCTGAGTTACAAAATTGGATAAGGCGAATATTCATCAGTTTATCAGAGCTTAAAATGTTTGTGTCTAAATGTCTGAAAAAACCAAACGTGAAGCGAAAATTACCTGCGATTGATGGATTGGTTCGGTAAAAATATACCTTTCAATAATATACCAATTATTAGTACTGTTGTTGTATTAATAGCCAATCGTAGTAATAATTAATAGGGAATTAGCAGTAGAGTTATTGATAACCAGCATACGAATGTGGGGGCGCCACCAGTAACCATCGATTACAGTTAGACGATGGCCTGAAAGCTATTAGGTTCGCCTCAAAATATTGTAAGGGTCACCATCATGACATTAGTTAGAAAACTGTCAACTTTTTTTTTCTGTAAACGCAACCAACGCGTAGGTTCGATCCTGGATTACTAGGATCTTTTAGTTTACATTTACTATTTTTTATTTATTTAACTTTTGGTGAACAAGACACAGAGACGTGTGAACATTTCAAATGTACCTATGTTCCTAATCTTAATCTATGGCAAAACTTTGCATAATTAGGGCAGATGATGGCTGCGGCGCTACACCGCTGATTATTGTATCAACAAAGCTTAGGATCTGGGTTTGCATACACAAACCCAAATACTTTCCTGCACACCTTGCACTAGGCTAAAAGCCTGTATCGCAAAGTGTGGAATACATCGCCACCGCCGGGGTTTGAACCTGGTACCTCCCGCTTGAGAGACTGCCGCCTCAGACAACTGCGCCAACCATGTAATCTATTTGAAGGACTTCCGTTTTTGGAATTTCCAGCAATAGCTCACCAACTATTTAGTGGTATGAAAATAAATTAATTATAACTCGTTTTGTAGCTGAAACTATACAAATTTATTCATTCCTCCAGCGATCCCAGATTTTCCTCCAGAGATACAAGGCCACAAGGTAGGCGTAGTGTTGGAAGACCCAAACTCCGTTGGATGGATGGACTACAGAAGGATGTGGATGCAGTTGGCATTAGGGACTGGAGGAGTGCATGCCAGGATAGAGGGAGATGGAGGCGAACGCTGGAGGAGGCCAAGGCTCATAACGGGCTGTAGAGCCACTGATGATGATCCCAGATTTATCTACATTCTAGTTATCATTGATGCGTTGTCAATCATTCTCTCCTAATGTCCAAACCATTATTTTTATTATCGTCATGGCGGTCACCCTGATAATCGGTTATAATAATAAATGTAGGTAAGTAACCGATTATTAATAACCTATGTAATAATAATAATAGTAGGTTCAATAATGTCCCCCATATGGTTTAATAATAGGTATTATGGTGGCCTATTATACGACTATGTGGGGATCATATTGGTATATGTCTGTCGATTCGGTCAATTCGGATAATTTCGGACGAATTCGGGCTCCTTTTAAATTTAATATTTTTTATACAATCTACCTATCTACAAACCACAAGTCTACTAGCCAAAAAACTGTCAAATTTTTCGCCTAGGGCGTTAGTTTCTTGGTTATTTTCCTGCACAATATTGTGTTTTGTACTACTGAAAGATAATAAACTCAATAAGAAAAGACAACAAAAAATCGCCTGCGGCGCTCTACGCTATACACTTTGTACTCTTTTCATCCTATCGTCGCCTATTTTTTATTATGTCTAAACAATCTTATGCTTTTTTAATAATTTCGCATTTACTTACCTACATGTTTTAAAGACATATTTTTTTTATATACTTACCTACTTGAATGTTTTAAGTTATCTATTTTGTATGTCAAAATAATAAGTTCAAAGATTCATTTATTTCTTTAGAATTTTGGTAAACAAACTATATACATACATGTTAACATCACGAAAACAGATCATAACATTTGTTCACTAGGACGAGCTTATCTTAATGCTGCGATTTCTAATTCCAGCTAACCCCAATATAAATAAATAAATTCATTTTTTCTAAACACCAACTTACTTTCGGCCGTCAATTGGATAAACTTCTAAATTCGGTGTACGAATCGACAGACGAATACCAACATTAAGTGTATAGTAGGCAGTGGGGTAACGTATTTTTAGGAAAGGGGTTCACCCCTAATGATGTAACGCACTACTATCAATATGTTATAATGTTTTTATTAATTACAATCATTATTCATACTGGAGAAATAATATTGGCTTTGTGACTTTTTTCTTAATACTTTCCCTAACCTATTCTCTATCACAGAAATAGGATTAGGTACAGGGGTTGACAACATTCGCAGTGCTAAATTTAGTAAGCCAATACCTTAGTATGAAGCAATGCCACCTTTACATTTCTCTCTTTCTCTAGCCATGATCTAGGATTAATACATAAAACTTTATAGGCGAGGTTGCCGCCAGCGTCGCTAAGGAAATGTATGGAATAACAGTCCCATAACAACGACTATGACAGACCATGTATTATATTCTGTTACGAGATTTACACATGGCGGTCCTGTTTGATCATTATGCTATGTTGCCAACTGTTACAGCACGTCTAGAGTACCTACTCTAAGAGGCGGTGTTACAGTTCTACTTACCAATAAACGACAAATATATTTTTAGGTATTTTCGTCGCTAATGGTTTGGTAGTTGAGTAGTACTAATATTACAAAAATATTAAAATTAAATTTTTGAGTAAAAGGAATCGGAGAGCGTGTATGACAAACTGTATGAGTGTGACGGAAGCTAAGAGTGTGTGTAAGGATAGGGATGTCTGGCGCTCTGTCCACTCTGCCTACCCTGCAAGGGAAGTGGCGTGAGGGTATAGATAGATAGATTGAAATTACACTAATTCGAACAAAATATTTCAAACACTGCACAATGCATTCATTCATTTTGTTTCAATACAAAAACTAGCATGACCTGTCCAGAAATTTGACATATTATAAACAATGGTAGTTTTGTTTCATTACATTATTAGCAATCTGCCGGCGACAATATGACGTCATTAATAATAGAATAGATATTGTTTTATTATTACAAGGGTAGGTATTAAGGGTAGGAGACTGAATTTATCCTCTGTACGTGGCGGTTGCGTAGCACACGTGTGTAACACGTGTAATACTACTACAAATTTATGAGGTGCGTGCATTAAGGAATGTCAAAAATTTTGCACGATTTTACGAGTAAATCTATCAGCATGTAGTCAAGTTGAGTACATGGTTGGCGCAGTTGGTTGAGGCAGCACTCTCTCAAGCGGGAGGTGCCAGGTTCAAACCCCGGCGCTGGCGATGTATTCCACACTTCGCGATACAGGCTTTTAGCCTAGTGCAAGGTGTGCAGGAAAGTATGTGGGTTTGTGTATGCAAGCCCAGATCCTTTAAAAAAAAAGTATGCACGTATTTTAATTTTACGTTTTTTTTGTTATTTTTTGCACCTGCGTTATTTTTATATGCTTTTATTCAGCTTCACTTCGCGTTTTTGTTGTATTTCTTCTTCTTCTTCCTCCTATATTAGGTCGGGTGACCTGTTTGTGACAGCGGGCTGTCCTGTGATGAGGAGGTCCAGCTGTCCTTCCATCTCTTGGGTGGCCTTCCGGGTAATCTTCTTCCAGTGGGGTTTTCCGCCTTGACTATCTTTGCAAGTCTTTTTTATTCTATTGCTGAGGACGAGGAAATACGTATGAATGAAGTTGTGCTTGCATTGAAAAAAGCAAAGAATGGTAAAGCTGCAGGACATGACTGTGTGGCCATAGAGTTCATCAAGCAAGGTGGCCCGAAGATTCTCGAGTGGTGCCTGAGGCTCTTCAACTTGTGCTGGGAGAGTGGCTGCACTCCTGAGGATTGGAGGAGGGCAGTCATCTGCCCTTTGTACAAGGGGAAAGGCTCAAGGTTGGAATGCGGCAGTTATCGGGCTATCAGTTTGCTGAGCTCTGTGGGCAAACTGTATGGAAAGGTATTGATTGAAAGAGTAAGAAAAGTGACTGAAAGTAAAGTATGGGATGTGCAGGGTGCTTTCATGAGTGGCAGGGGGTGCACCGATCAGATCTTCTCCCTACGGATGGTCGTGGAGAAGCTTCTGGCTAAACACCAGAGGCTCTTCTGCGCGTTCGTGGATCTGGAGAAGGCATACGATCGTGTGGACCGAGAAAGACTGTGGCGTGTACTGTCGGAATATGGGGTGAGCGACCGACTGATTGGCGCAATCGCGTCTCTATATACGGAGAGCTCTGCTTGTGTCAGGGTGAATGCTGCGTTGTCGCAGTGGTTCACTCTCACAAAAGGGGTTAAACAGGGTTGCGTCATGTCGCCTTGGTTGTTCAACCTGTTCTTCGACTACTGCATGCGTCCTCTGAATGAGCTGAATGTTGGTGTGGACCTAAATGGAGTGAAAGTATGTGCGTTAATGTTTGCAGATGATTTAGTGTTGATGGCTGATGATGAATGTGAGTTACAACGGATAGTATCCTGTGTGTACGAAAGCTGCGATATGAATGGTATGAAAATGAATGTAAATAAAACGAAAGTATTAGTGTTCGAAAGAGAGGAAATAAGGACAAATTGTGTGATAAAGGTTGGTAATGACTGTCTGGAGCAAGTGAATCAGTATGTATATCTGGGAAGTTTGTTTACTAGAGATGGACGCTGTGATGGAGACATTGAAAGAAGGAAGCTGGCCGGTACTAGGACGAATGGTGCGCTCGGTCCGATTGTTAGTAGTAGCAATGTGTCTATGAAAGCAAAAGTGCTAGTGCACAATGCTGTCTTGGTGCCGACCCTGATGTATGCTAGTGAGACGTGGACGTGGATGAAGAAGGATGAATCAGGGTTGAATGCAGTAGAAATGAGGTCATTAAGAAGAATGTGCGGGAAAACGCTGAGAGATAAGATAAGGAATGAGGTTATTAGGGAAATGAGTGACTGCAAGACTGGTGTAGTGACAAGAATGAAAGTAAACAAACTAAGATGGTTTGGGCATGTTGAGAGAATGAATGATGACAGGATGACAAAAAAGATATATCTGAATGAGCGAAGAGGGGTGAGAAAGCGCGGCCGTCCGAGACTGACCTGGTCCGATCATGTCGACCAGATCCTCAAGGATGGACGCGTTTTGAGTAAAAGGAATCGGAGAGCGTGTATGACTAATTGCATGAATGTGACGGAAGCTAGGAGTGTGTGTAAGGATAGGGCTGTCTGGCGCTCTGTCCTCTCTGCCTACCCTGCAAGGGATGTGGCGTGAGGGTATAGATAGATAGATAGATAGCAAGTCTTTTTTCAATTGTTGTCTCCAAATATCTCAATCATTTCTAGACTAGCTATAAAGCTCACAAAATTCTCAAATTTTGTAAATTAGTTGACATTACGCTTCTGCACCACATTGGATTAGCCTTTTCAAGAAACAAAAAAAGTGTTATGTTTTTAAAGAGATGGTGTGGTATCGTATGAAAGGGCGTTGGAGTCGGAAGCAAGATTTTGTCCAGCCATTTGGAGATACCGATCGATCGACCAGTCACCGAATACCGCAGAATTTTGAGAAGCGCTCAAACTGTGCATCACTATTAAATTTGTGTTACATACTTTTTTTAAATTTACTTGTTAAACATTTTTTTACATACAATTGAATTTAAGGGCACAACTCAATGAACACACCTTCTTGAGCCTACAGTCTATTCGCCGAGTACGTGATGAGTTATTGTTCTTCTGTGTCATGGACTAAATTCAGGGTATACCTGTGTGGAACAATTTAACCTAAAACCTGGCATATCTTGTGCGTAGCAAAGGATTTATAGTAAAGTCGACTATTTAAAAATTCATTCAGGTATCTGGTACATACGAGTAGATGTCTAAAAAAGTGCTTATAATATTACAGAGGAAGGTATTAGAAGGCAATTTGTACTAACTAGATAGGTAATAAAAAGACATAATGAAAGTAAAAACAGGGTAAGGGTATGTAAGATTTATCTAAATTATTGTTTTTTATTATGTTATAAAGGTCTCGGTATTGGGGATAGAGTAGGAAGACAAAAATGGCAGCAGAAGGGTCATTTGGAGAGACGAAAATGTGGTAGATGGATACTCAAAATTCTGATTTGGACACTTCTCTTCAAACTCAATACGAAGCTAGGAAATGAACCGAAGACATTGTGAGATTCGCGGTGCAAGGATGGAAATATAGCGGCAAGGACAAGAAATTGAAGAATCTGAAAGAGGCCTATATCCAGCAGTAAAGAGAAACAAGCTAATTTATTAACACTTTTGGTGAACAATATATAGAGATCTGTTAAAATTTTCAATACGAATTTCAACATTTGTTCAGTAGGGTGAGCTTATTGCAAAGCTGCAATCTCTGCCAGCTAACAACCAAACACATATCAGAAGAAGAAGTCGATTTCGTTATAGCCGAATTAGACAATATAGTCGTGTTTGTTTTAGACGAATTTCCCGCATAGGGGAATGGACATCTGATACGGACGTCCGTTGCAGCAGGTATTAGAACGGCCATTACGAAAATAATAACGGGTTGAGTTATTGGGAAAATAACGGGGCGCGTGAAATTATTACCAAATAGTGCGTAAGTTTTTACTGAAAAACAGCAAAATTATAGATTGGGTTGGAAATATTTTATGCGATATAGAAATTTTCGGTAAGTTTTTTTGGATGTGTTATGTTATTCGTAAAGATGTTCTGAGCTACGATGATAATTTTAAATTGTGAATTACCCATTAGGGTGCATCACCTGATGTATGAAAAAAAATTTTTTTTGAATCTCGAATAGCCCTAGTGCGAAAAAGTTGCAGTTTACTAAGAGTGTTAACCACACCAAATATTAGCTTCCTAGGAGTCCATCTTGAGGTTCCGCAACGACCTTGAAGTTTTGAAAAAAAAAAAAAAAAAAACATAAATTTCTTATATGTGCAAGGTCTTATAAAAAGCATTTTGTCTAAAGTATTTAATAATATTTTTACTTAGGAATGCTTAAAAATGATAAAACAACACTAAAACAGCAATAAATTCATTATAAACATTTGCTTTAGAATAATAATCTATATTGAAAACATACTAAAAAACATGCTTACAAAATAAGTAACAACATTTTATAAAGAAACACTAACGAATTAAATGGGGCGAGTGAAAACGTTTTAGCTATTGTTTCTGGTTTAAGTTTGTGCACATTATTATAAAATTGTCCAAATTATACTGTTTTGAACATATCAAGTAGGTATTTTGGTGTGTATAGTTAAGTCCAAATATTGTACTGCAATCAAAATACTCTACATCGATTTTCTGAAAAAGTGTACATATTAATCGTTGCAATCGCGAAGTGATGAACTATTTGAACTTAAAATTCACAGGGTTCAGTTATTTCACCATTTAACTAAATATATAAGTGCCTTAGTTTCCATGTAATAGACAAATTAAACCATCGAACAGATCACCCTACTTATTTTTCTATATAGCAAAATAATCCCTCCTATTCAAGGGCATCACAATCAATAACTGTTAGATGTTGTAGAGACATATTTTCAGTTTCTAAATTTTGTGCGATAGCGTACCTATAGTTATATCTAGTGCAAATCCAGTTTCAGGTATATTATGTGTTATATTATCACTCCCAGGTTTGCGAATCAATGAAAAATGTTCCTCGATTAATACATTTTGTAGAATTTTCCAACGTTTATTTGATTATTTAATTCGACTGATTATTAATTTTATTCGAGCATCAAAAAATAATTCATAAATCTGAATATTTCGTGGGTATTTACACCATAGATTTGTAAGGTAGGTACTAAGATACTTAATAGAAAAGTCTATAGTTTATACCGAAGAGCACAGGGCAACATGCTTTTGTATCACACATTATAACAGACCAAAACCAGCTCTATCAGAAACTTTATACCTATCACTATTAATGATTAAGTCTAGTGTGTAATACAAGCATTATCCTGTCGAAATTATTTGAATAGTTTTCTGTTTGTAGTAGAAAATATCATATTAGGTGTTTTACGATCAGATGAATCTAATAATAAATTGCTGTCAGAAAATACCTTCCAGGTGTCCTTCTTTCTATTTTCTTATCTTCATTCTTGTCACCATTGACTATTATCCTTTTCATAGGACCCCTTTGGTCTTATAAGAATAGTTTTCCATTTAAAGACACGTTTAAATCTTTGGAGCACAGTCGTGTGATCCTGCATTTACATAAAGCTTCATCGAAAAGTTAAGAGCTAGATTAATGAAATTTACTCACCTTATGTTAGAAGCTCTCAGATGTTTCTCGGCTTTTAAAAGAGTTTATCGTATTTTTATACTTCAAATGAAAATTATTAGTCATTGATCTAACTCTTGTTTCACAGAGAGTTAGTGATGAAGCATTCTTCCGTATATATAAAGAAATACTGTCACCAAGTATGTATTTGGGGATCCTGGTCTCCAAATGGAGGGTCATAGGTTCCATGTATTGATTTCCAAGTTATTATTTAATACTCATAACACTTTAATACGTGATCATACGTTAGGTAACACATTTTCTTCGAAAATTCAAAAGTTCCTATTATTGGGCATTTAGCTGTCGAGTATACATATTATAATTATTTTTTATGTAAAAATAACAATATTTAAAACGCTTAATATGCACTTTGGGCATCTACTGCTACCAACTATCAAAGAAATGTATAAATGTTACACCTCCGCTAAGATAAAAAAAGTACGAATTTTCATCGATTTCGTGGTCAATATTTTTTCAGAGAAATAAATATTTTTGTGGGAAAAACTATAAAAAAGAGTACATACACTATTTTTATTTGTTCGTAACTCAAAAAAATCATGGAAAAATTCTAAACAGTATTTAAAAATCGATTTTTAAAAAAGGGCGTTTTCATCATTTTTTCCCAACATAAATGCGCGTTGCGGAACCTCAGGACATTTTTTTTTATTTTTTTAAAGATGATTTTTATTCATTTGAGACCCAAATGCAACCTTTTGGAACTAGGGAAGGTCGGATTTCCCAAAAAAAGGAAAACGGCCCACCCTATTACCCATTCTGAATGCTTCTTTTTGAAGCTAGCAGCCCATTTATGAGGTCACGCATTATTTCCCGCGGCGTTAATATTCAAAATCGCATGAACAATCGCATGATAAAAGGTTAAAAAAGGCGTTATTTTTAATTTTTAGGGTTAATTTCTCTTCATTCAATAAAATAATAAAAAATCTCTGCATCTTTCGGGAAACGCGTTGCTCTCCTTCGGAAAAAAAGATCAGCGGTGTAATTCACATTTTCTTTAGAGAAATCTATAAAAGATATAAAAATCTTTTAACGTCATTCTCTAGATAAAGGTTCAATGTATCTACTCTATTTTTTTCCAAAGCATATTTAGTAAGGTTGTCGAGATCTAAGATTTCCTGTTTTATTGAAATGTCATTATGCCTACTCATAATTCAATTTGATTTGTTCGATGGTGTGTATAAGTACATGAAAGTCCATTTAATCAGATTCATAATATTAATGACAACCACAGTAAGTCACTAATTATCTGTACTGATAATAATAATGGGTTCCTACCTATCAATATCTACTTAATAAAACAAAGTCAGTTTTTTTGTAAGTGTTCGCATAACTCCTGCATTTTACGATGGATTGCTGTAAAGGTTCACAAAAATTTTCCTACTAATCTGCTCTAGGTTTTAACGTCTCTGATTTTTTTTTAAAACTAGCTTTTTTTGAGAGATGTTATGTTGTAAAATCTAAACATGAAGAACACTAAAACAAGGCGGCCATCTTGGAATCCATATTGAACTTCATTTTGTAACAATAGATTATAATTAGTAGATAGGCTATGTCCGATGTCACAGACCATAGATTATAATTGGTACCAAATTTATATTAGCTGTGCCTAAAGTCGCCGTTTTTGGTGAAAAACCTTTTAGAGATGCCGTGTTGATGAGTGAATCCAAGGGTTGTGTGGGGTCATCGTTTGGGAGTAGCGTTTTTTCCATTTTAGGGGTCTATCTCTATCGTCGACGTCTATCAAAATTTTTTTAAGGTTATTCCCTAGATTTTAATGCATATTATCAGTACAAAAAAAAATCCTCCGCGACTTTCGGGAAACGAGTTTCCTTCTTTCGGAAGAAAGATCAGAGGTGTTTTTCAATTAATTTTTTTGAGAAATCCATACAAGATATAAAAAATCTTTTACGATTTTTCCCTAGATAAGGGTTCAATGCGTCTGCCCTATTTTGTTACAAAGCATATTTAGTAACGGTTGTCGAGAAGATAGAAGGTGTCCAGTTTTTAGAAATTTTTGAAATGTCGGTACTCTTAAACTATCGGGAGACGCCGTGCCATTGCGAAGCATGGGTAACTCAGCTAGTATTACTATAATGTAGATACAATTAATTGTTAATAATACACCGGCAGGTGGATAATAATAATAACAATAATGGGTAGAATTAATTATTATATCCAATGATAATGATATTATAGCGAATTATCAATCACTACACTTATTGGTATTTGTCACATGTCAGCTAGGCTCATTATCTGCGTTACAATATTGTCATTAATACCCATACTCAATTGTGTATATAATTAGGTACGACACATCAGAGTTTGCTAATCTAACTATCTTATCCACAAAACCATTCGTCAGTATTTTAACGTATGTAATTGAAGGGCGCCCTAGAACGACCCCAACTCCGCTGGAGGGATGACATTGTCAAATTTGCAGGTAATAATAATAAAATTGCTTTATTTCAGTTTAAGAAACATTACAGTTCAATATAAACATTATAGGTCAAATCACAATTTAATACGATATACCTTCCTTCTAAAGCTATTGCTTGTGCGAAGGGTGCAGGTGGAACATGGATGCGGAGGGCGCAGGATAGACAAGAGTGGAGAAGCTTAGAGGAGGCCTACGTTCAGGAGTGGACGGTTCCGGGCTGAGAACATGAAAAAGTCATAAGCAATGTCGATGTATGGCGGATCACGAACCAGAGGCAGGCCGCTGAAGACATCCGGGAGAGAAAGTGGAGGTGGATCGGTCACATCCTGAGACGACACGAGGGAAACATCCCGAATCAAGCATTGGACTGGGAGCCCTCAGGAAGGGGTCGTCCAAATACTACTTCGAGAGTTACTTGCAGAGTTGAGGGGAGCCGATCTACAATGGCGGGATGTCAAGACCATGGCCCAAGACAGAAACAAATGGAGATAATTTGTAGCCGCCCTATGCTCACCCAAAAGTTAGAGGAACAAAAGAATAAGGTGTAGAAGGTGTGTTGCGAGACAAGACTCCTAAAATTTTAAGATGGAGACCTTAAAAGAGATGTTCCGACGACATAACCGCTGTGAGGGGGGGGGGGGGGGGGGGTAAAAATTGGCTGAATGCAGCAACCGACGGAAACCCGACAACCGAAAGTACAAAAGGTGTCAAAAAATTGGCTGGCGAAATAACCTCAGTAGCTGGTACACAATGGATCAGAAGGGCGAGTGAAAGAGTTTGGAAGAGGCATTTATCCAGCAATAGAGAGAGCAGGGCTGAAAAATAAGGAGAAGATGTTGTACCGAGCAAGGTCAAATATTACTAAACGTTAATAAATATTATATTATAAGAATTACAAACAATAAACTTTTCATTTACTGTGGGGAATTTAATTAAAAAAAAACTTTTTTGCGTTCACACAATATAATTACTCTTGTACTCGTAAGTTTAAAAGCTCCCGTTGTTTGTGAGATAAGAAACGCTTTGAAAAATGTAATAATTTTTCAATTATTATCAATCGTTACAATGTTGTAAATTGTAATAACAATTAAAACTTACAATAAGTAGGTACAACACTCTGTGTTACACTGTCAAGTGAAGTAGGGACAAACGATTCTGTGACACGCTATTGTAATAATTGTAAGTAACTAAAATAATATGATTTAATTAATTGTTAATGTCAGCAATGGCGAATCCAGCGGGACAGAGGTACGCTAGTCGCATGAGGTTAAGAGCCTTTTTTGTAGTGTGAGACAGCCTAACTACACGCAAGTCCGTATTTTACGTACACAGTAGTTTTAGTGAGCGCACAATGAACAAGATTGCACACAGCACAGATGCGTATAGGCGGGTATATCTGTTCATTCACGAACACTACAAAAAAGGGTCTTAAACTCGCGCGACTTCTATACATGGGTTAGAAAGACCTTATACGATCCTCGTTTGCAACAAATTTTTCACTAGACTTTGCAATTTTGACCATAAGTTATGGAATTTTTTTCTCCTATATGGAACTTGTTTTGCTAGCTATTGCCTATGAAAAATATTGATATTAAGTTTACTTAAAAAAATACAATAAAAAAAATAACTTTTCCAACAATCTCGCTTTATGTTCTCTGCAGGAATGTAGTAGGGGTGAAATAGTACCAATTGTAGCTATGAAACATATTAACTTGGGTAAGTATAAAAAAAATGTGCAATTGATATAACATACAACATAAATAACATTCAAAACTTAAGAAATTTTCTGGCGCCGTAATTTCAGTAAGAAACATTGGAACCTATGTATAAAGAGGGAGTCACTATTTAGAATGAAAAAATATGGGAACACTACGTTCCACTCATTTCTTTAGTTACCTCATTTCCACCAATAATGTGTAATGAGAATAAAGTTTCATATTTTCCTGAAAACAAAGCATTCTTAAAATTAAATTTCTTCAGACGATAACAATTGAAAAAAGAAAACAAAATTATTTCATTGACGGTTGTTACATTTCCTTTTACAATTATTTTTCAAGTTAAGAACATCCGGTTTTAGTTTTAAATTATAGTTACGGGAAAACTTACCCCTTCGCTGAAGTAATGTTTTTCAGGAGTTGGGTGTAGTTAAATAGGTAATTACAATAATTCAGCATTTCTTTTGAATAATTATTATGGATGAAAGTTACCTGAAACAAGAAAGAAAAGAAACAAGAAATTAATGTAATTGAATAACATTTTATAACTATTAGTAATAAATAAAGTTAAAATATAATGTAAAAAATGAATTATGTGTTTTTTTAGCTGCGCTATTATTTGCCCCCTTCTTAATCACCGAAAAATTTGGGACGATTATCAAAAATCCTACAAATTTAATGCGCTTAAATTTTTGTAAATATTATATCTACCAAATTACAACATTATACCTAACAAAATATGGAATACCTAATCTCAAGTCTCATTAAATTTCAAAGTAACTTGGAATATTTTTTTATCGAGAAAAACTACAATAATAAAATTTCTAACTATTAGAAATACTAAAACATATTCTCATTTATCCATATTTTGAGTCATAGGATCTTTAGTATTAGTTGAGTAATTTTCATTTTCCTAACGCAATTGACGATTTGGATACAAAAAATAATATTGCTGCTTTCTTGTGCATACCTGGAAAACCTAAAATGCGTCAATTTACTTTAAAGAAAGCAAAATGCTAGCCCGAAGAGATCGCGATAAGCTCGCCTTGTTAGTATTTCTCTACTTGAATATATTTAAAAAAATGTATATATTATGTTTCATATGTACTTACTGAAATATTGTAAGATTTTTCATGCACGTACATGCACGTACATAAAACAATTCTAAAGCACGTTATAATTGCAATATTATTATAAAACGTAGTACTTAACGTACCATTAATTAATTCTTACAAAACACAAACAAAGTTAAAAGCTCCCACCGAGATAGAGAGAGAGTAGAGCTTTTTACAAACACAATGGTTCACCTCAGACATTTTGTGTTTAAACTGCAAGTGATTTAGTGGATTTAGATAATAGTAATGGATTTGGTGCGATGTTTGTTTGCGATACAAAAATACCCATTCTTTGTACAATTCACTTCTACTTATTTAGGTTATGTTATTTTCAGTCTTTATTTCGTTTCTTTAGTTATGCAACTTTAGACAGGAAATAAGTTTTTATAAAAATATGTATATTAATAACTTTTTTTTATATTAATAACTGAGTAAACATCCCATGTTTTTTTTTTGTTTGAAGGTTCTTCTTCTTCTTCTTTTCAGAACCCTTTCCCTTGTATTCTGTATTCTAAAAACTTGCATTCTGAAGTTCAGTATATGTACATAGTCTGCACCGAGATTTGAACTCGGCACATAAATTTCATTGATTAATTAGTTCGCTCTAGTTTTTACGATTTATTCGATTGTGTGTATCCCTTATTGTAATGTTTTGAATTGTTACTTAAATAATAAATAAAAAAACGTGATGGTGTATATGCCACGTTTGTGCACAACATTATCATTTTCTCAAAAATTACAAATTCTCTTCGAACGGACTGTAAAATAGAGCTTTATTTTTGGAAAAATAAATAGATGTGATAACAACATAGCACAATAAATAAGTCTTAAAGGCAAAGTCTGGGAATGAATTTATTTAAAAAAAAAAGTGTTTTCATTCCTCCTACCCTCTTTCTGACAACAACTACCGAGGTATTTATATATTCCGTTCACATTTTCAGTCGCCATTTGAAACGATTTCAATAGAAAACACACCATTTTCAGGATTTTCCTTGTTCGCCGTCCAGTTAGTAATGAAATAGGACATTGTAATTCTGGTATGACATGGGTGAGAGCTAAAGGAAATGTTGTATTCTGTTTCAAGAAAATGTGGATACTATTTCAACACGCATGTTAGAAATAAGTATTCACCATAAGGGTTGTTGCTGACCGTGACCGGATGAAAACTCATAAGAATATTGCTCAACATAAACAAATCCCAAAAAAACAAAAGCTCTTTAGAAATGTGCTCAAGGGACAAATGCTAATTTTTTTTTTAATATACGAAAGGATCCGGGCTTGCATACACAAACCCAAATACTTTCCAGCACACTCTGCACTAGGCTAAAATCCTGTATCGCAAAGTGTGTAATTCGTGAAAATACGAGTACATTCATTCAAATAGATTTCAATTTTTCAAAATGCGAGTATTATAATACGGCTCTAGCGCCGCGTATCGTTTTTTTTTCAGTTTAGGTTTAGTAGGCTCTTAATAAAATCTTGTAAGAAAATACTCGTATACGAGTATGTATATTATGAGGAAGAGAGGGGTCTAATTCTACAATCCAAATAACACATTGTGTTAAATTCGAGGAGGTAGCCTGGTTGGTAACGCGCTCGACTGTTAATCCAGTGGGCGCAGTTCAACCCCCGACTTACTCCACTTCACAACACAAGCTTTTAAGCTTTCTGTGAAGTGTACAAACATGTATTTGGGTTTATTTCGATAAACCCAATTCATTAAAAAAATGTGCGATAAAATAATGGGTCGAAATGTTTAATTTTTACCTGACAAAATAAAGTTCCGTGTGAGGTATAGAGAGAATCTTGTTATATTTATTACTTGCTTTCCTACCCAATGAAAGTACATAGGAATATAGAGGGAATTAATAACGGTCATTCCCATTTCATGACATTTCTCTATAGGTAGATATTATTATTTGACATTTTTATCGTACAAGAGTGCCACTGACAATCGAAAGAGAAAAATAAACCAAAAGAGAGACAGAGAGATGCCGTGTGTTTACTAAAAAATAATAAATCTCAGATCGATTTTGTACGTTTATTTTTTAACATGGACAGTAAATAATATATACCTAGTTATTGTATAAAAGGTGTCTAAAGTATTTGTTGTGACCAAGTGCAAGTCAAGATAGGTGATAGAGGACCTCATGTTAAATGATAGAAGACCTCAGCTCAGGAGATAGAGGACATTAAATTGAATGATAGAAGATCTCAGTTCATGTGATAGAGGACCTGAAATTGAATGATAGAAGACCTCAGTTCAGGTGATAGAGGACCTCAAGTTAAATTATAGAAGACCTCAGCTCAAGTGATATAGGACCTCAAATTGAATGACCTCAGCTCAGGTGATAAAGGACCTCGAGTTAAATGACAAAAAACCTCAGCTCAGGTGATAGAGGACCTCAAGTTAAATTATAGAAGACCTCAGCTCAAGTGATAGAGGACTTCAAATTGAATGATAGAAGACTTCAGCTCAGGTGATAAAGAACACAAATTAACTGATAGAAGACCTCAGATTAGATGACAGAGGACTTGAAGATAACTTTTATTGGAGTGACAAAGCACCTCAAATGGGGTGACAGGAGGCTTCAAATGTGGGTGATATGATGTGAGACATCAACTATGTGATAATGGACCTCATAAGACGTGATAGAAGACCTTAAATGAGGTGATGGACGACCTCAAGAGAACCTCGAGTAAAGTGACAGCGTAGCTCAATCGGGAGAGATGAGGGATTCAAATCTTCATCTCACAATAACGAGGTTCTAACTCTGTGCTCTAACTCTAACATCTGTGTGAAAAATATATGAGTGTTTGAAATTTGATCAGATGCAGTAGTGAGATGTATTGAAAATAATACGTTTTTATTTATTCATACAATTTTTAAGCTTTTACAACAACCGCCATCAGAATTAGGAAATCATTCAACATACAGGGGGTTGATTATTTTGATAGGTCTTAATAAAAGTCCTCTGTCACCTAGATTTATGTAGTCGGACATGTACTGGACATATCCACTCGGGACACCTTGTATAATATTGTAGGTAGGTACTATAAGTAATATTACATACCTACAAATAGAAATACCTACATGTAGAAATACATACATAGACGGTATTACTAGAAGTACATATACACCCAGAAGTAGTCGGAGAATAACAGAAAACAAAAACAGAGAGTGGTGTCTCTTGGAAAAAGATTAAAATGTCAGTGCCGTTTGAAATGTCAGCTGAGAGTGGAGGAGCAGTGGCGTATCAAACGGCTAAAAAAATGTAGAGATATGTGAGTTACCCTGCACTTTGAGAGGCTCCATTGGTTTGTGTTTTTTTATAGAGATGACCCTAAATTTTGAGAGGACCCATCGGTTTGTATTTTTGATAGAGTCGTAGGCATTGATTGCAAGATATTGCTTCTGCAATAAGTCCGCTCTTTGGCACATTACTGTTTTTTGTTTTGTCATTATGTAATGCACAATTTGATAAATAAATAAAGTCAATAGCCCAATAACATGCATAGTTACAAAACAAGAGAACTTCTATCTTATAAAGATTTATTTATTTATCCACCTGCGGCCCTAAATTCACAGTACTTATTTTGTTTGTTTTCCGGGTTGTATGGCCGTGGTCGAAGGGGTTTCATTTTTGCACCCGACGGCGAAACGTCGGGTGCAAAAATGAAACCCCTTCAACCACGGCCATACAACCCGGAAAACAAACAAAATTGTGACTCCGGCCTTGAAAGCCTTCGAACTCATATTCACAGTAGTTCTTCGGTATTTTTTTAGAACCTTACATCCAGGACCTAATGGGCTTTTAAATTAATTAATTACGTACACCTGACGATTCTAAGTGCCTTAAATAAGGTCTACGGATGATTCAATACCAATTAACGTGGGTGTGGTCAGTTGCACTAAAAATATTGGCGACCGCTGTAATATAAGCCATTGAAATTATGTATTATTTTCTTATTTTTCAGCACGTTTCCGTCCACTCCTAGTCAATGTCCTTCTCTAATTTCACTCCAATTACACATAACTTTAATGCCAAAATTTAAATTTAAAAATAATAGGGGCCCATGATATATTTTACCAAGGCTCCCTAAAACTATAATTACGGCACTGTTTACAAGGGGTGATGTTGGTTATACTGCGCTATGAGTGGGGTGTTTTTCAGGCGATAGAGAGATCCAATAAGTCCGTAGGGGTGTAACTCTCTCTATATATACTTCCCCGTTCCCAGTTCCCGGTTCCCAGTTCCCAGCACAGCATTGGGTGAAAATAAATAGACTCCACAATGAATCATTCAACTATTAAAATATATTGAATAAAAGTGGGAACACTTTTATTAACGACTCAAATCCACCATTTGGATTCAATGTTTATTATTTTTCTTTTATTATCTCTAAAGGAATTCTTAAATGGATTGCATCAGTATATTTTATTATTGAGGACTCTCGCTCAATTTATTATTATAAATACCTTTTATAGAAATGTTCTGCACAACACACTGAAGGATATAAACTCTCAAAGTGACTGGGAAAACTTGGCGGGTGATCGCAAAAACTGGCGGAGGATCATAAACGATTACACTGGCCCGCAAAACAGAACCACCCGCAGACCCCGACAAATTAGGAGCAGCCTTGTCCAAAGTGTGACAGAGTGTGCATGTCCAGAATCGGCCTTCATAGTCGCCTCCAATGGCATCATCGTCAGGATCAGTAATGACGTGACAGCGATTCTTCGGAGCTAAAAACATGCTCGGCAACGGGCTCAAGGCTATTATTATTAATATTATAGAAATATAAAGTTGGGAACATATACATAATAAATAAATTGCCTGGCTGACGTGCGTTTTTCGATTTTTTTTGGACGACTCCGTGTGCACTGTGCAGTGCGCACTAATTGAATATATAAAATTGTCAAAAACAATCTATCTATACCCTCACGCCGCGTCCCTTGCAGGGTAGGCAGAGATGACAGAGCATCAGACAGCCCTATCCTTACACACACACTCCTATACTCCGTCACATTCATGCAATTTGTCATACACGCTCTCCGATTCCTTTTACTCAAAACGCATCGATCCTTGAAGATCTGGTCGACAAAACCGGGCCAGGTTATCTCGGGCGGCCACGCTTCCTCACCCCTCTTCGCTAACCTTAATATTGTGAGTGCTATAATGCAGCCATTTGGTATTTAGATGACGTTTTCTGCATTCAGTATGATCCAGCTAGATCGGACTTATAAGTTCTGGCCACGATCGCCACAAAAGCTTTAGTCCATTAAGATTTTCCACTAAAAAAACACCACCTTTAACTTGATCAACTGGAAGAAATCGCAGTTCTGCGATAAGTTCGCCCTAGTGAACAACGTTTTATAATCTGTACTATGTCCATTGTAATTTATGTTGTTTACTTAAATTTAAATAAATAAAATAAATAATAAAATAAGGCTTTCGTCATATTTATGTAATTCCAAAATTATGTTAGTTTCTCCTACGATTAAAAACAACGTAAATTAAAAATAAGTTTGTAAGTACATTCATATTATTAAATTTCGAATTTATATTATAGAACCTTTCAATAATTAATAATTCTAAGCTATATTTTGTCTTAAGGGACCCAGTCTACATAATTGCAAATTGTACCTATAGATTTTTTTAATAAACCATTTTGAAAACTTTCGATATATTTTCATTCAGGACCCTGATGAAAAAGAAATATCTTAAATTTTCTAAAGTAACCGTGCGTCAATTACTGACGATGTTTTCCCCAATTCAGCAGACAATTTTAGAGACTAGTTCTGAAATAAAATTATTATCATTCGTACGGATAATAAATATTTGTTTTGGTTAAATAAATCCAGTGGAAATCAAATAAATTTAAAAGGATTATACAGTGAATAATTATTAGTGTATCAGTTTTAGGAATTGTTTTAGTGTATGTAGTTGCTCATCTATTATAGAAAATAGTATAATAATACAGTTATTCCGAGGTTTAAAACATGTTTTCATTGAACCAATTAGACGGTTGAATAAACTAAATCACACATAGCGCTCTAACAAATGTGCGGTTGTTCTATGAATTAAACACTGCACTACTATTATTGTATTAGAGTTTGTGAGCTGAGGTGTGTGTTGTTTAAATGAACACAATATCATTTTGAAACTAATGAACAGTGCGTTTTCTATATCTTGGCAGCCGGCGGACGTTAGCTGCAAGTGGGGTTGCAAGAGTAGTTGCTTGGGGCAGCAGTCTCTCTAACGGGAGGTGCCAGGTTCGAACCCCGGCGCTGGCGATGTACTCCACACTTTGCGATACAGGCTTTAAGCCTAGTGCAAGGTGTGCAGGAAAGTATTTGGGTTTGTGTTTGCAGGTCCAGACCCTTTTAAAATAAAAAAATAAGATTGTATTGCTTGAAAACCTGATTGTCAAACCTTATTTATTAATTTATTCATGGCACACAAACAGACATCACCCACATGTAAACACAAATCAAACAAAAAACAACACAGATCAAGTTCAAGCGATGCCCTATTACATGTGTACACAACTAGTCAATACAACCTTGTCATGAGAGCTGTCAAAGGTCCGCATTATGCTCACATTGTATATTTTACAAGTAACATACGATGCCGAAAATATTAAAGAGCAGTACTAGAGAAGTAATTTTAAAGGCAAGATAGTTTTGCGAGTTCGAAAAAGAAAAAAATACTTCGATAATCCCTTTAAACCGCCAACGCAAAAAAATTGACAAATTTTTAAACAACTGTTCTGAAATATGTAACCATGTCTTATAATCACATAAAGGTACATTAAACCTATAGGTACTACAATTCAAGAATGTTTTCAACGTACGTACCTTATCCTAAACTATCCAAACTATACTAGGTATCTCCATCCATAAAACTTTTAATTAAAATCGGATAAAATAAAATCAACAAAGTTTTTATACTCTACTTTTTTTTTTCATTGTACTTCGCACATTTCTCCGTCTTGCATATCGAATACCAAATAAAATGATCTTGTAGTATTGCAATTTACTTGCTCGCTTCATTTCGAAACAGTTCTAGTTACTTCTGCTTCTAACAATGTTCCTATAATGGTTCAGAAGCTTTTAGGTACTACTCGTTCGACTTTAGCTTTTTCGATCTAAACTTTCAATGCGATGTTCTAAAAGAACGTTAAAAAAGCTAGTCTTACTTCGATGTTATTCCATGGAAAGTCTTTTAATTTTTGCAATATGTAGAAAACTTGAACATTTTAATTTTCTGTTAAAAAGCACATGTAGTTATTTAAATGCATTGTGTATTCAAATATTGAATATCCAACCAATTTTGTATTGCATATATTGTTTTCTTAGTATTTTATTTCGGTTGCAGGATATTGGTAACTCAAAGGGACAGACAATACTGTGGTCTAAAGAATCTTATACCTATATAAAATGCCCAATTGAATCGCAGACTCTGTTAAGCCAGAATTGTTGCCTGTTTAGCAAGCTTTTTTAAACTCTATGCTTTAAAACTTTATCCTATTCTTTTACACCCTCAGGTCATCCACTCATCTGCGAGTGATCTTGTTTTAAAACTCTAGCACTATTTTGAATATCACATTTTTTCTATTTGTGAGAAACATCGGATTTTCTACATCATGTCGTTGTAGAAATAACAATTAGTTATCTCAATGGATGTATAGTTAAGCATGGACTTTCCATCAGGCTTATGAGTGATCGTCGGTTGGTTTAATGTGATCACTCAGAAATAAATAGAATGAAATGTATCTAGGTAATATCCATGAAAATCGATAACAATGTAATGCAACATTATCAAGGCAGAATCAGTATGCTAGACTTGGTCTAATAGTTTCAGTAAATAATATGGTATCTATAGGTGCAACAGTAACTGATAAAATGTTTGTATATAGTAAGTATCCTTTCCGCTGCCATGGCGATGGTGTGCTGGGAATTAGGAGTCGGCAGCACGTATGGACACTTAGCCACGTCGGGCTTCCATTCGGCCACTTGAGGGCTCAGTCAATATTACAACAACAACACCATAAGCAACTAGTGTTGAAAATGTTGCAATAATGGCTCTTTTACCTATCAGAGCTTTTACTGACAACATCAATGGGAGCTTTCTACATACTTGAAATGTATTTTTATTTTATCTTTTCATAGTATTTTTGCGGGAAAGAGCACTCAATTTTTAAGGCATTCTTATGCATATTGTGGTATAGAATCTGGTATCGTTATGCATGCTTAAAAATTGTGGTGTTTTTAGTGGAAAATTTTGATGGAATAAAGCTTTTGTGGCGATCGTGGCTAGAACTTATAAGTCCGATCTTGTTGGATTCTAATACTGAATGCGGAAAACGTCATCTAAATCCCAAATGGATGCATTTTAGCACTCACAATATTAGGGTGAGCGAAGAGGGGTGAGGAAGCGCGACCGCCCGAGACTGACCTGGTCCGATTATGTCGACAAGATCCTCAAGGGTGGACGCATTTTGAGTATAAGGAATCGGAGAGCGTGTATGACATATTGCATGAATGTGACGGAGGCTAGGAGTGTGTGCAAAGATAGGGCAGTCTGGCGTTCTGTCCTTTCTACCTACCCTGTAAGGGACGTGGCGTGAGGGTATAGATAGATATTAGGTGATGAAGCCGCACAAAGTCTGTAGGGGTAAAATAATCTAAGAATATAGTTGTGTTCATTCTCACCTGAGTTAAGGGCTTACTTTGTTTCCTAAGCTGTGACTAGAAAAACAATATACACATGCATACATAAGAAGACAATCAACAATCCGATATTCGTTCTCCCAGCACACAGAAGATGAACACGTTTACATATCGTCAATGAATATCGTAAACCTCGCAAATCCATTTTATATCATTTTGCGAGAAACGGTGAACACTCGTTTTAAAAAAAAATGCGTTTTTAAAATTACTTACCACTTCTGTTGTTGATCGAAGTCTGTAGATTTTATATATGAAATTTTAAGAGGAAACTGATACCTACATAGGTACGTGTTATTTATCAGAAAGAAATTAATTGACAAAATGCGTGGAGCCACGATTCATAACTATTTATACGCGAGTAAATTTATTTAAAAGATAAAATATAATCCAATCCACAAAATCAAATACGTATCTGTCCAAAATTTCTAAGTGCTGAGACATTATTTGGGGTGTTATTAAAATTTGAAGTGGGAAATGTAGACCAAGACAGCAGGTGAAATTAAATAAATGGGATGTGTAAAAAAAAAATCTAACGAGAACGTGGAAAATGTGGACAAGGTTTTGTAAAAAAAATGGAGTTACGAGGTTTAGAGATTAGGGCGAGGATATAATATTATTTTGCATAACAATTCTACTCCTGAAACCGCATTTTCAGGAGGGCGGTCCTCGACATTAGATTGAAGTCACCTGATTACTAGAGAGATGCGCATGGAAATTTCTAATACAATCTGGCAGGAATACAATGCAAGACCCAACAATACCACGCCGAAACCGCAAAAGAGCGAGGCTTTAATATACTCGTAGCACATAGTTTGTTTCAGAAGTGGAAGGCTTTTGAAGTAGCAACTCCCCTACGTGGTAGATGGAATGTTTGGAGAGGACACTTAATAAAACACCTTTCGGAAAATGCATCAAAGATAATTATAAAATTGGAACTCTAGTTTTACCTACATGAATTGGAACTCGTTTTCCTTTTCGAGGATTTTCAATTTTAGAGATTTTAATGCATATTATCAAAACAAAACAAAAATGACTGCGACTTTCGGGAAACGGGTTGCTATATCTTTTGGAAAAAATGTCAGAGGTGTTATCACAATTTTTATTTTTGAGAAATCTATACAAGATATAAAAAATATTTTCAGGTAATTATTCCCTGGATAAAGGTTCTATTTATTTCCAAAGCATATTTAGTAAGGTTTTCGAAATCTAAGGTCTCTCGTTTTTAGAAATGTTTGAAATGTCAGTATGCTTACTCTCTTACGCTTTGAGAAACATTGAGGTTATGTATTCTATTTTGACATTATAATTGAAAATAAACCCTTATTGGCAGTGCGCTCCTGGCGGCAAAAAAGGAAAACATAATATAACGCATTTGAACTGATAAAATACACCAATGGTAACAAAAAGTAGAACATCGAACCAAAACTTATTTCAATTTGACTTCCGCCATATGTAGATGTCAACAAGTGGAACGGGATT
Source organism: Ceraclea dissimilis (assembly GCA_963576895.1). Lineage (NCBI taxonomy): Eukaryota > Metazoa > Arthropoda > Insecta > Trichoptera > Leptoceridae > Ceraclea > Ceraclea dissimilis. Next base: position 2,188,897 of record OY756365.1, read on the forward strand.
CTAGAAAAATCACGAAACTGAAAAAATCAGTGGGGGAAACATAATGATATAAAATACAGTAAGTTTTGTAATAATATTGCGTTGTTGCTGCAGTTGGTACGGAAATAATAATACACTCCTTCACGTCATGTCAGTTTCAAGAACAGCCGCGTAGCGTCGCTTCAGTCGTAACCTTCATCATTCGGCAATCAGAGACATCTGTTGTCATTGGGGTGACACCGAGTACCTACGTATCTAACATAACATAACTATATGCGTAATACTGCCGTCATAGTGAAGAGTGTGGCATTTCCAGAAAGTAAAATATTGGCAAAATAAAAAAAAATGTGCCTTATCACTTAATGCATAGATTTCTATTTATGTAAGTTATCATATATATAACCAGGTGTTGACTCTCTCCAAATTTCCTTGAAAAATCTTGGATTTTAAAGCTTAAACCAATACTGACTTACTCCACTTCACGACACAAGCTTTTCAAGCTTTTCACTGTGAAGTGTACAAAGCTGTATTTGACATAAACCCACTGTATATCTCTTGAAACTACTAATAATTTATTTTTTAATTTGGTCCATTATAAAATTCCGTATCTATGAAAATGAACATTTTGAAATTAAGAATTTGAATGGAAAAAAGTATTTTCCTTTTTTGAAAATTGTGCAAATAAAGGTTCTTGGTAGTAATAAAAAGGATTATAATTCTTGGATTCAAACGTGATGGAGAGCTATAAAGTGGCAAAGGCAATGTTTGTCGGTTGGTTTAATGTGATCACTTTACAAAAGCAACATTCACCAATTTCAGTCCATCCAGCCACTACGGTCGAGAATCTCCCTGAAACGCCAGTATTCTACCATTGTGTTATAGAGGCTAGCTACTGAGACGAGATAAAAAAGTATAATAATCAACCAACAACAGCATCTATTATGATTATAATGGTATTTATGATCACATTAAGCCAACCGACTATCCATTCTTGATATAAATATATCAATTTCGATTATGCATTTTTGTGGAACTGGAAACAAATGGAAGAGGCCTATATCCAGCAGTGGAGAGACCAAGGCTGACGAAGAAGAAGAAGAATTATGCATTTTTGCGTGATCCGGGTGGGGATCTCGGGGTGGAACCCACACTCCTCTTCATAGAGAGGTCTCAGATGAGATCAGAGATGGCTCGGACACGTCATCCGGATGCCAGAGGAGCGACTTCCGTAAAAAGCTCTGGAAGCCGAGGGTGCAGGCAGAAGACCGGTGGGCCGCCCCAGAAATAGCTGGCAGAAGCAGGTGACAAAGGTGTGCGAGGAGAGACTGTGGTTTGTGTGGCCAGAGATCATGGAAACTGCAAGTGACAGGGGCCTCTGGCGAAGATGCTTTAAGTCCCCTACCCAACCAAGGATATAAGGGGAAGAAGATGTATGTATGTGTTTTGCGAAAATAATTAATTTTGTGAAAATTGGGACTTGACACATTCCTGGTGTGGACTGTATGATTATTATAATATGTAATATGACTCCTGCGTCCTACATACAAACAATAATATGTCTATTTACTCGTATAGCCTAAATGTCCCAAATCCTCATCCATTTTTAACCCTTTTCTCTGTCCTTCAATTTATTTCTCACGTGCACTTGGCACGAGCCATATCGTACACTATGATATTATTTCATTTAACTAGCTGTAACTTTTCAAAACAACGGACTTCTATTTAATTTAACTTAAGGGCTTGGCACCAGGAATGACGTCACAGTCATTTCCTATGGCATTAAGGTTCAAAATCGCGTGAACAATCGCTTGATAAAATGGTAAAAATAGCGTTTTTTCCATTTTTTGGGGTTGATTTTGCGTCCATCAAAAAACTTTTACGGTTGTTCCCTAGATTTTAACGCATATTATCAGTACAAAGAAAATTTTACTCCGCAACTTTCGGGAAACGAGTTTCCGTCTTTCGGAAAAAAGGTCAGAGGTGCAGTTTTTTACTTTTTTTTTGAGAAATCTATACAAGATATAAAAAATCTTTTACGGTTATTCCCTAGATAAAGGTTCAATGCATCTACCCTATTTTGTTCCAAAGCATATTTAGTAACGGTTGTCGAGATAGAAGGTCTCCCGTTTTTAGAAATATTTGAAATGTCGGTATGCACACTCTTAATGATTTATTTAACATATAAAAATTACAAAAATAGTTTATCAATACCTATTTGCCAAACTGCAAAACAGTTCGTTGGCAGTATATTCTCTTACTCTATTTTATAAATATAGTACATATTATAGAACTTACCACTAAATAACAATACCATAATTTTTATTTCTTATCCGACCGCAATTATAACTCACAACCCGTCTTTTTAATTTTTTTTTTCTTATTCCTTTTAATTATTTTGGTGCATTGTTGATTAATTTAGGTAAGAAACTTGTCAAAACGACGGACTTCGAAAGTAGTCATGTCAACAGATACGCAGCAAAGGATGGACCTAACAGCAGGCTTATGACTAATCGTCGGCTGGCTTATTGTGATCACTTTACACTTAAGTAACATTCACCAACTCCAGTCCATCCATCTGTTGCGGCCTGGAATCGAACTCATACCTACAACATGACAAGCCGGTATTCTACCGCTGTGCTATGAAGGCTGGTAGTTGAGTCGAGATGAAACGTGTATATATTGTACACGGCTAACTCGGCCCTCCATTGAGATTATTTTTTGGTATTTTAGTGTACGTTCAAACTATTTTTGGAGGTCTGGGTTCGATTCCCGGTCGCGGCAGATGGATGGACTGGAATTGGAAAATAATAAAAAAGACATTATTTGAGATACCAAAAAAAATTACAATTAATTTTTTTAAACTTTTTATTCTTCTTCTTTACTTATTACGGCTTTGCACCCGATTTACGGGTGATGCTGCCGACGAAAGCAAAGATATGCACTAATTATCAAACAACATACAAAAAACAAAAAAAAGAATAATAAATAAAAAAACAACACTAAAACATTGTAGGTATTTCTACAGGAAACATGTAAGCAAAAAAACCAAAGCATCAAATATTTTATAATATGTAATGGCTTTTTAATATGTATATTAGAGAGGTACTATCCATGATTATTTTCTACAATGTTGCTGCTTTCTGAAACATGTTTGATTTTTATTTATTATTTATAATGCATACGTATCGAAAAACGGAATTAACTATTTGCATTAGGGTGAACCGCACAAAGAATAATAAATATTCAGATGTAAACACTCCATTATACCTACAGGGTGTTCCGAAAGTCAAGATAATTTTTTTTTTTTTTTCTATACGTGGATGTCAACAGGTTCACAATAATAATATATAATTTAAAAAAATGCAAAAGAACCCATTAACAGACAGACACAAACCCAATTTCTTGAGGGTTTGCTATACCAACTAATGGGGTTGACCAGTGACCATATTATGTACTATGCCTCAAGTCGCATTCCATGTGGGGTAGGTGTAGAGAACAAAACACCAGACCTTCCTATTCCTGTACACGTCACATTCGTCACAAATCGTCGTGCACACACTTCGACTCATTTTTCCGGCATGTCTCACAAGAATACATCGGGTTATTTTTTTTAATTGATTTATTTTATTAATTTAAAGCTAGGTACGATAAAATAAAGATATATAAAATAAAATACTTTCAATCGAACAACTAGCATGGCAGAAGGCGGGATTATTGCCTAATGACAGTTTTCTACCATCCAGAAAATGCAGAAATATGTTAAAAGAAACCATGATATTTGTTTCCTGGGTCGATCTTGTCGCAAAGCTGAGCTCTCTTCTCTCTAACCAGTAGTTCTCGGGTTGACTGTAAGATATTGCTTTTGCAATAAGTCCGCCTTTTGGCACACTGTATTGTCTTGTTTTTGTTGTTTCATATATTTACTGGCCAATAAAGTTTTATTTATTATTATTATTAGAATCGTTAGTTTTCCCATTGCTATAAAGTATCATATTTTTTCATTTAACATTTCAATCATTTAGACTTTCTGAACACCATGTATAAACTTACTTCAAAATATTGTGAAAAAAATATCAATGTATGTTCTAGAAACTTCTTTGGTCTATTACTATAATACAAATAAAAAGAGAACATGTAAAAAGGAAAAAAACACTGAAAATACATTACAATAATAAGAGTAATGTTTTTCCTCTTTGGAATCTGGGCCCGCAGTGGTTTGGCGAATGCATCAGAAAATAATTTTCATATATTTAAAAGCTTCATGCAGTTTGAAAATAAAATAAAGAGTTTTGTACTAGCTCATATAACCGAAGAAGTCCAAAGAAATAAATGATTTTAATTTTAATCAATATTAACACAACGAGAAATATTTTTTTTCTTTGTGACTTTCGTAAAGGGACTTTTTATCTATGAAAAAAAGTTCAGAGGTAGCAATATTTTTGTTTTTAAAAATCGTTACGGTAACGCACTAGAAAAAGGTTCAATGTATCTAGCTTTTAGTTTGACAGAGCATATATTAAGTTTGTTGTGATATTTCTTCCGAAAAATACCCTTTTGGCGATTTCCACTATCTTAAAAAAATAAGTAATTATCGTTAAATGCTTGCTTAGAACATGTCTTTGTAAAATAACCATTTCAAAAAGCATGTTTAGTAAAGCTGAGATATTTTTATCTAAAAAAAAACCTTTTGGCCACACCCACTACCTTAAAATTTTAATAACTGTCATTTAATAACTTGCTTAAAACATGTCTCAACAAAATACCTATTTCACAAAGCATCTTTACCAAGGTTGAAATATTTACTTTAAAAAAAACCTTTTGGCGACACCTCCTACTACATAATTATAAAAATTCTCGTTCCATAAAGTGGTCAAAACATGTCTTATTAAAATATCAATTTTACAGAGCATCTTTTGTGAAGTTGAGATATATGTATGTTCTGAAAAATACCCTTTTGGCGACACCCATTACCTCAATAATTCTAAAAATTGTCGTTCAATGCCTCACTCAAAACATGTCTCAACAAAATAACAATTTTACAATGCATACTTTGTAAGATTGTAAAATTTGTTCTGAAAAATACCCTTTTAGCGAGACCCAATTCTTAATAATTTTAATAATGGTTGTTTAATGGTTGCTTAAATATGTTTTATAGTAAAATGCTAATTTTACAGAAATATACCCTTTTGGCGACTAATCATAATGTTTGTCGTTAAATTCCTTGCTCAAAAGATGTCTTATACAAGTTTCTTTAGTAAAAATATATTTCTTAGGTATCTCATACCTAATAGGTATTCGTGTATTTACGTACATTACCCGTCTAGAGAGGCCATTAACTAATAGAAACTGTATGAAAAGTTTCCATCATTTATGATGGGGTACGCTGGAAGGAATTATATGGGGAATGTGATCCTTGTTCTCTGTCACATTAAATGCCAAACGATTTGACGCTTGTTTGTCAATCAAAATATTAATATTAAGGGCTTGGCACCAAGAATGACGTCACACTCATTTTTTTTTTTTTCATTTTTTTTTCATTTATTTAATATCCACAAAATATATAACAAAGTAAAAAATATAAGTAAGAAACAAGTATTGGATTTTATTGCCCCACTAGGCGAAAGCCTGTTCTGGGGCAATACTAACTACAATATAGTTCAAGGCTATATGTATGGACAAAAAAATAACAAAAAATACTGGAGAACAAGCAATATAAATGATTCAAGAATGTTGTAGACTGATTACAGTACAATGGTTGAGGATTAGTTAGTTAGGTCTGTTTATTATAATGCAATATGTTTATTAGGAGGTGTACAGCCGTGAGAGATCATCTAGTTGTCCATGAAAGGACACAGAAACAATGTGTGGTAGAAAAAGAAAACAATGTACGGAAAACGTGTGTGTGTGCGCGTGTGTGTGTGTGTGTGTGTGCGTGTATGTGTGTGTGTGTGTGAGGGTGAGTGTGTGTGTGTGTGTGTGTGTGTGTGTGTGTGTGTGTGTGTGTGTGTTTCCCACGGTATTAAGGTCTAAAATCGCGTGAACAATCGTATGATTAAATGGCAAAAATATCGTTTTTTCAATTTTTTGAGGTTAATTTTGCGTCCATCAAAAAACTTTTACGGTTATTCTCTAAATTTCAATGCCTATTATCAGTACAAGAAAAAAACATTTACTCCGCGACTTTAATGAAACGAGTTTCCGTCTTTCGGAAAAAAGATCAGAACTGTTTTACAATTTTTTTTTTGAGAAATCTATACAAGATATAAAAAATCTTTAACGGTTATTCCCTAGATCAATGCATATACCCTATCTTGTTCCAAAGCATATTTAGTAACAGTTGCCGAGATATAAGGTCTCCCGTTTTTAGAAATTTTTGAAATGTCGGTATGCATACTCTTAATAATAATAATATCCTGAAATATTTCATGAAACGTTGTGAAAAGTTTTTCAGGAGGGACGAAATCTTTCAAAATATATTTAAGTAGGTACATTACAGTGGCGAAGGGTGCATTTTTGCAGAAGGGAAGCCGGGGCTAACATTTCTTATAGGAATACGTCAGATTAGACACTATTATACCTAATATTTTTTCCAAAAGGTAGCTCGATGAGAATCGTGTTCCTAGGTAGCTTCGCGCCCGGTACCTTACCCACATTTTGTAATCAAATTTTATATTGATTAATTTGATTATTAAAATTCGGTCCAGTTGGCTGAAGCGCGGGCTTTTGATCTGGAGTTATCAGACTCTAATATCGCTGATGACGATCTATTCTGCTCTTGACAACACAAAAGTGTTTAAAAAATGGGTTTTTTTGTAAAAATGACCATATTAAAAAAACATGTTCTAAGATGGTCTGATCTGATTATAATAGAGAGAACGAAAATCGGGTTTTTAAGGCCTTTTTTACATACAGCGCAACGATGGTTATTTACCTTACTTTTGATATTCACACAACATACTAAACACAACTACAAGGGTAACTACATATGTAGACAGAGTCCCAGTGTTCGAGGTTTTCATAGGCTGGAGACAAGTTATCCAAGAGGCGAAACTAGCGCCCTCACGGCGACAACACCAAACATCACACATGCCAGAGTTGCAAGGTAAAGTTTTAAAGCCCTTTATTATCAATGCTTCCACGGACGATACACATATATATATATATATATATATATATATATATATATATGTTAGAAAAGTTTTTTCCGCAGAGATTAAAATGATCGGGTATAATACAATTAACATATTGTTTTTGGGTACTCTGCGTACCGTATATATATATATATATATATGAAGGTTTGATTTTACTCCATTTCACTGTGAACCATTTTGGCCGAGATATGACTCGTGCCTTGCATATGCAACCAGACAAGGCCAGTTAGCGGTTATGCGGGTGGATTTTCTGAAAGAGCCTTTAACTCGAATACGAGTATCATTGTGGCATACCCTGAGCAACACGAGCAGCGTCTCTGTCGTGGGCACGTTGGTGGGTGTACAGGCCAATGCGGGACTTAATTACCCTATTGCACGTTTCGCAGATGAAACTCTCTTGGGGTCTATTATACTGTCGGTAGGATCGGGGGGCGCTTTCAAAGGTCTTTATAACATTTCTCCACGCTGGTCTGTCTCTGGCTGTTGCTTCCCAGTTACCAGCAAGACTTTTTCCTTTTAAAGTTTCATGGAGAATGTCTTTATAGCGAATGTCTTTATAACGGACGATATACAGTGAGAGAGGGAATATTATCTGTCAATATTTCTCGTGTTCATTACACTAAAACAAATACAAACAACGTCATTTAAATTACTTAATCACATTTTGTATAATAACTCTTCGTTTAATGAGGAGGAGGGAGGGGGAGATATTTCCAAAATTTGACATTGTAAAATTGTGTCAAAATTTTGTACAAAACCATTAAGAAACTTTCACGGAGGATGGTCTCTATATCTATTCTTCTCCCTCTTTTTAAGGATCGGTAGATGTGTATTTCTTCAACCACTCCACTTTAGGGTGTTTTTTTTTCAAATTGTACTGATAGATCATATCAACTAGAAATATTCGTAATTGAATAGACAAAATCTTAAAATATATAAATGAAGAATGGCAAAAAAAAAATATAAAGTCTCCTCATAAAAAAGTGTTTCTAAAAATACCCCTGAAAAATCCAAAAAATGGTCAAAAATAAAGCTCACTGACTTAGTGACAGTAATGTTTAGAGCATCAATATGTCGGATTTATATTCGGTCGCATTGTTATCAAAAATAGTAATAAATGAACACATATTTCGCCCACTATTTTACACATCAGTGGTCGATTTTTGAAAAAATTAAAACGTTCACAGAACAATCTTTGCTCATAGCTTATTATCGTCTCTTAGGGCGGTCACACGCGCACTGATGTTTAGTTAACTGAATCGACCATTTACAAAAAAGCTCTGACCAAAACCTCTCTCTGAATTCAGTTGTACCCTCATTTTGAATTCAGAAAGAGGTTTTGGTTAGAGCTTTTTTGTGTGGAGAGCCATAATCGTAAAAGGAGTCTTAAGAAATTTACTTTAAGCACTGGAAGTAATGTTTCAAACTCGTATTTTCTTTCAGGAATAATATAATGGATAGTCTTGAATAGAATTTCTTAATACAAAAGCTCATTTGACTGACACAGTTAGGCATTTCAGGAATTTACTTGACGATTTTGAAAGTACCATCAAATTAATTCTACCTAATAATTGATAGTTTTAAACAACCGTAAAATTGTTCCTAACATTTTTAGAATAATCCTGTTGTTTAAATTCAGAGGTGTGAGAACAGCTAAAATATATTTTGGTGCATGATTAGCTCAGCTGTATAGAGCACTGCCTCTGTTATAACTAACATACAAAGTTCGAATCTTTGTAACGGCGAAGTATTATGATTTTTACAAACTGACTTACAAGTATTGATTCAAATTAGGGAAAAATATAGGTACTGACAAAACCCGAGCAATTTTTTAACACTACAAATCAAGAGAGATCGCTCTTAGCTAGACTGTGTTTTGAGAATGTCAGATCATACAATACATAGTAGTGGACCAAAATACTATTGATTGTCAACTCTTAAACTTCGTTCAAAAATACGTGGACCAATCACTACAGAATTAAAACCTAGGGAATAACTGTAAAACTTTTTACATTAAAGCGAAATTAACCTCAAAAAATGGAAAAAATGTTATTTTCACCATTTTATTATACGATTGTGCACGCGATTTTGAATCTTAATGCCGTGGGAAATGACCGTGACGTCATAGTTCGGTCGGGAGCTTTAATGGAAAAAAAAACATTCTCGCAAAGATAAATAGGTAGCGAAATATTACCAATTTTTATGATAGATAAAAACCACTAATAACATTTTTTCCTGAAGGCGTTTCGTAAACATAGGTAACTATTTAACAAAATAGGTAGAAAATAACGTAATATTGGGGTTAGGTAGTAGGTATAGTACAACCACTATTTCAATCGTGTAACCCGGGGGCGTAATGTGTTCAATCTACCATAATACAACAAATTACATTACACCCACCGTACTTCATTATTATTATACAAGTAGTACCAATTGTTACAACACCTCATATCAAAATATTATACAGGTACGTTGTATGTATGATGGCCGCTAGTCATTTTAACACCAACGGTTGTAATGTGTTCGCGCTTTTGTGAATACCGACTTATATGAACTACCCAGCGAAACCAGCATGTACATGGAGGGGCCGTGGCTGCGTGGTAAAGTCGCCGGCACCATGCGACTCTAATCAGGTGCAGTCGCTATACAGACTTTGTTCTGGAAACGTATTTGTATAATGTACATATGAAACGTTATGAAATTGTAAATATGTTTCCATCCTTGGACAAGGACACTGAAAGAATGTATGTTAGGGGTGGGGTTTGTCGGGGGGCTCCCTTCTGGCTAACCCTGAGCCCACCTCTTAAAAAGACTTTGCCAAGAAGTGCGGGTAAAGAGGACGCTAGATGCGCCTGTGCTACCCTACCCGAGGATGCAGAGGGCCTTAAGCCCGTGGGAGTCCTTCAATGTATGAAACGTTGGGTGAGTTAGGTAGTACCTAAGTTTAAACGTGCCAGATGGATTGGCCACATAGTGCGTCAAGAGTGTCTCCTATTTGAATTAATTGAAGGAATGAACGAGGGGATAAACTACAGAGGACGACCAAGGAAAGAATGCCTAGACGACGTGCCAGGATATGGGCTTAGACTCATATAACGAGTTAAAAAGAACTGCGCAGGACAGGGATGATTAGAGAAGGAGACATGGGGCTTTGCTGCAAATCAATCATAACGATTGAAACTGGAGAAGAAGAAGTTTAAAAAAAAATTGTCTCTTTATACTGATTATTTTCCTTGTAAAATTGTTAAGTATAAAAAAATGTATTATACCGCGCTATTCAATTTAAGAAAAAAAAAAAAATTTCGTTATTTCTTACCAATAAAAAAAAACTGACAAATTAACATGTGACCAACTCAGCTGGCTATCAATCAATCGGAACGCGGCATTGGGGGTTATAGAAGTTATTTGTATTCAGGAGTAGTTTACGTTGGTTCTGAAAGCTTCGAATTGGAGCGTGCTTATGATAAAACAGTACTACAATTTGCAAAAATGCGTGCAATATTTCAAGGTGCTGAGACATGGTGAAGTAATTAAAATTTGAACAGGAAGTTCAGCAAAGAGGTTGGCTATCCATTCCGAATGTTTACATTTTGGTCGGTGCAACCGATGAGTAACTGAGAGGTATAAATACTTCGTTATAAGTAAGAGTAGAAACAACTTTTTTTTTCTAAAAATATGAAAATGTATCAGGCTTTCATAAATTGTAAGGGATGGGGTGGGTACGTAGTATCTTTTCTCTTTTTAAAGATTAATAGAATGTCGCTCGTCCGTCGGTCGCATTGTTACCAGGATACCAGATATCCGAAGAATGTCCCTAATTAGGGGGACGGCAGGAAGCTGTCTTCTTCCGGTCGAGGTTGAATTAAATGAAATGAGAAATATCATTATACATAATCATATCTTTCCATAGATAAATAAAATATGGATCCCTGAAAAAAACGAAAGAATATTCGATTCGACATCTAAATTTTCTAGACGTAACTTCGATAAAAGATTAATTTTATGTTTTTTATGAAAACATCGGAATATTCTACATGTCGTAGTTGAATATAACAAGTAGGTTATCTAAACAGATCGGGTGTTGTGACGAGAATGAAAGTGAATGAACCAAGATGGTTTGGGCATGTTGAAAGAATGAAAGATGACAGGATGATGAAAAAGATATATTTGAGTGAAGACGTGTGAGGAAGTATGGCCGCCCGAGACTGACCTGGTCCGATCATGTCGACAAGATCCTCAAGGATTGACGCGTTTTGAGTAAAAGGAATCGGAGAGCGTGTATGACAAATTGCATGAATGTGACGGAGGCTAGGAGTGTGTGCAAGGATAGAGCTGTCTGGCGCTCTGTCCTCTCTGCCTACCCTGCAAGGAACGTGGTGTGAGAGTATAGATAGATAGATATCAACAGATACACAGCAAAGGATGGACCTTCTATCAGGCTTATGACTGATCGTCGGCTGGCTTGTGATCTTCGTAAGTACTTATGATCACATAGGTATAAATACTTCGTTAGGAAAGATAGCGTCGAACAAAATTTGCCCACATCGCATAAAGAACAGCAAAGCTAAAATGGCAGTGGGCGGGACATGTGGCAAGACAGGACAGTGTCATATGGGGACCTAAAATCCTGAAGTGGAGGCCCTGGAAGAACAATAGAACCGTATGAAAACCACAGAAAAGGTAGACAGATGACATTGACCAGCTTACGGGTCGTAGATGGCAGGAGATAGCCCAAGACAGAAGACAATGGAAGAGTTTAGATGAGACCTATGTCCAGCAGTGGAACGCAAGTAGCTAGCAGTAAGTAAGGCAAGATAAGACGCATGAAACAGTCGAGACTTTCTATAAACACTCATATTTATCACATACGTACGATGTTATTTTGCTTCATTTCATATTTCTATAAACAGGAATGAATTTCCCCTCACTAGAATCAGGAGTGTTTAAAAAGTTACCTGTTTCGTTTCTCACACTTTTCCAACGTGAAAACATGTAAAACATAACAAATAATTTATTCACAAATACGTGACGCGATAAAACATTAAAATGCGATTGTGAATATAAATAAGAGTTTTAAAGGAAAAAATATAAAAAATTATCAAAAGATGCATGACAAAAATAATATTCCACGAGGAAGGTGAGAATTCTTACCTGGGAGAGTGAAAAAGTAAAACGGAGTTAGGCCATATTTCCTTTTTGTTTTTTTTTTTTCATGAATCTGGGTTTATCGAAATAAACCTAAATACACTTCGTGTTTTGAGTAAAAGTAATCGTACAATGTGTATGAGGAATTGCATGAATGTGACGGAAGCCCGAAACGTGTGTAAGGATAGGAAAGTCTGACGATCCGTTCTCTCTGCCTACCCCGCTAGGGAAGTGGCGTGAGTGTATAGTATAGTATAGTACATCTTCGTACACTTCACAGTATGTACTAAGCTTGAAAAGCTTAAATAATTATTTTAATAGAAAAGTAAGGCTTGACAACCTATATTTGATGAGGTTAAAGATCTGGTCATCGAATAAATAAGTACGCCTAAAAAAACTAAAAAATAATTCGTTTTCGTAACTTGCAGAAAAAGTTTTTTTATTTTATAAGAATCAAATTAGTGGTAGATTAAAAAAAAAGTAGGCATATGACACAAAATGTTGTAATATTTTTGACCTTTTGGTTCATACAAATACCTATTTGTCTTATTCTAATTATTTTCTAATTTTACAAATTTCAGTTGCTTTGGACCCAAACACGTTATACAAATTCTTATGTTAAATAATTATAAATTTCCCGATTCCAAATTAAAAATTATTTCGTTTTACTTGGTTTTACTCTTTCACGGGAGACTGCAACGGGCGAATATTATTATAAAAGGGGGTTGAAAAAAAAAACAAGGAAAATGATAGTGGAATGAGGAAAACACGTCGTCCGCGTGTATATTTGGGAGGCAGTAAATATGTCACTATTCGGAATCCTGTCACCGTCGTGGAGGTTCCTATCTACCTGTAGTATTATACAGAAAAGGACAGGGAAAGGAAAGGAACTTTCTATGTAGGCAGTAGCGTAGCGCGGGAGGGGCCGTGGGAGCTGTCCGCCCCGGGAGTAACTTTTTATAGGGCGGCATTTTTGGTCAAAATTATTTTCATTTAAAGCTTTTTCCTTCTACGCTTATTTTATTATACACATTATTGTGTAACATTTTGTTTATATTTTTGTTTAAAGACAATAAGATCAATATGACGACTTTCTTCACTCTTCGAAATAATTTCACCTGCGGCGCTATTTTTTATTTCTTTATTTTGTTTACTTACTTGACTTTTGGGGAACAAGAGACAGAGATATGGAAACATTTTAAATGTAAATCACAACACTTGTTCACTAAAACGAGCTTATCGCCGCAACTCTGCCAGCTAACACCAAAAAAAAAACTGGCCTTTTTATAACATAATATCAATACCAAAATCTTGTTGTCTTATTCCAGCTTCGAAATGCTAAAGGATTTCTGTAAATTTTCGATGGTTTTGGTTTTCAATCTTTAACTAAGGGGCGGCGGATTTGGCTTCCGCCCCGTGCTACATAAACCCATACTACGCCACTGTATTTCGGTATAAATGGGGGCGTTATAAGGAGATGTTATGTTTAACATACACGTGATGGTGCCTTATTTGAAAATAAACGGTTATTTGTTTTACAAGTGTTGTTTATGTTTATATCATAGAATGTTGTGATACACGACTTTGTTCAACATAATTTCGTGTCGCTGTATCGCTGTGTAGACTAGCCTCGTATAGTTATAAGAACTCTAACTACATACTATTTTACTAGGCACAGCGTTGTGACGTTTAGATATGAGTAGTGATGCTAAACTCTCATATATTTTTGTAACGCGGAGACAGGACTTACCATCACACTTTTCAGTGTTGTCAGTCAGAAAAGTCTACATATTATCATTCACGATTGACATCATCAGTATATTGGTGGAATATATTCACAAATCCAGATATCACGGATATCAAGGCTAAGAAACCTTCCTACGTAATAATTAATTAGTGATTTTTGCATTTTCAAAGATAAATAATTTTTATCTTTTTTATTTGAGATTCAGGTCGATTACAATTTTGGTATTAGCTATACCTGTAGCTGATAATACTAATAGGATTATATTTTATATACCGACCTAGAATGCCAAATATTTTTTATTTCATCTGCTTCACTTGTATGTACGAGTATGTATTGTGTATATCAAATGTATGTCACAAGTGGTTGGTTGGCAGACATTGCCTATGGCTATAAACCCGCCATTTGGAGAAAAAAAAAATTGCAATAAAGATTTTATTTATTCTATTATTTCAGTTTTTCTGTGACGCACCTGAATGTTTAATGTATTTGGTACAGCGATGTCAATTAAACAAGTGATTTTAGTTTGTTTGTTGTGCAAAAAAACATCGGGTCGATTTCGATGTGACCTAAAACTAATGAAATTGTTTTTTGCTTGTATTGTGATTTTATTTGGCAGATTTTTTTTATGATCTTGTTTATATATGTTGCTGTCTATGTGTGCGCCTAAATAAATAAATAGATTAATAAATAATTATGAATTAATAAATAAATAGGGATTTACAAGATATTCGATGATATTACGGACGTAAAATTGCACTCCCTTGAACCATAAGGACGAAATATAATAAGATATTATTCCTGTTGTTCATATTGCTGTGGAATGATATATGTATTATGAAATCCTGGAATAGGTCGTTTCTTACTGTTTTATTTACGTACGTGTTACTATGAACATCCATTTGTTATTGTTATTTATTTACATTTTATTGAGGACAATGTTTGTTGTGGGTGTCTACTCTGTACTGTAAAGAAACAAATTACATTTTTTTCTTAAAATATCTAATGTGTTACGTTGTTTTACATACCGATGTAAAAGACACTATTTGATAGATATCAAAATTGTGACAGAAATCAGGAGGATGCGTAGTACAGAAGACATCGTCAGATGGGGAAGACAAAGATGACGATACTGTAATGGGCATTGGGCATGTAAATAGAATGGAAGATAACAGTCTTCCACGAATCGTGCTTCATGGCGTCCCAAACGGAAGAAGACCACCGTAAAGACCCCCGAAACGATGGCGTGACAGCTGGGAGTCCATATCACAGGAGGCCAACACAGCGGCATAAACAGATCCTCGGATCTACATGAAGGAAGAAGAAGACTGATAGAAATCACAACGTATCTGCAATGTGTGTTTCTGTTTCTACCTTTATTGAACACCTATACAGCGTAGGTTGGATTACACTTTCTTAGTCCAAGCATACGTAATTTTTTTTATCCCAAAGATATCTCGTTACTTGATACGATATACTCGTTAGAATTTCGGGTTTTGGGTTCGAGCCCCGTTTCAATGTTATTCCACTTCATAACATAGGCTTTCATATTTAATTTATAATAGGTACGCCATTTAGTGATAATATTGTAATCTCAAACACAAATTTATAAAAATGTCACGCTTAGATTTAAAAAACACACAATATTTTCTTTGCGCAAACTTTAATATAAAATTCAGAATGGGTTGTGACCCTTATTGCTAAAAAAGATAATAAATTTCTTATCGTACGTACTTTTACGAATATCTGATTTTTATAGGATACTCCAAAATAACAAAATAAGAGTGCACACTTTAACCCTAACTTATTCGCATACACATGAACACCTTCTTCGTCAGCCTACTCCCGTCCACTCCTGGACGAAGGCCTCCTCCATCTGCTTCCACGCCCTCTATCTTGGGCTCTCTGGATCCAGTTGGTACCCACGTATTTTACCAGGTCGTCTCTCCATCGTATATAGTGGTGGTCTTCCTACACCCCTGGTAGTCATTCTGGGTTTCCAGGTTAAGACCCTATTCGACCACTTTTCGTCTAGGTCTCTAGCCATGTGACCTGATGCCCACCGCCATTTGAGAACATTAACACCTAACTAGCAATAATAATGAAGTCACTTTATCACCTTGGACAATTTAATTACGCGCATAAAATTAATAGGTGCAATGTGAAATATTGATAGTATTGATATAACAGTAGGTAATAATATATTCTAATTAGACTCTATTCTACTACCTAAAACAATTTGAAAACACGCGATAAATTATAATGAATACAATTAAAACCGCATTTAATATTGCACGCAAACAATTCTAAAATAATATCTTTATGAACAGACACTCTATGTAGGAATGAGCAACGTTTTAATATCAGCAGTCGCCAAACTTCTTGAGCACACCGTCCACACATTCAAAATTTTAAACCAGCGCCCCCGGCCCTTCTATTGGTGGTGTCTCACGGTCCGTGATATTGCGGACCTTCAGAGTATTTTCATTTATCATACAAAATTCTGCGTAGAAAAACACCTTATGGTAGCGCCAAATTTTATAAGCTAGACATCAGACGGGATCAGAGTGTTGAGTGTTTTGGCCGAAGGTTCTTGAATGAATTAATGAGATGACAGTATTTTGTATCTTCCAGTTTACATTGGCCTGCCGAAGGACACGGAAGTGTACATTGATGATGATTTGGTTACACGCCGTCCTGTCACTCGCTTCACTTCCGTGTAGGTGCTACATCGCACGCTCTCAATAATCTGGTCCATACAACTTCTTCTTGGGCGAACTCTCACATTACTGCCCTCTCCATTCATTCTGCTATGCTGATGAGCAGGCTGGGATGCCTGATGTTATGGCTCTCTGTTGGGCAATCTTATTCAAGAATTGTCTTGTCTTTCCGGCCTTACTCAAAACCTCGCTGTTTGTGGTGTGATCTGTCTAGTGAATCTTGAGCATACGTCTTGCGCACTGTAGTTGTAGGTGTGTCATAGAAAATTCTAAAAAAACAGATGTATTTTTCGATAATCTCCAAAATTTTGTCGAGGACTGCTAGCGGTCCGTGGGCCATCACTGTGGCCATATCTGGTATAATTGGAACAATATAGCCAATAATTATAATTTAATACGACTTTACAAGTACCGCGTAGGAAGGTATACAACAATGCATTAAATTGATTACAGTAAAATAATAATTAACAAATTGTTGTTGCTGAACTTACTATGGAATTGTAGGTACAGTCATTCCCCGATTAGTAGCATTCGACGTGATTGCTGTGTTGACAAAATGCTGACAGATGAATAACAAAGGGCGTGCGTAGGTATCTAACTTTGCGTTAAGTGGTGGCTTCTTACCTATGAGTTCTTCTGTTCTTTAATCGGAGAAATTCTTAAAAAAGTGTTAAGAATAAACGCTGTAGGTATTTTTTAAAAAATTGCCTCTCAAAATAACTATATACCTAATAAAGAATGATGAAGGCAATGTAAAATATTATTTTATTAAAAATACAAGAATAAAAAGCAAAACAAAAACAAATTATATACAAGGTGAAAAAACAAGTGTTAAAAAATATTTCAGGGATTTATTTAGGATTTTTTACTGAGCATAGTCTCTACTACTTACGCAGAATCACACAGAACATTCACTGGATAAAGGTTCGAAGCATCTCCTCCATTTTTTTCCATACCATGCCTACTAATGAACTGGTATTCTTCAAAAAGTAGTGGCTTCGGGATAAAGTCCAATTATGTAGTTGGTCCATATAACGTAGACCATGTGGCACAAAGTTTCCCATTTCGATTAAGAATAATAAATATGTAAAACGAAAAAATCTTTAAAATGAAACCGACTGTATTTCACGCAACGATTCATACTGCGCCGCTACAATAAAACCAGTACATACATTATTATTATACGTAGTTTGATGATTTAGCTGAATTTAATTCGTATAAGCGAACTATCAAAATGATAAACTTCACCAAAAAGCCCCATATAATAAAGCTTAAATGTTATCCAGTGAACTGTACCGGAGGATAATATATTGATGTATTATTGCAAGAGCTTTTGTGACTGTGATATTTATATAAAAAGCTCTGAATATTCATATTACAGAGGCATCAATTATTTTACGTGATAAAAAAAACCTTTTTCGACATTATTTTATTCAATACTTTTGAATTTATTTTTGTAATTCTAAAGCTCGCACATTCACACAGTGAAAATTCATGATTACAATGTAAAGCTTTTATTATCAGAGAATTTACGTATTTTTCACATAAATTTTCAGTGAAAAAGTTCTCTTGATAATGTCAACATGAATAGTTGACGAAACCTGTTATGAGTGAGAATAAATTTGGACATAGCCAAAAGAGGACGAATCAGGGTTTATTTGAATGCTATGGAAATGAGTTCGTAGAGGAGAATGTGTGGGAAAATATTGAGTGATCGGAAATCTAACACATGCTGTAGGACGAGTATCATGCGTCAGAGTGAAAGTGAATAAACTTAGATGGTTTGGGGCTGTTGAGAGAATGAATTATGACCCAAGTGACAGACCTAGATCAATTTGTGACGACTGGATCCTTAAGGACGGACGCGTTTTGAGTAAAAATAACCGTACAGAATGATAAATTGCAATAGTGTGACGGAAGCAAGGAGTGTCTGTAGGTCTGATGTTTGTCCTCTCTTTCTATCTCACAAGGGACGCGGCGTGAGGTGATAGATAGATGAATAACGGTAGAAAACAGTGTGAAAATTTATTGAATAAGTGTGCCTTAGGCAAATGATTGCTGTAAGTTGGGTTAACTTCCGAAAAGGATAGAATGCTTATAAGTAGATGCCGAAAATTATATAGAATTTGAATTGAAAATTGGTTGAAGGAAGAGGTGTAATTTAAAGGTAGATAGAATGTATTTTTAAATTCGTTCCAAACGTCTACGGACTCTCATTGGCAGGCAGTGCATGCTTGTTGACCAATCAGACTCCATTGTGCCGTCAGCTTTCTAAAAGGAGATACGCTGAAGAAAATACCAATGAATCTCAGATGGTCTACTGCGTGACCGAGAGGTGAAACATTGTATGGGGAATATGAAAATATATCACCTCTTCGCTTTTCGTGTTACCCTGGTATTTTTATTTTATGAAAAATCAAGAATTTAATGTGAAAAAAGGCCAAAAAATCCAAAAACTGAACCCTGTTCTGGGTTCTTGCTGGAAGTTCATTGTAATTTCCTACAGAAAATATTTAAATTATTTATTTTAAGGCAAGATTCACCTAGTTTTTTTTTTACTTTATGTTACCCTGGTATTCAATGGTAAGTTCAGTGTAGAAAAACTGAATTTCCTACAGAGAATCTTTTATTCATTTTTTAAGACATGATTAGCTTAGTGGTAACATTGGGTTTTTTATAAGATCTGCTGACAAAAATATCTATCGAAGAAAAAATATACAAAATTAGCATGTGAAAAAAAAACATTTGGCATTCTAGGTCCCATTATAGTATTATCAGCTACGAAAATCTTGCGTGCAAATGAACAAATCGGTAATTACTAAAGGAATGAATATTGTAAGAAGATTTGATAGTGATATTTCAGACACAATGCTTGTATTGTAGGCTCCGCGCATCTGAGCCTAATCCTTTGATAATCTCGAGGTTTTTGACCGTCGGTACATGATGGAAGTCCATTTTTAAGGTAAAATGAAATACTAAATACTAATAATACTGAAATGCTACCGTTATCATTGGGCGATTGTGAATAAAGGAGATTTTAAAGTAGATAAACTTTATTCACAATCTTGTGATGATGAGGGTGCAAATCTTCGAACACTTGTCGCGTAATCTAAAGTCATTTTTGCGGATTTTAAAGTAGATATTAGTCTTTCATTTCACCCAAATCCTTTAAAATCCATAATATCTGGATAGGTGAATATTTCCCAGTATTAGGTTGATGAGTTTATATGTCAATCATGGACGATAAAATGTAGACTCTTCTGGCTGGTAATACTGAGAAGTGTTGTGGGGAGTCCTGCCTCCGCATTAAAAAAAAACTATAATTAAACCAAATTCACAAAAAATGCCTATAAATTTTAATGACAGCAATTACTTTAAAATTATTTATCTTTGTTTCTGGAGAAATGATTTTAAATTTACTACAATTTAAATTAATTTTGCCATCCAGAAATTTTATTAAGAAATATTTATAGTAGCAATATTTTCTAATAAATAATATCATATTTGTTACAATTATATTAGTAACACATAGCTGCAGAATGGGGGTTAGTAGGGCGGGGGGGGGGGTAGTGATTTAAGGGAGGGGATAGACACGACGTTAAGAGTACGCATACCAAAAATCAAAAATTTCTAAAAACTGGGAGCTTTAGATCTCAACAATGTTACTAAATATGCTTTGGAACAAAATAGGGTAGATACATAGGGTAGATACATACAGAGGGAATAACCGTAAAAGATTTTTTATATCTTATATAGATTTCTCAAAAAAAATTAGAAAAACACATGCGATCTTTTTTCTGAAAGACAGGATCTCGTTTTTATGTATTGTTAATATGCATTAAAATCTAGATTAGGTACAACCGTAAAAGATTTTTTGATTGAAGCGAAATTTAACCCAAAAAATGGAAAAACGCTATTTTTACTATTTTATCATGCGATTTCGAATCTTAATTACATGAGAAATTACCGTGACGTCATAGTTTGGTCGGGAGCCTTAAGTTGAAACGAAGACTGAAAAATAAAATAATAATCTTGTAACGATTTATATCATTTCTTTTCGTTGTGTCGTTAAAAATATAAATAAATCAAGAGGATGTTCAGGGAAGCTTTCGATAATAAAGAAAAATCCTGTGAAAATAATATAAATAATACATTCTATATCCATCCTAGTTTAAGAAGGATGTGCGCCGGTGCGTTTTGTAACAATATAATTTAGGCTTTCCACACACATCCAGAAGTTTAGTTAACTGAATCGACCGTTTGTAAAAAAGCTCCGACTAAAACTTCTCTTGGAATTCAGTGCTACCCTAATTTGGAATTCAGAAAGAGGAGCTTTTTTGCTAACGGTCGATTCAGTTAACTGAACTTCCGGACGTGTGTGGAGAGCCATAAACGTGCGAAAAATTGTGTAGGGTAGTGGAAGAAGATTACTCTGTTAATACTAAAGATAATATATCTTCCTTAGGGCTCACGATCCAAGTATGACGTCACGGTCATTTCCCGCGGCATTAAGGTTCAAAATCGCATGAAAAAATGGGAAAAAAAGCGTTTTTTTCATTTACTGAGGTTAATTTCGCTACATTCTAAAAACATTTACGGTAATTCCCTTGATTTTAATGCATATTATCAAAACAAAAAAAAAATTGGCAACTTTCGGGAAACGAGTTCAGAGGTGTTTTTCAGATTTTTTTTGAGAACTCTATACAAGATATAAAAAAATCTTTTACAATTCAATGTATCTACTTTTTTTCCAAAGCATATTTAGTAACGGTTTTCGAGATCTAATGTCTCCCGTTTTTAGAATTTTTTTGAAATGTCAATATGCATACTCTTAAAAACAGATATTATATCTTTTTAAAATCTATCATCTCTTAGGCGCACATCAACGTGGCGGAAAACATTAATTGTAGAGACTGTCACGTGGGACAATAATATTATAGTATAAGTGAGGTCGTTGTGTGACAACAGGGAAAAATAACGACAAAAAGTCGCAAATTAATGGCAAGAAATAAATCAAATTATGGCGTTGTTGCTGCTACTCTGCGATTGCGAGTATGTCTCTCAAGTATTGGTACTAGGTTGATTCTACCTTGTACCCACGAAAACACAGGGCTGGCCGCAGTTTTTTGTCGTAAGCAAAGCGATACACTTTTCCTTAGTATATTTTCCTGTTATTAAAAAACCCATATTTTTGTGTGATTCTTCTTGTTTTTCTTTTTCATCACTACGATCTTATTTTTGTTTTTAATATGCATTTTTTGTTTTGGCCAATAAAGATTAATTTACTTATTTAATTATTTATCAGTATATTCCGTCCACTCCTGAACGAAGGCCTCCTACATTTCCCTCCATGTTGTCCTGTTCTGTGCAGACTGCGTCCAGGTATGATTCTAGAGAGTGCTAATTGCTGAGAACACATTTCATTGAGGTGTTTCTGTACCTATTTTATTTGTGAAACCGTGTTAATTACGTCTAAGATACGTCTGGTGAACTCGGCATATTATGACATGCTGCTGTTGTTCGTCCTCATGACTGAGGGACTTGGGTGATAAGTGGCTGCTGTGTTTGACTCCTGACTTCATCGGTCAGGTACAGTAATGTAAAAATATGAACAAATAAAGGACTTATAATACAAGAGCCGGCCCTATTCTTTCGTACCTACTTGTATTATATAGCCACAAATTAAATTTATTTTCTTTTCTACCTTTGTGACGTTATATTATTTATTATTGCTTGGAGTGGTTTTGTGATAACAATATCGTAATTTGTGTCACAAACTGTGGGGTAACTAGTGACAGACTTCCTGGAAACTGGGAAAATAGTATGGCTCCAAAGAGGAGTGGAGACGTCAGAAATTCTCTCCTGAAGCTCTCACGAACTGAATCTCGGACTCTGGTCTCTCCTATTCCGTATGATATACATACTAGAATATGTAAATGAACTAATATGTAGGTATCTATTAAATTCAATGATTTCTCACAGGCGCTGAAAAAATCATTTAAGTACAAAATTCTTTTAGAAATACTTTTGTAAATTTCCGAAAAAAAAATATTTGTATAACTCGATAAATAAATAGTAGGTATCTATTCAATTCAATGAGTTCCAACAGGCGTTGATAAAAAATCATTTACAAAAATTCTCTTAGAAATACTTTTGTAAATGTCCCGAAATAAAATATGATACAAATACATAATCATTATGATTATGAAATTATGTTGTACAACGTAATGAATAAATAAATTAATATGTAGGTATCTATTAAATTCAATGAGTTCCTATAGGCGCTGAAAAAAAAAAGTTTACAAAATTTTAGAAATACTTTTGTAAATGTCCGAAATAAAATACAATATAAACACAATTTCATAATTATTATGATTGTACAACGTAGGTATAATAATATAATAAAAAGAATAGGTATTTGAAACAACAAAAGTTTAAAAAGTTTGGGAACTTTTAAATGGAATTCTTCAGCTCTCATAATACAGAGAAAACATTTAATTAAGTCTGCAGTTTGAGAAATCTTTGCTTTCTTCCTTGTAACTTCAGATAATGATATTGTAACGATATAGATGTGGTATTATAGTAGCAATCACAGCGATTTTTGTATGGAGCTGTTCCTGATTGCGACAGATAGAGAAGCTTTTGCCAGAGAGAGCGTCAGAGACTTGATAAAGCACATAGACAAAAATGTGAATGAAAATAAAAGTTATGCAAATGCTTAAATTTATTTTATGATTAAAGTTTGTGGCAATTTATTATTTTATTAAATAAAATAAACAGAATTAATAAAGTTTTTTTCTAAACAGTGATTGGTTGGCAGACATTGCCTACGGCAATAAACCCACCATTTGAAAAAATATTTTTTCCAATTAAGGTTTAGGTATTTATTTATTTTTATTCCTTACTAAATCTTTTCCAAAACTCTATCTTCAGTAACAACTACAGTATTTTTTATGCCATACTACGGTTGGTTAGAACAGATTGCCGATAGGCGTTAAAAACGGCCATTGTATGTTCTGTAATAAAGCGATTATTTATTTATTTTACAGTTTAAATTAAGTGCTGTTCTTCTAACTTCTTACTGAAGAAGTCAGCAGACTTCGAAAATATCTGATGAAGAATAAAAATCCTTAGTAGAAAAGAACCCTGTTCTGAACCAAAGTTTAGTGCAAAATCGTATTATTTGTTCCTGGGACCTGGGATAAAAATGACAATAGCTAGACTCTCGCGAGACAGAATTTGATAATATTTTGCCAGAATGATAAGACAAGTACGTACTTTCATTTCTATCTAGTCTCATCAGTGGAGAATCTTAGTTTAATAATTCCGCCCATTGTTCTTTCAACTGCTATTTTTTATAAAATGTTACTATTCTTTAGAGCAACTGTTCCATGGTGGCCTTATGAAAAAAGGAAAAATAGAAAGTATACAAAATAACAATATTAATACAAAAAAGGCAATACTCATTTCGAATAAATTCGTTTAATCGAAAAACTTCGCAATCTGAAACTGAAAGATTATGAAATTGCTGAATGCAGTAGGAAGTAGAGAAAACAAGCATTTACTTAGCATATTTAATTGTAGAACGCCCTCCCCCACTCTTTATTGTCATTTTTTCGTGTGTCAGGTAAAAGTTACATATGTAAGTACTAAATATATTTCAAGCCTTTTCAGTAGAGAAGTTCGCAACCCATTCAGTCAGAGAGAACAGAAATCCAGAGATTTTGTTATCAAAAACCTAATGAGATCATTTTATATTTTGAAAACTTGCTCAGAATATCGTATAAGAGAGTACTAACGAAATCCCAGCTGGTCACCAGCTCCCCGAAAGACCGCCAAAACTATGGAGGGACAGCTGGACTTCAGCCTCAAAAGAATGAGGGCTTTCTTGAACAAACAGATCACAAGATCTATGAAAAGATGAAGAAGAAGAAAAAAAGAAAACAATATCTTCTAGTCAACCCGAAAAGATTAGTTGAAAACCCTAAAATACATGAGAACAGGGGTATTGAAATGAGCATTTTATGAAAAAAGGATCTGGGCTTGTGTACACAAATCCAAATAAGTACTTTCCTACGTACTTCTCAGTATTCTATGTATGTAAAAGATAGTGTCGTAAACTACAGAACATATTGTCAGCGCTGGAATTGAACCCGGTACCACCCGCTTGGAAGACGGACCCTCCAACCAACTACACTAACAAAATTCAAATCAATAGATGTCATTTCCAACTTGACACAAATTCGTTAACATCTATAGAAGGTAAAAAAATATAGTAGGTTGGACAAAATGGGTGTCCGGTAAATTCGTCTAAAATAAATTCATCTAAAATCAATTGGTCTAAAATCGATTCATCTAAAATCAATTGGTTTAAAATTAATTCGTCTAAAATCATTTTGTTTTAATTCGTCTAAAATCAATTTGTTTTAATTCGCCTAAAATCAATTGATTTTAGACACATTGATAATTAGACGAATTGATAATTAGACTTATTGATTTTAGACGAATTGATTTTAGACGAATTGATTTTAGACCAATTGATTTTAGACCAATTGATTTTAGATGAACCTACCGTAAACCGACAAAATGTTTCTGACATACCTAATACCTAAAACACAAGCATTCGTAGTATTTGGGTGTAGTGAATCTATAGCTAAGTATAACATACTAACAGTATAGCTTTTCCTAATAAAACTTTTTGATGAAAACTGTCAGGATATGAAATTGCTGAAAAAATAAATGCATTACCATGTTTTTGTTATGTACCTGTCCTACACATAAAAAAACAACTGGTCGTATAATTTCTGTCCATTTTTTATTCACATAACTCCGTTACTTTTGACGTAAAAAAATGAGCTAAAAAAGTTTTGTAAATATAGTTTATTTTATTTCTTTTAGTAGCAAACTTTACGAAGGTACACATGAATTATCTTTACCCCGTCACGTCTCTTCCCTTGTGGGGTAGGCAGAAAGGACAGCACGCTAAACTCTTCTATCCTTACACACACTGCTTCTTCTGTCACTTTCACGCAACCTCTCCGATTCCTTCTACTCAAAAAGCGTCCGTCCTTGATGACGTAATCTCAGATGACCACACTTCATCATAACTTTCTTCACTCATGCACCTACATACTTTTGGTCATGTTGTCCTCATTCATTCTCTCAACATGTCCAAACCGCCTGATTTCATTGACTTTTATTCCAGTCGATATGGAAGACATTCACAACTTGTCTCCAGAGACATTCCATACCTGAACTCTTACCATTTTAATCTCTGACTCTGGTCTCTCCAACTCCATACGATATACATACATACATACATACTGTCTTGCAGTCACTCATCTCTCTAATAACCTCATTCCTTGTCCAATCTTTCAAAGTTCTCCCATAATTTTATATTGTTATTGGGTTCAAAAATAGTTTCCGAGCATTAAGTTCTGTTAAATTTTGACTGAGGTACTTTCAAAATTTTCAGAACAAAAAATCAACAATGTGCTTTTTTGTAAAAAGGTATGAAAATTAAAGCATATACTTGCAAAATAATAAAAGATTTTTTCCATCTGGAGGATGAAAGATATCATTAGCAAGCTGGGCAAAAGAAGCGAGACAGAGAGAGAGGAAGTGAAAGAAAGAGACGGAGAAGTTAGTAGAACTGTTTAAGAACAATTCATTTAATATTGCAAATTAAATTTACAACAATATAAATTTTACTGAAGAGCTGGCAACACTGTGCTTCCGTATCAAAAGGTACGTTTTATTAGTACTACCTACTACGGAGAAGCGGCCGGGTGTTCGCATTATGTTTTATAAAAAAAAGAAGAAGAATACAATAGTACCCATGACATTCTTTTTTCACAGATTTTCGGGTAAACCGTGTGAAGATAAACTTGATCGACGTTTCGACACTCCTACTGGTGTCTTCCTCTGTGGATACCAGTAGGAGTGTCGAAACGTCGATCAAGTTTATCTTCACACGGTTTACCCGAAAATCAAGAAACAATGTCAATCGCACACCGTGAAAACCTTCAACATTTACTAATAGTACCCATGTTATACGTTCAAATTGAGATGGTATATCTGATGTTCACACATAACGGGTTGGATGGATTTTAAATTGATATTACTGAGTTTGCTGCTTCTTAGCGTAGCATACAGTGGTCAATGCTTATTGTAACTAGTTTAAGAGTTTGTGTGGACATAGTTGTAATTGACGTGTCCAAGTACCTGAATCAGGGCCTAGGGATGAAGAAGAACAATAAAATAATGAAAAAAGCAATATATGGATTGATCATTGTTCTTTAATCCTCCATATGCTTATTTAAGGCACTTGGAATCGTCAGGTTTACATATTAAACAAATATTAGAAAATCAAATGCGATAAATCAATAAACATTCACAGCAAAATAGACACTAGACAGAATAAAATTTAGCAAACAATCTTTCGAAAGTGATCAGCAAGAGATGACCGTATTAAAGTTGGCAGTTAACGGATTAGCATATGCCAGTGGCGAATAGTTGATTTTTGCAGAAGGGAAGCCGGGGCTAACATTCCTTATTGGATTAAGTCAAATTAGATACCTATCATTTTATCCAAAAGGTAACTCGATGGGAATCGTGTTCTTAGGTAGCTTCACGCCTGGCATCTGTTAAAGTTAACTTAAGTTAGCGTAAACGCCCACTGTAATAACGGAAATTTTGATTCGCAATAAC
This sequence comes from Ceraclea dissimilis, assembly GCA_963576895.1. NCBI lineage: Eukaryota > Metazoa > Arthropoda > Insecta > Trichoptera > Leptoceridae > Ceraclea > Ceraclea dissimilis. The sequence continues at coordinate 2,216,346 of OY756365.1, forward strand.
GAAAATTTTAAACTGCCGTATCGTCGAGGAATTACTGTGGGGTTTAAGTATACGTGCTGAGATATGCAATGGCCTCTCTTGTTGTAGAAAATGGGCAAATTACAAGAAGCTATTACAGAAATAATTTAGTCTCGAGACATTCCACGAAAAATTAGGCACGAAAAAAAAATACATAAGTAATATTATAAAATAAAGTAAATTGCGAGAAATTTCAGCGTTACTATACTTAAATAACTGAAGCTATGTAAGTAAGTACTCATAAACTCTGAATCTACCTCACCTTGGAATGCAAAAGATACTTTTTTTTCAGAAAAAAAAAAGAAAATACCTTGATACCGTTTTGAACAATATGCCTTTTTTTATTCTTTCAATCCCTTCTGAATTTTTCTTTGTGATTTTCATGGGAAAATTCTTTCTGAGTTCATAATACGACAAATTTTTATATTTATATTTCGTCTAAACATTATTTTTCACATCGCATTTCGAAAAATCAACACAACAGAGATTTTTAGAGTATTTTTAAAAACACCTTTAATTCATGAGACACATAATGTAATATTTTTTCACGATTTTTTTTAACTTCATCCGTCGTTGTTGTTTTTATGTTTTCTACATTTTCACCTTCAAATGTTAATATCTTCCCAATGTTCCAGCGCCTTGAAAGTTCGTGATTGGTGTAGGTGACAGTTCAAAACTGTTATACTCTTCTTCTTCTCCCTGGCGATTATTAATCCCACCCACAAGATGGTGGGGTCCGCCTTTCTTGTCCTCCGCCGCCACTCTGCCCTATCCTGTGCGTCCTGTATGGTGACACCGCAATCTCGCATATTGCGCTCGGCCACTTCCCGCCACCTACGCTTTGGTCTTCCTCTGCATCTCTTACCAGGGACTTGGAGTGCTTGCGCCCTGTTTCCGATATATTCGGGTGGTCTTCTGTTTACATGCCCGTACCATCGCAGTCTGCTCTCCTGGATTTTATCTGACACGTCACGTACGCCCAGGCTCCCGCGAATGTAAACATTGCGGATTCTGTCTAGACGCGTGTAATACTGTAATACTGTTTTATCAAAAACACGTTTTAAGTGGTAAATTTTGAATCAGTTAAATTATTTCGGAACTTAAAAAAAAGATCTGGGCTTGTGTACAAACCCAAATACTGTCCTGCACATTTCATAATAAATTTAAATCTTTCATCGTGACGAGAAGAATATATCGTCAGCACCTAGATTCGAGCCTGGAACCTCCAGATTGGAAGTCCGCGCTACAACCAACTGCGCCAAAACCACGCACTCAACTTATAGAATACTATGCTTGTTGACTCTACCGTGTTTCACAGGATTTATTATGATATTGTACTAAAATTGACGAAATTTCATGGCAATACTTATCACGATAACATGAGAAAAGCTATTAATATCTTTTTTCTTCATCCGAAGTAAAACTGTGGATCAAAAATGATTTTCCATTTTATTGTCTCCATAAATCCTAGAAGGTATCAACTAATATTATCAGTTATACCTTGATCTAATATAATTCGTAATTTCGACATCATATGTCACCCTGTTCGCTTTCTGTTTTGGTCGATAACTCGAGAAAAAATGTGAAAAAAAATTAGTTCGATCAACAATTTGGTATCGAAGAACTGCTGAAAACATATCAAACGAAATAGCTGCTCGTGCGAATCAAATTAATGGAAAGGTATAATAGATTTTGAACGAAATAAGATTGTTATAAGTTCGTAAACGTTGAGAGGATGGATGAGAAATGAGTTTGTTAGTAATGCGAGTAACTGTATGACAGATGCAGTGACCAGAATGAAGGTGAATAATCCTAGATGGTTTGGCATGTAGAGAGATTAAATGATAACAGAAGAACCAAAAAGATATACGAGTGAAAGAAGAGATGATCTGAAAGAGTGACCCGGAGCGATCATGTGGAGCAGGTCCTCAGTTTTTACTAAAATATATCGCAGTGAGTATAAGGATAAAGCAGACTGGCTTATGTCTATCCCAAAAGAGATGCAGCGAGAGGGAATAGACAGATAAGCATATAGACTTAAAGTCATGTAGTATGACGTGTGGTCATAAATTTCTCATTAAATCGATAAAGTTTTCTGTAGTTCGGTGATTCGATAAAACAGATAGTGATTGACAGTTTCTCGATTATTTTATACGAATAATACAAGTTTATGTGTAGGATACTTATCAGATATGCACATAAATACAATTCTAATACTATAATATTGACTAGTTTTGCGAAAATAGTAATAATAATGTTAAAGAAATATAGCGATTCTTATCGAAAAGGTGGGGTAACGATTTGAAAATGTGATTTTGATATTTTTCTATCATTTTCGTAACAAAAGAAGGAGATTTTGTGATAAAAGAATAAGCGTTTTTGTGAAAATCTATTGAATTAAATAAGTGTTTTCCCCTTGGTTTTATATGTGGGATTTGTTAAAAATCGCAATGTCGGCGAATTTTTATCTCGAATATATTTTCCGTGTTTGCTTTTTGTGTTATCGAGTCGTCTATAGACACTTCACACAAGTAGGTATTTATAAGTTCATCTTTCTCTGCCCTTACACGTTAATATTAGGACCGAAAAATATTTAGAAGATTTCAGTTGATCAGTTGATCAGTTGGAGCTAAAACATAATTTCTAGAAGATTTTGAACTTATCTCCTAGCCAAAGATTCAATTGAATCACGATTTCAGGTATTTTTTTTTATTAAATTAGGCATGTATTTTCATCTTCTTCATAGAGAGGTCTCAGCTGAGATGGCTCGGACCCTTCATCCGGATGCCAGAGGAGCGGCTTCCGTTAAAAGCTCTGGAAGCCTAGGGTGCAGGCAGAAGACCTGTGGACGGCCCCAGAAATAGCTGGCAGAAGCAGGTGATAAAGGTGTGCGAGGAGAGACTGTGGTTGGAGTGGCAAGAGGTCCTGGAAACTGCAAGTGACAGGGGACTCAGATGTTGATGGAAAGAAACACAGTTGTTTTGAGCCCCGACCCAACCAAGGATAGAAGGGGAAAATATATATGTATGTATGTATATTACACAAATACAAATTAGATACTGAATACTTAACATTAGGCAAAACTACTCCTCAAAGTAGTTCTCATGCTTTGGGGAGGAGCAAAATTCAGTATAACAATGAATAGTAGGTATAGGTACTTCATAAGATGTATCTTTTTCGATTATTTTTTAACTTAAAACACATACTTTAAAATAATAATCTTGTAGGCTTTCGCAGCGTGATGAATCCATATCTTCATTGTTGATTCTTCGAGTTTTCTTACTGCGTGTAGAGTGGTTGAATAATCAGTTATTAAACCACTCTACACGCAGTAAGGAAACCCGAAGAACTAACAACGAAGATATGGACACTTATTTTAGTTCGTAAAGTTATAGAATTGGCCCTCATACTAAAACCGATAACAACTCTACAACTCTACAACGACAAAATCAGAAATCAGTTCACAAAACTGTCAAGATAACAACTCACTTAACTACCTACATGTATCTTATTTTTAACCCTTTTATACAACTCGCCCGTCACCCTCCTCATCCATCACAATAGAATCATTTTGTAAATGTAGAATAGGTGAACAGCTAGATCTATATTTAGATTATTTGCGACTAAACCTGAAGAATTGTATGTTCGTCGTATTCATCCATTTTATTTGAGGAAACGTTCAAGGCAGGTAAGCGATTATAACACCTCCATTGTGTTAGTAAAGTGTTGAACTAAAAGTCACTGTGAATTTTATTTTTACAATGTGATTTTCATCAGAAGGGGATCACCGGAATTCCCAACGAAATGCTAGCAGACGTTCTACACTCTGTTAGCATCGATGTGCTTATATTTTCTTATTGCCCCTCTGGATTATTATAGACTATAACTATGTTAATATGGCGAGTCCAAGTGCCCAAAATTAGAATATCAAACTCTGTAATCTATACCCGAGTCGTAGACTTTAGCTTTCAGGCTTATTGGCACCTCTTTGTTCCCAAGGATGTATTTCAACCTGCCGAAGGCAGCCCAACTCATTCCTATTCGACGTGGTAGCTCCGCAGTTTGGTTTTCCTTTCCTAGTTTTATTTTGTGCCCCAGATATATGTACTCATCGACGACTTCAATAGTTTTATTGTCGATGTCAATTCTATCGTGGGTTGGGCTCAACAAAAGTTGCCGACATCGCAGAAAGAACAACAAAGCAAAAATGGCAGTGGGCGGGACACGTGGCGAGACAGGACAGTGTCAGATGGACACCTAAAATCTTGAAGTGGAGGCCCTGGGAGAACAAAAGAGGCGTAGGAAGACCACAGAAAAGGTGGACAGATGACATTGTCCAGCTTTCGGGTCGTAGATGGCAGCAGATAGCCCAAGATAGAAGACAGTGGAAGAGTTTAGAAGAGGCCTATGTCCAGCAGTGGAACGCAAGTGGCTAGCAGTAAGTAAGTAAGTAAGTAATCTATACCTTGATTAAAATAGCAGGTATGTTACGATTATTATTTATGGTTCATTCTGGGTGAGGTCAAAAGTCTTGACTGCACTTTGCATAATATAAAAGATTGGACCGAATAAGGCGAATGGAATTGTTCTAGGTTTCGTAAGAAAGAGAAGACTTGACCAGGATGATTGCCAGCGTTAGGTGGACCTGATAAAGTACATGAATTAGAAGAAGAAGATCCAAATCCAATATATCGCTAAAATACTAGTTTTCGTACATTTTTATAATCATTTTACTTCCTTAAACTCCCCTAAAAACCTACAGTAGCTACAATAGCTCTATATTTTTCAGTCTGTGTACGAAGTCGTTCATAATAATGTAGATTTTTTTATTTTGTTTTGCTTAATATCTAAATCCATGATGCTATTTTTGCATTTAGGACCCTGTTCAATAATAAGTCACTAGATGAAGATCGAAATTTCGAAAGGAACTGTGGACGAAATCGCAGTGGACAAGCAATTGGAGCACACTCCCTATTACGCCAGTAGGTACTGTCATCTGTTTATTAAAAAAACAGTACCCAGCGATTTTCCTTATAAAATCAATACCTGTTACTTTAATTCACTGCTCCTTGTTGGCACACTTGTGACTAGTAAGATATACAACTATGTAGGTACGTAATACCACTTCACACCTATCTATTCTTCTATCTGAGCTAAAGACACCCTCTGTCGGTACTCGCACACACTACACACAATAACCGAGTAGGTCGGTTGGTATATAATTTACAAGTGGTATTAAGTATTATGTAATACCTATGAACTAAATCCGTCTTACGGATGTTCGTAACGACGTACATAATATACAAGAAAAGGTGTTGGTTACTTCCGACACAAGGCGTAATAGATGGAGTTTTTCTTTATCGTGCACTTTATAATATAACAAGATTACGCCCTTTTTATTATTACTATTATAATAACACTCTTTATTGCATCAAAATATTACAAAACAGGTTGAATATTTTTTCCCGAGTTGTAAAATTACTCCATCTCTTTTTTTCTGTTTTTTTACTGTGTCCAGTAACAGTTTAAACTTGCATAGAACTTCTATCTATCTATCTATACCCTTACGTCGCGTCTCTTGCAGGGTAGGCAGAGAAGACAGAGCGTCAGACAGGATATCTTCAAGGTTTTTACTTGTTGCAGTATTGTTTCTTTTCACAATTTCAAATATTTTCCTGCACACTTTACAGTTAGCCAAAAAACTGTGTCGTGGAATGTGGAATACATCATCACCACTGAGACTCGAACTTTACTTCCAATTTGGAGTCCGCGCTCCTACCAACTGCGACAACCAATCGTCGTCACCAACTTTAAGACTAAGATGAAAGTCGCGGCTTATTGGAGTGGTAGACTTTAGAAGTGTGGAAGTCGGAAAGGGAGGCCTATGTTCCTGATGATGATGATGATGATGAAACAATTGAGTTCATCAACAATTTATAGAATTAATGTTCACTAGGGTGAGTCTTGTAGTCGACATTGTCCAAATCGCTGGAGGAATCTGGATGCGAAAGGGTCAAAACAGAGACGAGTGGAAACAGTTGGAGGAGGCCTATATCCAGCAGTGGAGGGAAGAAGGCTGATTAAGAAGAAGTGTTAGTCTAGGATAATACTTCCCTTATAAATATGTTTGTGGAAGCTGGCTGTACCAAAATACAAAAAAATATATCAGGAGCAGAGAATAGCTGAGGAGGTCTTATGAATATCGTTAATACAAACAATATCTCATATAAAAATATTATAATTTTCATACATATTCTGATAAAATAATACCGGTCGACCCTCTCTGTGCTTTTCGTACTAAAAGCAGAGCGAATGCAGCGTAAAATTTAAGCGTCTTAATATGAAAATTGTTCGCTGAAAAATATGGTATTTGAAAATTATGTGAATACCTTTTCAGGATGCATAGTGGGTAATACAATATGGGGGTTTGTAGTATGGGAGGAATAAATGGCGAAGATTATGGCGTAATCATTTTTAGAATCTGAATGGGTACGTTGGATACTATGGGGAATTTATCATAAAAATTGCATTATTATGTTATCTAATTTGTCAAATAATAATTTAATAGGTATAATATGGACGATTCAAAGAGCACATCAAGAACGCATTTTAAAAGGTTAATAAGGTTAACTATACCTTTTTAATTGTAAAATACAAATGAAAAACTACCAATTTAAGTGCATCTTCCACAAATGAGTTGATTATTTTTTTCACCATAGTTCTTTCAAGGTTTCAACATCATATTCAGTGGTTAAAAATAAACTTTATGTTTAACCACTGACAATGACGGCAAACTTTAACTTTAACCATTGACAATGAGGTAAAACGTTAATTTTAACCACTGAAGATGAAGTTGAACTTTAATTTTGACCACTGAAAATGAGGTTAAACTTTAATTTTAACCACTGAAATTGTGATTAAACTTTAATTTTAGCCATGATAATAAGGTTAAACTGTAATTTTAACCACTGAAAGTGAGGTTAAAATTGAATTTTAACGACTGAAGATGAAGTTAAATCTTAATTATAGCCACCGAAGATGAGATTAAACTTTAATTTTAACCACTGAAGATGAAGTTAAACTTTAATTTTAACCACTGAGGATAAGATCAAACTTTAATTTTAACCACTGAAGATGAGAAAATAAAGTACTTAGTACGACACAAAATACAATATACACATCATCATCATCCAAGTCGGTCCCTCATTCCTGAGGATCGTGACCTTCATGTATTATTTGAGTCATCAGTCTGGCCCACCCCGGTCTGTCCTCCGCCCGCCGCAGTGCCTCCGCAAACGTCGTACCACTGGCCTCTGCCACCTGGCACATACTCGTACCTAAACACAAAATACTTTCCTTTCACCATTCCTGTAGGTTTTAGGAGGGCAGTAGGTGTAGGTAGGATCCAAAAATGAATGTTGAAAACATCATGTTGATTTGGATCCTGTGTTATTTGTGTTTGTATACCCTCATATAGGCTTTGTTTAATCCATCTCACAAAATGAAACGTCTTCATATTAGAACTTTACAAACTTACAATGTCCAATGTGTATCTACCGTTGAAAGTTTCCTTGATGAAAAGTCTTATAACGACATACGTATGCTTTATCCATACCTAGCTTCATATATGTATCAAGGGGTGATATGCTCAGAGTAAAATACTTTTGCTATTTATAAGGTAAAAAAGAAAAACTAAATATATAGATTAAAATCCACAAAATGACTTTAGATTTCACAACTGTGAATTAATTAATACTTTATTCACAATCGCCTGATGATGAGGGTGCAAATCCTCGAATACTAGTTGCGAAATCTAAAGTCATTTTTGTGGATTTAATCCAACTATTACTTAATTAACCCGTTAATTCACATTTTGCATGAGAGTGTAAGCGCAAAATAAAAAGAACGATTTTGAATATGTGTATAAAAAGGATGCCGAATTACAAAAAAATATCCACTAGAGTCACTGCGACATATTATATTTAAAAAAAATTACAACCAAATTACAGCATTACATCTAACAAACTGCAGAAGTAGTCTTCATTTTCAGTCAATTTCAGAGGCAATTTTGGAAATATTTTATTTGTCTAGAAAATGTATGAAAAATCAAATTTCAACAAACAAAAAAAAAAATTGTAATTACTGAAACATATTCTTATTTATCCACATTTTAGGTCTTAGGATGATATATTTAGTATAAGCTGAGTAATCTTACTTTTCCCCGACGCAATTCTTTGCATGTTCAGTTACTATTCACCCTTAGCTACGCCGTAGATCTACGAAGCGTAGATACGAAGTACGTTAGTACGTAGTATTAGTAGCCGAAGATACTTTTCGCTTTTAAACAACATACGGCTGTGTTCCCACGTACGTAGTACAACATACACCTAGCAAAAATAATCGAGGGGTTTAATTAGACTCTCGATGTGATGAAATTTATAATCATCGATTCAAAATTTAGATGAAATTCATCGATTCAATATTTAGATGAAATTCATCGATTTAAAATTAAAACGGACGTGTGTTTTCAGTTGTGTGTGGATAAAACGTACAACGTTGTCAAAATTGAACGAGTCACGTTGAAAAATTGACTTTACACAATTATTGATATATTTTCGATAGTACCGCAAATTACATCAAACAACTTTTTCAGCAATACAGTAAATTATGCCTGTTTCATTCTTAGGCCCCTGCCAGTCACTTGGAGTCATTAAGTTTTACAAGTTTAACACGTTTACAAGCTGAAGACAGACCAGGGTGGGCCAGACTGCTGCGAGAAGAACCGCATGAAGGTCACGATCCTTAGCATTAATAATAATAATAATAATATTTGGACAATTTTAGGCGCCGTTTAGCGATAAAATCGCCCCAAGGGCACCTTACATTTTTCTTTTCACCATATAGGATCGTCACAAATAGTAAAAGTGATAGATAGATTAATTGAATCGGTTATTTTGAAAAGGGTGGAAGTCACACTTTTTAGACAAAGTGATTTAAGTATGAGGACTTTCTCCTGTATCATACAGGAGAATATCCTCATACTTAACTCAGTGTGTCCAAAAAGTGTGACTTCCGCTCTTTTCAAAATAACCGATTCAATTGAGGAACCGATTTGGAAGAGATTCGATAATGATGTAGGTATATTGTAAAAAAATAAAGAACCCATAAAATGCTTATGAATGTTAATGTTTCCTCAAAACAATGTGTGATTCTACACACACAGCATTCGCTGGTTACCACATTTTTGGTATAGATATAACGCAATGGTATATTTGATGTATGAAGCTCTGAAAGAAACTTGAAAAGTTAGTTCCTTCATAAAAAAACGTGCCGAAAAAAAATGAAGGTTATGACGTCACATCCCTTACGAGTAACACACGAAGGTTTTAGTAAAACTTACATAACGACTCATCAATCAATCATCGCCACTGGGGTGTTGTAGAAGTAGAGGTAGCTGAGTGTAGAAGAAGGGGTGGTTGTGTTAGATGAACTGAGGGAGAAGGGGTTGTCAGGGTGTCAGGGGAGAATTGCACGGGAAAAAATAACGCGAAAAAAATATAACAAAAAATATCACACAAAGAATTTTACGGGAAGAAATAATATGTACAAAAATATCACAGATATAAATATCACAGATATAAATAACACATTTTTATTTTTATTCTAATTTATTAATGATTTAGAACACTACTAAAATCATGAATTTTATCAAAAAAAATATCAAACTGTATAATAAAAAAAGACCAGCAAAGAGGTGGCAAGATAGTTGGAGTTCGCTGTCCCAGGAGACTCCTGCGCAAGAAACAGATCCCCGCAAGAGAAATACGAGGTTATAAATTTTGAATACAAATTTGTTATTTTTCCATGTGATATTTTTCCCGTCGAATTATTTCCATGTGATATTTTTCATGTGTTATTTTTTCGTGTGTTATTTTTTCCTGCGTTATTTTATCATGTAACCGGTTGTCAGTTAGTGTTATAGTAGTTAGTCGCTGGGGGTGGCACTGGTACGGCCTGTGGCAGGCACCACTACTCTAGACACCGGCTGGGGGGGGGGCTGGGGGGGGGGGGGGGATGCAAGGAATGGGTATGGGTATGGGAATTACTCATGCATTATCATTATGATACTTTTCAGTTTGAAGTGCAAAGGGATTATACTTACTGGCTCATACCTGCATATGTACATACAATCGTATTAATGTGTTTTTTCTTCTTCCTGACTGCAAATGCAGGAAAATGCATTTTATTGTTGTCAAAATCGTCAACTGAGAATAACATGGTACTAACAATCAAATTTTAAGATGATAATTTACTTCCTTTTGTTGTGTGAAAATGTTTCAATGACTACAAGTCGACATAATCTATGACTAGACTACGCTCCAGTGAACGCGGGTTCGATCCTCGATGCGGACTTACTCCACTTCACGACACAAGCTTTTCATGCTTTCTGTGAAGTATACAAAGGTGCATTCTAGTTTATTTCGAGAAACCCAGATTCATTTTATAAATTTGGTAGTTTTGTAAATAATGAGGGTTTTAAAAATTAATAAGGTTTGAGTTGGCAAGCAGAAATTACCACTAGGTAATAAGCCTGCCCTTTGTATTTTTTATATGCAATAAAGATTTTTTTTTTAAATTAGGGAAAGGATAATATGAGTGATTTAAATTTTGATCTTATTTTTACCATTCTTGCTCTCAAGAAACCTCCTTCAATCATGTCCACCAAAATGATTGGCACAAAGACAGCATTGTGCACTAGCACATTTGCAATCGTTGACTTTATTTTATGACTAAAACTTGGGCTGAGTGCACCATTCCACCACCTCTACTGGTTGGTAATGAGCTTTTGGAGCAAGTGGATAAGTTCTCACGTGTATTTTGGATGTTTTGTTTAGGTACTGAGACACATGGACAGAAGAAGCTCTGATCTCAATGTCATGAGAAAATTGATATTATTATTCACAAAAAATGAATGTATCTAATAAAGGTTAGACAACATGGCAACACTGTCTTATAATAGGGAAGAAAGATTAATACCTACCTGCTGAAATTCCAGGTGTTTCCGGGTGAAATTCCAAACAAGACGAGTTTGGGACGACATGCTTTCAATCATAGACGAAGGTTCTCACGTGCTGTACCCGGAAATTACCTTCCACGTCAAACTCAAACTCATCAACGATATATTTAATTATAGTGCCACTCAACGGACGAGAGAGAAACGTATGGCATTCCCGATATATCTCTAAATACTGACATACTGTTAAATTTCACACTTTAACGTTACTCAAGGAAACACAGGGAAGTCACCAATTCACGCCATGCATGCAGGGCAGTTTTGTGGTATACGTAGAAAAATCTAAATTAGTCTCAATTACACGCATACTTGTTTGTGTTTGTGGATTTATTAGACGAATCTTTGAATTTTAAGCACGTCATTCAAATGCAAACACGACAAATAAGATATGATGGAATTGTTGCCTTTGCCATAAAGTAATCATGTAAACCAACCAACCTGGACCGTAAGCATCGGAACACCTATAAATGATTGTATGTATAGATGTTTACATAGTTATTGTCAGTATTTCTGACGGATATTATTAAATTAAGGTGATTTCTGTCAATCAACAAATTTAATTTACTAACACCAAGGCGAAAAAGGGAAACAAAAGGTTTTGTAGAGTAACTGGGATAATGGGGAACTAAAAACTAAAAGTACTTACAGGTAGGTACTTTTTTGAAGATTTTACTTCAGTATATTTCAAAAATAATACAAACAAAGATGTGGGAACAGTTCATTTGTAAATTAAAATTCTGAAAAAAAACACCTACAGATTTCTTTGTAAAACAGCTGATGTTTTCATTAGTACATTCAAATACGTGTAAAAAAAGGTACACCTTCGATCAATGTCCTGAAGATTTGATTGTCCAAATATGTTCATTCTGTCACTGGAAATTCATCATAATTCTGCAGAAAATGTAAGATATTAAAGTTGAAAATTCTGTATTGAGTTGAAGGATATTGGCGAAACCATTCGTCAAAAAATACGTAGGTATAATCGTCGTATCGGATATCCGTACGTATGATATTATGAATGAGGGGCTTATCCCCAAAGCAAAGATCCTTCTCACAATACGAACGTCTCGGTAAATGAGAAGGATTCCGTATGGGAGTGTGAATATACCTAATACTTAAACACCTAGTAGGTATAGTACTCTCTAAAGATTGGCGACACTCGATGGGTTAACCGGTTAAAATATTTTTTAACCGCGACACACAAAATACCTATTCGATATTTTTACACAGTTATCGGTAAGAAATATTTTTATGATAGTTCGTTAAGAAAAAGTAGGAATTAAACATATAGTTTTATACTAGGTTGCAAATTTTTGTAACTAGGTAATTGAGAGGGTCTTTTTCAAATTAGTTCATGAAAACACACTTAAGTATTTTATAAAATAAAATAAAAATAAAATAAAATAAACTTTATTGTACAGAAAAACATACAAGGGGCGGACTTATTGCCAAATGGCAATTTCTGCTAGCCAACCCAAGATAGAAACAAAAAAATGAGATATACCTAATTATAAGATTCAGTACCAAGAGGGTACCTTAACTGAATACTCAAATACATACATAACAAAAATTGAATTCATAAATACATACACAGATAAACATATTAAATATATAAATATATATGAATGGTAAATGGGATGGGATAGGGTAAGGGAGGGATGATGGGTTCAGGAGGGACGGGTTGTGGGATTTAAAATAGAAAGGTAATGCTGCTTCAGTCTACTCTTGAAAACGGAAATAGTTGGTGCGAGTCTGATGGATAATGGAAGGTCATTCCACAATCGCGCAGCCTGTACAGTGAAAGAATTAGTGAAAAAAGATGTATGATGGCTAGGGATTAAAAGCGTACGTTGTGCACCAGAACGGAGTGGTAGACCATGAGATGCCAGTGGAGTGAAATTCGTCTTTAAATAATCAGGTGAGGAGGGATTGTATAGGACATTGTATAGAAGAGAGAGGGTGTGGAGATTACGGCGATGAAATATGGTTATTGGTTAGCCATCTAAGTTCAGACCTGAATTCTGAGATGTGGTCGAATTTCCGCAGGCCATACACGAAACGGATACAGATGTTTTGCAGGCGGTCAATTTTCATGATCTGCTCCTTAGTGACGTCGATGTACGATATGTCCGCATAATCTAGGAGAGGTAAAAGAAGTGTAAGACATAAAAGAATTTTGGTAGGTTTGGGAAGAAAATTTTGATGGCGTTTGAGAGAATGAAGTCTATAGAAGAATTTTCGGCGGACTTCGCTAACCTGCGGGACCCAAGAGAGACACTGGTCGAAGTAGATACCCAGATTTTTGACCTTATTGGTCAGAGGGATGGGAGTATTGTCTAAAGATAAAGTAGGTAAAGAGATGGTCTTAATTTTGGGAAGCATTTTCGAACTACCTACCAGAATAGATTGAGATTTAGATGGGTTGAGGATTAATCCATTTTGCTGTGCCCAGTGGGAAATGCGGTCCAATTCACCATTCATTTGATTAATTGCAAGCGAAGCTTGATCCAACTCGAAGTGTGAATATATCTGAAGATCATCAGCATAGAGGTGATAGTGAGCATTCATCTGTTCACTTACTGAGTTGATAAAGAGTGAAAAGAGGAGAGGTGAAAGAATGCCGCCTTGTGGGACCCCTGCCTCCAAGGGCAGCCAGTCGGAAGTTGTATTATTCGTCGATCTGATACACTGCCGCCGGTTTCTCAGATATGAGTTAAACCATGAGATAGCGGGGTCAGATAATTTGTAATATCTGAGTCTAGCAAGCAGTACATCAAAATCGACGGAGTTAAAAGCGCTGCTAAAGTCAAGCAGCACTAGAAGAGTGAGTTTTCTTTCCTCCAGAGCACCACGAATATCGTCAGTGACCTTTACTAAAGCCGTTGTGGTGCTGAAGCCGGTACGGAAACCAGATTGAAATGGAGATAGAATATTATGAGAGTTGAGGTGAGCGGTAAGTTGTTCATGCACAACCTTCTCCATAACTTTGGAGAAGATGGGCAATATTGAGATGGGGCGATAGTCCTTAGGGGATGTCGGAGACGCTTTTTTGGGAAGAGGAATAACGAAAGCCCTCTTCCAAGCACTTGGAAAATCCCCAGTGTCCAGTGAAAAATTAATTATGTGGGTCAGAACGGACGATATGCAGTCAAGTATGAGTTTGACGAAAGTGATGCTCAAGCCGTCAGACCCAACTGACTTGGAATGAATAGAGTTAATAAGTTTTTTCACTGTTACGGCTGAAACATGGCGAAATGAGAAAGTGGGAATACCTAAAGGACGCAGGTTTTGAATGCTAGAAAGTGTAGCACTCTTGCGGCTTTGATCAAAGTCACCGGGGGGAGCAGCAAAATGTATATTGAGTAGATTGGGGTCATATTGCAGGTTGGGGTTAGAGGTATCCTGACGATTCAAGCCCGTGGCATTCAGGTTTTTCCAAATATCGGTTGATGAGCGATCAACAAAGAGGTGATTAAAGTGCGCACGCTTTGAGTTTCTGCACAGTTGGTTGCAACGATTGCGGAGAATTCGATACTTTTCCCAATGATGGGAAGAGCCTGATCTATTGTACCTGACTCTGGCTCTGTCGCGTTTACCCATGAGAGCCCTGATCTCTGTAGTAAGCCATGGAGCAGGTGGATGTTTAATACGGACCGTTTTGACAGGGGCATATTTGTCGCACAAATTCATGATAACATCGTTAAGCAGTCCAACTTTGTCGTCCACATTGTTAGAGATATAAACATCCTGCCAGCTCATCTCTGAGCACTCAGAAAGAAGTCCACTGGTATCCACCCTTCGGTAGCTTCTCAGTGGAATGACTTTGGGCTTAGGTCTAGGACACTTAACGATGTACCTAAGCAGGATGAGGTCGTGGCGTGAAAAAGCAGGGGCGGGGAACTGTCCATGGGATCTGATTTTCTGAGCTTGTGAGGTGATGATAAGATCTAGTAAGGACGTGTGATGAGTAGGCTGTAATGGGGCTGAGTTTAAGTTAAACGAATGTATCAGGTTATTCAGATTGGAACTACGAGAGTCAACATCAAGGAGGTCGGTTTTGAGATCACCCATGATGATGATGTCGTTAAAAACAGGGAGGTGGTCCTCCAAAAGACTTTCGAGTTTGTCAAAATAATTGATACCGGGTGGGCAATACATAACGCCGAGTAGGATATTAGTTTCGTGAATTCGGATTTTGAGGAAGATATACTCGGCTTCACCTGCGCGATCAGATGGAGATTGATCGATAATGAGGTAAGATATGTCGTCACGCAGGTATAAACATACGCCACCGGCTCTCCTGCCAATCCTATCGTTGCGAATTAGATTATAACCTGGAAGAGTGAATTGTGATGATGGCAGAGTAGGTTTGAACCAAGACTCACTAACCAGAAGGGCATGTAGGTTAATGTTTGAGAAATTGATGAGGAGGTCGTCATAATGAGCAGGAATGCTCTGTGCGTTGATATGAGCAATGTGCAGATCCTTGGAATTAGTTTGAAAGACGAAAAGCAGATTATCTCGTAGCGGAGGACAGCCACCTGGAATGTTGATATCATCAGACTCATGAAGTGAGTTATTAGAGAAGTATGATGAAGCAGAGGAGGAATTTGGGGAGGAGGGAGAGGAGGGGGAGAGGGAATGGAAGGAGTCATCGCTGGAAGACGAATAATCCATATATAATAAATAGTACTAATATAAATAAATAAAAAATAACAATAATAATAAATAAATAATAAAATAATAATAAAATAAGTTAAACAAAAAATGCAATTAATTACTACTCAAATCAACAGAAGGAAGCAGTAGATATGCAGCTAAACAAAACGTCTACGGAAACATATATAAAAGAAGTAGGTATACTATTGTGTAAAAGTTTAAAACCAGATAATTTATGAGTGTTGCGACATAACTGATTGCATTGTAAGCAGTACAAGTATTAATCTATGAGACTTGAGGGAGAGCGTGTTTAAGTAAAGTACAATTGACAGAACATAATATCTAAATTCGAACATTTGCAATCACCATAGCTACATTATATACCCATATAAAGTTATATTGACAAATGACCACGCGTAGCTATATCACAATACAAACAAAACATCAGTCCATACAAAAGTAATCCACTAAATCGAAAGTCGAAAACCACAATAGCAAACATAAGAAGCACAACCGCATCCTAAACAACAATCAGTGAAACAATATATGGCAATACTCAACTTATTGTCTACGACATGAAACTAAGACATAGATGACAGATCTCGAGACGATTATCTGTGTAAATTCAATACAATGAAAATATTACAAATTTCAATGGCGTAGATGAAGACAATATATTATACCGTCGTTTGAAAATAAGAGCAGTAAAGGAAATTATAAATGTGTACATTACCTGTGTGTTAAAAACATATGCATCTATAATGCAACTGATATTGAAATGTGTCATGAAAAGAAAATATGGCGTAGAATGTATTGAAAAAGTATACTATGTTTTTACTTATGTTTCCTCATCACAATCCACATATGTGCCCAATGGATGGAATAAATAAAAATAGTAATATTATTAGCGTTTGTGGTGTAAACTGAGTAGAGGAATGAGACAAAGAGATTACCAGAAGAATTCACTGTGACATAGCTTTGGAGTGAATAGAATAAACAGTACACATAACCTAAAAATATTGTTCGCAAAGTTATAGAAACAATGTTATGTGCGTATTTAAAAATTCCCACAGTCTATGGAGAGGATAAACATGGTGATTTTAATTCATCAGAACTAATTAAACATCGGATTTTCTACGTGACGTAATTGGATAAAAAAATGTTATTGGCCGTGGTGGATGGATGGACTGAAATTGATGAATGTTACTTAAGTGTAAAGTGATCACATTAAAACAGCCGAAGATCGTTCATAAGCTTGATGGAAATTCCATCCTTCGCTGTACATCTACTGAGATAAATAAAGTTTTTTTGGATGGGCTGAAAAGAAATTGAAAGACCTAGGAATTTTACTTCTACTAGCGCCGTTCCGCTTACCCGGCTAAATTATCCGTTTCACAGTATGATAATAACGTAAATTCATAAAATATTCATCGGTCGGATAACACCTTAACCACGGTATGGAGAAAGTATGAAAATAATGTCTCAGTAGTTATGATTCTAGAATCCATTATAATAAAAGGAGTTCGCAGATATATATTCGAAAACTCATCTACCGCAAAACGGATGCTGTAACTAGAATGGAAGTGAACGGGTTTAGATGGTTGGATAATGTAGAGAGAATTAATGATGAAGGGATGACAAACAAAACACACTTGGGCGAAAAAAGAGGTGTCAGGAAGCGCGGTCGTCCAAGAACCACTTTGTTCGTCCATGTCGACCAGTTGTTTGAGGACGGACGTATTTTGAATAAAAGGAATCGTAGAGTGTGTATGACGAATTGCATTAATAGAAGGACTTGGTATGGCAAGGCTGTGTGAATAGGCAAGTTAGAAAAAAAAAGTTATATTAGAAACACGAAATATTGTATCCTGTAGAAAGAAAATATTTTCAGGCAGGAGTTTTACACACATCTGACTTTTACAGAGCACTCAAAATAATATCAAAAAATTGAGCGAAAGACTGATCGTACAACCCATGAATCTCTCAAAAAAAATGTGTATGTATTAATTGTACAGACTTCTAATGGACACTCGAAAAAATTACAAAAATGGGGTGAGGAGTCAATTATACAACCCTGGAATTTCACGTGGAAAAACGGTGACGTTCCAGCTAGTATTTTATGAAGATAGAGTGATAATACAGTAGATACGTAGTCTAACGTTTTACCATCTCAGAATGAATACCTTTTCCAGAAGGGTATCTTTGGGAATTATTTACATTTTGTAAGGCACTCGTGAAGAGGGATATGATAATATTGGAGATACGGAGTCATCATCACCATTCGTCTGTCTATTCAGGAATCATTCATTCATTCCGCATTCGTACCTCTTGGTATTATGTATGTATGTTCAGTTTGTCTGTATAGAAAATTTGTATGAACTTTATTGTAGAAACGAGGTACCCAACTATTTTAGTTTTAAACTAATTTCTATGACCTGAGAAGGTTATTTTTGTGGCGATTTTTAGCTAAAATTAGGTATTGATTTACAGTAAATTCGACTAAATTTCTTAATACTGGTAATTCCCATAATTTAGACTTTTAAATTTTAAGTATAGTCCAGTAAATTCGTCGTTATTTTCCACGTATGCAAAAGGTCAAGTAGTTCTTATTTTTTGGTACATCGTTGTTAAAAATATGCCTCGGCGATTGGTTTAAAGTTGGTTTAAAAAAAAATCGTCTCAAACTTAATTGTACAAGTATGTACACTCTCAAAATCAAGTATGTTGGTATCTAAAAATGTACCTAAATGCGATATATGGGGACTCAAAAATATCATGTTTTCTCAAGAAATCGAAATTTTACTGCTTTTCTTTAATCGTTGTGTAACTCCTAAACTATGCTACTTCAAATATGGGTTGACATTTTATAAAGCAATCCTAAAATTGCCTAAAACCGCTGCCCGATGGTTTCGGGTTCGTGGAATTGGAACAACATTGTACATAACAACCAATGGTAACGGTTTTCCTATGTTTGTTCGTCTATTTTTAAGTCAAAAACGTTCTTGTTAGTGAATATGTACCTAAGTCAAGTATTGCGTACTGTAATACGTATTATGTATCATACAAATGACTCACTATCATAGAAGATATAGAGATATTATCTGTAATGAGATTCGAACTGAGCGCTGCACCTTCGTTATGGTGCGACGTCTAGAAGATCAAAATGTTTGTACAAGTCAACACGGAAGAAATTGCATGAATCGACACACTTAGGGTGGATAAAAAATGCATTTTTATTTTTTAGTGAAATGAATTTCACATGTGTTCTCTGAATGTCACAATTTATTTTTTGTAAGAACATCGTTTTTTTGCATATCGTAGTTGAAAAATGAGCAGTTATCCTAACAGGTATACAACGAATGATGGACGTTTCATCAGGCTTTGTTTGTCAGCTGGTTTAATGTGATAACTCTACACTTAAGTAACATTTATCAATTCCATGCCATCCATTCGACGCTGTGGGGAATCTAGACCAGACCTATAGCTGGATTTGGAAAACACCCTGTATATAAATACTGCGCGATGATGGCTATTCACCCTACTTTTTGACATTCACACAATACACACTGAGACGCACATACATATGGTTGGCACATACATAGAATTGGCTATATGGTACGGTAAGACGATGGCTATTCACCCTAATTTTTAACATTCACACAATACACACACTGAAACGCACATACACATACAAACATCGAGACAACTACACAGTAAGTAACAGCAACAATAATATTAATAATGCAAAGTCTATAAAATGTGTATGGTTTGGACGTGTTGAGAGAATGATAAAGAAAACATCCATAGCTGAAAAAAATAAATACCACGTGTGGACCATTTTCAGTCTTTAGTTAACGGAATTTCAACAATTCTAAGAAAACGTATTTCTGAGGAGAATATTTCAGACAACTTTCTAAGTGGCATTTTCTTCGATTGTCTTTTCAAATTTGGTGCGCTTGGGGCGACAATGGAAAACGGTTCAGAGCTTTCATAAAATTTACCCCAACTTACCGTTGGAAAAAGTCCGCTATCTCATTGTCTCTCCCCCGCCTTCGCTTTTATCGATAACGTTTGAGCTTTTGAAAATAACTTACAAGAAAATTAAAAAGTTGGAAACCATAATGAAAATTTATACCTAATATTGAAAAAACTCTTACTTTTTCAAATCAACAAATAATAGAATATAAAAGAAAACCTAAGTGACACGGAAAGCCAAGACAGAAAATATTGGAAAAATTCTGAAGAGGCCTATGGTGGCCTAACAGTGGAACTCAAATGACCAGGAGTAAGTAAGTAAAGCTTAGTACTATGATGTTCCCGACTCTCAAGCGTCGGAAGGCCCGTTCTGTGCCCTCCCTAAGAGGGTTCCCATAAAGATTCATTGTGCGAATGAAAAAAGCTCTCGGTTCTCATGAGGAAAAAACTGTGATTTATGCAATGATTGCAATCTAAATAATATGCTTTTGTGCCTCTCATCCACAGATAATTGCTTAGACCGAAAAATATGGGTTCGATTCCCCTGTTGCATTTGATTCACCCGGACACGTTAAGTAAGTAAGTAATGAGAAGATGTGAATGACGGAGCTGTGTGATCTCCCTGTGTTCCCTGGAACCTTAAAGGGCGACGTTAGTTATTTGTGCATATATGTTCATTAACAAGTTTTAAATAAAGCTCGCTACCTTCTTAATTACTCAAAAGCTTTTTTTTCATTTTATTTTGTTCATTCGTACTAATTATCTCTCTCTTTCGCACGTAGATATGAGTGTCTCGCTCTCCTGAAAGTTTCGAAACACATTTCAAATAAGCCTAATGTTGAAAAAAAGGGGTAGGTTGTTTACCTAAAATGAGGCTTTCACTTAACCATAATCCCTTTCAAAGTTTAAAATAATTCGAAAGTAGCCCCATCGACCACTGATGTGATCCACCCTAGAGTTTCTATATAAACCCAAAACCTCATTTTGCACGGTCAGCGCGAATTCTAAAATTATTACAAAGTAAAAAAAAACATATTTTGTAATTCAGTATACAGCATAGGATTGACTTTCCATCGCACTTACGACTGATCAGAAGCTGGTTTAATATGTGATCATTTTATACTTGAGTAAGTTGGTCCAGCTAGCAGGTCCGTAAATGGCAGCAGATAGTCCATGGCAGAGGATGTCTGAAGAGTTCAGAAGAGGCCTATGTTCAGCAGTGGAAAAAAAGTGTCTAGCAGTAAGTAAGTAAAACTTAAAACCACCATAAAAAAGTTATCTTAATCTTGTAGTATGTCTAGATCGTTCATTCCATATAATATTATATTGTTAACAATGGCCTTTATCTATGAGTTATATATAGATACACTTTCTTCTTCTTCTTATTCTTCGTCAGCCTATTCCCGTCCACTCCTGGACGAAGGCCTCCTCCATTTGCTTCCACGCCGCTCTATCCTGGGCTCTTTGGATCCAGTTGGTACCCACGTATTTTACCAGGTCTTCTCTCCATCGTAGTGGTGGTCTTTCTACACCTCTGGTAGTCATTCTGGGTTTCCAGGTTAAGACCCTCTTCGACCACTTATCGTCTGGGTCTCTAGCCATGTGGCCTGCCCACCGCCATTTGAGAGATGCTATACGCTGGGCAATATCTGTTACCCCTGTTCTTTGCCGTATCGTTTCGTTCCTTACTCTATCTCTCAGTGTGATACCCAGCATGGCTCTTTCCATGGATCTTTGGGTAACCCTTATTTTTTCGATGCTCTGTTTGGTCAGTGTCACTGCTTTACACATTGCACATTACACTGCATACACTTTACACATTTGTTAATCTTGCCGTCCCAGGCGATATTTTTGGATGACAGTCAAAAAAATATACATACAATTAACGTTTTATATATTTATATATTTTATATATAAAAATTTCCCTGCGGCGCTAAATTCACAGATATCCTATGGTGTTTTTTTACAAGCGTGGTAGAAATATTCGCGTATAGGGAAAGCGTACGACTGAAGGTAAGAGTTAGTATGTGTGTTTTGATTCATGCATGAATACCTTTGAAATGACCTCGTTAGTGCTATGAGTGTAAGAAGCTTTTGTACCCTTTGCCCGACACCTTTCGCTAACAAGCCGTCTTCCTCATGTCAAAAGCATTGGTCTGAAAATTACGCGCGTTGTATCACCAACACTAAGCAGCTATTTTACATGCATTCATGTTTTATTGAGCGATAAGATAATAATACGGTGCAAAAATATATTATTTTATTGATTCAATTCCTGGTAATGAGACTGTACTATCTGAGAATGTTGGCAACAGGGCACAAACACATATGCCCGATCTCACCAACTTCCACCTAGGCAGGGAGCCCTAAGAAATTTCCATACAAAAACACAGATAATATTATATTTAGAATAAAGACAACGGCAAGCAGAGCATAAATTCGTATGAAATTCTACATGCGACTCTCCTACGTTAGGTGCCCAAATATCTCCAACCAGGATCTCCCCAACTCTCCAATGCCACCCGGAAACCACTTACCACGCCACAGTTGGTGCAACCTGAATCAAATCAAAACTGGACATGGAAGGCAAAAGGATGGCAGATGGACCCCCAGAGTACTGAGCTGAAGACCCTACGAAAATAAACGAAGTGAAGGGAGACAAAACAGAGAATTGTGGAAGAGACAGGAAGAGGCCTACATCCAGCATTGGAGGGAAAGGGGCTGAAAAGAAGAAGACGAAGAAGGTTCAGTGGCACAATGGAACTAATGGAAGACATTTGGGACACGCCACATGGAATTTATTCTGTGAGGGATCTAATGCTTTTTTGCATCTAAGGTTTGAAACGTTTCTGTCAGCATCAAAACAACAATTTAATATTTTGATATCATTTTGTTCTGATATGATTCCTTCCAGGTTCTTGCCATCACCTGCTGCGTAAGAAAACAATCATACATTTTTACGATTGACAGCTTGACATTGTTATTTCATTATAATATCATGTTTACGGCTTCCAAGGTAGCAGCAGCTTCTATAAACAAAACCTGGAAATTGCTATACACGACCACCTTAAGATACGTTTGTTCGCATAGCGAGCTCTGATAAAAATAAAATTACGTATATTTTCAGTCGATATTTCTAATTGAATTTTGTTAAATAATCATTAGTAACATGGGAGAGCCTCGCAGATCGCTCTTCCTTAGAAGATGACGCAGGAGAGTTTGTGGCCTTTTGGGAGCGGATGGGGATATACCTAGTTGAGTGCCGACCGACACGCTAAGAGGAAATACGAGTAACAACTAGGCATACAGTAAGGAACCTTGAAGGGTTTGCAAATCGAACATTAAGTTCCCGAAAGGTTACTTAATTCGACTTAGGTACATAAACATTAATAAGTAACTTTTCGACACCGTAATATGGTTCAGTATGCGGATGCTTATCAAGCTACCGAAGACCATCACGCTTCACCTCTGCATGGATCACTGGTATTCTAAATGAAAGAATCTCCCCATCCCTAAATACACTTATGGCAGTACCTATGGTGATCGCATCACTTCTGTGTGTGGACGATACAGCACTTAATGATTTTGACTAAAGTGACTGAATTCCATAAAGTGAACCGTCTTACATTGACTCAATCCACATGAATTAATAGGTATGAGTTTGTTTCGCGGAAGGTTGAAGACATTTTTTTTCGAAAGTCGTTTTACATGCTTGACGAAATGCTGTGTGGAATCGTGGGACCAAACCCTAGTAATGTTATTGTTTCATGGTTTTTCGGGTGAACCGTGTGTAGATAAACTTGATCGACGTTTCCGAAGAAGAAGACACCGTAGGAGTGTCGAAACGTCGATCAAGTTTATCTACACACGGTTCACCCGAAAAATCAAGAAGCAATGTCAATCGCACACCGTGAAAACCTTCAACTTTTACCTAGTAATCGTGGATATTTGGCATAGCAAGAAGACGCTCATTGTTTGACCTCAAAGAAAGTACGTTTATAGAAAAAGGGCAAAACCAGGGGAGGATTGTGCGTATAGACTTTATGTTATTAAAATAATAACAAGCGTAATGCCTTTATAATGGTTACTATTGTTTGTTCCGACCGCACCTGCGAAACACAAATGACCTTCCGATACTGTAGACTCCGCAGCATGCCTAGACATATTGTTAAACCAATATTGTTATTTCTTAAGTGTGGCTGCGTACATATCAGCAATACCTATAGTTTATATTGGACTATATTGTTTAGAAGTTAGCTAAAACAGCAAATTATATTCATACGTAATGGTATACGTTTCATTCGCTAGTTTTAAATTTGAGCTTAATTTAGTGACACAATTATTCAACAAGGTCCTCAAGTCGACCAGATCCTCAAGGATGGACGCGTTTTGAGTAAAAGGAATCGGAGAGCGTGTATGACAAATTGCATGAATGTGACGGAGGCTAGGAGTGTGTGCAAGGATAGGGCCGTCTGGCGCTCTGTCCTCTCTGCCTACCCTGCATGGGACTTGGAGTGAGGGTATAGATAGATAGAGAGGAGATAGAACTCCTCGAGCCAAAAAAAAAGGATTTGCGCTCTAGTACCTAATGGTCGAATTATTTATTAATCGAATTAGTATTGGTCGAGTTTTTCACACACAATGTGGTGTACACTCTGAACCGCATCACCGCAATCACTAATGTAGCCATACCTGTGATGCTCGGCTGCACTTCCGCTGCAACTTAAGGATGCAGACCGCCAAGACGATCACCGAAAAGATGAAGGAAAGCTGGACCTCTTAATCATAAGAACAGGAAACAGACTGGAGCCTTGACTAAACAGATCGAAGATCTACTTAGAGAGGAAGAATAAAATTACTCTTAGAAAAAGTAGGTATCAGTGTAATCAGCTATTTAGTTAAATCAGTATTAGTCGGATTTACCGGAAACCATTAACAGTAGGCATAACTAGTGCAAAGCAGTATAAAGTTTTTTGGTTTTCAGTAATACTGCTGAGCCTCTATACAATCAGAAGTAAAATAAAGTAAGTGAGTATTAGGAAATAGTATAGAAACTCAAATAGAATCGAAGTAAGTAAACCATCTTATATTGTTGTTTGCTCTGTTGTCCTCTGTACACTGTCTTATACGAATCTAGTACTAAAGGCTTGTGGGGAGATGATCTTATTCAACCAACAATCCGAAGTCTTCGCAAGTACGATGTTTTATTAGTTTACTCTGGAAAAGATCTGATGGTTTTCAGGGCGGAGAGATATCTACTACCCTACTATTATAGCCGTCAAATGCCAAAACGCTGTAAGTCGACTTACTGCGTTTTGTCTTGATTTCGCTTAGATTTCTCGTAGACTGTTTTTGATACCAGGAAGGCTGTCGATCATGTGACCAAACGCGGTAAGTCTGTGAAGACAGTCCAAAACGATGCAACTAAAGTTATTTGGATTCTTGTGAGATTTGGGCAAATGCGGTAATTCGTCATACCATTTTCGACTTACAGCGTTCTAGCATGGTTCCTAAATCTTTACGGATCGTGGCAAAACACAGTAACTAATGTCAGAGTGAGAAACGCTTTGGCAAGTTCATAAGTGAGGGTGAGAAAGGAATATTAGAATAAAATCTTATTTTTTTTTAATGAAAGAGTATAATAGAAGTAATTTTAAATATTTTCTCTTAAAAATATTTTCTGTATGTAACGTAATACAATACATGCGTAATGGCGATTTAAAAAATAGTAAAATTAAAACTTTAAACGCGTTTTTCTCGAAACTATGTTTTTTACCATACCGCATTTTGCCATTTGACGGCAGTATACTGCTGTGCACAACTCTACTAACAATACAGAAACTGTCCGCAAATGAAAACTTTTTATTTATTTATTTATTCATTCATCCATTCAAACACAACGGCTTACATTTATATTTTGTCTATTCACTTCAAAGAATTGACCTCAAAATACTACCTACTCTTTCTACAAACTGTATTTGTTTTATTCTACGTAAGTTTTATACGCGAACACACCAACCATTTGCCAACACACTTCTCAGTTTTAATAATCAGAAAAGTCTACATATATTGAATAAATAAATCTTTATTGGCCAGTTAATATGTATATTAACAAAATACAGTGTGCCAAAAGGCGGACTTATTGTAAAAGCAATACATGTCTTACAGTCAACCTAATTATATTATCACTCATGATTATTATTATTAATTATATTTATTGCAACAATAATAACAATATTAACATACACATACAATTAACAACTGTGAAATATTTACTAATTACATCAAGCAGTGTACAGTATGCATGTTGATATACAGAGTCACGCCAAACCTTATCCAGGTTTGTCGGCGCGTACTCATTACATCAACATTGCACACCACAAAAATACTCATAGGTATAACATATATAGGAAAACAATGAGAAATGATTATGTATAAATAAAGTTACATTTTTGCAACCATTCTTTTATGAGTTTCTTTACCATACGTTTACTCTTACAGTTCTTAATGGTAGTCGGCAACATGTTTAACAATTTGGGGACATTTACATTAACATTTACATATCCAGATACGAGATGTGGCCGGTACAGGCTGGCCAAACGCCGGTTCGAGTATTCATAAGTAAAAAGGCGTGTAGATGGAGCGTGTATCTTTGCTCGTATAATTGACCTAATTGACCGTTGATGCCTTTTTACTCATGGACACTCGCTCGTTACGGCACTTGACAAGCTTGTACATGAGGCATCACAGGATTATTCTCAGATGCGTGGGGCTTGAAATAAAAGTATTGTGCCTTAAATATCGCAGTATTTAGAAATATTTTTTCAAAAGATCACGCATATATAATTACTGATTAATAAATTTTTATGTATACATCTCAGACAAAATCTAATTTATTTATAAGTTGGGTCTTTATACTTTACGTCAACATGAAGAAAAGTAAGGAGTAACGGAGATACTCGTTATAAACCAGATATTTCAATATATTGCTGGAATTCAGAGAAAGCTCTACTATAGGTATTATTGGAATTGACAATATTCCTGATTTCTGGAGCTTTGATCTCCAGAAGCTGTTGTAAGTTGTATAAAAGCTTTAGTATAATAATGTATAGAATGAATTCAGCCACAAGTACCTAATTTCAAACAGGTGGTACGTAACGTAAACGTAAAATATAACGTAACGTAACGTAATACTACGTCGGTATTATTATAATAACAATAATATCTGAATGTTATGTATGTTTGGTGTTTGGGACAAACGAGATAAGTCCGAAAATCACGCTCATATTGTTTTGTATATTTATTTTCAATTCACGTGAAAAGAAAACAGTAATACATATTTTTTAAAAAGCTGCAAGATAGCATTTAATTGTTCGCTGGGGCGATCCTAACGCAGTACTGTGATCTCTAAAGTAGTAGCTACATACATAAAAAACAATACCTACAAGTTCCAGGATAATTAGGGGGGAAGCAATATAAAGAATGGAAAGAAAAATGTTGCACAATTTGTGACAGATCGTAAAATTGCTACAAGTACTTTATTGTTGTGCAGGTTTTTATAAAAATGTACACAACGTTCGTTACTGAAGAAACTCGTGAACAGCTGAACTCCAAATACGCTCTAGGTATTTTTTTAAATATCTTTTCTTATTTTATTTCATCTTAAAAACCATACAGAATAAACACATTCAATTTTTTTTTACCATTGTATACGCCAGCAAAGGTTCTTCAAATTACCAATAAATACAAAAAGAATCCCTTAACAATGTTGACGTGAATTAATGTAAAATTAAGTAAAAATTATTAAATAGTAAAATTAATACTCGTAAAAGCAAATTCAAGACAAAAAGTCAAAATCATGTAGAAAATACTAGTGGGAATGTAATCACTAGTGATTGATTAGTTAATAGGTATATCGTAAAATAATGAAATAATGGTTTTCTACAAAGATTTGCACACTATTTTTGGACTTGATGTGTATTTCCCGAGCTCCACAGACATATTGTATACGAAGACAGTAATATTACAGAGGAAAGCTTGCATTTGGTCAAACAATATACGTGTATTAATATAATATAATACATACAATATAATATTATACAGAGCTCTGCATACTGTTTGATATAAACTTCTTGGTTTGATTATTAGTATTACTGCTATTGTTAGTTGCAAGAGATAGTGGATACCTAATTATCTTTATCTATTTATTTATTTATCAACAAGGCACACTTACAGACATTGAATGCGAATTAGACAAGAAAGAAATATTACATAGACAAGAGATAAAATTTAAACACATTCAGTTAGCATTAAATTAAAAATACAATATTTTCTGCTTCAAATTTTGATAATTTTCCAATGTCCCAGCACCTTGAAATTTTGCACACATATTTCTTTCAGGTGACAGTTTAAAATCGTAGTAACAAACAAAACACTGAAGGACTACCACGGGTACCCTACCCTACGACTACCCTCCGCATCTCCGGGTAGCACAGGCGCATCGTAGTAGTGTTTTTATCATAAACACGTTTCGATTGGTTCTACCACAAACATTTTCAAATGTCAAAAGATAATGAACAGCTGTCTCTGGAAGCCCATATTGTGAAATAAAGTGTGATGGACTGATAGCTATGAGAGTTTGATGGGCTAGCTGGGGTTAGCTAAAGAGATTTCTGTGTAGAGTTCGCCCTAGTCAGTATTTGGTAGGTAATTATGATTATTATAACCGTGTACTGTCTTGGTAAATTGTATGCTATGTAAAGTTTGCTTAAAGAATAAATATGTCTTGGTAAATCGTATGCTATGTAAAGTTTGCTTAAAGAAGAAATAAATGGTTAGATTATTTATTTTATTTTAAGACATACTGAAATAAAAATATATTTTATTAGGGAGGTATTTAATAAAAAAAGTCAAAAGGATACAAATAATTTAAGAGGAGAAGAAAACCCTTAAACAATCACGAGGCATTATGTAATATTATAATATACTTACATAATTCATAAAAAAACTTATCATAATTCAACATTACAGAGGATATAAACTTTATAGCCCTAATCGTTACTCTAATAATATATTATCATGATGAGAAAGCTCCAAGGAGTATCCAGATTAACGTCGTTTATGAAATGAAAACGCGTAAAGCGAATAGTATTGTTTCAAATTTAAACGATATTGTCTTATGCTGGATTCTACCAACTTTTTAGGTAGGAAATTGATAGCGGCGATAGGAGACACCTTTCACAAATTTTGTATGAAAAATAATGATATGTGTCTCCGCTATTCCTCACCTGAAAATTTGGTGACATCCAACATCAATATAATATTATTTATTGGATCTTCTAAAGTAACGATTTTGTTGACTTCCCTGACATGATTTTTATCGCATGATAAAATGGTAAAAATAGCGTTTTTTCCATTTTTTGGGGTTAATTTTGCGTCTATCAAAAAACTTTTACGGTTATTCCCTAGATTTTGATGCATACTATCAGTACAAAAAAAATTTTTACTCCGCGACTTTCGGGAAACGAGTTTCCGTCTTTCGGAAAAAAGATCAGAGGTGTTTTTAATTTATTTTTTTGAGAAATGTATACAAGAAATAAAAAATATTTTACGGTTATTCCCTAGATAAAGGTTCAATGCATCTACCCTATTTTGTTCCAAAGCATATTTAGTAACTGTTGTCGAGATAGAAGGTCTCCCGTTTTTAGAAATTTTTGAAATGTCGGTATGCACACTCTTAATATATGTTCTTAAGTCACAGTGCGTTAAAAGCTTGTATCGTGAAGCGCAGAATAAGTCGTTAGCACGGAGATAGATATAATGAGACATGAGACAGTTAGCAATTCTTCAGGCATTGAATAAGAAATCAGTAAAATGTCACAAGTACAACATTTTTAAAAATATTTTTAATAGTTATGCCCTTAATATTTTAAGATCTACCGCATAAGCGGTGTTATAGTACCTACATATTGTTTTCACTAACATTATTTTAAAAGTGGATAAATTTACATTTAGTACCTACTGTTAAGCGTAAAACGAGACAGCGTAAAACGAGGATAGACTGTACCTTCAAAATTATTTTATACATTCGCGTAATCCCATTTTCATAATGAAAATTTAAGCTTTATTGCTCATAAAAACTTAAAAAATTCTTCAAGTTTTCTTTTTTATATTTAAAATTACCCTATATTCGCTCGTTTTAACCAATTATTACGAGACCATCCTTGCTTCAATGAAGCATAGCTCTTATAAGCAGGTAATAAGTATTCCATGTTTTTTTGTTTATTGGACTTTTTGTTTTTTGACCAGGCCTTTTCCAAAAGTGAAGACTTCTCTCAAGGAATAAACCATTGAATGTATTATTTAATGATTACTTTTGCAATTCTAGTTGGTGCAAAAGTAAGCAACAGAAAGGAGTGGAAATTATTGGAAGAGGCCTATATCCAACAGCACAGAGACCAAGGCTGATAAAAAAGAAGAAGAAGAAATCAAATTTAATACTGATATTTCAGGCACAATGCTTGTATTTTAGGCCCCGCGCATCTGAGCCTAATTCTTTTGATACTCATAATATATGGATAGGTGAATGTTTCCCAGTATTTTGCTGATGATTTTATGTAATATCAATCATAAGTTACAATAATATGTAGACTTTTCTGGCTGATAGATATTACTGACAAATATGTCGGCAAGACCGACACATACAACAGTATCTTCTCTAACCACATAGATGTGCTCACTATTACATCTCAGCGGCTCAAGAAGCAGGTGCTACAATGCTTACAGTCCAGGTAAACCCTTCCTGACTTCCCACTTACTCTTAAAAACCTTTCCTTCCCTCCTCATTTTATTATGTATGTTTAATCTAAGTTGAGATATATAAGTTTTTTTCAATTATCTATATGTGTGTACATGTAAGTGTGGAATGGATTACCTCTGTGTTTGTGTTAGTTTGTCTAAAATCTATGTATGTATGCCTAAACTAAATAAATAAATAAATAAAAAAAAGTCCTGCCTCCGCATATTATAAGCATATACCTAATTATGATTTTTATGAAGATCGGGGTAGGAAAGAAATTCACTCCAGACACTTCAACGATCCGAACCAATGCCATATTGTCAAATTATGTTTTTTTTCTCATAATAATCGCATTATTAATACTGGGTTTGATTCTATTCACGGGACAAAGTTGCTTCGCATCATAAAGACATCATGCATGGAAGTTAAGTGTAATTTAGTGAGGGGATTTCACTAGTGGAGTAATTAATTTCAAACTAAGATTTATTCACATCCCTAATCCTGGACACATTCGATAGTGACTAGTTTGTAGTTTGGAATTCACTCACCATGTGGAGCTAGTGCATTTAGATTTCTTGCAATCTTTACTATGGTTTTGTACCTATTGGTGATTAAATAAATCTTGATGAGCATAAAAATTATCAGTGGTTAAAAAACAAGACAATGGTAGGATGCTACTAAAAGGCGGACTTATTGCAAAAGCAATATCTTACAGTCAACCCTACGTCATGCAGACATTTTTTTCCCGAAAGTCACAGCCTTCACCGGAAAAGTTCACTCCAAAAAAATATCCCGAAAGCCATTATTTTTTAACTTTCTTAATGAGCCTTGAATAGGATCCTCAGTTTAAAAATTTGTAACACTACATTTAGGTATTACTGAAATACAAAAAAATGAAAATTTCGCCGTTTTGAACGTATGGGATGACAGAAGCTAACCAATATGGAAATAGTTGAGTATATCCCACCTAGGAGAACAGACTTTAATCTTCGAACAGAAATTCACTTGAGAAAGTTGTGAAACTGAATTTACACTCAAATCCTATGAGATTCATTTCATACATTATTATCTATTAAACGATGGTTATCATAATAACCGACAGAATATTATTATATTTTATCAATATTACTTGTACCACCAGTTTGGAAACAGAAACAAATGTACCCAATCGTGAAATTTGTGTAAAATATTTCTTAAACTAAAAAGATTCCTAATTCGAAAATAGATTTTGTGGAGTTCATGAGTAAAAAGGCGTGTGGATGGTGCGTTTGTATTGGCTCGTGCCGGTAACTGACCGTTCACGCTTTTTTAGTCATGAGCACCCGCTTGGCCTGCCACTCGCCAAGCGTGTGGATGATGCATTATGTCTAACATAAGGCTGTATAAATAAATAAAAACAAATAAATAAATTTTTGAACTGTCCATGGAGGAAAGTAGTGCATTATGGAACAGTTAAATAATATATAATGAAATATTTTAACATAAAATATTGCAACGGTGGAAATACATTGCGGTTGAGAGCAGCAAAATAATAACAGGAAGAAACAATTCAACAAATAATTTTACACGAGCACAAGTAAAAACATGAAACAAAACCAAACAAATTTCATGTTTATTCATTGCGGATCTCTGTCCAGGTTCACCACACATTATAAACAATAATACCGCAAAACGTAAAAGATATATTTCATAAGTATTAAAATATTATTAGCAAAATGTGTAAATGTTGAGGAGAGATAATATACTCTGAGCGAAAACCGTTCTATTATTTTCAAATTTTGAATGAGAGTGTAAGCGCAAAATAAGGATAACGTAAGCGACACAATCGATTTTGGCTCACTGTAAAAAAAAGGTTCGAATATCAAAATATCCGTTAGAGTCACTCCGTCTCGCCTTGCACTTTTTATAAACATGCATAAAAAAGTTCAAAAAATTTTTCCGGAGGCAATTCCATTTATGCGCATTTTTTAAATCAAGCTTATAAAAATTGTTGATAACGATAAAGTACATAATATATAATCGAAAATGTTGCTTTTCGTTAACGAACGCTGTAGGTACGACCTATGACCGATTGAGTTTTTGCAGAGGCCTTCGGCAGTAAATAATAGCTTGAAAATTATTCATGTTCGAATATTTCGAGCGAACTGTTTCTCGAACTGATGAAACTGAAAATTTAAAAGAGTTCTTACCTCGACCGTCTCGTTGTAGGATCCTTCATGACCATCACCTCGGAGATTTCCCCAAATTTGTTGAAGTAGTCCCGAAGACTCTCTGAAACAAATAAAGAAAAGACTTATTAAGTACCTATTCATAATTGTTTAACCCTCACGTACCCCGAAGGTCGTAGAAGAGCGGGGAGACCCAAGCTACGGTGGATGGACGGTGTCAACGCAGATGCGGGTGCCATTGAACTGAGAAGCTGGAGATCAGCGGCCCTCAGAAGGAGGGAGTGGAGGAAGTCTTTTGACTCGGCCAGGGTCCACCCAGGGCTGTCGTGCTGATGATGACGATTCATTATTTTTAAGAAGAAATTAATTGATCGAACTAAAATAATAGCGGATAGCACAAGACTGCTAAGAAGTCTACGCCAGAGATCAAACTGCCGTAGATATGGATTTAAGTCCAAATTCGGATGAACCTTACATGGCACATACAGAAGAGAATTGAGGGTGTTATAAGTGCGTACTAACTAAAATAAGACGTTCTTATTTCAATTATTTCATGACAAATTAAATTTAAAACACGCTTATTTTCAGAGAAGAAGATACCTAAATCATTTAGGTATTACTGGCTTTTCATGTCTGCATCTCGCAGATGGCATTAGATGTCACTATAATATAGGTTGCTAAAGGTTACACCGCTCCTCAACAGATGGCGGTAGTATCTGAAATTGGGTGCATATGAAATAGGTTGTTGAATATTATATACTCAACGGCCAAAAATTTCGTTTTGGTAGCAGGATGTGGTGGAATGGGTGAACGTTGCCCTGGGCATAAAGTGATCACTTAAGCCAGCCAAAGCCGACTCGTAAGCGTCGGAACATCCATCCTGCTCCCCTCCCCAAGGGAGTTCGCATAAGTTATTATGTGAATGTTGATATCTGCCGCCTTTCGTTGGGAAAATTCACGCTTATTTTCAGTTCGAGAATATTTTAGTGTAGTTTTAGGTAAGTACGTCAGTATCTCGTATTGAGATCTTAAAAATTGTTCTTTATGTAGTTTTTAAGGCGTTTAGTTTTAAATTTTAAAATATTACTAAAAATAAAATACAACAGTGAATTTTTAAAAACACCGCTCAATCAATCATGGAGTTTTAAAGTGACAAAGATTATCATTCCCCTCAGAGTATAACATGATAAAGCGTTCCTAATAAATTGTTGACGTCGATATAAAGGAGTGAACGTAAAAATTCACTAGAACTGACACTATCATAAAATTATTGACTAGTACGATTTACCCAGCGCTCCCCAAGGGACCATTTCAAGTACCCAAGTACTTAATGCATTATTTTTATCCATATATTTCGATCGATTTTCTTTATTTTCAGAGTGAATATTGCAGCATAGTGAAGATATAATAAGAGTATAACATACTCAATTATTGTGATAAAAATGATCACTAGGGCGAGCGTGTCGCCGATTATTATTTTTCTTGTATTTTATCATATTTTGTCATTATGGTGTACATGTGTTTCCCATAATCCTGTAATTTTTGTATTTTAATTTTTGACAAGATCCAAGAACCACTAGGCTGCTCAAAAACGGACGATTATTTGGTAAAATAATCTTTTAGACTATGCATCAAAAATTTCAAGACCTTAGATCTCTACAACCTTATTAAATATGCTTTGGAAAAAAAATAAAGTAGATATGTGAAACCTTTATCTAGGGAATGCCCGTTAATGATTTTATAAATCTTTTACAGATATCTAAAAAAAAGTGAATAACACCCTGATCTTTTTTTCAAAGGACAGAAACTCGTTTTTAAAAAAAGAATTATTTTTTTCGTATTGTAAATAGATATGCATTTAAATCTAGGGAAAAACCGTAAAAGTTTTTTGATTGAAGCGTACGTAACCCCAAAAAATGGAAAATACGCATATTTTACCACTTTATCCTGCGATTACTCGGGCGATTTTGAACTTTAACTGTGACGTTATTCTTGGTACCAAGTCCTTAATGTAAATATTTATTATTTAGTTTATCATTATTTTCCTTAAAAATGGACTTCCACCAAGTACCAACGCAACGGTCGAAAACATCGAGATTAACTTAAAAGTATGTAGCTAATAAAATGTTACATATTCTATACATTCGTAAGTACGAGCATACAAAAATGATCACAAAAATATTATTTTAGTAGAAGATATTTATAAAATTTATTCATCTCAATGATCTATCGCTGATAAATTCAAGAGTTCGAGAGGCGGCGGTGTGCTTTAAAGCTGCACTTTACAGAGTATGAGCGTCGAGACGCTCTTGGCTGGAAGAATCAGAGGCGTCTGGCTGCATTCCCTCGAGGCTAAGCCGAAATGATGGAGTACCAATAATAACGATAGCTTATAATATTATACAACCATATATCGCCTCTACTTACTTGGATATTATACACTGTACCATGTAATATACTGAACAACCTAACTACTCGTATGTGGATTTTATTTTATCGAAGCCTTTGAAGAGATCTGTGTATTAAAACATTGTATCATTTTAATGTTTACATTGTTTTTAAGAATAGGCATACTGACATTTATTCATTCATATATCATTCCCTAGATTTTAATGTGCAATCCATCAAGCACATTGTCGAAGACTGTCCTCCAAGAGCATTCCCTGGACCATTTGCAGATATCCACAAGATATAACCAATATTTTACGGCCATTTTCTAGATAAAGGTTTAATATGTAGATATGTATGTACCTTATTTTTTCCAAAGCATTTTCAGTAAGATTGTCAAAATCTAAGGTCTCGGTTTTTTTTTTTGGAGTGGCTATATTCTATTTTCACCTAGATCCTGGGTACCACACAAAAACCCTTTTATTCAAAAATTTATATGCATAACGTATCTAGGTTCAAAATAACTTATTAGGTACTACAATAATATTTATTCGTATAGTAATGTAAGATAAAAAATTCAGAATACAAACAACATTTTTCGCTATACGTTTTCAGCAGAAAACATAAATTTCCAAAATTTGTATTTATGTTGAATATTGTATGAAAAGAAACGACTTTCTCGTTTTTTCCCGAAATCGAATGTGTCGACTTTAATGTTCCAACACATTTGTACACGTTTCAAATAAGAAATAACTTCTTTTTTTTTCGTGTAGGTGCGATAAAAGATGTCAGAATGCTAATATGAAAATACCTACTAGGAACTCGAACCTATTATTTTTGTATAGGCTTCACAAATCTTCCTTCCAAGACCTTCGATCCTTGTTACAAAACAGTGATTTTTTAATGTATTGTTGACGTCGTTTGGTTATTCCTGCAGGTATTTTATGAGATTTATTTTATTTATTTATTACATAATATACGGCACCAGTGTGCCTTTAACAATATAATAGTAAATGTTTAACACGGGAAGAGTATAAATAATCAAGAAAAAATATGTCAAAAAAGAATGAAAAAATAAAAAACAATTATATAAATATGAATAGCCAATGATGGATGCAAATTTGTTAAAAATAAGATACTAACAATTAATTTAAAAACACTAATAATAATCAATAAATGGGTAGTAAATAGTTAAACCAAAATGGCAATAGAAATAGGAAACAAATAATCAGTAAAAGACAATAATTTATCATTAACAATAAAACAAACAGACACAGATGAGATCATTGAGAAGAATGTGTAGAAGATAGGTTAAGAAATGAATTGATTCGGTCCAATTGAAACAGATAAGGCTTCAATATGCCTGTATTGTCGTCTGTTCAGCGCATAGCAAGGGCACAGGTGTCGGAAAGCCACAGAATAGATTGGTAGACTACGAGGAAGGAGAGTGATAGAAAATGATGGAAGCGTTTGAAAGAGGCCTATATCCAGCAGTGGAGAGATCGGGGATGAAAAAGAAGATGAATATTTTATTCGCCATGGTTTTGAAAAGAAGATTCAGATATTATAGAGACTGCAGATTAAATTACTGTGCCCGCCTCGAATACGTCTTTATTTAAACGTACCAATCTGGTAGATATTTACATAGAATTAGTATGGACTTTAATTAAATGGTTGGCGCAGTTGGTTGAGGCGGCGGTCTCTCAAGCGGGTGGTGCCAGGTTCAAACCCCCGACGTCTTCTTACACCAAATAGACTACGAAAATGCCAGGACTATTCCTTTGTTTTGCATATAAAGCATTTTCTATCAATTGTAATACTAGCCATTTGCCACGCCACCTCTGGTGCAACATGAACCGAATCAGAACCAGAAATGGAAGGTGCGGCCCTCTCCTCCATAGATGGGGCAAGCGGGACAACCCCAACTGACCTTGTGGTGGGGTGGAGTCCGTTAACCACAACCACGTTCAGCGGCACAATGTAAAACATCCATAACTTGTCTCCTGAAGCACTTCAATACCTGAGCTCTCACGAACTTAATCTCTGACTCTGGTCTCTCCTACGCCATACGATATTTATAGTACTATATACTATATAGCATAATTCATTTCTGTAGGATAGGATATAAATAATACAAGAAAATTAATTACAAATTGTAGATTCATGAGTTTATCTTGAGAACCGATTGGATGCATAAACAGTGATTAGGGCTTTGATATATGATTATTGCAATACAAACAATAAATGAGAATTATATACTAGTGGATGTGGATACATTGTACTAGGAGGTACTTAAAGGAGGCGATAATATCAATACGTTTTGTAAACAATGAAGAGTGATGTATGGACTATTTATTTAGGCTTTTATGGCCGCAATCATTCTTTCTACTCGTGTGTATTACATTGTATGTAATAGGGTGCTTGGAAAAAATACGTGAAAATAAGTATGGATCTATTTATCCCAATACGCCTTTATCTTACGAGGTAGGCAGAGAGGACAGAGCATCACACACCTCTTTCCTAACCAGGGGCGAAGGGTCCTAATAATATATGATTTCCATCGAGTTAACTTTTTAATTTATCTAATATCGTCAGCCCCGGCTTCCCTGCTATAGAAATCCACTATTCATCTCTGATCCTTACATACAACATTCGTCACACACTCTCTGCGATTCCTCCCAATGACACGCATCTGTCCTCGAATATCTGGAAAAAGTGTTCACTCCATCAGGTGACTCTGAGACGGACGCGTTTCACAAATTGGATCCCACTCTTTTCTCGATATTTTTCGAGTGTCCTGTACAATCCATGTCAACTTAAAACTTCCACAAGTCCCTCTTCATCTCGTTCAGGAATCTAGCAATGCATGGACTGAAATGGCTAGATTGAGCTCTTAACCCTGAACGGTTTATGACAAAAAAAGGAATTACGTCAGTATTTGTAGTAAATGTACTATAATGTATTCTTGTATTGAGATTCTTTATCTCGAGCGCATACTTCCCGAGCAAAAATCTGTAAAATGATTTTTTTTTCAGTTATTCTCACGGGCACATTTACGGGGTGGCAATGTTAAAGGTCATATTCAGCGACTTCTAGAATATAAATTAATAAATCTGTATTGGTCAAAGTAAATATGTATAGCTACAAAACAAGACAATAGTAGTGTGCCAAAAGGCGGACTTATTGCAAAAGCAATATCTTACAGTCAACCCGAATATAAAGGCGATTGATAAAAATATTACTACATTTAGTTTCCTAAATAATGCCATCAAATTTCCTCTGACTTTTAATTGTTTGAATGACTCGGAAAAATACGTTACAAAATAGAAAATGCAATAAATTTTTCACAATTATTTCCCTGCGGTTTATGTTAATTACACTCTGACAATATAGATGTCGTTATACGGGGAGAAATAATAATAATTAAAGTGTAATTAACAATTAGCGAAGACTACAACCTAAATTGCTTCTTGCGTTCTTGATGCTCCAACAACGACAATAATTTGTTATGTCTAATGATGCAACTTGAACGCATCCATAGTAGTTAAAAGGAATGATTTTCCTTGCAAATATTAGAGAGGCCAACGTCTATGGTTTGAAAACATCGAGACATCAAGAGAAATAACTAAAGGTGATACCAATGCTGAATCGTGTTTTCAATGCTGTGGTGAGATTAGTATCTGTGCTATAGTAAAACTGCTGTTCTTCTTTAAATATAGTGTAAATAATTGGGAAATGGGTACATACATACCTTGAATGAATTAAAGTCAAATTATTTTATTTCAAGAGAAGATTCTCATCGATTCTTATTATTTGTGTTATCAAGATATTTACTTACCTTCAAAAATTTTCTAGTTCCGTATTTTGACAAAAGAATAAGTGACATAAGGAAAATTATCTTCTTAAAAGCATATAATTTTTTCTTTATCGTAAAACAATTTACGGTTTGTTTCAATATGCTTAACATTTTTATAAAAGTCGGTACCTACAAAAACGCTGATAATACAATAAAAAAATATTGTCAACACCATAGGTATTGAATTTATCCTCTTGATCGATGTATCTTTTAATCAGGGCTTACAAAGACTACCTACAATAAATTGTTATTATTTTGATAAGAAAACTTCTTCCTATGGATCATGCTTATGGACACAGCAACCTACTTGACTCCCAGATATGAAAGTGACTTTCAAGGAGACATTACTCCGAATATTTATTATTCGATGCTTTGATGAAGCAGTGCAACATCTCTAGTCGCAGAATCCGCTTAATGTGCATGATTTCTTAAGCGATTTTGTCCATAACAAGCTTGGAATTTCTGCATAGTTGCGACAAAATAATAATACCTACCCGCAGCGGAGCGGAGGACAATCTAACGAACAATAATACAATCTCCTTTTTAGAGCAAATCTGTCTCGTAGATTTATCCACTGGGTACCTATTAGATGGCTTTCTAGGAGTATTAAATACCTATAATACTTCTAGTATATTATGCTGACTTTTCGTAATTATTATAATTCTGTAGTTATCTCAACAATACAGTTAAAGATTGACTTTTCATCAAGTTTGTGACATAAAGTAGATTAAAAAAAAAAAACAAAAATGCTCTTTTAGTATGGAAAAAACCCAGGCACATCGCAACTATGAAGTAACTGTCATTTCCCGCGGCATTAAAATTCAAAATCGCATGAACAATCACACGATAATTTTTTTTTTAAATTTACGCATAAATCAAAAAACTTTTACGGTCATTCCCTAGTAATGCAATCAATACAAAATAAAAGATCTCCGCGACTTTCGGGAAACGATTTTCATTATTTCGGTAAAAAAGATCAGAGGTGGTTTTCACTGTTTTTTGAGAAATTTATACAAGATATTAATAATCTATTACGGTCATTCTCTAGATAGAGGTTCAATGTATCTACTCTATTTAGTAAGGTTGTCGAAATCTAAATTTCCCGTTTTTTGATATATTTCTTAATTATTACTTTTCCAAACGTCTGTCTATCCCGCAAGGGGTACGGCATGATGAGATAGATAGACAGATACAATCTTGAAAATGCAAGTTCTTAAATCTATACTTAGGTATATATAGGTATAAGGATTTTCATATTTTTCTATGTCAGCAAAATCTACCATCTATATCGGAGCAGTAGAAAACTAAATCCAACTCGAACTGATAAAGTTGCTAAGTGGGGTAGCTAGGTATATGTGTGCACTAACTTAGTTAAGTACACAATACTAATGGATAACGAAATGTATTATCAAGGTAGGTATGCAGATATTATATTAACTATACTAGTAGCCCTTATTATGATTCGCACTAACTGTGTAAGTTTTTATTTTTACCGGCATTCCACCCATAAAGAACGAGTGATCTCTGAACTGTGTGAGTTCAAGAAATATTAAAAACAAAGTATGCAAAATTTGAAGTGCTGATACGAGTACAATGGGAAATTATTTATATTTGGTTCGGAATATACTGAGGTGGGAATCGGCAAGTACAATAAAAGCGTGGAAAAAGAAGAGAATTATGTTTAATTTTATGTATGTATATATTTTTTTGATATACCTAATTTTTGAAAGTATTGTTTGTATGCATGTATTTGTTGTAATGTATTTAAAAGGCTTTTGGCCGTATATAATCTAATAAATAAATAAAATAATAAATTAATTAATTAATCTGTGTAAACCAAAAACACCCAACATTTTCCGTTTGAATTCCTTCCTCCTTCCCTGTCCTGACTTGTGTACTGTTTTTTTTTAATGAATATATATATGTCTGAATTTATAAGTGTAGGTATATGCAAGTATAAATGTTTATGTAAGTTTTCCAT
The DNA here is from genome assembly GCA_963576895.1 of Ceraclea dissimilis. Taxonomy (NCBI): domain Eukaryota; kingdom Metazoa; phylum Arthropoda; class Insecta; order Trichoptera; family Leptoceridae; genus Ceraclea; species Ceraclea dissimilis. The sequence continues at coordinate 2,257,263 of OY756365.1, forward strand.
TTAATTTTATTAGTATGTATATTTTTCTGAGGTTAACTGAAGGAGATCGCAGCATTGCGCTAAGTTCTCCCTAGTGAACAAATGTCATGTCGATCTTATTTTTGCGCTTTTACATATTTATAAATTTAAAAATGGATGACATCTATTGAAAATTTTACAACATAAGGACGACAACCTAGAGAAATGACGAACTCTTTCTAAAAATTCCGAAAGACGTGCCTACGCCTAGAAAATTATCTAATAGATAGGTTCCTCTCCCTCCTACAGTTAATATTTAGTGTAGCTTCGTAAAACTTAAAAAATAAAAAAAACATGCCTTCACTAAGTAGGGCTTGTAAATTATAACGAGCGATCGTTGGAATCGTTTGGGAATACAATGTTGCAAAACCCAATGTTTCGAATCCGTTGCACAAACTGCAACATCAGCCAGCGAGCTACGAGTATAGTATAGAGGTATGGCATACGCCCGCATCCAATGGATTGAAAATAGCTGAAACCTTCAAATTCCCCTGTCCACATTTCAAAAACTGAATTAGTTCCTACCTACCTACCTAGCTATTATACCTACATTAGCTACGTATAATTTCATCTGTGCATAGCTATTCCAAAGGATTACTACATACATTTCTCAGTCATGTAACATACATAATATCGTCTTCCGAAAAATTTCGAAACTATTCGTGAGCACTCGGTTGTTGTCCTGCATTGTGAATTTTTTAAATAGATGTCGTCCACTATATAAACTTTATAATAGATCCGATTCAAAAACTATTTAAACTAAAATTAGTGTGTTGTAGACTTATTTTGGTATGAAGTGATTGAAAAAAGAACGTCTTACTTACTTAACTAAAGAGTTAGTAAGTAGGCACTTAATTATTTACAGAATTCAGCCCAATATTGTATGCTTCAAACTTACTTATTTTCGGAAACGACAGATGGCGCATCTCGTCTCTTCATCTTCGGAATATGTCGTCAGAGGAAGTGGAAGACACCAGTAGGAGTGTCGAAACGTCGATCAAGTTAATCCACACACGGCTCGCCCGAAAAACCAAGCAACAATGTCAATTGCACACCGTGAAAACCTTCATCATTTACTTATCAAAACTTTTTTATTAAAAATAAATATTATACGAAATCTTAATAGGTATTATAATTTAATATTTTAGATTACTTTAATCCTAAAACCTCTCTCCAATCGGAGGTGGACATCGTGTATTGGAGAGGAGTTCCAGTAAAAATCCATTCTATCTTATTCATACATATATTACAAATCAACGCAATAACTACCCATAAAATTAGATTTTGTCCAAAACTTCACAGGTATAACTTAACTTACTGTTAAAGTTTTGTTCTGCAATATCTAGCACGTGCTACAAATAAAATAATGAATAAATAAACCATCTTCTAAGATTCTAATCGCTTTCTATTTGCATACCAAACCTCTAGTGGTAATATCCTTAATATACGGTAATGTTGAAAACCTTATTAGGTGGCCTCACACGGCTGGAATATCTCTCTGAAATCATAATCCGAACTTCGGTAGAATGTCTTATAAATGTCTTTAAAAAAATAGATTATTTATCAGTAGCCAGCATATTCATTAGATAGGTGAGTCTTTAGTAACTACGGAAATCTTTGTTATATTTCATATTTTTATATTGTAATCATTCAAAACCTGGAGGTGGTCGGTAACTTAGCTGGTAACGCGCTCGACTGTGAATCCAGTGGGCGTGGGTTCGATTTCCGATGCTAACTAACTCCACTACACGATACAAGCTTTTCAAGCTTACTGTGAAGTGAACAAAGGTGTTTTGGGGTTTATTTCGATAAACCCTGATTCATTTAAAAAAAAAAACTGATTCCTGTCAGTGTGTGTGTGTTCGCTCTGTAGATATAATATATATGGAAAGATGTGCGTTCTGAATTGATAATCGTAAATTTTGAGTTCCGGAATTCATAACGCTCATCGAACTGAAATAATATTAATCTGATTAAATCAGAATGCGTGTGGAGAGTAGTTGAATTGTATGCATTTCCGTGCTTCCTTAAGAAATAATAAGAATTCATATTATGACATTCCGGCTGTGTGAGGACGACTTTATTATTACCTACCGGCCATAATCTTATAAGGGTGAAACGAAATTGCTCTGAACATTGTAGTAAGTAAAATTATTAGGAAGTTTCTGCTATATGGGAGGTTACCGTATGTAATAAGTTTGCAATCTTGGACTTGAACTACGAGTAAAAGCTTCCAAAAGTCGCATATTGTTGTGTACATCAAGAAACTATTGTAATACCTAGTTATATTAACTTTTACTGTTATTGTTTGCGCCTACATTTTCATATTCAAATTTCAACAACTTGAAATTTATCACAAATATTTTTTTGTGAAGGGACAATTCCGACCATTTTATTTGGATGGAAATGGAGTTTGGCAGGACACGTCGCCATGTGCTCAGATTCTAGATGGACCAAAAAGATTATCGAGTGGCAACCTAGAACAAGCAAAAGGAGCGTAGGAAGACCTAAGGCAAGATAGTATGACGATGTGAGGGTAATCGCAGGAAGCAAGTGGATGCAGCATGCCCAGGGTAGGGATCTGTGGAAAGTCAAAAGGGAGGCCGATCTTCATAGCATTGGAATTAAAACGGCTGAGAAAGAAGAATAAGAAGAGGGACAGTAAAAAATTGTAGTTCTGTTTTATCATAAACACCTTTTGATCTGTAACTTTTAATAACTAATAATTTCATAGTTTCAGATTTCTATACTCTACCAAAGCTTCTCCTGAACTCAGTCAACCTCTTTAACCGTTCAATGTCACCAAACTTGGTTCGAATTAATTTAGTTATTTTCTTGTAATTTAACGGATCAAAAATATAATAAGGTAGGTACGTGTATGACGCCTGTTAACTTTTAATGACAATTCCAAGTGTCCAGAATGTCCTAAAGGTTCTCTTACACGGGTAATTTTTCAAGCAATAATTGGTCGGTCCCAATTGGAGCAATCAATTGCGCAATTATTTCGGCAAAAGTTGCTCGTGTACGCGAATCTTAAAAGGATGCTAACCTCGGAGCTTAGAGCGGAAAACAAAAAAAATAATAAATATGGATTATTATACTAATTTTAGAAAAAATATGATATAACTAGAAAATGTGTGATAGTAATGTGATTCTTTATGACGTTTTATCATTTAGGTAGTATGAAAAAATATATACCCATGTACCTATTCCAATCTCTAGGGGTGAGGGGGGGGGGGGCAGCTGCCCTGGTTAACAACATATCAATTTCAGAAAACAATATTGAATTTTGTGCTTTTGCAAAAATATTTGCATCATTTTAAGATAAGAGTAACTGAAAACATAGAAGTAACAAACTTATGAACATTTTCGGAAGCATTATTCTAAAGAGCAATGGGGAACTCATGTAAAACGTGTAGATCGATCTTAAACTCAGAATGCATTTCAAGAAGCTTTCTCAGATCTCAGAAGCTGCGAGCAGCTTTCAAACAAACCATTCCACAACAGCGCTGATAGTGTTATGAACGTGAGCGAATTTGTTTACTTTCTCAAAAGTTTAGTGATTTTCATAAAACATTGGTAGGTGCTTGCTCCTTTCTCACACTTGAGGTCGAAGATTTGTCGGAGCGTCTTTGAAATACTAGACCAAAATTATACGAACGACGTTGCATATATCCAATGTCTATCTTTTGTAATTTGAATCGCGTGAGAATAAATCTTATTACTGTATCCGTCGGCAGACGCCAAGCAAGGTGGTATGATGATGTTAAGAAATGTACCTGTGTAGGTGGATGGAGTGTGCCCAGGATTGGGAGTTGTTGAAGACTAAAGCGAATGCCCCTATCCAACAAGGGATCTGAAAGACTGAAGAAGATGAACTGTATTTTTGGTCCAATGACAAAATTACATCTAAATATTTGGTAGTGAAGTTAGCTCGCAGAGATCGCAGCATATCCACAAGCTCGCCCTAGTGAACAAATCTTATAAATCTATTAGATGCTTTTATTTTTCACATATTTCTGTATTTTGATCATCAAAAGGGTAATAAATAATTACATTTTCACATTAAAATAAAACTTACAGAGCTTACAGGAAAAAAAAATCTTCTGCTTATAATCTTGTGTGTTATCTCCCTTAATATTAGGTATCTCTACTAACTACCTACCAATTCACTTCATAAAACTTCAAATAACTATAAATACCTACATACATTATTGGTCTTGTGTATTGATATTTTTGTACTAATATACCTGTCAATGTTTGTTTTTGTGACTGTATCTGTTCCATGTGTAATAAATAAATAAATAAATAAAAAATTTGCTCGATTCGGTAAGACGCTATTTAAACTCACTTGATAGATTTTGTTCACATGCACCGCTGTTTCTGAGTTAGTTTGAAGTTTGCACCTGAGACGCTAGATAAAGCAGTGATGTATTATAATAACTACTATTACTTTTACTATTACTACTGCTGCTACTGGTACAAGATCTTTCATTATAACCTCACCTGGTGTTGGCCTTAAAAGTAACATATTGTTTCAGTTCAAGGAACAGCAGAATATTACAAGATTAGGGTTTAAGGCTTGATGCTTCACGCCGAAGTATTTACTATCGTTATTAATAAAAACGATTAAAAGACCAATCGAAACACAATATGTATTACTGATTACAAAAGTGGCCCAAAAAGATTATATATAAAAAAAGAAAATCTCCAAGACTACAAAAACTAAGATCTCATAATCAAATGCACAAATTAATGAATTAAAATTTAAGACTATATAAAAAAATGTCATGTAATAAAAAATACGTAAGTTAATAAATATATTGGTGAAAAAGAAAATTTAAAGCGGCAAAGTGACCAGATTACAGATTTTATCAACAGAACCGAGAGGTATCTACATTCACACAATGCAGGATCGTGTGAATTCTTCGGGTTGGTGGCAGGATAGGCGTTCCGATGCATCAGCATTGGCTGGCTGTGGCTTATTCTATAAGACCTATTTTAAACTAAGCCCAGATTCATTTTTTTTAAATGATGCAAAATAAGTGAAAAGCGAAAAACAAAATAAAAACTTGTAGGTATTCTACAAAACTTTCAAAAATATAATTATGTTGGTCGACATTTTAATTAATAAGGTACCTACCTAGTTACATACTGAATAAATACATTCTCAACAATAGTCTAAAATGTAGGTATGTAGTGACATTTTTGTTGGGTTTATAGTATTCTGAAAACTAAGTAGGTAGGTAGGTACCCATTTGGTACGTGTAGGTTGCAAACTCTATTCAGTTTCCCAAAACCACCAGTGGCGACCGAATCGTGGAGAAGTTTTCTCTCCGCCGAAAACCGCCGTGTCGCTAAAGTCGCATGAAAACTACACTTCTCTATAGAGTTGCAGTGTATTATCATGTGCATGTGTTTGTGCATCGAAACCAGTGGTCGGCGAACAGGGGAAAATTACCCCGAAATGGGCAATAATTAAATTCACGGAGGCAAGTAGTAATAGGCCTGATAATAAGAAACATCGTATTTTTTACTCTTATTTGTAAATATGTTAAAAAATTTGCCTGCGGCCCTATTTTATTGTTGTTAAAAAAATATTTCGCGATGTTACATGACCCACATTGTTCCCATAAATTTGGTTCAACAGGTAGACCTATGCCATAAATCTGTATTTCGCATTTTTGTAAGTAGATAATAAGCTGAATTTCTAATCATTTCCTTTTTATTAAAAAAAAATCGCATGCGGCAATACTTTCAACCATCTCCGAATAATAAATGCATAACAAATTAAAATAACCTTTGATTCTTGTTCTCAATTTTCACATATTTAAGGTTTTCTTGGAAAATATTAGGTCCTTACATATGAAATTGGCGTTTTGTATGGGAGGAACAAAGACGATTTTTTTAAATATTAATCAAAGTATATACCGTTGCTATCTATGCACTTTTGCCATCTCGTAGGTAGTTCATCGATCCCTTTACTAAAAAAACCATTCGGATGGGAACCAATAAAATCTTTGAAGGCGGTTTGGACTGCCCCATCGGAGTTGAATTTTTTTCCTTTCAAGAAGTTGTCCAAATTTCGAAAAAAATGTTAATCTGTTGGAGCAAGGTCCGGAGAGTACGGTGGATGTCTAAGACATTCCAATTGAAGCTCCTCTAATTTGGTAGCCGTCTTTTGTGCAGTGTGTGGTTTAGCGTTATCATGAAGCAGCAGTGGCCTAGAGCGATTGACCAGCCTCGGTTGTTTAGCAGCTAGCTTTTCCATTATGGTTTGCAGTTGTTGACAATAGACATCTGCAGTAATCGTCTGGCCAGATTTAAGAAAGCTGTAGTGAACGACACCAGCACTAGTCCACCAAACGCCCACAAGTAACTTTTTTGGAGTCAATTTTCGCTTGGGGCATGGTTTGGCTGGTTCGGCCGGTTCAGCCATTGCGATGAGCGCTTCCGATAATCGTACAGGATCCGCTTTTCATCACAGGTAATGATTCGATTTAAAATCCCTTCATTACTGTGCCGGTTGAGTAATGCAACGCAGCAGTCAACGCGCGTTTGTTGATTTGCTTCACTCAATTCGTGGGGTACCCACCTTTCAAGCCTTTTCACCTTCCCAATTTGCTTCAAGTGGATTAAAACAGTTTTATCACTAACACCGCTGCCTGCAGCTAACTCGGACGTGGCTTGCGATGAATCCGCTTCCACAATAGCCTTCAATACTTCATTATCAACTTTGGTCTCCGGCTGTTCACGGGTCTTGTTCTGCAGGTCGAAATTTCCAGAACGAAAACGTTGGAACCAAAAACGCACTGTGTTTTCTTTTGCGGCACCGTCGCCATACACATAATTAACCCTTCGAGTCGTTTCTGCAGCACTGGTGCCACGATGGAACCCGAACTCGTAAATAACGCGATATTTCAAGTTTTCCATTTTGTAAACTGAGTGACGCAAAGAAAAAAAACAATTGAGGAAAAAACAAATGAATTATAATTTTCGAAACACAAATACATGAGTAAATAGCTGTAAAAATTTGAATTTGGAATTCCTAACCATAGAGGAGATATTTGAGATCAAAGTGGCCAGTACGGCAAAACGCCATTAATTGCCTACATTCATTTATTTTTCATATAAACAATCAGATAACAATACTTGTATGTATTACTAAAAAAAAGAAAAAAAAACATTACAAGTACCGATTCTGTGGGGCAAATATATCGCAAAATCGCGATTCCTGCCACGAAACCTGAATAATATTTTGGGGTAACACGTAAACAAATGTTAGCCTACCCCTGATCTAGAGATCGTATGAAAACATTACGGCATTTGTGTCTTGTGCCAAAAGCGTAATTCGTTCCATAGTTTCATGCCACGGTTCAAGACTCACGAATGACACACTACAACCTTCTATAATATGTTAGTACATACTACAGCTACAGTCATCTTACTTTCGTCGTACTAGAACGTAAGTCGTAATAGAACCAAAAACACGGCGTACACTGAAAGAATAATAATAACGATAATGACCATTTTCGGTCTACCCTTAACCGTTGTGATACGTTGACTGTACAGTGCGAAATTTTGACACCAGAGTGCGCTAGTGATCGCATACTAAATTTGAAATGATAACTTTTTTATGCCTACAAATTTTATCACGGCAATTACGATGGAGTAGGTCCTACACCCGCACAGCTGTCGATGGTCACCTACTTGAAAAAGCTATGTTAACGTACACATTTCACTTGCCATATCAATTCAATTCAATTCGGTTTATTTCTCAAAATACTTATTATATACACTTGAGTAATTTATGAATACACAATATTAATTAAAAAACACACAAATGTTAATTAGCCGCCCCCAGACTGCATATTTATATGAAGCTGGTATAAGGGGACAGAAAAGACATAAAATTGCAATGATCATAGCAACAGAAGAGTTTGCCGAAAGGTCAGATTCTTCAGTGCTCTCACATAATAAAGTCCAAAAATGCTTGACGACAGAAAATTTTGTCATTTTTTTGTAATTGCTTAAAGAGTTTTTTTTTCTTTTGAAGATATGAAAAACTTTTATCTACAACTCCTGACAAGCAATAGGTATATCAAAAGCCCTCATTTTTAAAGTTCTCACTACTCGTTTTGTGAGATAAAATTGTAGAGTATAAAAAAGTTTAAAAACCACGTAATTAGATTTTTGACAAGGTGATCCACTCTGTCTATGAAGTTAGTTCAACCTTTCGGGCGAAGAGGGGTATTTTAAATACAATTAAAACCAAATATAGGTAGGTACTCGTAAAATAAATACCATACTCAACAATTATTCAAAATATTTTCGGAACAGGAGTGTTTTTAAAAAGTTTCTAAATTTAGCAAGACCCTGGGCGTCTCTACAGGAAATAAATACATATAGGTATTTAAGGGCATGGCACCAGGAATGACGTCACAGACTTTTCCCACGGCAATTAGGTTCAAAATTGCATGACAATCGCATGATAAAATGGTAAAAATAGCGTTTTTTCCATTTTTTGGGGTTAATTTCGCGTCTATCAAAAAACTTTTACGGTTATTCCCTAGATATTAATGCATATTATCAGTACAAAAATAAAATTTTACTCCGCGACTTTCGGGAAACGAGTTTCCGTCTTTCGGAAAAAAAGTCAGAGGTGTTTTTAAAAATATTTTTTGAGAAATCCATAGAAGATATAAAAAATCTTTTACGGTTATTCCCTAGATAAAGGTTCAATGCATCTACCCTATTTTGTTCCAAAGCATATTTAGTAACGGTTGTCGAGATAGAAGGTCTCCCGTTTTTATAAATTTTTGAAATGTCGGTATGCATACTCTTAACTGCAAAATCACAAAAATCACATAATTACCACATCGTTTAGTCATCATAATACAATTTTCCAAAAAAATATGGTGAAAAGCCATTAAATCACAATTGTTTCCTTATATATTTTTTAATTCCTATGTTGTGCACTAGAGTTTTTCACGACCTTTTCATTTTTACCTATCTACTTACCCATGTTTTATTTATAAAATTTCGCCTGCGGCACTTATTTCGTAGTTATTTGTGGTGTACACTTTAACTCATGTTTTAAAATTGCAATACATCTAATTGGCATAATGAAATGGCATAATTGGCATAATGAAAATGCAATTTCTCTATTTCATTATGCCAATCCAATATCCAAAACTTCTTTGCTCCCTCCACCCTAGCTTTAAAACTGTCGACACCCATTTTCGAAGATATAAAAGTGTCAGTAATTCGCGAAAAAATTGGGTGTTCTGGGTACCCCTTAGGCTAGATAAAGTTAAGGTTAAAGTCGAACGCCAACAACTTTCAGTAAACTTAACCACCCTTTTTTCAAAGTGTTAAGGACTTTCAAAAGTTTTTTTTACGAGCTTTCCGTAGATCGTTGACGATGACAACATCACTTAGTTCTTCGCTGTGCATTTTTCTAAAAGATTATTACGTAAAAATTTTCAACTCATTTTATGAAAATAAACTAATTTATGCGTCTTCTTAACAGATATACAAAAGGTAGTAAAGGGACTCAAAAATCTGTGAAAAATTTAGAAGCCCGTAAAAATCTGGATGATTTTAAAAAATGGAATAGATTTTACCGAGATAAATTTATTTTTGGTAGATTTCTTCAACTGATAATACGAAAAGAGAGAAAAAATTTTGAAAGATCTGTCGAGTGTTTTGTCGAGCTTTTGATACCTTCATCCTGAAAATGGCACCAGCAACGGTTTTGAAAGCTTGACCAAACGATCGAGACAACTGATAGATTCAGCACGCTGCGTAAGCCTAAAACATTAAGAGATCGCATACTGACATTTCAAATAAAAACGGGAGACCTTAGATCTCAACACCCGTTACTACATTGCTTTGGAAAAAATATGGTAGATACATTGAACTTTTATCTAGGGAATATCCGTAAAAGTTTTTTTTTTATATATTTCTCAAAAAAAATGTGAAAAACAACTCTGATCTTCTTCCGAAAGACAGAAACTTGTTTCCCGAAAGTCGCGGAGATTTTTTTATTGTATTGACAATACGCAATTAAAATCAGGGGAATAACCGTAAAAGTTTTTGGATCGAAGCGAAATTAACCCCCAAAAAATGAAAAAAAAAAAAACGCTATTTTTACCAATTTATCATGCGATTGTGAATCTTAATGCCGTGGGAAATGACCGTGACGTGATATTTACGTCGCGAGACTTAATTTGTGATTGGTTACTGGGTTACTGGGTAGAAATGTGCGGCCTTCTCCTCCACATATGGGGCAAGCGGGACAACCCCAACTGCCCTTGTGGCGTGGTGGAGTCCATTAACCACATCGTCGAAGAACGTCACTTCACTAGGTTCAGCGGCACAATGGAAGACATCCATAACTTGTCTCCTGAGGCACTTCAATACCTGAGCTCTCACGATCTTAATCTCTGACACTGGTCTCTCCAACGCCATATGAAAAAAAAAATACTTACCTACTTACTTCACTAGTTACATACACAGCAGTTACTGTTATTTCTTGTATTGTACTTAGATGCATAATAGGTAGACGTCATGCACGGCGGTACACTTTGCTTACAACAAATCATCCGCCCGCCTCACAATAACTCATGCAGAAAATCCATTTGGAAATAATGCATCCTTTATTTTGTGCAGAATTTAGACCACTATGCGATTTATCATATTTGAATAAATTTATTTGGCACAAAGCAGCGTTAAAGATTATTGTATGCTCGAGGAATAGGTAGGAAATGTATGCATTATTACTGTGTATATGTGTTACAGTTAAACTTGAACAGAAGCTAATGTATGCACTAACTAGTCAATGTATACATTGACTAACACGCTCAGTTAATATTTGTCTAGTTTATGTCTGATCGTCGCTTATTATGCCTTTTGCTCAGTTTTATTATTTGTAATTTTGATAAGTTAAACTGTTGTCTCGTAATATTATATATCTACGTGCATGCTGTGGACGCTCATAATTGGAGGGTTGACCAGAAATTGGTGTTTGATGTTTTTAATTTATGTATATCTGTCAATCCTCTGTGAGTGTCTCAATAAATAAATAAATAAATGTGTCCACAATCATTCTATTTTACGCTTTGATTAGTTAGTGTCTACCTACATTTACAAAGAAGAATCAGTCAATGCGTACACAATGTTTTGAGCGGAGTTTTAAATGGCCGCCATTCAACAGCTGTTATCCTGAACAAACTGTTGTCAGCAGCTGTCAGTGAGTTATATTTGACTGATTTCATACATCTTAGCAGGTATACCTCAATAAAAAATCATTTTTCTAACACCCCTCTCATATTAATCTTCGAAAATGCATCTTGAACCTATAAAAAAGAATCCTGTTGGTTGTTGTTTATGCTTTAACGAATCCACAAATAATAGTTGATGCATACATTAACTAGTGAATGTGTACATTCGCTAGTTGTAGCGTTAATTTTTATATGGAGTTAATAATATGTCCTTAAACTAAAATCATCAGTTGATGCATACATTAACTAGTGAATGCATACATTAACGGCTGTTTAAGCTTTAACTGTAACATATGCATTAGATTGTACTTGTATGTATATGCATTAGATTTACTTATGTACTTTCTAGTGTATACTTAAGATTGTGTGCACGAACACTGATAAAACATGGTTTATAGAAATAGGTAATAATTTCAAAATACGTTTCAACTTTGTTAGTGAATTCAGATAGCAATAAATTCGATTGATTCAGTTGATTCCTGGATTGTAGAATAGGCCCCGCAATATTTTTTGAAAATAAAATAATCTTAATAGTAGTCATGATTGACATTTCAAAAATTAAAAAAAAACAACCGTTAATAAATATGCTTTGGAGAAAAATATAGTAGATACATTGAAACTTTATCTAAGAAATGACCGTAAAAGATTTTTTATATCTCGTATAGATTTCTCAAAAATAAAATGTGGAAAACGCCTCTGATCTTTTTTCCGAAAGACAGAAACTCGTTTCATAATATGCATTAAAATCCTGGATAAAACAGTAAAAGTTTTTTGACTTACACAAAATTAGCCCCAAAAAATTGAAAAAAAACGCTATTTTACCTTTTCATCATGCGATTTTGAACCTTAAAGCCTTGGGAAAGTACCGAGGCGTCATAGTTGAGTCGGGAGCCTTAAAAGTCCCGTGGATTTCTTGTATTTTTTTCCCTTAAATAATCACATAATGAAGAAATCTGTTCACAGGCTGACATTTAAAATTCACATTAAGGACCGTGCATAGTTTCTGGTTTATGTTCGGCGATTAAATAATACAAGTGGCTTCTCAGATAGGCGACATTTTTAATCATGTGACCCGATCTTTATGTTACCTGCTTTTAGCTATGTTCCTATCATGAAGTTACATAATCCTGGTGGAAACCGAGAATGAATGTAACGCAGGCCCGTGGTAACTTTTGCAAGTTGTTCGAACATAAATAAATAAATCTTTATTATCACAAAAATTATCAGTGGTTACAAAACAAGGCAATAGTAGTATGCTAAAAAGCGGACTTATTGCAAAAGCAATATCTTATATTTAACCCAACATACACGTACTAAACTAAAAACACTTCTCGATCGCAGTGCCATCAGCTACGGTCCAAATGTGTTCGGCGAATACCACTTTTCATTGACATAATATTGCGTAATATAATACAAATCGTTTGACTACAACTATATTGCGGTATTCATATACGAGCCTAAAAAATGTTTTGAGCAGTCATCGATAGATGTCGAGCTCCTGTATATTAAATTAACACAATTTGATTTATAAATTCATTGGCAAAATATATTGTAATACAATATAGTAATCGGACCACTTTTTGGCGCTGTTTAGCAATAAAATCGCCCAAGGGGCACTTTACATTTTTCTGAGTATAAGTCAACTTCTAGGATCGTCATAACCAGTAAAAATGATAGATTAAATCAACACATAGGATCATAATATATGTTATCAGATTGGAAAATTTTATTACTACGATGAATAAAAATTGAATTTACCATGAGAATATAACAGTAATTATACGTTTATGAATTGGGTCTGGCGATTTGTTCTCTCTATCTACCCCGCATTGAGGTGATCGGTAGCCTGATGGTTGGTAAGGCGCTCGATTGTTAATCCGGCGGGCGTGGGGTCAATACCCGATGCTGAATTACTCCACTTCACGACACAAGCTTTTCAAGAATACTGTGAAGTGTACAGAGATGTATTTAACAGTGTAATTTTTGACGGGTCACAGCTAATAATACTAATATATCCTGTATCCGGTCCCAGATACCTATAAAGATAGCACCAAGCGCTGAAAGACCTCATCCAGAATTAAGAGTTTTATAGCACCATTAGATTTATCTTCATTTCCTGTTTGCTGTTTGCTACCTTTGTGTAAAAAGTCTCAATGATATTTATGGAAGCGTCGCCAGGTGGAAATTCGGAATGGGTGGAGAACCACATTTGAAAAAAAAGGAAAATTTCTAATGTATGTAAGTTTCACGAACACAGGACATTCGAAAAAATAACTAAAAAAGGGTGGCGGCTAATACTACCCCCTTATTTTTGTATAAAATTGCAATTTTCAACATTACGTATATATGGCTTGACCATGTCGATCAGTTGCTTAAGAACGGAGGGGTTTTGAGCAAAAGGTATCGTAGAGCATGAAGGTATGAAGAATTGCATGAATGTGACGGAAGCTAGAAATGTGTGCAATAATAGGAAAGGCTGGGAAATCTGTTCTCTCTGTCTACCACGCAAGGGACAAGGTGTGAAAGGATAAATAAGATCCAATTATGTACCAAACAAAGAGTGATGGATCTATTAAGATAGGACAGTTTATTACTCTGTTCTCTCCGCTAATCCTCGAGGGATGCTATATAAAGATAGATAAATAGAATAGATCCATAAAAAATTCCCATCCATTACGTGATCTTCAAAGACTAAACATATTTTAAGGGCTTGGCACCAAAAATGACGTCAGAGTCATTTCCCACGGGATTAAGGTTCAAAATCGCGTGAACAATCGCATGATAAAATATTCGTAAAAATAGCGTTTTTTTTCATTTTTGGGGTTAATTTTGCGTTTATCCAAAAACTTTTACGGTTATTCCCTAGATTTCAATGCATATTATCAGTACAAATAAAAATACTCCGCGACTTTCGGGAAACGAGTTTCCGTCTTTCGGAAAAAAGATCAAAGATGTTTTTCAAAGCTTTTTATGAGAAATCTATGTAAACAAGATGTCAAAAATCTTTTACGGTTATTCCCTAGATAAATGTTCAATGCATCTACCCTATTTTGTTCCAAAGCATATTTAGTAACGGTTGTCGAGATATAAGGCCTCCCGTTTTTAGAATTTTTTGAAATGTCGGTATGCATACTGTTAATAAAAATTAGTATCTCCTTCCTTCAGTGATAAGCGACTTGCGTGTTGGAAGTTGATCAAAATTGGTAGATAAAATTTTTATTACATTTTAAAAGGATTATTTTATTCTCAAATTAAAACCAAAAAGGTTGAGTAATAAAACTGTAATCTCAGAGTGTTTAAAAATTTTATATTTTCATTGTTATTTTGAGGGTAAATACTAATATCGGTACCGCAGAAGCGCTGACACACATAACGGACACTGTATCTCAAGTTTGTATTTCAAACGGACTTGTTATCTCGTGCTATGGAGATTTACAGTAAATTAGACTAATACTAATTTTCCACTAGACATGTTTTCTTATCAATGGAAAATTTTAAAATAACATAGAGAGTGGTCGAATGCGGAATGAAATCAATAACGGACATTGTATCACAAATAAAATCGTCTAATACTAATTTTCGACTAGACTAGACTATGTTAACTTATCAATCTTTATAAGAATAACAATGGCATTTTTTTAAAATACCTATTATATAAAATGATCGAATGTCGAATTAAACCAATAACGGACATTCTATCTCTGTGATCTGACGGAAAGTTAAAAAAGTTTTGAAGAATATTACCAATTGTTGTGTTTTTTTAACCGAAGCTTCTTGGAGGAAGTTCAATGCAACAATATTAAAAAGAAACATTATATTTAGTACCTCCCACATACTTTGACTTATTAAAGAGGTACTACTAAACAACGAAAATAACAAGCTACGCTAATACCACTCTTTACTTCTTTAGGCCTATACAAATACTACGGAAGATAGCCACAGAAATAGTGTCCGTAAGCTATTTTCCGCCGGTTTAATTAATCAAGTCACAGAAGAAGAAGAATTTCTTCCAAGAACCTTCCGTCAAAACACTTAACATGCAAAGCTTTTTTAAACTGTCCGTCAAATTGCCGTGATTTTATGTCCGTTACGGATATCATTCAATACCTCAGATCAATTTAATTTCGTAAATTTCTTCCAAGAACCTTCCACCAAAACATTTATTAATCAAAAAAGTTTTTAAACTGTCCGTCAAATTACCGTGATTTTTTGTTCGTCGCTGGTTTCATTTTCTAAATTCGTAAACTTCTTCCAAGAACCTTCCGTCAAAACATATATTAATCGAAAAGTTTTTAAACTGTCCGTCAAATTGCCGTGATTTAACGTCCGTCACGTCCGACATTCACTCACTATCTCAGATACATTTAATTGCATCATTGGCGATATCCATCGGATAGAGGTACTATTAAAAGCGAGTTAGCAAGAGTAAAAATACCTCGAGATATAGTACCTATAATAAATAGCGCGCTTGAAGGTAAGAGTAAACAGTAATGACAATAAAATGATAGTAAAAATTTTAATTCGTAAGTGAAAAGAGTATAAGTAATAACGATGATGGAGGAAGCTTTCTGGAAATTTATTGAGGGTATAAAAGTGTCGTTTCTACTAAATCCGGGGGTGACGTGATACAAAATCCCACTTCCTTATCAGCACAATACCTGTACCTGTATTTACTGTTATCTGCTCGTACTTTACAGTAAACCGGCGTAATGAAATACGAATGGGTCGAATAAAGAACTCTTTACTGTATCTGCTGCTAATTCAGTGAAGCATTTTTGCAATGTGTCTATGTAGATATTATACACTTCTATTTGAGTACTAAACGTTCCTCCTGAAAACACATCGAGACCACTAAACTTGTAGTGGCCGTGACAATATTCGACAACTGCTGTCTTTTCTTGAAGGAAAAATATCTACTAGAACAACACACAAGTCGAGAAAAATGTTTCACAATGTTTTTTAGCAATTGTCTTTAGAATTCTTTTCTGTGGGATCTCAGGTTGTAGAATAGATTCAACTCATTTTTTGATTTTTTTTCTAGTGCCTTGTAAAAGTTAGGTATCTAGACATTTCAATTTTTCAGAAATAAAGTCCACCACACATTCTGAATGGCATATTCATAACCTCTTTGGTTATCCCATTATTAAGATACGAGTATGCTCTGATGGCACATTTGTAGAAGTGGTTGATTTCCACAGACACCTAAATACAAAAAAGTTCTAATTAAAAATAAATAATTTAAACAGCGGCATCAGACTGATCATCGATTGGTTTAATGTAATCACTTTACACTTAATTACTCAACTATGATGTGTAGAAAAATGCTACGTTTTTCACAAAAAAATAATTGCGACATTAAAATGAAATTAATATAAAAGACAGACATATTTCAGCGGTTTTATAATCTCACTATACAGTTTCAACAAGGTCGTTTTAAAACAACTTTAGTCTGTAACAATTGCAAGCTGAGGCTAAGTAGTATTCAAAGCATATTAAGCTCTTTCCTCACGTCTGCAGTATTATCATGTAAGAGACGTATGCAGTTATAACAATATAAGCTTTTTTTTAGAAGCCTCTCTCGTAGAATTTTTCTCCCGGTTCTTTTTAGTTAGGTCTTTAATAACCATTTTTGTGACCAACATTTCCGCACTGTCGTCAAAAGTGGTCGTTACCAGATACATCGCACGTTCGTGGCATTAATGCGACAGATTACGAAGAATAACTATGTTGGCCAAATGTTTGTGCAGAGACATAGTGAATAAAAATTTAACATAGCAATAGACACTTCATTTCTTTCTTCTGCAGCCACTTAGGTCTATTGTTGGACATAGGCCTTCCCTCTGGTCTTCCATAGCTCCCTGTCTTGGGAACACTGCATTCATCTCCCTAAGGCACATTTCCTAACTTCATCAGACCACCTTGCCTGGAGTCTATCGACGCTTCTTCGTCTTGTTCGTGGTCGCCATTCCGCTATTTTTTGCTCCATCGTACACAGATAGCTATGGAGAGGAAGATGCTAGAAATTTCTTTAAGGGACAAGGTACGAAATCGACCTATGGGGGTTGATACAGACCCCTTTGGGAGTGACCGATGTATATCTATTTTCTATTTTTTTAATCAGTATCCTAGATAAATAAAGTAAGAATGAACGAGAGTGCACACAGACTTACGTACGTTTAGCAAATTAGGTATTAGATAGACAGTCATCTCTTAAACTTGGTATGCGTATAAGCTTTCAAATTGAAACTTGAAAGAAGATTGGTGGGACTGAGGGAGGGGTATAATATATGAAAGCTCCTGAAAAATATGAAGATAATCTTAAGTTATGAGGTGGATGTGCAAATAATATGTGAAGATGAAGTTGAATGAGCCAAAGCTCGATTTAGTGAAATGCCGTTTTACCGTCGCCCTAATCCGAGAAAAGCTCCAAGTATATACCTAATATATTACTAGGTAGGTACTATATTTTTCCACTAAATGATTCTCGTACGTATATTTTAGTTTACGCAATCGTCGAGAAACAGTCACCAGTTTCGTACTCAATTTAAAATTCATTTAAATCGGGTAAGAAAGTATGCAAAATTTAATAAAATCGAACACGTAGTCATCACGGTTGCCTGGTGTTGGGCATTTTTTTTACAAAACCGTTCGGTATTTCAGCCCTGTGTTCGTTATGACGAAATAACCGAAATATGTGCGGTTCGGTATTTTTTCATAACTCAAATACTTATTCTCTAATTAATGAATTGACTCAGAAATTCAAGTCAATAAGCAATTGGTTGATGTGTTGTTTGCCAATTCGCTATTTTTAGGTTTAGACTGAATTTTGCGTTTGTTTCGTGTATTTCATACCATTTTCTGGTAATTTATGATTCACAGAAATACTCAGATTCAGACAAATACTCCTCGACGTAGGCCTCCTTCATCCTTTTTCATCCAAAACTATCTTATAGGTCACTTGCATCCATGTTAATCAGGCAAATTTCACAACATCATCTCTCCATCATAATTCACAGTTAACAAATTTCAATGGCTTGGAAAATTGCGCTGCCTCATACTATGTCTGATGTTCTGAGTGACAAGGTCTTCTGGTTTCTCTACGTTTCATAAAGGAACATGGTGGGATAGTGGCAGAAATGCAAATACAATCACAAATCTTAATACTAAACAAGTTTATCCACAATCTTGTTTATCTCTGATAGTTCAAACCTCAAGATACAGAATTTGTTATTCAGAGAACCGCTCTCATCTAAAGTGCGGTAAATCACTGCTCAATGTTGTGCGATGCAAATACCTACTTTACTAAACTTAACTTTGAAAGCTCAATACGTAATTGTATAAACTAAAGTTTATTGTTATTGAGAAGCTTAATAGTGATAATATGTTGCATGTGCATTGTGCATATTGTCAGGGCCGTGCGGTGGATTTTCTCGACATGAAGCAAGTCTTAAAAATGCCGCCCCTCGATGCCTTGAGTTTGTGTCAGTTTTTTTTTTGTTACGGGGGGGGTCCCTAAGACGAAGTGAAAGACATCTCTAAAATTGTTGACCTTGACCAAGAACGGGGTCCCGACATTGGCGGGCCAAGAGTTCAAAATAAGTATATTATATTTACACACAGTTAGTTTACTGATTGTAAACATTTATTCAAAACTTTATACATACTAGTATAACAACAAAAAATGTAACATTTAGAACGTTGTTTCAAATTTGATCCAACGATACATAACCTGTTCAGCAAAAAAATATCAAGGTACAAGCACGTATCAAGACTTTTGGTTCGAGGGGGGGGACATTTATTCAATCAAACAACTATGTGAAAGAAATTTTCTATGTACCTATTGGCACTGACTTCTTACCATATTCTCATCCTATAGTAAATACACCCAAAAATTAGCGCGAATTTAGTGAAATTCTTTTGAAGAGTAGGTGAAGTGATTAACCTGGTTGTTTTTATATAGTAGAAAAGATGCTGTGTAAATAGCGCCGCAGGCGAAATTTTTTATTAAGTACATATGTATCATATCGACATAAAAAGTCGAAAAAAAAACTGAGGCGCGCCAAGATAGTAGAGAAAAATCGTCCCGTCCGTCCTGTGTCGTGTATGCGCCAGATTTCGAGGGGGGGGGGGGGGGGTAGATCCCAACTATCCCCCCCTTGGATACGTGCTTGTCAAGGTACTATGTAATTACTAATTCCTTGTAATTTCAAAATCGACCGGGGGCGGCGTTACCAGTACTTTCATTTCAAATCGCTCGTATAGAATTATATATTACCATTATTTCTGGGGGAAATTTGAATGACTTTGTTTCATATTGTCATATCGAAATCAATGATTAAGGCAAATAAAGCGCTCAAGTGAGGCAGAGACATCATAAATTGATCCATACCGAAATCCACCAATAAAAAAAATGTTTCGAGAAACAAAAATTATCTTATGTATATATTTTTGATTTTCAATTTGGCCGATTTTGCCGCCCCTCTGAAAGTGCCGCCTTATGCGGCTGCTTCTTTGTCTGTATGGACCGCACGGCCCTGCATATTGTAGTGTTTCCCAAGAAGTGTGGTTTGGCACCATTCAAAATATCTAGCAAGTATGTTAACCTACTACGGTTTCGATGGTCAATGCGAAAATAATTATTCTTCTTCTCAAGTTTCAATCTTTACGATTAGTTTGCAGCAAAGCCCCATATGTCTCCTTCTTCACCCATATCCTGGCACAGGTTGTTCAGGTATTCATTCCTTGGTCGTCCTCTGTAGTTTGTCCCCTCGTTCATTCCTTCAATTAATTCAAATACGAGACCCTTTTTACGCACTATGTGGCCGATCTTAACAATTAGACAACAACAATCAAAAAATAATATGAAACGAAACGAAGGATCCCCTGAAACGTCTTGCGTATTTTTTGTCTCTGGAGAAGGTTGATCAAAAGTAGCACAGAAACGTATTGCCACAGAATTTACGTATGTTTGCAAAGTTTCCGGTCCCCAAGTAGTCAGAACCTCACAATGTTAATAAGCCAAGTATTGAAACCTTCATTCTTTTTATTAGACTGTCAGAAATCCCAGTATTTCCAGCATTAATTTCACTCTTGTATAATATGTATTGGAACCTATATTGACTTTGAATCTATACAGCTTATAGGTATGTGGCGTAAGGAAAGCAATAATCGTGGTATAGGCAAGGTATTGAATAACACTTAAGTTTCCACGACCGAATACTGTCGAAACTTTACTAATTTAAATGACGCCCTTGGAATAACTTGAACGCGTGATGTTGTTCGGAATAATAGGATTCTCTTCTAAACAATCTTCATGTTAAACTATAGTACCTACCTATCGTCACCTACTTCTATTGTAAGCGTTACTAAGGAGTTTTCAATATTATATGACTTTTAAAATATGCCAATATCTAATGCAAGTATTATTAGTATGATAACCAAAGAATTATGAATGCTTTTATACACAAAGTTTGAGAACCTGTAACATAGAGTTTTTTTTTTATATAAAAAGGATCTGGGCTTGCATGCACAAACCCAAATACTTTCCTGCACACCTTGCACTAGGCTAAAAGCCTGTACCGCAAAGTGTGGAATACATCGCCAGCGTCAGGGTTTGAACCTGGCACCTCCCGTTTGAGAGACTGCCGCCTCAACCAACCGCGCCAACCATGTACTCATGTTCGCAGATCGAACTATTTTATCAATCATCCAAACATTAGTATTTTTAACATATTATGTAGGTAGATGTTAAGTAAGTACGTAGAATTTATAGTAGGTATAGTTAGTTGAGAAGAAAACACCTATTACATAGAGTTTGCAAATCTGACTATTTTATCAACCACCAAAATTTTTAAGAAGTAGGTAGGTACATAGTACGTAGAATTTATAATAGGTGTGGAATGTAGTATAATCTAAAAAAATCTTACTAAATTGTTATCCCCTCTCCTCATGCCGCTATCTACGTACCGAAACGACGTCGTCAGGACTATCCAAGGACACAATTGATAGGACATACATAACATTCAAAGCTAAAGAAATTGTCCTCACTCTCTCGTTTAGGATAAAATAGAATGGTATTGAAAAAAGATTTTTCTATTTAGTACGAAAAAATATGCTGACCTAACTAAACTCCATACTAATTCTATAAACCTTACCATTTTCATACGTAAAAATACACTGAAAGAAATCATATTTTTGATTCTTGTTAATGTATCAGTTGTTTGGTAGAAAATCCTAGAATAACGTCGAAATAGTGGTCTTCCCCGCAGCATTTAACTACAGTTTTGCTAATATATGAGTAAGCCCGTAGATTTGAAATTACGTAAAATCATAATGTATGGGGAATTACTTTAAAAACAACAGTTTTATGTCATGTCGATGTCTATTTATTAGGGTTTCCTGTTAAAATTACATTAATAACTATTATTTCCAAAAAGCAGAATTCATACTAACAAATTATAAAATCTCTACGTACATATTAACACGATATATTGTATTCCTTACAGTATTTTCCTGTAATGTACGACATTACACGATTTCTGTTTAATTTATAATGACTCGTCACTTCAATTTAACAGTAATATTCCCCAAAAAGATAATATACAGGTCCGAACGTTTATAAATGCAAGAATATCATACAAAAATAACATTAATAGCTAATGATAATCCAAAGCTAATTTGCTGTTAACTTAACATAATGAGTTTAAACGAAAATGCAGACTTAATGCTAAGTTATCAGGAT
The DNA here is from genome assembly GCA_963576895.1 of Ceraclea dissimilis. Lineage (NCBI taxonomy): Eukaryota > Metazoa > Arthropoda > Insecta > Trichoptera > Leptoceridae > Ceraclea > Ceraclea dissimilis. Next base: position 2,279,307 of record OY756365.1, read on the forward strand.
TCATTACAAAATATTATGACGCGAAACGCATAATAACATTATTCTCGTGGAAAACACGGGATTATTCCTGTTAAAACTCAACGACATAATATGCGCATGCGTCTACAGACGCGTATACGCAGAGAGTGCATTATGACGCGATCTATCTTGTCTAACGCACTTTTTACAATACTCTCGCTGTGGTGAATTTATTTAAAGCATTGTTTGGACAATTCTTAATAATTAATTTGTAATATCTATCGTGTGTATTCATATACCTACTTACTGTGCTAATTAAAATAAAGTTGACTATAAAAATGGACGCGACTACTGCGAATCTTTTGACGAAGTGGGGAATGTTTTTTGATATAATGGGAAAACGGCATGTTGTAATTAAATAATGTGATTTTTGTGAGGTTTTATCATATACCTACTGTGAAAAATTATGTACCTTTTCCAGCATGAATATTGTACCTAATTGCTTATTTATAAAGTAATAATAAATTATAAACTATATTTCTTTCCATTATTAAATATACATTGTAAACCATGTTTCTTTCTGTTATTTACCTTGACCATATTCATTATTATACCTACCATTTGGGACTAGATGATAATATTATCTAACGGTTACATTTTCTTGTCTGATTAATTCAAACAGGCAAGTAAATATATGTACCTATATCCATAAAGCACCTGGGTGCAAAAATAATTATAGTTAGAATATATCATCTTATCCTCAAATAATCTCATTACTATTATATTTCTCTTATGTATTTGTGTGTTAATAATTCTTTTTTGCTGTAAAATATATTTATTTCCATAGAAATACTTGTAACGTGTGCTCTGATAATCCCATTTGCAATACCTACAAGTTTTTATATGGAATAATAAATTTTATTGTAAATACCTAATGTATAATTAACATTTATAATACTAAGGAAATATTAGGCCAACAATGCCGAATTTCTGGGAAAGAACGTAGAGATGATAGTATAGTAATTGAGAAATATCACTATAAACCTGCAGATTTAAAAGGAAAGAATGTTGTTATGACAGCGCCGCAATTGAGAAATATCAGTCCTAACCTGCAAATTTAACAGGAAAGAATGTTGTTATGACAGCGCAGTAATTGAGAAATATCAGTATAAACCTAAAGATCAACAGGAAAGAATGTCGTTACGACAGTGTAGCAATAGAGAAATATCGGTATAATCCTGCGGGTTAAGAGGAATACTTTCCTGTTAAATCAGCGCTAAGCTTTCCTGCAGAATCAACGAGAAATTCTTACGGTCCCGAATATAGCAGGAATATCACTATAACAACAAGAATTCTGGTGAATCATTTCTTAGAGTGTACCAACTGGATAAAATAATGAAACAAAATAGTTAAAGTTCTTCAAATTCAAAGCGCTACACTATTAAAATTTCATTTAATTGACAAAGGCTATGCCTGCAAAAAATGGGACACAAAAATATTTAAATTGTTGTAAAGTGTTCCATAAATAATAATACAACCAATCTAAATGCTTGATAAGTAATAAAGCGTTGATGTTTTGACCAATCACAATGCTTGATATAATAAAGCGTTGATATTTGCACCAATCACAATAGCCGATCTATTATATCGAACACCAATAATATTTCAAATATCCTCTCGTCTCGATTACACTTGAAAGTCGAACAATCGACTAGAAACTAGGCAGGTACCTGACTGAATGGAATATAATGCAACCAAAATGAAATGGCTAACGGACGAAAGTCGAACTACATCAAAATACTAAATGAGTAGGTACCAGGCGCGAAGCTACCTAAGAACACGATTTCCAGTTACGAGTTAGAAAAAATGATAGGTATAATAGAGTCTAATCTTACGTTATCCCGTAAGAAATGTTAGCCCCGGCTTCCCTTCTGCAGAAATCCACCCTTCTCCACTGGTATGTACTAATGAAATGAATACTAGTTTATCCGCTAGTAAGAAGCAAATGATTGTGTGTTCGTGTGTGTTTTTAAGTACTAACTAGAACTTACGTAGGTATTTCAAAAATGGTTATTGAAACATTTACCAAAGTAGACTCTAGGTAACATTTTTTTTATTCTTTAGCATTGTCAGGATTAGGCATACTCATGAAAAGTCTTAATACTGCAGGATATTTCAAAAGAAGGAGTCTATAATTCTGATGTGTCACTTGGGGCAACCATACATGATTGGAGACAGCAGAAAATATATGGTAATACAGATTTTATGAATTGATATATTCAAAGCAATGAGAAAAAAACTGACTGCACACTTTGCGAGGTCACCACACGATAGTAATTTGTTATATGTACAGTTTCAAAACTAACTACCACAGCGCCCTCGATGATGAGACATGTAATTTTGCCGATAAGTACTGTGCTCTTCGTTGCGTTTCAATTATTTTAATTGAATTGCCATTGAAATTAACGAACGAATCATCAAACCCCTCCAAATCCTTTTACCCCTCCTTTCTTCCCTTCCTCCTTACCCTGATGAAAGTGACGGGCTTCCTTATACTCATCATATTATACGCTTTTAAATCTCAATCGTAACTATTTTATGCTCCTTTTACTAACACATTCATGTGACCCCTGTACACTTCAAATAGGTATTTCACAACATAGCCATTGATTTCTATGATGCCCCTTTGTAGTATTTATTTACTCATTTCTACCTATCATTTGAGTTACATTTCGTCTGCGCCGGACCTGTTTTTTTTCCATACGAAATGTGCATTCTCCTTTTTGTAATAGAATGAAAAATGTCAATAAAAATATAAGTTTTTATGTTCAGGGGCTTTCAAAAATAATGTCAGAAAAATCACAGAGCTAATTGCGGATTTAGCTACCTGGCTGACGTTAAAGTGGTAATTTAAAGCCCAGTATGGAGTAAAGCTGCCGCTTAAGGGGGCATAGTAACTAAATACGCTACAAAAATTCGACGAACAAAATAGGATTAGTAGTTACTCAATTAGGCTAAAGATATTATTCTAAGATTTAAAACGCGAATAAATGAGAATTTATTCTACTATTAATTTTTTCGATAAAAAAAATATTCCAAAGTTACGTCTGAAATTTACCGACTGAAAGTTGAGAATATTGTCGTAGTTTGTTGTATGTTTTTCCTTTTAAAAATAAGAAGTATGAAAAAAAATATAATCATGGCTAAAAATCAACTGTTTTCGAGACATGGCCTTTTGAAAATTGAGAAGTATGAAAATTTCTCATTTAGGTTTTTTTGAAAATGTCACACAAACTACTGACTTGATTTTGATCAAATAAATAAAAATCATTGTAAATAATTTAGACTTTCGATAACGACATTCATTTGTGGCTTTTGTATTAGAAAATAGGGAAATTTATGGTTCTATTTATTTTAGGAGAATTATGCAGATATCATTTCAAGTTAACATAAATAAATAAATAAATAAAAACTTTATGAAAGATGAGATAAGGATTTAAAGATGCAAAGGGCGGATTTATCGCCTGTTGGCGATTTCTGCCGATCAACCCAACATACAGTTCCCAAAAAAATATCCTATAATATTGTGTCCATTTTATTCAGTACTTTACCCAGAGTATATCGCCCCTTAAGTACGAGCTTAAGCGGCAGATTAACCTTAATATTATCGCATGCAATCAAAATATTGTACGACGGATAACGAGTGTGTAATGAATGTATAAAAAATATGTTCAAAGTACAGAGAAAATTAAGGTCATATATAAAAATGTTTATTTTTGGGTTAATTTAAGCGGTCATCAGTGGGGTTTTAATTCTCATACTTTTTTGTGAAGTACCTACATCATTAACGAAAATAATATCCATATATACGTAACGAAAGAAATGACAGATTTACATTGTTCTTTTTGATATTCTTTTATAGATATTTTTTAATTTCCTAATATTTTTTTTCTTTTTATTCTCTTTTATTCCAAATTATTTACATTAATTATTTTTTATTTACAAATTATTGAATTACTTTGTAAAGCGTTGGATTTTTTTCTACATCCCGTAGTATTAATGCAGTATTCCTACAATAGTGTAGAAGAATTCTTCTACATTGTTGAAGGAATACTGCATTCAACAACAGTTTAGAAGAATACTTCTACTTTGTCTACTGCATTCAAAATTATTTAAATAAATACGATATTTCAATTTCAGAATGTCTTTTTCAGAACCATGCTGAGATTTGTCCATACCAAAATGAATCGATTAAAATTTACCAATTTCAACGTGTTTATGATGAAACAGTGGGTGCAACAATATGAAACTGTCACTTACAGCAAAAAATATGTATGCAAAATGAAGTCCGCATTTTCCTTTTTTTTAAATCTCAATAATTTCCTTACCTTAAAATTTTCCACACACGTTTTCTTTAGGTGACAGTTTAAAATTGTAGTTCTGTTTTGTCGAGAACACGTCTCAGTAAATAAATTTTAATTAGGAAGTTTAATTAAAGTACTTACCTTTTTCAGATTTAACTATTTCATAATAAACTGAAGGTATTCCTGAACAGTGATAACCTCCAATGCTGCGTTCTGATTGGTTGCTAACCAGTCACCATTTATTTATTGATTTCACTGTTTTTTGCTGTGACTGATATATCGCATTTGATTTTTGTTAAGTATGTAAACCTGACGATTCCAAGTGCATTAAATGGGGCCTACAGATGATTAGAAAACAATAAATAGTTCGTGCAACTGTAATTTTATTTTTTCAAAGTTTCTAACTTGATTTGTAAGAAATAATGAAGTTCTTATCTTATAATGGAATGGACCAATAAGCGTGGTTCTTAAAAAGTTTTTTTACGACTTCTTATTCCGTAAAAAAATTAAATGCATAAAAATGTTAATTGCCATCAATAACATCAGATGTAAATTCAGCATTAGTGCGATGGTTCGGTTTTATTTGTAACGTTTATTTTCCCGCAAAGGAAAAGCGATATATCATTAGTATGTAACATTGAGAGGGTTTATTATTAATGGTGCGTACCTTTTTATGCACTTCATGGGACTCGTTTCGGTGATTAATCATTCATTAGTAACTAGGCACAAGGTAGCCTTTAAGTTACCATAATATATTATTATTATTATTATTATAATGATTGCTACAGGGTGGTCACAAAGAATGTATCCGTAAATTTTACCTCTAAATAAGTAGGTACCTAATCGTATTTTTTTTAGAAACAAGATTTCAGAGATTTTTCGGGTTGACTATAAGAATTATAAGATATTGCTTTTGCAATAAGTCCGTCTTTTGGCATACTACATTTTCTTGTATTTGTAACTATGTATTTTTTCTCTGGCCAATAAAGATTTATTTATTTTGGAACTTCACATTCTAGAAATGTTTTCCGCGGTCTTCCAAACGATACTAAACGCCCTTCCGGCATGTTTGGTTCCTTCATTCCAATGGCGCCTTCTGCGAAAACAAACTGAGAATAGCTTAAAGAAAAATGGAAAGAATAATAATGGGCGTTAAACTGCAAGACAGGAAGAGAAATGACTGGATACGTAGCCTGACTAAAGTGACTGATGTGGTTGAGAGGATAGCGGTACAGAAGTAGAGATGGGCGAGGCACATTGCAAGAATGCAAGACAACAGATGGACGAGGAGACTGCTGGAGTGGAGACCAAGGGGCGATAAAAGATCACAAGGGCGACCACCTACCAGATGAATGGACGACATTGAGAGGTTTAGCCGACACCAGTGGATGAAAATCGCACAGGAGCGGGAGATGTGCAGGAGGAGAGTGAAGGCCTATGTCCTGCAGTGGGCAATCGCGGTTTGATGATGATGATTTATTTAGGTATATATTTATTCATTTACTTATTTATTTTACTTATTTGTTTGTTTATTTATTTTATTTGTTTATTTTTTAATATTTATAATATTGTGTTTCTTTGTCTGATGTTTTATTTTTTCTAATTGCATGCTGATCTTTCCATATTATATTATTCACTATTGTTCTTGCATGCATGTCAAATACGAGTATATATAAATTGGTAATTCTGGAGCCTTTACTGGTCCACTTGTTGTTAATGTTGTACTGTATATGATTTTTGTAAGACTGTCTGTGCTCTAGAAAATAAAAAAAATAAAATAAATGAAATTGAAAGAGTGGACCATTCTTCGTGACATTGGCGTAACACTTTACGTCCGTATGGATTGCTAAATAAATATAATTAAGTATCAAATATGTGTACTAAATAACGTTTAGTCTTGTTTTATGGATGATGGCATAAGTAGTTAGTAGCAAAGTAGGTACCAATTAATCATTTCAAAAATAACCCAAACATCCACTAAAAGTCCCCTACCATACGTTAGCAATTCAAAACAATTACGTAGGTATGATTTTTGTCATTCCGAGGGAACAACTCACAGAGGGCGACCCCGACAGGAATATATGGAGCAGGTTCTCCAGGATATGAGCTGCTCCTCATACTTGGAGCTGAAGCGTTGTGCGGAGGACCGGGGGGAGTGGAAAGCGAGGTGTTCTTTGCTGCAAACAAATCCATTGGATTGAAACATGAGAAGAAGAAGAAGTGACATACTCACAGCACATAGGCCAAGTATGATACAACAAAAAAAATACGTAGTTTTTTGCAGGGTTTGTTTCAAAAAATGATTCAAAAATGTTTATTAAAAGAACTTAAATTTCACAACACGTAATCTAAATTTATACATATATTAAGTGTCCTCAATGGCTGACTGACCTACCAACTCATCAACACACAGCCAAATGGTTAATCGTAGAGAAGCGGTCATTTGAATACATGGTTGGCGCAGTTGGTTGAGGCGGCACTTCCTCGAGCGGGAAGTGCCAGGTTCATACCCCGGCGCTGGCGATGCATTCCACAATTTGCGATACAGGCTTTAATCCTAGTGCAAAGTGTGCAGGAAAGTATTTGGGTTTTACCTTTTTTTAAAAGTCAAAAAATCATCAAGAGTTACAAAACAAGATAATAGTAGTGTGCTTAAGGGCGGACTTATTGCAAAAGCATAATCTTACAGTCCTTACAGTCAATCTCGGATGTGAAATGTATTTTGATGTACTGGATATTACATATGCTCTAGATTCATAGACGTTAAAATAAACACTAGTGGTGAATCGCTGCATACTTTTTTTTTAACATCCGTTAAAAATAATTGAGATAACAGCGAGCACTATTACAAACATACCTACACCGTGACAAAGTTCCTCAAACGTTTTAACATTATTTGATGGTCGTGGTTAGTGATGTGAATAATGCATCGATGAATTCGATAGAAATGCATCGATTCAAATGTTTTGTTTCCCACCCAATCCATAGATGGCTCTATTTTCATTTCAACGCTTTTGTCAAGCACCTGTCTATTATTTTTCCTTGCGTACCTAATGAATTATGACTATTACATAACGGAATTTTGTGGTCTGTTTAAAATGAATCCATGAAGAAATTACAGTTTTTCCTTCCGAGAGGAATCTACGTTCACACGATGTAGAATTATGTGTGATCCGTTGGGAAGGACTCAGAATGGGCGTTTTGATGCTTACTTCACTTTATTCTCAGGGCAACTTCCACCACTTCCATTGTACTACTGTTCGAAATTGTTTCAAAATGCACCTAAGAATGCACCCGTATTTTTTCGATCATATCGCCATCTGATGAGAAGTGGATGCAGCATTTAGCAACTACCTTTATTTACCGTCTCGCAGGCGTCGGATCGCCCATCCTGCGACCTCACCATAACAAGAACTTACTTAATTATTGCTAGCTACTTGCGTTCCACTGCTGGACATAGGCCTCTTCTAAACTCTTCCACTGTCTTCTATCTTGGGCTATCTGCTGCCATCTTGCTGTTACAGGACAGTATGATGCAATAAGGAACAAATATTTCTCTAATTTTCGATGTTTTCTTTTACAGTGGCGTCACGTCCCTATTTGTGGGCATTGTTCAGTGGCGGCAGATACTTCTCACTGTATGTGCGTCCTCCTGCCTAGAACATTTCCATCGCATACTCCGCTAGGTATAGGCACCACACTACATAAAGATGTTTTGGCGTCCGGCCACAAGCCGCTTCAGAAAAGTTCAAATGTACGGAATTCCAATGAACGTGACCCCGTTCCATCTAATTGTCTAAAGTTTAGAATACATTACTCCACAGAACGGAGTAACCAGCGAAATATCTATATTTTTTAAATTATTTTGGAATCACAATTTTATATTTTACGGTGATTCCCTAGATAAATGTTCAACGCATCTACCCTATTTTGTTCCAAGGAAGATAGGATAAGGAATGAGGTTATTAGGGAAATGAGTGACTGCAAGACTGGTGCTGTAACTAGAATTAAAGTGAACAAACTGAGATGGTTTGGGCATGTTGAGAGAATGAAGGATGACAGGATGACAAAAAAGATATATCTGAGTGAACGAAGAGGTGTGAGGAAACGCGGCCGCCCGAGACTGGACTGGACCGATCATGTTGACCAGATCCTCAAGGATGGGCGCGTTTTGAGTAAAAGGAATCGGAGAGCGTGTATGACAAACTGTATGAGTGTGACGAAAGCTAAGAGTGTGTGTAAGAATAGGGATGTCTGGCGCTCTGTCCTCTCTGCTTACGTGTAAGGGACGTGGCGTGAGGGTATAGATAGATAGAATATTTAGTAACGGTTGTCGAGATATAAGGTTTCCCGTTTTTAGATATTTTTCTAATGTCAGTATGCATACTCTTCGTTTGTAAAAAAATTTCTTCCGATTTTCTACCAGGTCCAGGTGATGTGAAATAATAAAAATGCCCAAACTCCTAGCCATTTAGAATAGGCACACACATGCAATGATATAGCACTATGTATGAGTATAGGATGTAATATAGGTTCATCGAATTTATGCCTTCATTTGGAGTCGATATCGAACCAATAAAACAGATTAATGGGACAGAAAATACCATATTTTAAATTCCAAAAAAGTGGTCTCAGAGCTTCCATACGTTAATCTCATTTTACCTCCTGCTAGGTAGAGCGTTTTTTGAAATCGTAGATATGTCGGTAGGTACCCAAATATTTCAATGTTTTTTAGCAGCATATGCCGACCAGCACAAACTTTTAGGTTTTTTTAGAAAATAAGGAATAAACCATTAAGGGCATGGCACCAGGAATGACGTCACAGACATTTCCCACGGCATTAAGGTTCAAAATCGCGTGACAATCGCATGATAAAATGGTAAAAATAGCGTTTTTTTCCATTTTCTGGGGTTAATATTGCGTCTATCAAAAAACTTTTACGGTTATTCCCTAGATTTTGATGCATATTATCAGTTCAAAAAAAAATATTTACTCCGCGACTTTCGGGAAACGAGTTTCCGTCTTTCGGAAAAAAGTGCAGAGGTGTTTTTTAATTATTTTTTTGAGAAATCTATACAAGATAAAAAAAATCTTTTACGGTTATTCCCTAGATAAAGGTTCAATGCATCTACCCTATTTTGTTCCAAAGCATATTTATTAACGGTTGTCGAGATAGAAGGTCTCCCGTTTTTAGAAATTTCTGGAATGTCGGTATGCACGCTCTTAATCTATTTATTTATCTCTCTCATGCCGCATCCTTTGCGGGGAAGGCAGCAGAGACGACAGAACCTCAGATTACCCTATCTATCATTTATTCATATTTATTTAAAATAAAAGATCTGTGCTTGTGTAGACAAACCTAAATAGGTACCTAAGCTAAAAGTTTGTGTCTGAATTGCAGAATACAACATCAACACATATAGATTCGATTCAGGTACCTACTGATTGAAAGTCCGCCCTCCAACCCTGTAGACACTCAATCTATTATACTTCTTGATTTCTCCGTCACGTTCATGCAATTCGTCATACGTGTTCGGCCTTTCAGACCGACTTTAGACGACACTTATGCCCAATCCCACATACCTAGGAAGGAGAGCCCTAAGAAATTTCCATAGAAAAACAGGGATAATTTTATTGAATAAAGAACATCAAAGTGCCCCCCTACCACAGCCAAATTCCATATGAAATGCAACTCACCTACTCTGGGCGGAGATATTTGGGCACCTAACATAGGTGAGTTGCATGTTGCATTTCATATGGAATTTGGCTGTGGTAGTGGGCTATCTCTGGCTATTCCGTATTCTTTGAAATGTATTTGTGGTATGGATTGATAAATAACTGAAAAAAATATTTATAAAATGAAAATGGTTACGAAAAATTCTAACAAAATTCAATAACATGCTAACAACGAATTTTCTTTGGTGTTCTGATGAACCATTAAGTGAAATATCGCCGGAGGCTTATTTTGTTCAACATCAGAATTGTGGCAAAAATGGGGTGGTTTGCTTGCCGCCTGTCTCCTGCCTACACATCCAGACAACAGCCTCCAGGCACAATAACAAAACACAACCGACGAACACCACCAAAGGAGAAAGAGAATGAGGTTGTATTATTATCTTGTTTATTGTTTTTTATTTTATCCTTTCCCATCATTTATCCAACACCTCCACGCAGGTAAAAATAATTATTTACATTCACTTTTGAATCCTTAATCTTTTCACACTTTCCTTGAATAAAAGTGAATAAATTTACATGGTTTGGACATATTATTTTATAGGATTTTTTTGGAAGACCTTAGAATTCACTCTTCTTCTTCTTCTTTGCCCTAGCCTTTGTCCCATTTACTTGGGGTCGGCTCTCCTAGTCCTCATCCTCCAAGTCTTTCGGTTCCCTGCATCTTCCGCCCGCAGCCCTGCCCCCTTTAGATCCCTGGCGATTGTGGACATCCATGTGGTCTGGGGTCTGCCCGGTCTTCTGGGCCCTACCTCAATGTCCATTGTCCTTCTTATCATATTATCCTGTGGCAGTCTCATGATGTGTCCGTACCAACGCAGTCTATTTTCGGTCACTTTTTCTCCGATTGGAGCTACTTTGAAACTGCCACGGACATGGACATTTCTCACCTTGTCCAGCCTCGTAACACCACCCGAATTCACTCTAATATAAAAAATCGATATGTCATCATTTTTTTTTAATTATTATACTACCTATATATTTTGAATAATTTGCGAAGCGATAGATGTTGTTTTTTTTAAGTAAAGAATCTGGGCTTGCATAGACAAATCCAAATACTTTCCTGCACACTTTAAACATACCATGTATCGCTAATTCGTCGCCATCGCCAGCGCCGAGGTTCGAATTCGAACCTGGCACCTCCCGCTTGACATATTGCCGTCTCAACCAACTGCTCCAACCATGTATTCTATTCTATATTTGCACCTGATTAACTAAGTGGTTATTCTACCAGTTATTCAAATACCTATTCTACCAGTAGTTATTCAGGGCCCTACCACTAGTATTCAATAATGCGTGATGACAGGATGGCAAAAAAGTGTTTACATATGTGGCTAAACGAGGGTGTGTAATCCTGAATATTGATCATGTTCACCAGATCGTTAGTTTTACTTATTGAGTAAAAGAAATCTAGACGTGTTTGTACCTATGACGAATGGCATAAAGAAAGGAGTGTGTCTAAGAAAGGGTGGTGTGGCGTTCTCTATGACTACCCCGCGAGGGATTCGACGTGACTGGATAGACAGAATACTATTTACCAAATAACGTCACATTTTGGATTTTAATTCGAAGGCAAAGTACCTACTATAGGTACGTACCTTTCCAGGAAAAGCAATTATTGTATCAAAAGTATCTCTTGGTCTTATAATATTGATGATATAGAGAAAAATAATTTCACTTTGTTAGTGTGTGTGTTTTGACGTAGCATTTTTTCGAGATTCAGAGCTAGCAATAAATCTTTCGATTTTTTTTTGAGATTTTTGTTGATTAGAAACACCTACAAAATGAAATACATTAATAGTAGCCATATCGACTTTTCAAAAAATCTTATAACGGGAGACCTTAGATCTGGACAACCTTACTAAAATGCTTCGGAAAAAATAGGGTAGATACACTGAACCTTTGTTTATTTTCGTATTGATAATATGCATTAGAATCTAATGAATAACCATATAAGCTTTTTTAATGAAGCGAAATTAAATCCAAAAAGTAAAGAAAAGCTATATTTAACAATTTTTGATCACGCTTTTTGAACTTTCACGCCACGGGGAATGACCGTGACGTCATACTTGGGTTCTTGGAAACGAGATTTCGGAGAGAAAGAGTTAACCATGATTGTATTTTGTAGATATTTGAGGTATTCTTGACGAATTACTTCTTTCATTTGCAAGATCAGAACAATTTCCGGGCTACACCGATCACAAAAGTTAGCAAAATAATGATATTATGTAGATAGCAGTGAATTAAATGAGGCAATTAAAATATCTGGTGATGTGAAAAACGATTTGCGCTTCAATAGTAGCTGTTATATATAACAGCGAATAGTAACAGTAGTAGTAATTATCACATGCGATTAAGACATAGATTACATCAGACGGGTTACTTGCAAGTCGCGAAATGAGGGAACGAGGAAAATTACTGTAAGAGTAAAGATCTCGTAGATACTTTCCCAACAATTATTTCTATTGTATAGACTTATATAGTACGTCCCTAAGGACAGAGAAAGATTTTCTTTAATATTAAGTGTATCTATTAGATACCTACAATAGGTAGGTCCTACATAGCTCGTGCATGGTTAGGTAAGTGTTAAGTAATCGTTAAAAACTCAAAATTGAAAAAAATCCTTAATTTTGTCTAGTTTTTGGAGCTTGATGGCTCCGCTGCTCTTTACTTTAGAGCAAAGTTGCACATAGAAAAGTTGTAGGAAATTTTGTGATTTACAAATCAGCAAATTATTGTTTTTGACCTACAACGCGAAACAACGAAGTTATATTGCATAATATACAAAAAACGGTGATTTCTTAAGGTTTTTTCAAAATAGCGAAGAGGGTGGAGGGAGGAAAATTGTGCAAATTTGGATTCTTAACTACCTCATCATCCTACACAACGTACCCAAAATTCACGACTACCTGATTTCATGTTGGCGAAATTGGTCTAACGATCGACTGTACTAAAAAGGACCCAAATGATTTTAGACCCGGAATATATTCTAATTTATCACGCTACCCATAGGTATTGTTATGTTATCCATCAAGTACAAGCCGAAGAAATGTCGGAAGACCCATGGCGAGGTGATCTAATGATGTGAGAAGAAAAGTGCCCAGGAAAGGGAGGCCTATATCCAATGATGGATACGGAGAGGCTGATGAAGAAGATACTTATATGTACTTAAGGGCATGGCACCAGGAATGACGTCACAGTCTTTTCCCACGTCATTAAGGTTCAAAATTGCGTGACAATCGCATGATAAAATGGTAAAAATAGCGTTTTTTCCCATTTATTCCAAATTTTTGAAATTGTTATATGCGTACCCTTAAACAAGTGTTACTTTTTCCAGATTTTCTGGTTTTTTCTTCATTATTTCTTGAACAATTACCCGCGATTATGCGAATCGAGCAGGGGGCTACTAGTTTGTTAAATATTAAAAAAAAGTTAACAGTTAAGTAACGATGCGATCCTCTCGGGAATAAGATGATTGTAATAATATGATTAAGATAATAATAAAGAAAATGAATGAAAATAGCAGTTATGAAATTATTTGATTCATTTATAAAGAATTATACAAATCACATGGGGATTGCTTTACATCCTACCTGACTTGTAATATAATTCTGTGTGAACGAACCAAGGGAAGGAATATTAAGGAGTGAAAAATAACTGTTTGTAAAATAATAGGTAGTCAGGAAAATAACTGATAATCCATTTGGATAACAAGTAGTTATCTCAACAGATGTACAGCGCAGAATGGACAACACGTTATGTACTCGTATACACGTTCTGTCTCGTCACAGTCGCTAGCCTGCGCAGCACAGCGGCAGAATACAGGTTTGAGGCTCTGGGTTCGATTCCATGTTACATCAATCATTAGGTTAATGTAAAGTCCATCATTTGCTGTTGTAGGGAGTATGAACACCCCCTACCTAGGTATAACTATTTAGGTACTCTAAAGATCCTAAGACATTTGTATTGTATATATCCTTCTGTTTATCATTTTATAAATTAGTCTACAATAAACCTTGGTCCCAACAACACGCATTTTACTTATAACAACCTTCTGATACCTAAAGTATTGCCTTACACTAAAGTGGTGACCCCGACGTGATCTACAAAAAAAAAAATATAGAGCAAAAAAAGTGTTGACGAACTTTATACCTGACTCTGACCCTAAAATCAATACAAGTGTGACCGTGTTGTTGGGACCAAGGTTTATTGTAGACTAATTTATAAAATGATAAACAGAAGGATATATACAATACAAATGTCTTAGGATCTATAGAGTACCTAAATAGTTATACCTAGGTAGGGGGTGTTCATACTCCCTACACTGTATATCTGTTCGGGTGACTACTTGCTATTCAACGACTACAAGTAGGAAATCGGATAACATAATTAACACTATTACAAATTCCAGTTTTTAAATAAATATAATAAATAAATAAAATCCTTATTGAAAAAAATATTTTCCCCAAATGGTGGGTTTATTGCCATAGGAAATGTCTGCCAATCAACCAGTTTTTAGGGTTTTATCGGATATTTAAACGATTACTGGTTTTCGAAGAGGTAGGTATCTAGTCTTTTCGAATTTCCTGTCAAAGTGAAGAATCAGATGCTTATAAAATTTAAATGGCTAAGACGTTACGCATCTATTATCGCCTTAGTTTGCAGACCTTGCGAATAAGACAGCATAGACAGATCATTTTGGACAAGAATGGGTGTCGAATCTTATTGCTGTAAAATTAAATATTATTATAGACGTTTGATGACTACCTGACTCCTACAAGACGTTCGAAAAATATCAAAAAAGTGTGCGTGGATGAGGGGGACAATACTACAAATTTTATTCGGTATTGTATTTTAAAATAAAAATCTTTCAAGAAAAATTTTCAAGAGAAAAATACTTGATAATAATATCACAAAAAGTTTTCAGTGCTTATTAATCTTTATATATCTCGGCCGGACAATAATAATTAGCGAAGCAAGATATCTTCTCTTGTCTCTCCAAGTCTCCGAGTCTCCGAGAGCAGGAGACAAAACGTGGTATGGAGTAATGGGTGTAAAACATGGACAAGGTAGAGAAAGAAGGAGATGGGATGGTTCGAAAAACAGGGACGTCATGCCACATACTGATAAATTTTATTTTATTTTCTTAACAGAATCAGACAGTCATTACAATATTATGATTAACATAATCAAATCATTCAATTATGCCCAAAATTATAGTACAGGCCGAAAAAAATCATACGCATTTAAATTTAAATAACGAAATAGTAAGACCCTGTAACAATGATTTAAATGAACTTTTAGTAGCTTGGGGTTGGAAAGAAATTCGCTCCAGCCACATTAATGATTTTAACCAGTCTCATGTTGACAAATCTGCGTCAAACAGATGGTTGATTATTGGGGATTTGTATGGGGAGACTGAGAGGTTTATGCTAGCGATCCAGGATCAGGTAATTTAAACAAAAAAAATATCAAAAATATATAATAAAAGATACAAATTTAGCATTGGGTGCCTACTTATCGTAATGGATATATGTTATTTTTTCACATTTTTGACGTATTGTTCACGTATAGAATAAAAAAATATTTATTTATTTATACATCGACGGCTTAAGCCTTTAACAAGTTTCTTGTTGGTACATAGTGTCAATCTTAATATTCTCAAATACATACATACTCAAAATACAGAAAACAACACCACCATAAAAAAAAGCAATCGGCATGCATAAACTTTTAAAACATCGACTCCAATCCATTCGCGCCCAGCAAACTTAACAACAATAAATACATTCATCAAATTTTCACGTGTACCAACCATGGCGTTATAAATATGATTGCGGTGATTTAGCTGTGGTCGGCCCTGGTTGGAGGGTGTGTTAAAAGTAAGAAGGAAAAAAAGAGGAAGACAAGAGCAAGATTGATAACTGGGCGGAACGGGGACATTAGTCATTGGATTCTGTGAAAAATGAACTCGGTCAAGAGAATTAAGTCCCAGCGATCCTACGTTCTTTGTTCTTCCACACAACCACGACAAACAACAAACTAACTTTAGGATCGACTTTTATTATTTTTAATAATAATAGAAAATTATTACAAAGTATTATCATCGTCTTCCTTCAGATAATGCACCGATTCTTTTGAGATCCATTTTTCATATTACGAACTTTTTACTTTGAAGAAAATTTCATCTAGGATATTTTCTGAAGTGGTGGTCGCCTACTACTGCGCCCTCTATCGTTCCATGAGGGAGATTACAAAGAATTAACAGGTGAGATAAAAAAACATTTAGAATTTTATAATCCGATTAGTATAATCAGCTAAAGGTATAGGTAATATCAGAAAAGTAGTTAAATTAAATAAACTGGATTCCCTGTCAAATCTGAAAACAAAATTGAAAAATCTTTTTTTCATTTTATTATCCAAAGCAAAAGTAAATAACAAAGTAAAAACATAAAAAAAGAGTACTGGATTTTATTGCCCCACTAGGCGATAGCCTGTTCCGGGGCAATGTAACGATATAATGTTGTGGAAGGATATTTACTACTAATTTTTAATACTCTAAGTTGCCTCTCAAACTATGGGCATCCCTAAATCGGATCCGAACTGGCCACGGAAGATGTGGAGACCTCCTCCATAAATGAGGCAAGACGGAACATCCCCAATGCCAGTGCGGGCAGATAAAGACGGTGGAACACATTGTGGGGCACTGTGTCCCATCAAGAAGTTCGAGGGGGATATTTGGGAAATCCATGAGGTGACGCCAAGGGCAGTTGAAAATCTGAAAAATATTGAGGCGGAGCTCTGACCCAGACTCCCAGATCATTTGTACAATGGTTGTATTCGCATACGAAAGAAGAAGAATACTCTAAGTGCAATTCTCGTATTTTTCGCCTCGCTCATCTGAGCCTTATCCTTTGATATCCATGATTTCTGGATAGGTGAATGTTTCCCAGTATTAGGCTGATGAGTTTATATATCAATCATGAATGATAATATGCAGACTCTTCTAGATGACAATGCTGAGAAGTCTGTTGGCAAGTCAAACCACTGCGTAAATTTAAAATGAAAGATAGGTCGGTCTATCTTTTAGCCCGATCTTTCACTGTGTATATCTGTTGAGAATATTCTTCAAAATGTATATACAATTTACTATTTTTTCGGATCTGTGTAGAAATACAAATCTAAAGCTATAAATAAGCTAAGCTAAATACTTAAACCCAGTACTTTCTTATCTTAGCAAAAAAAACTAAAATTTTGCCAAGTTGCAATCGTATCACAAATATATTTTTGTCATGCTTCTATTCCGTAAGTATTTCTCGTAGTTCAAGTGTATTTTTTTCATACAAAAGTTGAAATAGCAATCCGTTACTTCATCTTAATTAAACTGAGATAATGAAGAAATATTGTGACCGAATTGCTACTTGTTTTCTCGTTGATAATGTTTTCGGTAAGAAAATGAAATAGACTGCTGACTTAGATATATCAATCTATCTATTTATCTTATCAGATGTGTCTCTTGCAGGGCAGGCAGAGAGGAGGGAATGCCAGACAGCGCTATCCTTTCACACGCTCCTAGCTTCCGTCACATTCATGCAATTTGTCATACACGCTCTCCGATTCCTTTTACTCAAAACGTGTCCATCCTTGAGGATCTGGTCGACATGATCAGACCAGGTCAGTCTCGGGCGGTCGCGTTTCCTCATGCCTCTTCGCTCACTCAAATATAACTTTTTTGTCATCCTGTCATCTTTTATTTTCTCAACATGCCTAAACCATCTTAGTTTATTCACATTCAGTCTTGTCACAACACCAGTCTTGCAGTCACTCATTTCCTAATAGAGTACATGCATACATTTACACAGATATAGAGGTATCAATCTATCTATTTGTCTTTGTATGTGTCTCTTGCAGGGTAGGCAGCAGTGGCGTAGCGTAAGTTCTGAGCTTGGGGGAGCGCTTTTCAAGAACAGAGGGCTGTTATACCTCTATCAAATAAAATACCTTACTACTTTGTGGGTACCAAAAACATAGGTACATAATAATGGATAATTATTACGATGAGCATAAAAATAAGAATACTATTTGTAGAGAAGATCGATTCTCCTGTTTTTCATATTTGCAAATACTTTAATTATCTCTCTGTTATATTCGGGAATTGTCTGTAAAAAAAAATTCTTTATACTGAGCACAGTTCATACAGGCGTTCCTGGTTCATGGTGCTCCTGAGAAACGACTTTATCCTCTTTAAAGTGGAAAAACACCTTTCACTCTCCACGGACGTCATTGGAATTGTACAAATGATTGTCAATAATCGTGAAATCGTCCCGTTTTAGAAAAGGATTCCAACAAATTGGTTCTTCTTAATTAACTGTAAATGTAACTAATAATTTAATATTTAAATAATAATTTTATCCGGCGCGGCGAGAAACAATAATTATCTTATCATTATTATCAAACGGTCAAAACAATGCTGTAGGTATTCATAGCGAAACTAAAAATGTTATTAATTTTGCATGTCATCTCGTCGACTCATCCTAGAGTAAGAAGGAGGTAAGTAAGAATTATGTCATGCGGGATGCATTGATACGAGAGTTTGTTAAGTAAGGACTTACAATCTTTGTCACTAGTGGTACACCCGCCCGCATACCGCAACCTAGCCCGCCCCCTGTCCCTCCCGCATCACACACAACGCACAGAATGTTCCCGCGGTGCAGCGCACAACGGAGTGGTAACATTTTGTATGGGAAGAAAGAAATCCACGGAATACGAATGTTTGCTAAGAAATGTATGACAATTATTGAGTTTTGTTGGAGCGCTAACTGTTAACGCACCGAATACGAAATGATGCACTAGCGTTTGCCTAGTTAAAGGAGTCGAACGTTTTCGTTAAGGAATTACTAACATTTCTTGACATTATTGTTGGATTATTGTTGGATTATTTTAATTTTTATTTTATCACGCTGAGCTGAATTATTTGGGGGCGCGCTGTATCCTGCGCACTGTTGGAGTCTACGCCCCTGGTAGGCAGGGAGGACAGAATGCCAGACTGTCCTGTTCTCCTCACATGCATTTTACTCAAAAGGGTTGGTCTAGGTCAGTTTCAGGCAGCCACGCTTTTTTATGCCTTTCGGTCAAGATTTTTGTCATCCTGTCATCCTTGGTCACTAATATCTTAAATTTATATAAATATTGTTCATTCAAACAATGGTCAACTAGTTTTTGTTGCGACTGGTCTGCGCCTGGATTTTTGTGTTGATGCAACCACCATTACAAACATTTTGTGTTATAATAATTAGGGCTCGCGACCCAACTATGACGTCACGGTCATTTCCCACGGCATTAAGGTTCGAAATCGCATGAACAATCCTATGAAAAAATTGTAAATAAAGCGTTTTCTTTTTTCATTTTTTGGGGTTAATTTCGGCATTGGTTGTCGAGATATGAGTTCTCCCGTTTTTAGAAATTTTTGAAATGTCAATATGCATACTCTTAGAGTCATTTTGCTCTTAGCCAGGATTCTGCTCTATCATCACTCAAAATATATTGCCTGAGAGTTCTCCTATACCAATTCCTGCAAAGAGACGATTTACATACAACGCATTGCAAGCCTTGCGTTTGCATTTGCATTTGTATATGTTATACCTTATGTCTAGTAGATGTTATACCTATTATGTCTTTTCTGTTGACTATACCAATTTTTACATTTGATTTGACTATACCGTATTGAATATTATGTATTGACCATACCAATTTTATATTTTCTTTTGCATTTGTATATGTTATACCTTATGCCTAGTAGATGTTATATACCTATTATGTCTTTTCTGTTGACTATACCAATTTTTACATTTGATTTGACTATACCGTATTGAATATGTATTGACTATACCATTTTTTTTTACATTTGTATTGACTATACTGTATTGAGTATGTTGTGACTTTACCAATTTTTTATATTTTATTTTGTATTTTGTATTTTTATATGAATATGAATATGTATCATAATATGGACCTGAGAGGCTTGCACATCCCACCTCCAGATCTGGAATAAAGATATTATATTATAACAATCACAGGTATATTTATGTAGAGATGTATTAACTACGATTAAAATATACCTATCGACAGACGTAACCGGTACTCATAAAGTAATAGGTATTCGGATTAAAATAACAGTAGGTAACAACGACGTTAGTATTAATAAAGTATCTAGTACTAAGTAGGTACCAACTGGATGAGTACCTACGTAGCAGAAAGCGAATAAGGATTATAATAATCTTCCTAGTGCAATAATAGATCTAGCAGTGAGTACTTTATAATATCTAACTTGTTACAATAGGAACGGATACCTATTAAGTACTTGGCACCAAGAATGACGTCACAATCATTTCCCACGCCATTAAGGTTCAAAATCCCGTGAACAATCGCATGATAAAATGGTAAAAATAGCGTTTTTTTCAATTTTTTGTGGTTAATTTTGCGTCTATCAAAAAACTTTTACGGTCATTCCCTAGATTTTAATCCATATTATCAGTACAAAAAAAATACTCTGTGACTTTCGGGAAACGAGTTTCCGTCTTTCGGAAAAAAGATCAGAGGTGATTTTAATTTATTTTTTTTGAGGTATCTTTACAAGTTATAAAAAATATTTTACAGCTATTCCCTAGATAAATGTTCAATGCATCTACCCAATTTTGTTCCAAAGCATATTTAGTAACGGTTGTCGAGATATAAGGTCTCCCGTTTTTAGAAATTTTTGAAATGTCGGTATGCATACTCTTATTAAGTACCAGTACTTATATAAACTTTCATACTAGGTACTAGGTACCTGTTATTATTCTCGCTCACAGATTTAACAATCTGTGAAATGAGTTATTCTACATAATGGATAGTATAATCTTTTATATTATCCGAGTACCTAATAGGTATTTGGAGAGTCATTCTTATTATAGTAATTGTTAAAACACTCTTACTGAAATCCTCAGAGACTGTTACTCGGTAGGTACTCACTTAATAAGTAGTTGCAGTTATGAAGTAAATATAAAAATTTCCCTAATAAATATAAAAAATGATAAACTTATTTATATAGTTTTGACGGCCACAAGACCTATGGAAAGTTACAATACAAAAAGTTTAAAATATCAATACAATAAAGGTACACAGCCAAACAATACACAGTAACAACAGACAAAAGAATCACAATTAAGACAGTATGTAAACACGCAATATGGACAAAAAACAGTAAAATAAAAATAGTAAAACAATACAGATTATGATTACTATGATTGAAACATCGCTGAAGATAAGTATACAACACAACGGTTCAAGGGATACGTAAATACGAATTTATTTGCTAAAAATGTAAAAAAAACACTCGTTGTAAAAGAAAACTTTTCCACAAAAATACCCCCGATATTTTCCAGTCCTTAGCTTGCACTTATTACTTAATTAATTAATGCACTTATTTTAATGAATTTGAGCTTGAAAAGTTTGTGTCGTGAAGTGGAGTAAGGGTTTAAATAATGTTTCCAGGATTCCAATACCAGTACACAACAGTTCAAAACTAAAGACCTGATAACGTCGTGTGTCGACACACTTTTTGACTGAAAATGTTTTGAACCAACATTGGTTATGAACCTATAACAATAAACGAACACCCGTAAATGGGGTAGTTTTATAAAATAACCGAGATTCATAAGGTTCTATCTTTGTTTCATTTTGATTTCTCACCAATTTGGTATTGCCAGATGTAGATGATTCGTTAAAATACTAACGTATGATTGATGGTGGATTAAACAAATTATATTTGCAAACTCTACATATAATGTTACATTTATAAGCATATACCTATGTACTTCATGGTTCAAGGGCACAATTAAAGATATTCACTGTCTTCGATTCTTGCCATTCCAAACAATATTATACTTACGACATTCATAGCTATAGATAGATAGAGTTAAGGGCATGGCACCAGGAATGACGTCACAGTTTTTTCCCACGGCATTAAGGTTCAAAATCGCGTGACAATCGCATGATA
Source organism: Ceraclea dissimilis (assembly GCA_963576895.1). Classification (NCBI taxonomy): domain Eukaryota; kingdom Metazoa; phylum Arthropoda; class Insecta; order Trichoptera; family Leptoceridae; genus Ceraclea; species Ceraclea dissimilis. Next base: position 2,301,399 of record OY756365.1, read on the forward strand.
AAATGGTATTTTTTTTTTTTTTTTTTCATTTTTGGGGGTTTAGTTTGCGTCTATCAAAAAAAAATATACGGTTATTCCCTAAATTTTAATGCATATTATCAGTACAAGAAAAAAAAATACTCCGCGACTTTCGGGAAACGAGTTTCCGTCTTTAAGGAAAAAAGGCCAGAGGTGTTTTTAAACATTTTTTTTTGAGAAATCTATACAAGATATAAAAAATCTTTTACAGTTATTCCCTAGATAAAGGTTCAATGCATCTACCCTATTTTGTTCCAAAGCAAATTTAGTAACGGTTGTCGAGATAGAAGGTCTCCCATTTTCAGAATTTTTTGAAATGTCGGTATGCATACTCTTAAGTACCAAAAAAAGGCATTTCTCAATTGAATCGCTTTGTCGGGTTTGTTTTGATTGCCAAAGTTTCTCGTTCTTCAGATTCTCCCTTTTTTTCTTCTATAAAACACTCTGCGAGCTGTGATTAAAATGATAGGAAAGTTATTGAAACAAATCCGAATAAAACGACGGTGGCGCAATTCGTTTTAAAACTTGTGTACATAAAAGCTCCTCCGCCCAATCGACTTAAGAAAAGTAATCACGGAGCGTTAGAACGCAGAATCTTATATGTCGAAAGCTTAGCAAACTTTGTTTGGTAAGCGGCGGCGTAGTGAACTAAATATTAGATATGTTTTTAAAGGTATTCGTAGGTAATTATTTCTACTAGTTTTGGTCATGAAAAAAACTGACGAAAATAAATAATGAAATGTAGTGAACAAACAAATAAATACAAAATGTAATCATAAAGCCTTTTAATAACCACGCTGAATTTTCCCGTAGAAAAATAAAATTAATAACAATTTACCAAATGAAACATGTTTATTGTTTATGACAAAACAATACGGCACTACAATTTTTAACTGTCACTTTAAAAGAACTGAGACACTGGGAACTTGTTAGAATTAGTTCTTAAAATTTGTTGATAAAATTAAAGAGGCAATTGTAGACACAGACAATGACAGTTGAAGATAACTAAAAGGTGTTAAAAATAATAGTTCAACTACCTTATATGTAAATTTTAATAGTTATGGTGCCCTAACAATATTTTTAGCAATTATTTGACAATTGACGACTGCAAACTAAATTCTGTTTCATGGAAGTTTTGAGAACAACTGACTCTTAAAGGACAGTGGAAAAAAGATATCAAAAACGAGTGGAGGGCAATTCTAAAACCCGGTGAAAACATACAGATGATAAAATTGAATAGAAATTAGATCGTAACTAGCGCCATCCTTGTAGTCTATAAATGTTCGGCGAACTATACAATTCATTGTGCAGAACAGAGAATCCGTAGTTTTCAAATGAAATTGACTTTCAAACCCTTCTTATAATGTACCTAGTTTTTTTTCTGTTTTGTTTTCTCTCCACCCGTCGTTTACCGACGCCAACTTTGTGAAACGACAGGGACATTAAAATAAATAACTACAAAACAACATACATTTAAAGAAGGTACCCACCCATTACATTTAACATTCACTAGTTACACTTTTTTAGGCTAGAAAAGTTACAACAGAATAACTTATTTTTTCATAGATATCGAAATTAACCCAAATACATCTTTGTACACGTCACAGTAAGCTTGAGATGATTGTGCCGTGAAGTGGAGTAAGTCAGCATTAGGGATTGTACCACGCCCGCCGGATTAACAGTCGAGCGCTTTACCAACCAGGCTACAGACCAACCCGACAACTTCATTATAGAGAAAGATTCATCATCACTATCGTCAGCACTTCTGTTTTTGGAAATTCTACTTACATGTAAATATGTTTCCATCCTTGGACAAGGACACTGAAGGAATGTAAGATAGGGGTGGGGTTTGTCGGGGAGCTCCCTTCTGGCTAACCCTGAGCCTACCTCTCAAATATACTTTGCCAAAAAGTGCGGGTAAAGAGGACGCTATATATTATGTGCCTGTGCTACCCAGGGATGCGGAGGGCCTTAAGCCCGTGGGAGTCCTTCAATGTATTTCTACTTACAAATGATTATGTAGGTACGAAAGTGTACGGCTGACTAAGTGACTGATTGTCATATACTCATCAATCAACGCACAGCGCAAACGGGTAATTCTAGGGAACCGAAATCTTGAAGACAAGATAGATTTTTATTCAAAACCTTCCACTGAGAAGGGATTTTTGGAAATTCTACCCCTAATGTCACACTCAGGTAGTTTAATCCGGAGTTGAATTATTTAAAATTTACGAATCGCAACTTGTTTAAGAAAAACAAATAAATTTAAGTAATTAAAAAAACCTAAAGATAATACAGGTGTGTGCAAAATTTCAAGGTGCTGGAACATTGAAAAATTAATAAAATTTGGAGCGGAAAATGTAAACGCAGGCAACAAAAATGACTGATAAATAAGTTAAATAAAAGCGCACTAAAAGCAATTGAATCAATGTGTTGATTTTTTTTTTGATAAAATAATTTTACAATGGATTTTCATCACGTGAAAAATTTGATAATTACATTTATTTTCCTCTGTTTCGCCGGGTAAAAAAGCTAGTTAATAATTTTAGGTAGGTACTTAGATATATCGGTACAGCCGGCAGCTATAATATTTCACAGACTGAAATAACGAAAAATCTTTAAGGGCTTGGCACCAGGAATGACGTCACTGTCTTTTCCCACGGCATCAAGGTTTTAAAATCGCGTGACAATCGCATGAAAAAAATGTAAAAATAGCGTTTTTCCCCATTTTTTGAGGTTAATTTTGCGTCTATCAAAAAACTTTAACGGTTATTCCCTAGATTTTAATGCATATTATCAGCACAAAAAAAATTACTCCACGACATTCGGGAAACGAGTTTCCGTCTTTCGGAAAAAAGATCAGAGATGTTTTTCAATTATTTTTTTTGAGTAATCTGTACAAGATATAAAAAATCTTTTACGGTTATTTCCTAGATAAAGGTTCAATGCATCTACACTATTTTGTTCCAAAGCATATTTAGTAACGGTTGTCGAGATATAAGGTCTCCCGTTTTTAGAAATTTTTGAAATGTCGGTATGCATGCTCTTAAAATGAAACGGTGGAACCATTCAATTTGAAAAATGCTATCGTTTAATTTCCTGTATTCGTGAGAGCGCTAATAAGATCCGATTCAATCAGTCCGGTTATACGTACACATATACAAACGTATGAACGTTTTATTATTATGTATAGATTGCTGTTGTATAGGCGCACATCGGATCTAAAATTAAATCGCTGTAATTAAAAGTGTTGAGGGGACTTTGGTGTTTTTATAAAAATACGTGAGCAAAGTTTTGAAAGAACATTAAAATGAATATCTAAAAGTAGCAGCAATTCATTTTTTTCATGTCATTTATTTAATATCCAAAAAAGAATTTAACGAAGTAAAATATAAGCAAAAAACAAGTACTGGAATTTATTGCCCCACTAGGCGATAGCCTGTTCTGGGGCAACACTAATTACAAAAATAGTTCAAGTTCATATGCACCATATTATATTATATTTTAATTTTATTTTATTGAATCGTGGATCATTTGATTTCGAGTGGATTTCAAAAGTAAAATTAGACTTAAATGTTAGAATAGAACTTTATTTAGTTCAATTTTACAATACTTTACAATAACTAGATATTAACATTTTACTCAAAAAAAGTTATACACAGCAGGATAGTAATAATCAATAGAACCAATTATAGCCGATTGTAAATTGTAAGATATTTTTATTATCTCAGCATTGTTTGATCCTTCTCGGAAGTATTAAGTACTCATATCCGAGAAATACTCGTAACACTATTTTAGAGTTTGTTCTGCATAAATGTTGTTTTATTAAAATGTAGGTCAATTGATTAAAATTTGTAAATAAATAAGTAAAAAATATTTACGATAAAAATCATAAAACAAAAAAAGGAACCTTATTTATTTGTCGATTTCACATCCGCGAAAGAAAACGTTGCTGCGTGTTTTATTTGAAAACGCGGTCCGAAACTTTTGAGCCCTTTCAGTTAGGTACAACACCTGCCCAAGTTTTAATTATCAAAATTTATTTTGTAAGCTATTGTATCGTCACGACTACCTACAGTAAACGTTCGTTTACTATTTCCGTTTGTGTTTGGCACATTCGCCAATTCGATGATCGATTAACATCACTAACGACACAATCATAACGGATACATGGGAGTTATATGTACCTGCATGCACACTGCACAATGCACATACTATGTCATCCAGATTGTAGAAACATACGTATATTATGCATAGTTTTCATGGGCGTCACCAGCCTCGGAGCTAGGGGAGGGCAACATAAATTTGGAAAATTGATATAGCTTAAAAAACACGTAGGTAAATAGCGTTTTTTTTAAGTGAGACATAGTGAAGAAGGTCGTGATGTGGTTTGTTTATTTGAAAATGTATATAATACTATGAACAATAATATCCTATCCCCCTAGAGATTTAAAATGAAAGATAGAGAGAGATTTTCATACTAAATGATAAAACCTCATAAAAAATCACATTACTACCACACGTTTTCTCATTGTATCATATTTTTTTAAAAATTTGTATGAAAATCCATCAGATTCATATAAAAATTGCCTGCGGCGCTTTTATATTTTTATATTTTAAAAAAAGCAAATTTAAAAAAAACACTTTTATATTTTAAAAAAAGTAATAAAAAAAGCGCCGCAGGCAATTTTTATATGAATCTGATGGATTTTCATACAAATTTTAAAAAAAATATGATACAATGAGAAAACGTGTGGTAGTAATGTGATTTTTTATGAGGTTTTATCATTTAGTATGAAAATCTCTCTCTATCTTTCATTTTAAATCTCTAGGGGGAGCTGTCTCCCTGCCCCCCCCTGACGACGCCAATGATAGTTTTCAAGCCTCGTGTGGACATTGGATAACTTGCATATTTTATATCGACAACGTCATAGTCTATTGCAAGCTGTGGATATTTAGACGTATTTGATGTTTCGATTCGAGCGTATAAAAAAATTGAAGATTTCTTATGACTAACTGGTTGTCCATCTTTCTTAGGTTTTTGGCTCAGATATCCTTTATATTCCAACGATTATTCTTGAGATTTTTCTTTCATTTATGATCTACCAACTAACTTAATTATATAAATTAAATTTTATTAATTTAAGTTTTGATTTAAATTTATCGCGCGTTTAATTTCTTCTTCATAACTTCATATGTCGTTGTTGTTGTTTGTATCTATATTCAAATACTTCAATTTTTTATTAACTTCTTTCCACATAATGACGTGGTTGGTAGCCGGGTTGATAACGCCCTCGACTGTAATCCGATGAATGCGGGTTGGACCCGACTTACTCCACTTCAAAGCACAAGTTTTCTAAATAAAAAAAAAAGGTTCGCTTAATTCTTTTGAGTAAGTAGTTTATTGTTTATTGTTCATGATCGTCCCTAGGCCCTAATTGCGAGCACTTGGACTCGTCAAATTTACATAGTAATAGGGGAAGAGCTATAGTTATTGGCCACTTAAGCTACTTGGGTCCACATATTTCTTAACCACACATTTATCTTTTGAGTTATTCTAATGAAACTTTGGATTTATACAGCTGAATAGTTGTTTTATAAGTACGATTAATGTTCATTGCATTTAAATAGCTAGAACATATATTTTTCTTAACCGGAATAAAAAAATTGCAATGTCACAGTAATTGGCCCCCTCGCGATAGTGTTTGGCCCCGATTTGTTATAGTTATTGGCCACCGGTATATTAATGATTTAAATTGCAAAATTCAAGTAGCTGGCCACTCTTCTTGATTACGGAGCATGTTTTCAATCAGAATGACATTATTTTTCATTACAAACGCAAAAAAATGTATATAAAATATGCTAATTTAAAAAATAAAAAAAAATTGTGCAAAAATGAAATGAGTGGTTTATTGTTTATTGAAAATTGTTATCCAAAGAAAATCTAACGATATATTTCAATTGGCCCTTTTCATAGTCTACCATTTTCTTCTGATATAAGTAGAATTTGATGAAAATTCTATATTATTTTTTTTGTTTTCAATTGCGATTATTTTTTTGGTCTCTTAGTTTTTTTCTTTTTGGCAGCAACTGCTACACATAACTGGGCTTATTTTTTTCTATCGCAATATATTGCTTAGGCATTTTTATAACATGTTATAAAATAAAATTAGAATTAACTAAAAGATTCTGGCAAAAAGTTTGATAACAACTTATAAGATTATAAAAATTTGTCTGTAAATTATTAGCGAGTACAGTTATTGGCCATATAGTTATTGGCCTATGCCAATAACTATGTTCATCCATACATTCGCAAATTTCATAGTAATTGGCATGGGGGGGCCAATTACTGTGAAATTGATATTTCACAGATACAGTAATTGTCCACCCCTCGTATTTGGCCTTAGAAACTTATTTGCAGGTTTTTATAACAAAAAATATGTTATTTAATTAAATATGATTCATATAATGAGGTCCTTTTTAACCAGAATAAATTGGGTAATTACTCACATGATCGGGAAAAAAACTTATACCCTTGACAAAAACTTAAGAAAACCGTGATTTTTTTCTACGCTTTTCGAAATTCTAAAAAAAGTGTATTAAAGTGCCAACATTTGTGGTAATGTGTATTGTCAATCTAAGCATAAATAATAGGACTACCAGACTGTGTTTTCAATCTGGATAATACTCACTCCACCTAATTTTTTTAAAATTTAAATGTTAGTGGCCAATTACTATTACAGGGCCAATTACTGTATCACTTCCCCTATATAGCGCATAACAATATCATAGTTTTTTAACAATCAAGAGGAATTTTTAACAATCAACAGTGACAATGTGCCAGAGAAGTAGAATCAATGCAAACAGAGTATAAATGGCAGTGGCGATTATGTAATACATGTACATAAGCCCGGCTTGCCCATAAGAAATACAAAAAACAACAAGAAATATGTTCTAACAATATTGCTTTTAGATAATTACATATTATTCAATAGAGGAAAGAAATTTAAACTTCGCGCGCGCGACGTGGACAATGCTGTTTTATTATAATAATAATAATTTCTCTACTCATTACGTCGCGGAGATCGAAGCGTAGTAGTATTGGAAGAATAATAAAAAACTAATGCCATTTCTCCAAATGTTCTACGCCTCTCGCTCTAACGCACAGGTTCAGATAGTGAAATTAGCTATTCATATCCTAGCTTACATCTAGGTAGGTGTGTATATGTCATATTCTGCATGAAGTAAAAATGTGCCCACATTCGTAGAGATTCTTTAATGGTATTAGTGTGATGTGCGAATTTGTTAGTGATTAGGATTACCAACACACACAGCCGCTCGTGATGTTGAAGAGTGAATGAGATAGTGTATTACCCCGTCTTTGTCTTTCGCTCCCCACTCAACGCAGCGCGTTTGTAGAAAACAATAACAAATTATGCATACCGACATTTCAAAACTGTTACTAAATATGCGTTGGAACAAAATAAGGGTAGATGCATTGAACATCTATCCAGGGAATAACCGTACAAGATTTCTTATATCTTGTATAGATTTCTCAAAAAATAATTTGAAAAACACCTCTGATCTTTTTCCGAAAGACGGAAACTCGTTTCCCGAAAGTCGCGGAGTAATTTTTTTTGTGTTGATAATACGCATTAAAATCTACGAAATAACCGTAAAAGTTTTTTGATAGACGCAAATAGAATATAAATAGAAATAATAATAAATAGAGCCCAAAAAATTGAAAAACCGCTATTTTTACCATTTAATCATACGATTGTTCACGCGATTTTGAACCTTAATGCAGTGGGAAATGACTGTGACGTCATTCTTGGTACCAAGGCCTTAATTTAAAAATAATTCAGTTGTTATTGAATAATAGTATCTAGGTGTGAAGAGAAGGTACATTAGTGTAGGTACTGTAATGTAGAGTACATAGTGGGAAACCATATTTCGCAAAGATTACACAGGTACCCACTAGTACTTCCTATTGATCACTCATCAGCTTACCCGACTACAGATGACCTCCCACGCCACTGATAAATGGCTCAATGATAGTTTTTTAGTTCAAAAATAATATATACCAATAATTACTTAATACGGTTTGTGATAATGTTCATTTATTAATTCTTGCAACACTGGGCACAAAATCTAGCAGATACATACATAATATGTATTGATCTTCGTCAAAACAAAACAAAACAAATCGTCACAAATGCATAATATCATTCGACGCTACCACAATCCATTGAAATTATAATCAGGAGAGAATCTGATTGTGGTAACATCGATATATGACAATGTGACAATAATAGTAATAATACAATATACATAAATTATTGACACCATCGATCGATGCTTCGATGATGGGTGGAATAATATACAGTCGTTGTCATGAAAATAATAATTTCAACTTTTGAATGAAGTAGGTAAAAAGGGATTGATCTGTATAATTACAATGTTAAAATTCCGTCCTTTTGTTAATTAAAAATATCATTGACTTTAACTGCGGCTTACCAAAATCTTTTTTTTTTTCAAATTTATGTTGTTTTTAAACAAAGCGCAGAAATTGTATTTTTCGCTGGCTCGGCTGCGGGTGGGTAAGTGTGCCCGGATAATTAAAAAAAAACACGCGGAAAATCCATAAAAACCCACAGATCTTTGTCATTTTCTTACCATCATTCTAGTTAAAAAATAAACCGTCTCACAGTGAGGCAAAAGCTCTGCATGGGGATAAACTTATACACTCGTATATTTCTTTAAGTGTATTGTATTGTGCTCGTGTTGGAGGTTGTATTAACACTTTGGAAGCTCGTCACGTTCTGTCCTCAACAGCGCTCTGATTGCCGCCCAATCGAAATAAGATTTTGTTAGTAGCCTTCGACTTGTAGGTATATTATTACTTTGAAAGTGCTGTATAATACGAGTATGTACTCAGACTCACTGAAGCTTAAAGCTGCCGTGGCGGGCGTCGCGACGTGGTGCTGCTAGCGTCTATAGCGTCGGTGTCCTTTCTTAAATAGGGTCACTCAATATTATTATTATTATTAGGTGTCTGTATTTTTATTGGAATGTAATATGTTTTTTTTAAACTCATTTATTGGTAATAGTTGAATCATTACCAGTAGTAAATTTGTCGCTTATATATTTTTTTAATCTTTATTACGAAATCAACGAAGTTTTATTTTTGCGCACAATATTACATTTGCATCAATCTCGTTGGTGAAAAATATGCGAAAATGGCTTGGAACAACAGAATTCCACACGCAGCGGCCAAAAACATGCCAGAAAGCAGCCGCCAGCCAGGGAGACCAACAAAGAGGTTGGAGTTCGCTGCTCCAGGAAACCCTTGTACAACAATCAGATGCCCAGATTTTATGCAAAAGAAAGAAGAAGAAGGCTTATGGAAATTTTATTAACAAGAAACTAAAATAGGAGTCGAATTATCGGTTACGGTTTCGGCTAAAAATCGTGTTTCGGTCCAAACTATAATAACGTCTATTTGGCTCTTACAGGGCATTCGAAAACATACCTAAAAAAGAGTGGAAGCCTTATATTCTACAACTCGAGGATCCTATTGGGAATTTGCTATTGAAGCCAAACATATAATACAACTTCATTGCAGGTTGGTACCTAAACCTGGTTATGTATCCATTTTCTTGCCTAACTTATATTTTAGTGATGGATGGTACCTATCTATGTACCTAGACCTACTTTCCTAGGAATAGCACTCATTCCCAAATCCCACAAGAGAGGATAAAATGTATTAGACGAGTGGTTCATACGATATCAACGATTTCCAAATTGTTGGAATATGCAGTCGTTAGGTTATTCTGATAGATTTTCATATTAATATTTTTTTTTTATTTTTTATTTATTTAAACTTAAAGTAAACAACATACACATATAAATATACAAAATGGACATAGTACAGATTATAAAACGTTGTTCACTAGGGCGAACTTATCGCAGAACTGCGATTTCATCCAGTTAACCCCAATATAACTAAAAAAGAGTGGAAGAAAAATAGGTAAATAGGTAAGCTAACCATTCTAGAATATTTTCCTACCTTCTCAAATACAACAATACAAGTTTTTCTTAGTCACTTTACAAGTAGTTGGTCCCGAATCTAGAAAGATTAGGGTTCATTTTATTGAGCAGATTTTTCCATCATTATGTCTATACTGTATTAGTAATCGTAACTTTTAAACTTAAAAAACTCCGCTTAAAAAAAACTACTAATTAAAGAGTTCCTACTACAATTTTTCAATATGTGTGCAATATTTCCAGGTGTTCAGACATTGGAAAGTTATATTAAAATTAAAAGAGAAAAGTTTAGAAGAAAGATAATAAAAGCGTGATAGAAAAAGAACATTCAAAGATAGACATAGGTAAGTTTTACACTAATGCTAAAATTTGGTAGTGCGAGTTCTCTCAATTTAAAGTAGGCATACTGACATTTCAAAAATTTCTAAAAACGGGAGACCTTAAATCTCGACAACCGTTACTTAGTGTGCTTTTGAAAAAATAGAGTAGATACATTGAACCTTTATCTAGGGAATAACCGTACAAGATTTTTTATATCTTGTATAAAAAAAAACTATTTATAGTACCTATTACGTGTAGGTAATAGAATAAAATATTTATTACTGTTGAAACAGTTTGAGAAGTGCTGAGAAGGGGCAATATGTTGTAGTCGAAATAGAAGGCGCATGAATTATTAATCGTCCATCCCAAGTATTTTGAGTTTCCATTATGATATGACCACCGCCTACATTATCCGGATTGCGTTAAATGGAAAACTTATCCATATCTCTCTAAGCTACGTAAAACCATGGTACCACTGTGCTGCGGTACCACAAATAACATGTACAAAGTGCATTTATTCGTAATATAATATACTAATTCTACTTCTAAGCCCGAAACCGTCAACTCCTGAACGTAGGCCTCCTCCAGGCCTCTCAACTCCTGTCTATATTGCGCCTTCTGCATCCATGTTCCACCTGCAAACTTGACAATGTCATCTCTCCAGCGAAGTTGGGGTCATCCGGGCTTTCTGTGTGATGTTCGAGGGCGCCAGCACAAGAGGTGTTTCGATCGTCCATCTGTCATTTGATCTACGGACAACATGACCAGCCCAGCTCCATTTTACCGTAGCAGCTCTTTTGAGCATATCCAACGCTCCCGTTCTGATGGCCCTGGTAGTCTCATTTCTTATTATATCCCTGAGACTAATACCCATCAGCATGGCGCGTTCTATTTCTACTAATTAATATTCCTTTATAATAAACCTTGGATAGTGCTAAAAAATTTGGTCATTTTTCCCTAAAGCACCATTTTCCGAAAATTTCACATTTAGTGGATAGAAAAAACTTCACTGAGCGTTTTCAGTGATTGAAATTTCGTTATTTTTTCGTTATACCTGTTTAAAAAAAATCTAAAAAATCTAATACATCACCTTTCCGCAAGTTTTGCAAAGGTAAAAAGACTTATGATTTAACATTTTCCATGAAAAAGCATGTAGACAATGAGCCGCCCCCTCCGCCTACAAAAAAGCTCGGTCTCGCGGCGTTTTCGGTCGAACATTAATTAATTCCCGCCCACAAAACGCCGTGGTAGCTCCCAGTAATAATGGTACCTTCTATCATCAACACAAGGACAAAGGTATGCGGAAATTCTGTATGGAGAACAATGATATCTACGTCACTGTTAGGGATGGGAAGTCGTAAGAAAAAGCATCGATTTTAAAAAAACGTTTACTGCAATATACATAATTTCGACCCTAGAGGAATAGAAAAAAAAATGAAGGCTAAAAAGTCTTGATACTATCTTCTATCCACCAAATCAATGGTTAGTCATCTGTAACCAGCATTTTGACTTTTTACGTTAAATTTTTTTTAGGCGGCATGATCTATAGGTATAATTATTAACAGAAAGCACCCTAAAATGGGATTAATAGTTTTGTAAATAACCAGAAAAATAAGGTTCCATATTTTGTGTGTAGAAGATATGAGTAGGAATTTGAATATATTTCATATTTCTCAACAATTTGTCTTGTCAGTTCGTAAATTTTTAAGTTCGTATATTATTTTGAAGAATTATTGGTTTTCCATCACAATATGGTATGGTCTATAAGGTTAGCAAACGCAGTTCTAGAGATTAGTAATTAATCGGCCATTTATAATTGAATTAACTATATTATAGATCTATGAATGTCAAAAAAAAAACGGATGCAAATTTAAATATTTTACGCAGAAGAGGCCGCCTTGAATAATGTTAGTTTGTGCCTCGAAAAGTCATCGACCAACTTAAAAAAAAACACATCGAAAGAATATCGATGCAATTGCGACATCATTGGCATTCCTGGCATTCACGGAGACAATGTAAGAGAGACAAAAAACACGCAAATGCCGACTCTGGTCGTCTTTTGTTTGGAAAGTCATTTGATTTTTCAATACAATACCCATGGCGTATATATTGTAATTAAATTTAATTAAAACCCGAACGAATGTGGGTTAAGGCGCATATAAAACAAAGTATAATTGTTTTTCTTTTTTTTACCTGTGTTTTTTAAACCATCTCTTTTTTCCATTACTCTATCTTTTTCAAAATGAAATTACATTTCGTTTTGAAAATGGAACACAATGATTTTAAATAAATGATGGCAGAAAGACAAATATGCACCTTTTTACATGGTTTGAGTCGTACCTAATATTACAAAAAAATATTTTTTTATTGGTTTAAGTTATCACTTTAAACCCATCAGTCTTTCCGCCACACCCTTTGGATGTGTTATTTTGAAAGTTGTATGACACAATCAACAATTATCTGATATTGTATAATAAGTATGTCCTCTAGTTTCACAATGCACCTTATTTCTATACTACCACCATCTGTTGAGAATTGCACGCAACATTTTAGCAACAATTTTCAAAAATCGGATTGCCTTTATTTGAGGAAATAATAATTTGGTACTTATTATTATCTGCTCGATAACTGAAATCAAAAGGCAAGCAATAATTTATGACCCAAGTTAGAAACTTTTCCAAGTATTTGCCATCTTTCATTTCAGATTTGTTGTTATCAATTGTACCTACGTATAATATCACTCGGGTTGGCCTCTTTTCCTACCCCACCTGGCCTTCCGGAGATTGTAAACGATTATTGTGTCCAAGTTGGTAAATAATTCCAAAACATGGCCCCCTTTTTCAAAACTTTCAAAGACAAAACGGATTGGTCTATTTGTTCTATCTATCTATCCAAACCATCACCCCATATCTGGGGTTAACTGGAAGAAATCGAAGTTCTGCGATAAGTTCGCCCTAGCGAAGAATGATTTATAATCTATAGGTACTATGTCCATTTTTTCGTGTTTGTATGTTTTTGATGTTCACTTAAAGAATAAATAAATAAATATCTCCTATAGCACTTGAGGAGAGAGAAAAATCTTCACACACTTCTATATTATGGTTTTGTCATCTAGAAAGAACGTCTGATGATAGAATAATAAAGGTCTCAAATAAAAAATCTGGTGAGAAAAGGTCATCTGGAGCGAACACATCGACCAAATACTAAAGAACGGATTCGTGTTAAGCAAGAGAAATCGTAGATCGTGTATTACGAACGATATAAATGTAGTTTAAGTGAGAGATGTTTGTAAGGAAGAAGGGTGTGATGCTCTTTCCTCTCTCTGCCTACCCCGCAAGGGGTCAGATTAGAAAATATATTTATTAGTTACTGTCACCTACATGTTTAACCAGGTCATCTTTCCATCTGTTTAAATGAGTGTCAACTGGATCCATGATGGAAGGAAATGAAGGAGGCTTTGGTCCAGGAGTGGACACAAGTGGGCTGACAAGAAAAAGAAGAAGAACACTTCAGTCAAATTGGGCAGGTGAATTCTTCAGAAAATTATTTAAGGAATTCAGAAATAAAATGTACTGAATCTAGAGTAATTCTCCTGTAGCTATAACAACATTTCCACTTGTCCTTTTTTGGTCTGGTTACTAGGTAGATACCTCCTTCAAACTTTTCCTCGAGAAGTCCTTCAAAACATTCAATGCAGATTCTTCATACTCAAGAAGGGCACTCGGACAAGTGTTCGCAAAAGTTTTTTGTTACTCGAACTAAAATGACGAACAGAGTAATTCTGAATTATAAAATTATATTTTGTACAATAAATTATAATTTTGTAAGTGGGTATTCAGTATTCACACAGTGAAATTATGAGAGTTGAAAAATAAAAACACTTTTTAAATTTTATTTATGCAATGACGGAGACTGAGTAAAAATGCGGATTGTTTTTTCTTTAAATGAATCTGGGTTTATCGAAATAAACCCAAATCCACATTTGTAAACTTCACAGTAAGCTTGAAAAGCTTGTGTCGTGAAGTGGAGTAGGTCGGCATCGGGGATTGAACCCGCGCCCACTGGATAAACAGTCGAACGCGTTGCCAACCAGGCTACCGACCACCTCACAAATTCGTACATTGACGGGACAATCATTGATCACCAGCGACATCAGGTCCAGAAAACTGGCCTGGATTGGACTTGTCGTCAGATCGGGAGAAGAAAGAGCAACAAAACATCTTCTGCGGTACATTTTTTTTCATTTTATTTTTCAGAAGGCACACGAAATTCAGTAATATTTTTTCAGGATATGGCCACAATTTTTTCTTCGTTGTTCCAATAGCTTGATTAGAAGATGGCGATAAATTTGTGTGAAGTCGCGTCATACCTGAAACAAAGAAAAATAAATAAAATTAGTGATGCCATAATTAAAAATCATCCATCCATATAAAATATAAGTTTTTTTTTTTCAAATATCAATATATATAGAAAACAGCGCCTAAATTTAACGTCTCGCCCAACTGCCTGAACGCACCCTAAATAGAGACATTCAGAACAAACATGGGACGTAATTTCTGAAATCAATTAAATTGATTTTGTCGCATTTTTGTTTACAAGGCTTATACAGGACACCCGAAATCATTATTAGAAAACAGTGGAGACACTGTTGTTAGATTATTACTCACAACTTGTTTAAAGCTTGTGTTGTGAAATGCAGAATTCATCGCCAACGCCGGGATTCGAACCCAGCACCTTTCATGTGCGAGACTCGCGGTCTAACTAAGAGCGCCAACCATGTACACATTTCACATGATGAATTTAAAAAAAATAGTAAAAAAAGATTATGATCTCCATGTTTCATTATGCCGGAACCACACACTTGCCGAGAGTCGACAGGTTGTGTTTATAAGTAAAAAGGCGTGTGGATGGGGCGTTTGTCTTGGCTCGTGTACGTAACCGACCGTTAACGCCTTTTTACTAATGAACACACAGCTTGTCAACGCTCGACAAGCGTGTGGATGATGCATTATATTTTCTAATTTTTAGATCCCACAATAAGTACAGGTTGGTTCATAAATTATAAAGTGCAGGGGGTTTCGCAAAATGTAAGTGTCTTTAATAATATAATGTAACAACAGCATGCTGTCTTACTATAAAACTCAAAGTTTTATATTTTACACAACGTGTTATACACGGTGTTTCAAAATTATAACAATAATTGTGAAAAAGGTAAAAAAATCCTGAAAAGTCTGAAAGCTCCAGTTGAAGAACTTAAAGGAGATATGACCATTAAGAAGTAAAGCTTTTCTCTTAAGACATATGTTTTACAGTTTATTTACGCCGACAACTTTTGCGTCAGTAAAATTACAGGGATTAGTAATACGCTAATTATAAAATGAGAGTGACATAAATGCTGCAAAGATGAGGTCACTGGTAAAATGTGTGGAAAAACGATGAAAGACAATCAAGTATAGAAATGAGTGATTGTAAGACGTGTGACTAGAAATATCGGAGGATAGAGTGGCAAAGAAAATATGTAGGTAGGTTTGAAGGAAACGGTTTGAGAAAACGTCAAAAGTCGCCCAGAATGAACATATTAAGCAGATATTC
The DNA here is from genome assembly GCA_963576895.1 of Ceraclea dissimilis. Classification (NCBI taxonomy): domain Eukaryota; kingdom Metazoa; phylum Arthropoda; class Insecta; order Trichoptera; family Leptoceridae; genus Ceraclea; species Ceraclea dissimilis. The sequence goes on from OY756365.1 coordinate 2,317,377, forward strand.
GTGTTGAGTGGAAGAAAATGTTAAGCGTGTATTACGAACGTTATTAACGTGATGGAAATGACTGCTGTATGTAATAATATAAGAGTATGACACTCTGTCCTCTCCACCTACCGCGCAAACGATAAGGCGTGACGGGATAGTAAGATAAATTATTTCATTGAATCAAATAAAATACCATATTCAAGAAATAGATGCAAAGCTGCATGGTTAATTGAAATTTCTTGATAAATTAAAAGAACATCACAAACCTACTTAATCATGACTAGGTACTGCTAGGATTCTGCTCATTTAAATTCAAAACACGACATAAAAACTATTCTTATATTTATTGTATACTTACGGATATTCATGCATTAGGTTATGGCTTAAATCAGGCAAGAGAAAAAAAAGAAGATAGATAAATTTTAAATGGTCAAAGGGAGCCCTTAAATAGTCAAAAAGAGCTCAGTGTTACCACAACTAAAAAATATATTAATATAGATATTGTCCTGTTCTGGCGTCCTGTTCTGGCGTCCGTGGCTCGGTAAACGCCCTAGAGGCCGGCCACAGATGCGTTGGACAGATGACCTGAAGCTAACAGCTGGCCTCAAATGGACATCCGAGGCAAAATCCAGAGAGAGATGGAGACGAATGAGGGAGGCCTATATCCAGAGATGGAAGCTACAGGGCTTATGAAGAAGAAGAAGAATTGTCCAGGTAGCAGGTACCTATTCACTACTGGCGCAACTCAGATAAGCGCAAATCATCCGAATGATGACATCGCTGCACAGAATACGAGTAATATACTGCACAAAACTTTTGTGATAGCTCCTGTCTGTTACAATTTTAAGAAGCATTTAGTATTTTTTTTCTCGCTTTGTTCAACGTGCAAACTTCTAAGTTATCTCTTTCATTCGTAATAATGATACATCGTTTGTTTTATGGTCAACACTTGCAAGATTAATGAGAGAAGAGTGTGGAACATTTATAATAAATGAGATGGTTGGGACATACTTTGAGAATGCTTGATTAAACACTAGGAAAATCGATCTTATTTAAATAAAGGTCGTGCAGTATGAAACATAGCAATCTGTCAATTTTTAGTAGGTACTCAATAACAACGGGTATGTTGAGAGAATGAATGACAACAGAATTATCAAAAACATATGGTGAACGAAGAGGTGTGGACCAACCATGTCAACCAGATCCTCAAAGATCTACGTGTTTTGCGAACGATACAAAAAATAGTGTATCCGACTGGGCAAATTCTGTCAAAGCAATTTTTATTCTAAAGCCAATATTAGACGGTTCAATTTTACAGAATAACTTCCCAATCAAGAATGAAATCATCCAATGGTAACCGCCTAAACACTTTAGTGATGCTATCACCATACGAATTATTATAAAGTGTATTTATGGTAATATTACACACTTCGCACTTTTCCACGGATCACCGATATAATAAATTTGGTAAATTCTCCATCCATAAATACATGTACGACAATTTGTATGGTGATGCCATCACTTCGGTGTTTAGACGGTTCACCGTTATCACTTTTGATTGGGGTATTATTCCGTAAAAGTAAACCGTGTATTATTGACTTAATGGATGCTGGAATTCCCTTATTTACCTATAGGTAGTACCGGTGATCCCTACAAAAATGAAGCGTGTAACATCAACTTAAGCTAGGCCGTCTACAAAAGCCGTTAATAATAACAATTAAATTTTAACAAGTGCACAATTTAACACACCTACCGTTGTTATTATTATTATTATTGTTGTTGCTAGTTTATCCTAACCTATAATAATATTATTATAACATGTATGGTTGTTAAAATCCACACATAAACGTGTTAAGGGTCTATTCACGATTATTTAACACTATTGCTTGTAATAATAATAACATTTTGTTTTAAACGCCTAGCAACACAATTATTATTCACGCTAAATGCCTAGCAAAATTATGATAATAGTAGAGGTAGGTTCGTATATAGCGGAAAGTCTAGCAACACTATTTCTTTTCGGATCAGAAACAAAGTTTTAATGAAACAATCATACACTGATGAGTTGATGCTGTTTTTTAAATGTGACTCGTGTTTCTAACGCGTCTGTGGCTGATTTCCTTTTCACATTATCCTTCAGGATCTGTTCAATATGGTCGATCTAGGTCAGTTTCATGACGACCACGCTTCCTCACCCCTATGTTTTCACTCATTATATGTGTTTTTTTACTAATCCTGTCATCTCTTATTCTCTCAACATGCCTAAACTATCTACATAATTGAAAGTATCCTTAAGGGTCTTGTCGACATGATCAATCTGGGTCAGTTTTGGAATATATCATCAAATCAAAATTTCATCATAATCTAGAAAATCTCGTGTTGTGTAAAAGCAGCAGTGAATATTTCTGTTGCAATTTTAATAATCAATCTACTGATCACATCGAATTTATAATTAAAATACCGAATGAGAGGGATTCGGATTGATTTTCCAAAAAAAAAAAAGCAACACAACTTGAATCTAGCAACAAATTACGGTAAAATAGTGTTGCTCTAGTGTGAGTGTGAAATCTGACAAACGCGAGAGCGTGACGCAGTGGGACGTGGCGTGACACAACAGAAACATAATTCAGGTTGGTAACTTTACAGTTTGTTTCTATTAGCATATTGTAATTCACACTGTTTTATATTACCTAAAGGTACAAACTGTCATTCACTGAAAATAGTCAAGTACTTGCAACCATGATAATTATGGTTATTCTGAAAAGTTCTATTATTGGATTGCCGTCCATCCAATTGCAATGCATACCTGGCTTCGAAATTCTAATCGCTATGCAATAGCGCTTGATTTGGTTATTCTGAAATGACGATTAGATAGTCTATGGTCAATGAATTTGAATTGACTAAAATCTGCGTGGACAAGGCGTGGACCCGTCTATATTCTATGGCGTATCTGTCATTGTAAATGTCAAAGTGGTGTCAACACTGTCAACAATGGCGCCAAATAGCGCGGAGAAGCTTTCGTTGTTTCGATTTTATGATAAGTGAATGTTATTCTCCTTTACAGATGTTTACTTTCGTTCAGTTATTTAACTTTTATGGTACTCGTATCCTTCGTCGTGCGTTGCATACTACGCCTACACCAGTGACGGAAATAGTGATTAAAATAATTTCGAATGTCAGTGCTAATGTTAAAATCAATGGAAGACAAGAGTGTATAGTTACTAGTTAATTGTTATTGTTAAACACGATAGATTTCTATGAATCTATCTTCTGAGATCGCAGGTTTTGTCTATTTGTTGGCATGTTTTATAATTTTTTATTATGCAGGTGCATACTTCTCGCCAGAGAGTGTGAGTGTTCTGTGGTACATACTAGATCCTACATACACACATATACGTGCAACAAAATTTGGTTGACATAACCTAGAAATATACGCGCAGCATACGCGTCGTTGGTCAGTATAAAATAGACTTTTCAGATTCGAGAAGTTCCTTCTGGATAAAAATTGTCAAAGTTTCATACTTTTGTGCCATTTTTAATAGAAAAAGTGTACCAAAAACATATTAAAACAGCCTATTGCAATCCAGTCAACACCTTCAAAGCACTTGACGAGAATTCTAATGATTGGATCATAATTCTAATAGCCCGGCAATAGTCAATCCAATAGGATGCGCGTTCAGAATAACCATCTGTTAAGATTCCAATTGCCGCCATCTTGAATTGACTTGATTCTAATCAGTCAATCGCTTGCATTCATTTCAGAATAACCATAAATAATGTTAAATTTGTAGCCATTTTATCCAGCCCAACAAAAGCTACAATTTAATTGAAAATTATTTATTATATTACCGTTGTTACAGTTAACTCAAAAAATGGGGTTACAGAAAAGAAGACAGCTGTGAGTGTGGTGTGGTACAGGATCACAGTCACCTGTTTACATGTCCCCAAACAGGAGTGACATGCACGCCCGAGGATGCACTACTGGCGAATGCCAGGAGTGTTCGGGTGGCCGAACATTGGAGTTACAAGATTTGGTAGTGTTCCGGGCACGGAAAGTAAGTGTATTCCCTAATTTTATTTCATCTAAAAAACCATACAGTCAATGCAAAAGTATGTATGGAACATGGTGCAAAAGCCTCCACTGACGAGACTTCCAGGTAATGAAAGTACATATTTGCCTTATCATTCTGGCAAAATATTACCAAATTCTGTTCCGGGAGAGTCTCGCTATGATCATTTTTGTCCCAGGTCCCAGGAACTATGATTTATTCGATTACTAGGCCTCTGCGTCTATATTTTAGGTTAGATGCAACCACTTTTGCATAGGTATAATGTTGTTTGACAAAAATCTCTAATCTACACACCAAGTAAGTGAACACTAAGATCCTTCTTGCGTTGTACATCGGCCAAGATGATACCAACAAAACTTTAAATAAATTATCCACAAATGACTTCAAACGAAACATATCAATTTGAGATATACCTAAATTATTTAGGTATGAACCGGATTTGTCCGTACCTATTACAGACAAAAATTACACGATTTACAACAGGATGTGGTGGAATGGGTGAACGTTGCCCTGGGCATAAAGTGATTACTTAAGCCAGCCAAAGCCGACTCGAAGCGTCGGAACACCCATCCTGCTTCCTCCCCAAGGGAGTTCAAATAACGCTGCATTATGTGAATGAAGATGCCTCTCGTCCCTATTGAGGAAAAAACTTAATGAAACATATTAAATTTAGTGTAGGTAAGTAATTGCCCGAGTTCTTTTAACATGATAATTGTATGGAGATATTGTGAAACAATAACAATTATAACCTTTAGGTATTATTTTCCCTGTTAATTACTCCAGCGACTTACAAAACACTTTGTTATAATAGAAATACTTAACTACAACAAGTAAAGTGTTTTGCAACACGAAAAACATTCAATTACTGGAAGAAAGCTCGTTCAACACGACACCTATATTGTTTTAACCTTATCAAAAGCTTTTGAACTTGAAAAATATACGAGAATTAAGTGTTTTTGAATTGTATAATATATAATTTGAACGTAGCTTTAGGAAATTAGTGTCATATGTCAAAAAATCTAGAAAAATCTAAGAAGGCCTCAGGCAAGGTGGATTTTCCACAGAAATCTGTGGAAAATCAAAGGGGAGTCCTTTATCCAGGATGATTTAGAAAACTGTTCGTTTTTCGGACTCGTAAATATCCAACCCATGTTTTAATGAAATCAATTAGCTACAGCTTTAAATTTAACTTGTGATATGAATATATGAATTATTTTATTTACTTACAATTTAACTGGATAAAATATAGCAATATATTAACATTAGAAGTAACAGATGCTGAAACATTTGTTCACTAGGGCGAGCTTATTGCAGTGCTGCAATCTCTGCCAGCTAACTTCATAGTCTGGATTATTTGGTATGAAAGATAACTTAATTGACTCCAATCTCTGCTATTTCTCACTTAAAAAGTTGGTGAAATCCAGCATTTGAGAAAGTATGATATTAAAGATAAAAAAAAAATATATAGCTATACAAAAAATAAAAGATGAAACAGTAAACGTTGTGTTTAAAAAGAGAACCATTTCAATTTATCGTTGTGTGACAAAAAACATCACAGATACCTACCAATGCAATATCAGTTTTTTTTCCACATGTGACACTTTTCCGTTAAACCTGCGATAATTTGAGGGTTTTCAATCAACAAATATTACCTTCAGACCGCTGGAATAAATTAATTAGTACTGAAATGTAAAACATTATTAGTCATCGCATTAATTACTTCTTTAAAATTCTACTTTTGACGTGAACTTGACTCTTTTATTGTACCTACTTACCTAAAAAGCTTTATTTAATAAAGCCCCTTTTGACCAATGGCGTTGTGCGTATTCAAGCTTGGAACAGTCAAGAGCTTCATAGCTCCCCGTTTTATAAGGGTTATTTTTTTTATTAGAAAGGAGCTGGTCTCGCGTACACATACTTTTCTGCACACCTTGCACTAGGCTAAGAGCCTGTATCGCAAAGTGTGGAATACATCCCCAGCGCCAGCGTTTGAATCTGGCACCTCCCGTTTGAGAGACTGCCGCCTCAACCAACTGCGCCAACCATGTACTAGAGGAAAGACAGTTTTGAATCTAGTCGTTTTTTTTTAATGCGAAAACTCTTTAATCTTGAGACATGGAAATTGGACATGGCTGTAGAAGAACGAATCAGGTATTCGGTTGAGATGAGATCGCTAAGAAGAATGTGTGGAAAAACTCTGTGAGATGAGTTTTGCGAAGTGATCAGAAAATTGAGTGACTGTAAAATAGATGTTTTATAACAAAAAAGGAAGTGAAAAAGTTCACATGGTTGGGACATGTAGAGAGGATGAATGATGAAAGGAGGAAAAAAAAATTCCTGGTTTTGAGAAGATGTGTAAGGAGAACGACCTTCCGAAAACCACTTGGCATGACCAGGATGTCAACCATATGATCCACGACGAATGTGTTTTGATTAAAAGAAATCGTAGAGTATCTATAATGAATTATTCCATGAATATGACGGAAGCAAGAAGTGATGTAAGATTAGAGAAGTCTAGCAACATTTTTTCTTTACCTACCCCACAAGGCGAGGGGATATAATAGAAAGGAATAGGTACTTATAAAATAATTATAGAGTTCGTGTTAAGCAAATAACAGGTAGAAAGTCGAAACAAAAATAATAGGTGTGTAGTTGTAAGGAACTGTCAGAAAATGTTAAAAAGAAACTAAACAATTTATACTCTGCAACCGTTCATGGGCGTCGTCAGGGGGCAGGAGGGGCAGGAGGGGCAGCTGCCCCCTAGAGATTGGAATAGGTATATATTTTTTTCATACTAAATGGTAAAACATCACAAAAAAAACATAATACTACCACAAATTTTCTCATCATATCACAAATTTTGTAAAATTAGTATGAAAATCCATCAGTTTCAAAAAAATAAATTTCCTGCGGCGCTATTTTTTATTACTTTTTTGTAAAAGTCAATTTTTCGTACATATTATTGTGCAAAGTATTGTATACATTTTCAAATATACAAATCACATCACGACCTTCTTCACTACGTCTCACAAAAAAATTTCGTCTGCGGCGCTATTTACGCATTTTATGTGCTATATCTTTTAAAAAAATTGGTGCCCCCCCTAGCTCCGAGGCTGGCGACGCCCATGAACCGTTTAAGTATTATATTATTTGTAGGTAGAACGAAGCGAGTTAACACTTCATTAGAGTCGGAAAACGTTTATTATTTGCTAAAAAAATAAACTAAAATGAAAAGAAAAGTGGAGAAAATAAAGATAAAAGTAGAAATTTAAGAAAAAAGAGTAGCAGAAGCAGTAACGCGAACGGAAAACGTTTTCCCGAAGCCAACCACGCCTTCGAGTGTTATTCAGTTATTTATTGAGTTGAATGAAGATGCAATCGTAACACTGCAAGCAGAATTGGGTATTTTAGAAGGTAAATACATTGAAGAAAATATTCGACGATTTTATTAAATGTGGTTTGTGAATGGTGCTTCAATAAAAATATTGTAAAAGGATCAGAAATTGTCAAGGGTACCTGTGTCGCCTGTTCGGCTATAATATGCCACAAAACTGTCGAAAAAATATGTCGCATGCTGCAAGCCGACACTGTTCCACACTTCTTCTTCAGCCCGTAGCCATCCACTCCTGGACGTAGGCCTCCTCCATCTCTTTCCATGCCAAACGATCTTGGGCCACTTGCATCCATGTTGCACCGGCATACTTCACGATTTGGTCTTTCCATCGGAGCTGTTTTATATCGTCTGGGGTTTCTTGTGGTAGTCCTAGGACGCCAACACAGGAGGCGTTTTGTCCATCTGTTGTCTGAGCTGCGGGCGACATGACCAGCTCACCGCCATTTTATTCTGATTACTTCGTTCCTTATTCTGTCTCTAAGACTAATTCCCAGCATGGCTCGCTCCATGGCCCTCTGGGTGACTCTCAGCTTGTTTGCACTTTTGTTAGTTCGACACATTGAGGGTAAACCCACCCCAATCTCTGGATGTTTTAGGAGCTTCAGCTGCTACGTCATCCAGTCTTTTGCGTAAAAAAGTTTTAGTACATATATTTATTTTTAAGGTTTTAAGGCTTATTTATTTTATTCATTGATTTATTTAAACTTAAAGTAAACAACAAACCACATATAAATATACAAAATGGACATAGTACAGATTATAAAACGTTGTTCACTAGGGCGAACTTATCGCAGAACTGCGATTTCTTCCACTTAACCCCAGGTTGGGGTTAACCGCACCTAAGGTTAATCATGTCGAAAATTGACGCATGCTTTCGGGCAATAGCATTCGACTTGTAGCATGTAGCATGCGGCAAGGTGACTTGTTTTGTGTTGGTTCGTGTTCCTTCAATTGAAGGACTACAATGTGTAGAATGCGTCAATTAATTTCGCCAAATAAAACAACGACAGATGAAGTTAACGTAAAGTAGGATAAAAAGAAGTTCGTCTTAGAATCACAGATGTATACCAGCTTCTCAATGACATGCACTTACTGAATAAACAGAATCGTAGATCGTGAATGACGAATAATACGACAAACGCAAGAACTATACGGGAAGGGAAATAAAACAGAATAGATAAAACAAAAGGAACGGTGGAAAGTAGATGAGGGTCATATTGTTGAAGCCCATATACATAAATGATGTGCACAACTTTTCATATTAAAGTAATATGTACATATGCATTGATTTACTTATGGTATTAGAAGGGTAGTTACATACAGTGGCGTAGCCAGATTTGAAGCATTAAGGGGGGCAGCTAAAGAAATTGACATTGATGTGACATAAGAAACTAATGAATAGCGACGCAAGCGATTTCTTAACGAGACCAAATTAAGAAGGTCGTCATAAAAAAAATGTATAAGGAAGGTGGCTCTACTTCACGACACAAGCTTTTGAGCTTACTATGAAGTGTACAAACATGCAGTTAATCATCAAAGATCTTTTTAGACAACAAAATTCAAAATTGTACTCTTCGTCTTCTTCCTCAGCCATCCCTCCACTGCTGGATATAGGCTTCTTCTAACGCTTTACAATTTTTTCTACTTTGACCTCAAAATTGTACAAAGGGATAAAATCAGCTCCGCAGGTAAAAAAAATAAACAATTTAGATTTGGTGTCTTTTTAGAATGATTTTTAAAAATAATTCTGTGACGAAAACGATGTTGAAATAGTGTGAAGTTTGGTAACTTATTGTTGAATGATAATACTTTTTATTTTTATATTTTTATCTAGTCGGTTGATCGGATTGTGGGGCACTGTCCTAGCTAGAAACTCGAGGGGGATTTTGGAGAATCCATGAGGTAATGGTAAGGACAATAGAATATTTTAGAAACAGTGCTGTACGTCATATACGAAAAAAAGAAAAATACTTTTCTGCCCGCCCTATTGACGCCCATGGTCGTATATAGGACTTACAACTACCGAATAACAATATATCCAGTAAGTAACTCAAAGTAAGTAAGTAAGTAAGTAAGCAAGTCTACTACACAGAGTAAGTAAGTATAGTTATAGTAAACAAGAAAACTTTTCTAATATCCAAAGAATCCTTGGGAAGCGGTAAACGATTCCTGAACGCGATCGATTGCAAATAGCCTACGTATATTTTTATTTACTTAGATACGTACATATATTTTATTTTTATGTTATAGAAATGGTCGTGTATACCTAAAAAATAATGAGAGTCCATACAAAATTAAATAATTCTTACTTTTTTTTATAAAAAAAGTATCTGGGCTTGCAAACACAAACCCAATAAATACTTTCCTGCACACCTTGCACTAGGCTAAAAGCCTGTATCGCAAAGTGTGGAATACATCGCCATCGCTGTGGTTCGATCCTTGAACCTCCCGCTCGAGAGACTGTCGCCTCAACCAACTGCGCCAACCCATGTACTCATTTAAATATAAATTTTCAGAATTATTTAGATTTTCGAGCGATGGTAAATTGTAGAAGTCTATTTTTAAAGGTAAAAATAAAAGACTAGTATAATAATATAGTTTAAAATCCACATAATGACTATTATTACACGCAACTAGTGTTCAGTATTCTCATCCTAAAAATATAAAATGAAAACACTCACCACATTCTCTTTGCGCAATCATTTGTTCGGAATGTGTGGCGAGCCACATTGCTAAACAAGACGAAAAGCTTAGAATGTAAATTTTGCAAACAATGGACTCTATTGGGGCTCTCGAAAAACTAAAAAGATCAGAATATTAGGAATGACGTGGGAATATCTATGTGGGTTTATTGCTATGAATTAATTTTACAGAAAAGGCGTAAAACTACCTACCTTCCACTGGCAAAGCGTGATTTTCTGTACGAAGGAAGACGGGAATAACATTTTCTTATACGACGGTGAAAGGTCTCAGATATTGGGGAGAGAGTAGGAACACTGAAATGGCAGTGGGCGGATCATGTGGCAAGGCAAAAGGACGGCAGATGGACCCCCAGAGTACTGATCTGTAGACCCTACGAAAGTACACGAAGTGTAGGGAGACCACAAAGGAGATGGTCCGATGATATCATCGAGTCGGTGGGACATGGGTGGAGACAAAGCGCTCAAAACAGATAATTGTGGAAGTCACAGAAAGAGGCCTATATCAGTAGAGGGAAAGGGGCTGATAAGAAGAAGATGTCAGATTAGACCTATTATTTTATCATTCTAAATCAAAAAGGTAACTCGAATAGAATCGTATTCTTAGGTATCTTCGCCTCTGAGCACCTACCTACATAATAATTGCAATAATTAACGATGAAGGTAATTAACAATTTTTTATTACAAAAACGAAGATAAGGTATTTCCTCCGCCGTGTAATATTAATTCGAATAATAATGTTGCCGTGAATATCGCTCAGGTGGCGTTTCGTGTCCCGGGGAAACTTTCACAGACCACTCGAAAGTCAGGAAACGTGCTCAACGACCTGTTTTCACATTGTGACTTCAGCAACCTGAAATTCAGGTACCTATAAATTCAGGTACCTATCTACAACGCTGCGGAGGCCCTTGAAAAATGTTTTGTTAGAAAAAAGTGTTGCGGTAATAAATATTTCATTCATTCTATTTTTTCCCTCATGATGCGTTTCTTACGGGGTGTACAGAGAAAACACAATGCCAGACTTCCCTATCGTCCAATTGCTTCCGTCACATTCGTTCTATTCGTTATACACATTGGCATGAGACTATTAGAACATCTCAGCATCAAATAAGATGTTTAAAATTGTAATTGATTCAAATTGAATTAGGTATGTGTTCCCTTAGATTATTTATTGAAGTACCTAATCAAATCATTTTACGTCATACTGACTGTGTTCGTGCGAAATGCTAGCAGACGTTCTACACTCTGTTAGCATTTATGTGCTTATCTTTTCTTATGAACAGACTGGTTAACAGCACTGGATCCAAGACTGTATTTCTACGAGCACTTTTTGACTCAGCCCGAATGAGTGAAGACATTCTCCAATCACCGCGCCAGACGATAAATAAAGTGGCCGGTCCATCTGGAACGTCATTATTTTTGAAAAAAATATCCAGTTAGTGCGATTCACACTGAGCCTCTTTTTTTTTTTTTGTAAAGATATTACACAAAAATATTAGGTTTATTTCGCAGAGTGAAAAATACTCATAAAAAATTACCCCCCTTAACAAAATAGCTGTATTATTCCCTTAAACTTTGAAAATGATACAATTTATCATCGGCTTAGCCTCAGATCATATAAGACAGACATATTATCCAGCTTAGTATATTTTGCCCTTGAAAAATATACCTATAAAATATATTTTATCTCCGAAAAAAAAAAATACTAAAATTGTGAGAAATCAGAACGAAAGCGTTTTGCCAATTTTATTATACTAAGTATCATATGCAATGCAAAAATGGGGTAAACAGAAAATTGTACATGTGTGAAAAAATGATATATTTTGCTCTTTGATGAAAAGCTGTAAGGCCGGCTGGCACTTTTAATTGCAAAAAAGATCGCAAAAGTGGGGGTCTATTCTATGTACATAAGACGTTTTTTTTTTGTTTCCGTTTTGGATTGAAAAGATTAAGATATCATTTTTTCTGGAGGTCATAAGCATCGGAACGCTTATTCTCAAAAGAGACCGTTTCATCACTCCTCTATCACTCATACCTCAATGCTGAGGATCGTGACCTTAATGTGGTACTTCTCGCAGCAGTCTGGCCCACCCTGGTCTGTCTTCAGCCCGCCGCAATCATTCTGCAAATGTCGTTCCAATGGCATCCGTCACCTGGTCGGGCCATCTCATTGGTATACGTCCGCGAATTTCCCGCCTTTAACTATCTACCGTTTACATAATAGGTACACTTACATTCATCGGAGCAACGTCGTAGCTGTAATCTTAGACATTTGTAGGAATGTATGTTTATATTCATATCCACCCTTATTTCATCAGGAAGATGGCATTAAATTTAATAATTAAACATCAGAAATTAATTAAATTAAGTAAATCAGAATACAATACAATAATTAGGCGTGTATGTATCTGCCTATGCAAATTTCTGCCATCTTATTACTCTAATCATTAAGTCTCGTGTTCATTAACGCGCCGAACCTGTGATGTAACACTGTTGTAACAATGAGCGAACATTGTAAAAGTATAGTTAGGAATAAAGATTTTTATGAACCACGCATATAGACCATTCCATGAAAAGAAAAAGGCTTCATAAGCTCTGACCAATCGGACTTAGTATGTGCATATTGACATTTCAAAAATTTCTAAAAACGGGAGACCTTAGATCTCGACAACCGTTACTAAATATGGTTTGGAAAAAAATAGAGTAGATACATTAAACCTTGTTTTTACTGTATTGGCCTCCACCCGTTCGCGAGTGATTTAGCACATTGAACCTTTATCTATGAGATTTTTATATCTTCAATAGATCTCTCAAAAAAAAAATGTTAAAAACACCTCTGATTTTTTTTTCCGAAAGACAGAAACTCGTTCCCAAATCAAGCGATTTTGTACTTTAATGCCGTGGTGGGAAATGACCGTGACGTCATACGTGGGTCGCGAGCCTTAAAAACGCTTTTGACAATTTTATACTGTCACAAAAACCCTACGATTCGTAACTGTAGCACTAGCTTGCGAAATTATATAAATTTGAGAGGAAAATGTAGACGTAGACGACAACAACAACGTCAGATGAGGTTAATTGCAACATATTTTTCATCAGGTGTTTACGTCAAACAAACAAACATACCTAGTAAGGGCGAGATCCTGAATAAAAAAAGGTACGGTTATGAGAACGCGGATTTAAAATCTTACCTACGTAATTAACGCGAAATCTGACAGATGATCATAAATTATTATGAAATTATAATAATGCGTGTATTATTATTAGGCCATACACATTACACAATGAACTAAACAAATCCTAAACAATGGACAGCATAACACCTGACATTGACTGTGTTTTACATTAAGATTCGCGACCCAACTATGACGTCACGGTCATTTCCCACGGCATTGAGGTTCAAAATCACGTGAACCATTGCATGATAAAATGGTAAAAATAGCGTTTTTTTCAATTTTTTGAGGTTAATATTTTGCATCTATCAAAAAACTTTTACAGCTATTCCCTAGACGTCAATGCATATTATCAATAAAAAAAAAATACTTGCGACTTCGGGAAACAAGTTTCCGTCTTTTGGAAAAAAATCAGAGCTGTTTTTCACATTTTTCGGTTTGTGAAATTTACACAAAATATAAAAAATATTTTACAGTTATTCCCTAGATAAATGTTGAATGTATCTACTCTATTTGTTCCAAAGCATATTTAGTAACGGTTGTCAAGATATAAGGTCCCCCGTTTTTAGAAATTGTTGAAATGTCAGTATGCATACTCTTAACAACACGATGTCAGTATCCATTGTTCTCCAATAATTCATACACTACGTTGCGTCGTAGTATAGGCGTAAATGAAGATACATTCACTTCCCGGTTATCGTTGGTTCGTTATACGTTTTCCTGTAATTTGAGGCACCGCAAATATGGTACGAAAAATAGTGCGTGGTAAGATATCCTGTAATCTCGAAGTTTTCGACCGTTGGTACTTGGTGGAAGTCCATTTTTAATGATTCTGAGATTCTGCACTTTGGTTCCTTACTATTTTTTTTTCTTACACAAAAAACAATTCAGTGCCTACTTTAAGTAATTTATTTTTAATTTTTAAACTACTTATTTTTTTATGACAATTTAGTATGAAGTTATTTGATATAATACTGTTGATATGTACTTATTACTTAACTTATTGTGTTCTTAAAAATGACATAAATGAACAAAAGGACATCGTGAGAAGATAGAAGTAAAAAAAACAGTTGAGTGAACAGAACTGATAGGTGAATATTTGTGAAAAAATCAGTTTCCACGTAAATAATAAAAGTTAAAGACTAATCAACCGATACCAATGACCAAAAAATCAAGGGCGGCATTGCATGCATAGATAGTACTACCGCCACCTTGACATTTCTCTAGCCATGATGTAGGATTAATTTATAAAACGTTATAGGCGAGGTTGCCATCACCGTCGCTAAGAAATGTATGGAATAACAGTCATTTAACAACGAGTATGACGGACCACGTACTATATTCTGGTACTAGATTTGACAGGAGCGGTGATCCTGTTTGATTATTATGCTATGTTGCCAACTGTTACAGCACGGCTAGAGTACCTACTCTAGGAGGCAGTGATAGAACCTATTGGTGATTACTTCGTCATAAATTTCGTTGCTTTGTAAAACCCGAACATCCTCGGTTATAATATTAGACGTGGATTAATACACTCGTAGAATATCGCAGCTAGAAAATCCGGACTCGGGAGACAATAATAATATAACACGCAGTCTGTTAAAATCCGCGGTTCGCAATAGAAATATATTACGTTCCATAAATTATGTAACCGCGTGTACGGGCGACGCAGTAGGGATACCGAACAAAATTAAATCGTACGACAGTGTGCCACTCTATAAATAAAATTTAGTTCGATATTTTCCCACCAGGTGGTGATAGTTTATGCATTTTTTTAAATATATTGTATTCCGTTTTGGTGTTTACAACTGAAACTCCAGAAAATAAAATTATTGTGTTGCTAAATTGGAGATATTCAAAGATCTTATTTCAATTTTTACCTTTTGCATTTTCAGTAAAAAGGAATGAAAAAAACAATCAGGAGAATCAATAACTGGTGGAGATCAAAACATTGCGATAAGTTCGCCCTAGTGAAAAAAATATATAATTTACTGGACCTTCTGCCTTTTTTATTGCATTATTTATTTGGATTTGTTTTATTTTACTTATTAAATTATACTAGTGTTTTCTCGTAAACAGGTTTCAATTAGTTAATTTTAGTAAAGCTATGGAGAAAAATAAGCGTAGTTCAAAAAAGATTTATGGCATTACCTATTTTACAAATAATATTACAATAATAAAATAGTACAAGTCAGTATATCGTGTAATAGCAATATTTTTACGTACCTATTACGCTAGGTAAATGCTAGGCACTATCTCATTTTCACACACCACCCAAGCCGCCTCTGCTCACGGACACTTGTGACCATATTCCTACTATTAACTCCGACAAGGGGGGCACACATAGGGGGCGTAAGGGTGAAAAGGGGGGGCATTTAACTCGTAAATTAAATTGTAAAGTCCGCCATCCTAATACTACCATACGGGGTCTTATGGTTTATTACATACAACCTATGCCCGTAGGTACTTGCTTATTTTTACGTTTTATTTTTTTTAAAGCAGGGATACTGCCATTTCAAAAATTTCTAAAAACTGGAGACCTTAAATCTGGACAACCGTTACTAAATATGCTTTGGAAAAAATAGAGCAGATACATCGAACCTTTATCTAGGGAATGAACGTAAAAGATTTATTATAAATCTTGTATAGATTTCTAAGAAAAGAATGTAAAAAGTACTTCTGATCTTTTTTCCGAAAGCAATTCGTTTCCCGAAAGTCGCGGAGATTTTTTTTTATTGATAATATGCACTAAAATCTAGGGTATGACCGTAAAAGTTTCTTGACTGAACCTAAATTAACCCCAAAAGTTTAAAAAAAACGCTATTTTAACATTTTATGATGCGATTCTTCATACGATTTTGAACCTTAATCCGCGGCAAATCTGAATCTTAAGACTAAATTGTAGATTCAACTGTATGTATGCATTATGTTTCTTGTTTATTATTTTTATATTCTATTTTTTTTTCTCACATATGTATGTATGTATTTTTTTACTTCATATATTTTTTATTCAATTTCTTTTTATCTGTTTTTTCCTGGGGTTAACTGGAAGAAATCGCAGTTCTGCGATAAGTTCGCCTTAGTGAAAAACTATTTATAATCTAAGCGAGCCTTAAAACATGCAACACTTACCTACACTTTGGACGTTTGCGTGGATTTTTAAACGGAAATTTGATATAGGTAAGTAGTAAATTAATAAAGTAGTAATGTTCATATCTTTATGGCGTACAGCAAAAATGATTTTACAGACTTTTTATAACTTAATTGGGTTAAGTTCCTTATGCTCAAAACGTGAACGTTTTCTAGAATTAATCGTAGAGAGAACGCAATAAATATATGAGTTTACGTCGACCAGGGGCCTGAGTCAAAAAACGAAAAAATGGGGTACCATTGTCACAAAGTCACAACGCGTAAAACGCCAACGTTTCCGTCATATTTCAAGTTTTGACTCAGGCCCCTGACCATCAAGGACGGAAGCGTTTTGAGTAAAATAAATCGAAGAGTATATATGATAAACTACGTGAAAGTGACAGAAGCAAGGACTGTATAATTATATGACAGTCTGTCTTTCTGTCCTCTACGCCTACCCAGGGGGCCACGCGATGGGAAAATAACTGTCATTGATTGACGCTTTGATTGACGCGTTGAATACAAACTTCCAAATGGAAGAGTCGGGTTAAAATCTTGGAGCTGACGATGTATTCTCCTCTTTACGCCACAAACATTTAGCCTCTTCTTAGCATACTCCCATTGTCTTGTTTTGAAACTAGTAATAATGTTTATGCTAATAAAGATTTATTCATTTATTTAGCTTAATTTGAAATGTGTAGGAAAGTATCGTTCACTAGGGCGAACTTTTCGCAAGCTACAATTTCAAATTTGTTGGTTTGAACCTTGTTCTTCTCACACGACAACATACATATTAAGTACGCACCTTAGTAATTAATATAGTTATAGGAATTTAGTTTTTTATTATATACGTAATCTTGTACATAAATCGTTGAACATAATTATTTTTTAATAGTCATTATTACTTCATCCATAAATCTATAGGGGCGCTAATCATCCGTAATTAAATTATTAATTAACCCCCTGTAA
The DNA here is from genome assembly GCA_963576895.1 of Ceraclea dissimilis. Taxonomy (NCBI): domain Eukaryota; kingdom Metazoa; phylum Arthropoda; class Insecta; order Trichoptera; family Leptoceridae; genus Ceraclea; species Ceraclea dissimilis. The sequence goes on from OY756365.1 coordinate 2,334,793, forward strand.
TCGCGATTAACTCAGTAAACAGATTTAAAACATTATTATAATAAAATTTACGACGCAATTATATTTTTTTTCGTAATTTAATATACACATTATAATTAACAGGAGAATTATTTATCAACCTTTTTTTTAAAAGAAGAAATCGCACAGAGAAAAAATCCCACAGGAATGAAATAAAAAAAAAGAACGCATTATGTAACGATAGCTATTGTGCCCACTCAAGTGGCAATGGGCAGGACATGTGGCCAGTCTGGGTGACACCAGATGGGCGTCAGGAATATTGAAGTGGAAACCTTGGACAGATAGGAGGAGCGTCGGAAAGCCACCAAAGAGATGGAACGAGGACATTGTCCAATCGCTGAGGAATCTGGGTGCGGAAGAATCAGAGCAGAGACGAGTGTAAACCTAATTGATTTTTTCATAATTCTGCTAAGTATATCGTTACAACTCAAAATATGTAGTCTGTGAGTTCTTCAGTGTAAAGGCGATTTAGTACCTATGCAACCTTACTAAAAAAAAATATTGGTGATATTCGATATCAAATATTATACCAAAGAGTGAAATGATTCAATGACTATCTAGTCCGATGTTGGTCGTATGTGATAAATTCTTTAAGTGAATACTTCTCAGTGTGATTTCTTCTTTGGCGATTTCCTGATTTCTCAGTGAAACATGCACCTATCTAATTATTTCCTCATGAATATTTATAAATTTTAAAGGAGCATTAAATACATATTTATTTAAAAAAAAATACGAATATAGCTATATGGGCTTGTGACACAAACCCGAATACTTTCGTGCATACTTCACAGTTAGCAGAAGTTCGTGTCGTGAAGCGCAGAATAAATAGTCATCACCGGAATTCGAACTCGCAACTCTCTCATGCGATACGGGCGTTCTTATTAACTGTGGGTAATATTATTAATACCTATCTATACCCTCACGCCACGTCCCTTGCAGGGTAGGCAGAGAGGACAGAGCACCAGACAGCCCTATCCTTACACACATTCCTAGCTTCCGTCACATTCATGAAATCTGTCATACACGCCCTCCGATTCCTTTTACTCAAAACGCGTCCATCCCTGAGGATCCTGTCAACATGATCGGACCAGGCCAGTCTCGGGCACACCACTTTGTTCGCTCAAATATATATTTTTTGTCAACCTGTCATCCTTCATTCTCTCAACATGCCCAAACCATCTTAGTTTATTCACTTTTATTCCAGTTAAAACACCATTCTTGCAGTTACTCATCTTCCTAACGACCTCATTCCTTATCGTATAACACACAATAATATTTATTAGATTTATAAGCAGCTAAAACACCCGAATAAAACGATATTATTTTTGGCAAACATTTGCAGCTCAGTACAGATCGTGATAAAGAGAAAAATCGTCGCTTAAAAACGAAGCGACCGTTACGACCGGACAATATTATACTAATATATTATCAAAAAAATATTACATTGTCTCTATTTTATAATTTCAGCGGAGAAGGTTCTATGTCCAAATTTATGAAATTTTAGAAGTCACACCATTTTTTTATTAATGAATCGACCTATCCTGACACACACTCATTGCTTCCGTCACACTAATGCAATTTGGCTTACCTACACACTCAACTACTGTAATATCTACATACTCTACTACTGTCTCTTTTACTCAAAACGAATGCTTCTTTGAGAACCCAGTCGACATAATAGGTTCAACTCAGTCTCAAAGAGGCCAAAGTTTCTTAAACCTCTTCGTTTACTATTATATTATTTTTAGTCGTCATTTTCTTGTCATTATATCATCAGGCATTGTCTCAACATGCCCAAACAATCTTAGCTTATTCAATTTAATTCTAGTCACTACACCCGTCTTACATTCATTCCTATCCTAATACTTACTTACTTTACGTGTCCGGATGCCTCAAATCAGGAACTTATAATAGTTAGCCACATGTACGGCCCTGTCACTTGCATTTATAAGATCTTCTCCCGCACAATTATGTCCCCGATTTTCAGATATACTAGAAAGTGCTGGTTATCCTGTATGTCCCCGCACTCGCAGGTGTAGTCCTCCGTGTATCCCCATTTTTTGAGGTTACTACCTAATAAAATTATCTCTCATTGTCTTACCACACACACCTACATCTTCACATCTCTATGAAAACTCAGTTTACAAAAACAGTCTTTCAAATCTTTAAAATTCGACGATTCACAATTTTAGTAAAAATGGACATAGAACATTTTCAACTTCGTAGAGCAAAATAATCTACTGAGTAGTGGACCACATATTGTAGAAAATCTGCTACTTACTTAATAATTTTAAAGGCGTTTATTTTAGTACTGTCCCGCTCTAACCAATATCAATTCGTATGAGGTACGTTCCTCACACACAATACATTACTATTATCGTTATTTATTGTGTGATTTTGTTGCACAGAATAACCACATGTGTATTTTCCGATAATAATGATATTTTTATGAATTGTAAGAAAATGCTCCGTCCAATTTGTCGGTATAATATTTTTTTACCACGTTTTTGATAATTTTATCTGTCACTATTTTCTTCTTCAATTCTCATTTTCCCAAAAAATGTATCATCAGCACCTTGAAAATTTGCACACATACTATTTGCTTCAAGTGACAGATCAAAACTGTAGAACTGTTTTAACATAAACAGACTTCAGTTGTAAAATTATAATAAACCATTTCATAAAGCTGCTTCCGAATATGGAAAACCTCTATAACCTTCAATGTCATTAGATTATATAAAACCCGATTGTTTCGAATTCAAGTTCTTTTCTCGTAGTGGAATGGAGCAGTAATGCATCAGTTATACGGCGTCTGCTGACTTTTGATTGGTTACCTCATTTTTGAATATGAAACAAAGTTGTTCTTACTGGTGGTATATTAGTATTATATTAATGTCTTCTTTTTCTTCAGCCCTCTATCCTCCACTGCTGGATATAGGCCTCTTCCAGACCCTTCCATTTCTTTCTGTTGTTTGCTGCTTGCAGCTAATTTTTACCCAACACAGCAGCTATGGCGTCGGATCATCTCTTTTGGGGTCTTCCGACGCCTCTCTATTTTCCCAAGGTCTCCATTTAAAATTTTTGGGGTCCATATTGTGGGGTTTTGTCTTGCAACGTGTCCCGCCCATTGCCATTTCAGTACCTACTGCTACGCGACCCATGACGTCTGCTACTCTAGTTCTGTTACTAATTTCCACATTTTTTATTCTACTCTTAGGCTTATAGGTACTTAGCATGGATTTCTGTGCGCATTCGATAATTAATTTGATTAACGAATTTGAATTTTTATAGCTATGGAAGAGTCAAAACGTTCTGTGGCAACAGCGTTCTAAATTTTAAATTTTAACTAGTCTATACATACTGACTGAAAACATTTAAACATATCGTTACGTTAGGACAGTCCTTAACAATGTAATAAGGACATACTAGTGTCTAGGTATTATTTACTTTATACTATACACCTCTAGCATAATACGAGATTGTAATACAAAAGATTTCCCAGTGTAAAACTAAGCGGAGGTGACAGACCGCATAGAGAATTTGCAGTGTGCAGTGTGTGAGATATGAAGTGTTAGGAATGCACGGAGATACATACAAACATACATAATAATGTAAACTTGTAATATTATTATATAGATACTCGTAGGTGTATTTTATACTGGAAAATTATGATAGAGAGATCTTAAAACTTCGAAGAAAAAATGATTTTTTTATGGCAAAAATTACTTAACCTACATACGTGCCTATACGTACGTACCTATATAAAAAAAGTATAATTATGCTTTTTTATAATCTTTCTAACCTTGAGCTGGACAACATCTGACTTAGGATCTGAGTTTCTTTTCTAACGACACCAACACCCTTTCATATGCTGATTAACGGGTAAAGCTAGGTTTACCCTAGTTTACAAGGTATTATTATTTTATTTTTTTATTTTTATTTTTATTTTATTTTATAACACAACAGCTTATAACATTTATAATATATACAGAGATAATAAAATACTTAAAGCCTATTATAGTGTTACCTTATTAATATATATATAATTAGTTAAGTAAAGTGATTCATATAAATGTAATTATCGATTAATAATCAATAGTGAGCATTGGGAAGGGGATGAGGATAGGAGAGAGGAAGGGTTACATTCTTATAAAAAAATAATATAATATGTGTTCTTATAATATAATATAGTATACCAAACGTATTTATAAAAAAATATTTAAAACTAATAATTTGCAATCTACTTTCAATAATATAATATATTAGGTATTCTATGTGCAGGTAATTCAATGTTATTTATTTTCATTTTTATTTTTATAGGGGTGATGTGTGTAAGATTTTATTGACCGAGTTGATGAATGTGTTTCTACTAGTATTGAAGATATCTAAATTATTGAAGGAAGTGTTATATGTTTCGTAAATTCTATTAAGTACTGTGTTTCGAATGTAGTTTGTGTTATGTGTTTTTATGTGAAACAGAGCTTGTGTGCGCGTATTTCTTTGAGGGATTCTAAGTTTTATTGTAGAGTTCATGTATTGCGAGTCTATGTTGTTGTGAGTTATGTCATGAAGAAGTCGCATGTCAGCGGAGGTTCGCCTTTTTTCTAAGTTGGGTATCCCGTGAAAGTTTGCAGATTCAGAATGGCTTTGAAATCGTACGTGGGCTTTGTAGTTCAGATATTTCAGTAGTTTGTTTTGTATTTTTTCTAGTCTTGCTTTGTATGTAATCTGATGAGGAGACCATAGTGTAGAGGCGAATTCTAATATGCTTCTGACATATGCGAAATAAACAGTTTTTACTGTGGAAACTTTCTTGAATGGTTGGCAATTTCTTATTGTGAAACCGAGCATTCTATTGGCCTTATCAATTATATGGTTCATATTGTGGTCTAGCTGCATCTTGCTGTCTAAGATGACACCGAGATCGCGGACTTTGTTGGTGTGTTCAATGTTTATGTTATCTATAGTGTAGTTATATTGTACGGGTCGGTGATTTCTTGTGAATGTAATTTTTGAACATTTGGCTATGTTCAAGAGTAGTTTATTGTTGGCGCAATATGTACTTAGTCTATCAAGGTCAGACTGTAGTTTCTGGCAATCAGATGAACTTTTAATGGGTAAAAGTATTTTCATGTCATCGGCATATGCTAAGAATTGGGAGTGTTCGAAACATGTGCCGATGTCATATATATAAATGTTGAATAGTAGAGGACCTAGGTGTGATCCTTGCGGGACTCCTGAAGATGCGACAGTGGATGCTGATCTATAACCGCTTATTACGACCGACTGACAGCGATTATGTATATACGATGTAAACCAACGGTACAGGTCACCATGTATGCCGACATGTTGTAATTTTAAAAGTAAGATCCGATGGTTTACCTTATCAAAAGCTTTTGAATAATCGGTATAGATAGTATCCACTTGAGTTCTTCTTTCCATTTCCTTGTAAACGAGATCGGTGAATTCTGTGAGATTGGATATTACCGATCTTTTTCTTAGAAATCCGTGTTGGGCTGAGGGGATGGATTTGCAAACAGTCGAATAAATCTGGTCGTAAATGATTAATTCGAACATCTTGCTGAAGACTGGGAGAATGGATATTGGGCGGTAGTTTTGTGCATTGCTCTTTGGGCCATTTTTGTGGATAGGAATGATGTTGGCTATTTTCCATACCTGCGGAAAGACGCCACCGGAGACAGAACGTGTGAAGATTTTGCATAACGGGTAAGATATAGTTTTACAACAATTGACGGCAAATATGGGTGGAATTAAGTCACTTCCAGGTCCTTTGTTAATATTTAGTTGTTTTAGGTATTTTTCGACTAGGTTTTTATCTATTTCTACAGTGGATATGTGATCAGTGTATAATGGGGAATTCTCTGACAGATTGTGATGGGGCTCTGATGTAGTATCTGTAACAAAAACGGACTTAAAATATTCCGAAAACATTTCGGCAATGCTTTGACCGCTCGTCGCGATTTCCCCGTTTAGGTGAATTTCGTTTGGTACGGAGTTCCCTTTCCTTCTGTTCTTGAGGTATCCCCAGATTCTTTTGGGATCGTTACTTATGTTAATCTCGGAACTTTCTATAAATTCATTGTAGCATTCTGTGTAAGCTTTCTTTTGCCGCGCACGTAGTAGGGAGAAGGTATGGTAATCAGCATCGTTTCGGTGTTTTTTCCACAGTTTGTGGAACCTGTTTTTTTCTTTTATTATGTTGATTAATGAAGGAGAAAACCATTTCGGGTATTTATGATGATTGTTAGTGAGTAGTTTGTTCGGTACGTATTTTTCTATCGAGTCATTGATGGTTTTGTAAAAGTTATTCACTGCAGTGTCTAGATTGTCCGAATTAAGAGTCTCGTCCCAGTCGATTGTCGATAATGAGTTATTTATTGCAGTGTAGTCTGCTTTCGTAAAAAAGTACACGCGTCGCGGTGCTTCACGTAGCATTTTGACTGAAACTGTGTCTAGAGATATTTCTAATGCTGGATGGTAGCTGTCTTCACCCACCAGGGGTTGTGAGGAATGAGATATGGAGACGTCGGTATTTGAAAGAACCAAATCAAGTATGCGATTGTAATCATTAAGTATGTGGTTGTATTGGTTTAGGTTTGTGAGGGCAATGTTATCATATAGGTTTAATGTGTAAGTATCCATTATATTATTATTATCGTTTGGCGTCAGAGGATAATTGAGTCACAGAATTTTTTTGCTATTACATCCAGGAGACACTAGCAACATCCAAATCATCAAGCCATTGCAAGGCGTTTGGAGTGGCGTTATGTATGTCGGTATATGTGCCAGAGAACTCTCTCAGAGGGCACGTCTTCACGATGTGCTGGATAGTCTGTATTGGTTCTCCACAGTCTCAAGCAGGGGATTCTCGCATCTGCCATTTATGGTATTTGAAAGAAGGTATTAGATTTTTTTTTAAAGAATCTTTGATAAACTCAGTTTTACTCGTTATTATAAAGATACACGTAACATACTCGTATTCAACTACGTATAACTAAATCTTCCCAAATACCCCGACGAACAAAAACATCGTGTTGTTTGCTTAGAGCTGTCTGTCTTTTTGAAATACATTGTATACCTGAAATATAATTCAAACAATCTTAAATTAAGTATTTAACACTTTTCACGTGATAATGACACAAGTTTTGACTCTTTGCTTCTCACTTTTCAACACTTTTAATCACGCCAATCTCCTACATAACTACCTACCGACTATACAGTCACCGTGACGAGACAGAGGCATTGTTTTCAACAACTTTGGTGGTTTCAGATACGTAATGAAACTTTTATCACGCTACATCGGGACAAAACTTATAATTTGTTTGCTATTTAATTATTTTATGACTATTGTTTTGTTTGTTTTGTTATCGTGCTATTAACTATTGTTTTTTTCACAGCGTTAGTTTTTAGACACCATTTTGACAGATAAAAAAAAGTAATAATAATAATAATTTTTTTTATTCAAAAATGTAGTACATATTACATTTCATACATACACATAAATCAAATCAACAAGTTTTTTTTAACGCACTACCTTCCCAAAAAAGTAGGTACTTGTGTATGGGAAGGGATAGCCGCCTCTAAATAATAATACATATAGATACAATCATATTAAAATACAAATACAAAACTGTGTATACATATTATGTATACTACACTATAACAGCCTAGAACATTTACACCAGTCCGTGTATCGTATTATTGTTACAGTGTATACACCTATGCAGTTGACAAAATATAAAACTATACAACACCAAAACTACAAAACTGCAAAACCGGTGTTACAATCATACAATCTACCGGTGCTTCACCATTATGCATCTTGCACACATTAACTTATAAAATACATACTTATATATATCAATATATTAATATATCCCACCGCACACCATATTACGAAACAATCACTCTAACAATCTCTCTTTTAAACTTATCCAAAGCACGTATGCATCTAACGTTACTAGGTAATTCATTAAAATATTTTACCCCCAAGTAGGAGTAGTGATGTTGGGCCACGTCTTTATTACATAATGGGATAGGAATGCAGTTTATAGACCTTAGTATTCTGCTACCTCCGCGCTGTTCGCTTCCTCCCGCGCACACATTGTGGTCCTTATATATTTGTATAAGAGCAGCTTTTTTAAACAATTGCTCTATTGTGAGCACTTTGGCTTCAGCGAAAAGACGATCAGTGGGATAGTCACCAGGTCTCCTGAGAATTATCTTCAACAATAGTCTCTGGACCACGCCAAGTGGGTACAAATTGGTTTTATATGCGCCTCCCCATCCCACAATACCGTATTGTAGGACCGACTGCACAAAAGCGAAGTAAACTGTACGCAGTCTAGTCAAGTTTAGATAATTTCTCAGTTCAATAAAGACATAAATTAACTTCCTAAGTCTCTTAACAGTTGTTGATATATGTTCCTTCCATTTCACGTTGGAATCAATGTTGATTCCAAGATACTTAATTTTGTCGGTACTACTCAACTTAGCGCAGCCTGAATCACATTGATTCAAACCACAGGAACCAGAGTGAATGGACACGGCAAAGTCACGAGGGGTGCTGGATTTATTTATGGTAAAGGGCATGCAGGCAGTCTTTTCTGTATTCAAAGAGAGTATATTGGTGTCGAACCATTGTTTGAATGGTAAAAAGAACTTTTTAAGAATCAAATTAATTAAAATTTACCAATTGAAACGTGTTTATGATAAAACAGTATTACAATAATTTTTAACTGCCACCCCATGTACACGGTTGGCGCAGTTGGTTGAGGCGGCAGTCTCTCAAGTGGGAGGTGCCAGGTTCAAACCCCGGCGCTGGCGATGTATTCCACACACGATACAGGCCTAGTGCAAAGTGTGCAGGAAAGTATTTAGGTTTGTATATGCAAGCCAAGATTAGATATTTATTTTAGAAAAAAAAATGTGTGCAAAGTTTTAAAGTGCTGGGATATTGGGAAGTTATTTAAATTTGGATAGGAAAATGTAGATGCAGACGCCAATAACAGCTACAACAGATAATGTTAGATTAAAGCTTGTAAAACAAAAAAAAAAATACTGGACTACGGTTCATTTAGATAAAAATTGTGACATAATATTATTTCAACGGGGCCTTGAATAAAAAAAATCTCAATCTACCGGTATTTTTCTTAAGCTCTTTCAAAATAGATAATATGTAGGTGTCTAACAATAAAATATTTTTCAAATTATGTGTTCGAAATGACACTAGCGCTATCTATTGAAAATTATTCACAACGTGACATACAAGTAAGGGTTTTTTTATGAAATAATAAACCAGACGGCAGACAGGTCTAACATTGGCTATCACTCAAATCAATCGTATGCAACAATAGAATGTATTAGTTAACTGTGTAAAAGTTGAATAATAAGTGACAAATGTGTTAGATCCATGCAATCTGATAAAATGTCGCGTTTGCTGTATTTACCTGTAACGTGCAATACATTGTGACTACAGTAATTGTGCATTCATAATTATTTTTCAATCACTGATTACAAAAAGGGGAAAAATCCTATAAGTATATAAAGAAAATCTATATCTATAAAAGAAAATGCTTGACTAACTAAAACACTCATCAACGCAGAGCCCCAACGGCTGATCCTAGAGAAGTGAAATTTGGAATACAGATATGTTTTGATTAAAAAAAGTTAGGTAAGGAAGGATTTATGAAAATTTCGCCCCTCAGGGGTGATAACTTAATGCTGGATTTCACCAACTTCTTAGGTGAGGGATAACGGAGATAGGAGCCACCTATCATTATTTTTCATGTAAAATTTGAGTTCTGCCATAAATATAGGTACTTACCTATTTTTTCTTCTCTTTTTATACTCGTATATACATACAATATAATACATATACAGGACGGTAAAGGAAAATATTGCAAAAGAGATCTCAAAGGTTACCACTTTTTGTAATTCTATTTATTCATAAAGTTATGAATACAAATTTTATAGCTTAAAATTGACAATTACAAACTACAATAATTATTCTTTACAACTGTAAAAATACACATTCAGACGTAAACCTACCATTGCGACAACGTTACATTTATCCAGAGCGTCAACCCTATTTTACTGTACATCGTTTCTATGACAACGACTTCAGAGCGTTAATAGGAAGGACACAGGAAAAGGTGATACGCACGGTGCAAAACCGTTCCGATGGTCTAATAACCTCCCGGTGTTCTCTCGAGGAACGTCAAAGAGTGAAATAGTAGATTTTTTAAATAAATAATCAGACGCCATTACCAATATCCATTTCTGGCAGATAGGTAGGTGATATGTGCCAATATTAAATGAGCACTTAATAATATAAGCGAAAAATATTATTTTACATGATGCGCCGCCATACATTCCTACCGATACCTAACAGATATAAATTACCTAGAATTTTACAAATTATTTTTAAATGCTGGTAAACGCATCGAATGTATCATGTGATGACCCTGCGTTGAAACTGGGACAGTTCGCCGCTCACGAATTCATCGCAGACAATTCACCGAAACGCTCTAAATTTCAATATTCTGATTTCATATTATATTCTGTCATGTTTATTCCTGTGAGCTCATGTTTTCTAGGCTAGATAAAATAAACAAAATAATATACTTTACATGTTTATTGCTGAGAGAATTAATGACAGGATGACTAAAGAGATATGATTGAAAGAAAAGACGTAAGAAAAAATATGGGACTTAACTAGGCTCTCTACTAATAATTTTTACGTTACGTGTCATATACACACCGCCATCTGAGAATGAAAATATTATAAGTAACTAGAAAATTTTGAGATTATAACCTTTTGCGTGAAAATGATTTTAGATACAAAAATAATTAAGTAACAAAAACACCCTAAATAAAGATTTTATTTTTTTTATTTTTTTATTTAATTTAATTTTATAAAGCACAGACAGTCTTACAAAAATCATATACAGTAGAACATTAACAGCAAGTGGACCAGTAAAGGCTCAAAAATTACCAATTTATACATATTTGACATGCATGCAAGAACAATAGTGAACAATATAACATATGGAAAGATCAGCATGCAATTAGAAAAAACAAAACATCAGACAAAGAAACATTATATAAATATTAATAAATTAATAAATAAAATAAATAAACAAACAAACAAAATAAATAAGTAAATGAATAAATATATATTCCAAAATAAATAAAATAAAGTATATAACTAAATGAATAAAGTTATAAATAAATAGGTTATGTATGATGAATGTTATGAAGATGGCTAGTTTTGTAAATAGCGATACAACTGTGTAAAACTGTAAAATATATGAGTGTTTTAACTCTAATCTTTTTTTTGGTCTTTTTAGTTAAAGCCATTCTCGGGCATTAGATGGTGGATAAAATAATTTATTGTTTATTGTTGTTTATTGTTCTCCAACCATCCGTTGGTCCCATTTAACGCACTTGGAATCGTCAGGTTTACAAACATTACAAAACAAACACTACAATATATACATTTTACAGAGATAGTATGTATGTAGGCAGATGCACGCGACACTATGATTCAATGAATCACACTCACAAAATATAAATTAATAAACTGTTACAGCAAAATACCTAAAATTAATAAATACATGGTGACTGGTGACAAAATTATTACAGGTGTGGTTTAGTTCAATGCAGGTGTGGATGTAAATTGTCCAGAACTACATTACGTCAATGACAACAGAATTATTCATCAATAAAAAAAAATGTAGGTTCCTAATCAGTACATGGTAGGCGCAGTTGGTTGAGGCGGCAGTCTCTCGAGTGGGAGGTGCCAGGTTCAAACCCCGGCACTGGCGATGTATTCCACACTTTGCGATACAGGCTTTTAGCCTAGTGCAAGGTGTGCAGGAAAGTATTTGGGTTTGTGTATCTAAGCCCAGATCCTTTTTTATTAAAAAAAAAAACTTTATGGTAACGGCAAATTCGCTTAGCAACACGTCCAACTGTTGATAACATACATAGATAGAGGACGTACAACCAAATTTGTAAAAGCACTATTTATTGGATACTTTTCAAGCATTTTGCATAAATTAAACCAGGTACCTACCCTAACAAACTGACTACACACGCAGAAATGCATTTGGATTAATTAATTTTCGAATCCAAAACTTCATATAAGCTGAATCGACGTTTCGGCTTTCGAAACGTATACACTAGGTATAACTGTACCTAGTATACAGGCAGTCCCAAAAAGTATACCGAAGCGGAAGTCCAAAGATAAAGCACCTATGGGGTGCCCGATTATGCCCCACGTATATTCAGCGACCTTTTTTAGCTTTCAAGTCATGATTTTTTTTCGTATTCTTCGTCAAACCTCGACTTACAAGATAATATTTGTCACAGAGACAAGAATCATTAATATAAAAAAAAATCTGACCAAAAGTCAAAAACTTAAAATTTGCTAGTCTGCTATTTTTTCTTTATATAAAAATGAATCTGGGTTTATCGAAATAAACCCAAATACATCTTTGAACACTTCACAGTAAGCTTGAAAACTTGTGTCGTGAAGTGGAGAATGTCGGCATCGGGGATTGAACCCGGGCCCGCCGGATTAACAGTCGAGCGTGTTACCAACCAGGCTACCGCCCACCTCGATTCTCAGGGCTCTTCGAAATAAATCCAAATACATCTTCGCACACTTCACAGAAAGCTTAAAAGCTTGTGTTGTGAAGTGGAGTAGGTCGGAGATTGAACACGCGCCCACTGGATTAACAGTCGAGCGCGATACCAACCAGGCTACCGACCACCTCCATTCTCAGATTATGATGTAGGAATACCTATTGTTATTTTATATTTTGTATTATTTTTGAATAAAAAACATTGTAATTTAAATAAAAATATTTTTGACTGAAGAAAACGAACAATAATAATTTTTCACAAGCGACCGAGTAATTTAAAAGGAATCCAAATGCATTGTGGCATTAATCATAATGAATTATATTTTTACACAGTTGCATTCCTTTGCTTCTACAGGCAGTCGTTTAACAAAATGATGAATGTGCGAATATGAAAAATTAACGGATCGTGTAAATGCAAATTGCACTTTTTTTTTAATCTCTCCGATATACTACGTTTAATTTTTGTATGCCCGGGATTTTCTGGATAAATAAAAAAATAGGTTTTCTCTTTTTGTTAAAAATTCTACATTTTTTTAGTTCACGCAGCGGCAGGACTTGCCAACACACTTCTCAATACCTACGTCGTGATTTTGCTTGATTGATTGGTTTGAATTACATGATGAGTACATGTTTGGCGCAGTAGGTTGAGGCGGGAGGTGCCAGGTTCAAACCCTGGCGCTGATGATGTATTCCACACTTTGCGATACAGGTTTTTAGCCTAGTGCAAGGTGTGCAGGAAAGTATGTAGGTTTGTGTGTGCAAGCCCACATCCTTTAAAAAAATGAAGTTCTTTTCTTGTTATGGAATGGAGCAATAAGCTTTGTTAAAATATTATGTTATTGAAATATTTTTTTTTTTCATATAAAAGGGGAAGTGCGGGTATAACGGTGCATGGGGACACATCAGTTTTTTTTTTTAATATTTCAAAATGATGATTATTTTCTAATATGCTAAAATGATATTCAATGCGTCCGGAAAACAGTTAATTTTTCCTTTTTTTATCATATCACATATAGATAAGGTAATTTATTTCAGTTATATCCTAGATTCGAAACTAGCGACGTTTTTGGAAGAATGTATTTTATGTACAATTTTTCAAACTACTATCAAATTCTTCTGTTATTACTGAAGTAATTGCTCGCCCATGTTAGACATTATGGTCATCAAAATGCCTCCATTCCAAATCTTGATCCTATCCAATGGCGCCTTTAATAGAGCTGCTGGTCGCTGCAGTATAGTTTCAATAATAGTTAACCCGCAAACACCTCATACACACCTAATATGCTTCACCTCTTGTACCTCTTAATGAAAATAGTAATGACAATGCTTTGTCGATGCTAAAATATTTAATTTTGTAATCACTCATCAAATTCGACATTTTTATCATCTTGAAAGCGGTGAAGGGTGTATAGATATAATTTGAGCCTTTTGGTATCATGCCGAAACAATGGAAACTTTGTTAAAGAGGTATTTTACTTTGATAGTCATTCGTTAAATTATGATAGAAACAAAATAAAACTTTTTATAAAAATTGGGAAACAATGACGTTACCTAATATAAATTGTCGTGGCATTCTTATTTGAAAGGGAGTTTAATAACTATTTTATTATAACAGATATACTCCACTTCACGATACAAGCTTTTCAAGCTTACTGTGAAGTTCAAATTCAAATAAATTAATTAGTAACTAATATCTTACATTTCTAGTACATACATATAAAACTTATTACAATATTTACAATTTTCCATACTACCCTCCAATGTGAGGAGACCTCGTGTATTGGAGGGGAGTTCCGGGGTTTACAAAGATGTATTTGGGTTTATTTCGATAAAACCAGATTCACTTTTTATATTAAAAAAAAACACTTCGGAGCATATTTTCATGTGGCTAGATGGATCGATGCATCGACATATTTCATAGAGAATGCGTAACGTCCCTAGATGCAATGAAGCAATTAACTAGATATACTCCTGAACGCTATAAACTGATTAGTCCGATCGGTTTTATCGGGTGCCTCTATACAACATATACGGAGGTACAGAACTCTCCCCCTGGTGTGCAACGGATGGCCGGTCGTGTATGACACATTAATAAAATATTATGTCCTGTATATCCTGTATAGTATTATGAACTGAAACACCCTGTATATCTACTAGTACATATATTATTATCTATATTAAATTAGTAGTGTCTTCATTCTAACACGTGGGAAATTTAATGTGATCATTTTTCTATATCTTATTATTCATTTTTACTTGTATTGTACCTACTGCGACGCGCGACGAAGTGTCCTATGAATACGATACCATCGAGTTACCTTTTTGATGTAGGATGATAAAATAATAGGTTTTAATTAACTAACATAACGCGTCTGATTTCTGAGATATTCGTTACCTATTTTTCACCCCTTAGGGAAGAACTTTCTAAAAATCCCTTCTTAGTGGAAGGTTTTCAATCAAAGCCTATCCGTCTTCAAAATCTCACTTCTCTACGATTAGCAATTTGGGCTGTTAGTAAGTGAGTATGTCAGTCAGTCATTCGCTCAGTCAGACACTTTCGTATATAAATAGTGACACAATTTGCAAAAAGTCTTCTCGGAGTAGCCCAGATGGAAACCCTACGATCCATCGCGGGCAGAACACTTAGAGATAGGATCAGAAATGGACTATATCCTTTGACTGCGATGTCGATGATATAGTAAGGTGGGGAGAAGTAGAAGACGCTTCTGGAGGGACCATGTCGACCAAAGAGATGACACCAGACTTGCAAAGATAGTCAAAGTGGAAGAAGATTACCCGGAAGGCCACCCAAGAAATGGAAGGACAGCTGGACCTCCTCATCCCGGGACAGCCCGCCGTCACAAACAGGTCACCCGAGCTAATACAAGAGGAAGAAGAAGATTTGGAAACATTACAATGTTAAAATAATAGCTTATAACCTATGTTTAACTATGTTTAACTTTACAAGTGAATTTATGAGAATGGCGTCGCATTTATCTTTAGGTAGTTTAGTTACTACATTTTTCCAGTCTGATAGGTTGTCGCTACATTTCCTCTTGTTGTCACCTTTTTCTTCCATCGATACAACAACACAATAGTAAAGTGGAACTACCCGGAGTGACGTGTGTGACGTGTCTCTATTTAGCGTACACCTTCCTACCCGACCCCACATACCCTACCCTACCCTAGATACGACACAACAGCAGTGCAAGAAGATAACGTTAACGTAACAGGCAGCGCCGGAGTGTTAAACATCGTAGCAAAAAAAAGTACCCACCCTGGATTTTTTCTGAATCTCCAACTTTAGCTTTGCAATCGTCCAAATAACTTGGAGCTTGCTCTCCTAGTCTTCATGCCTCATTGTTTTTGTCCTCCGCATCCTCTGAGGGCAACCTTGTCTCCTTGAGTTTTTTTTTTTTTTAATTAGCAAGACCCATCGCGCTGAGTGATTTGAATCTGTTATGAACCTCACACACACTGTTCAAAAACCTTTCGACAAAAGGAGACTAAAGAAAATAAATCAATCAAAAGTTTAAGCTATAGCTTTTCAGGAAGATTGAGATAAGATTTCTAAAGCTTCATTCAGGGAAGTGAAAAAGAGCCCAAAGGTCTGAAAAATCAGGTTGGTAGAAGTCCTCACCACAAACCCGCAATGGGCAAGCAAATAGGACATGGTCTATTGACTCATCGTTCTCTCCACACTGGCATGTAGGATCAAACATCTTCTTCTTCTTCTTGTTCTTAATATAGGCCTTGTGGCCTGTTATGAAGGTGGATTACCCTCCTGCGATGTCGACTCCCTGCTGTCTATCCATCTCTTTGGTAGTCTGCCCGAAAGTCATCTGCCCTGGGGTTGGCCGTGCAATGCAATGTGAGGGAGTCTGGATGGCTCCATTCTCCTCACGTGTGCATACCATTGTCTTCTCCGTTGCCTCCCCCATCTAACGACATCTTCGATCTCGCACATTTCTCTTATTCTGGTATTTCTTATTCTATCTCGGAGGCTCTTACCAGATATACTACTGAGAGTCTTCATTTCCAAACATGATACCAATAATCAAATCATATTTTAAAATATACGTTTCTATTTTTCAATTTAAAAAATCCAACCCCAATACTCTACTGTAAATTGTTGAACATAGTGTTTGAAAAGTATTGAAAAGTACCTATTACCTTTCCATACAAAATGACATTGGTACCTACATAGGAACTTTCATACAAGAATAAGGTTATGAAAGAATGAGGTGATACAAGACGTACCTACCTTAGTAGGTGGTAGGTAGCTACCTTAGTAGGTGGTAGGTAGCTACCTTATAATAATAGGTAAAAGAAGGTACTTAGGTAGGTTGCAGATTTAGAACCTTTGACAGTAGAAGTCTATGGACGAGTATGCGACATAATGCTGGCACCACATGCTCGTCATGGGTCGCGTCCGAGTGGTATTCGTGAGTTAGTAAAAAGGTGTGTGGATTGAATGTTAGTCTTGACGTGTATGTACTGTAGGTAGCCGATGGTTGACGCCTTTTTACTCATGAACAGCATTTTCTCGGAACTTGGACGGGCATATGGCTGGAGCATCATACCTACATATGTATAACTTATGGTTTTTTATGGTCTCCCGATCCAACTATGCATGACATCATGGTAATTTCCCACGGCATTAAGGTTCAAAATCGCATGAACAATAGCACGAAAAAATTGTAAAAATTGCGTTTTTCAATCAAAAAACTTTTACGGGTATTCCCTAGATTTAAATGCATATTATCAATACAAAAAAAAATACTCCGGGACTTTCGGGAATCGAGTTTCTGTCGTTGGGAAAAAAGATCAGAGGTATTTTTCATAATTTTTATTGAGAAATCTATACAAGATATAAAAAATCTTTTACAGATATTCCCTAGATAAAGGTTCAATGTATCTACTTTATTTTTTACAAAGCATATTTAGTAACGGTTGTCGAGATCTATGGTCTACCGTTTTTAGAAATTTTTGATCTTAAAAATAAAACATGTTGGTAGGTTAAGTACCTACCTATAGTTACAATAAATTTCCTTAACAAGTGGTTGACATGTGGCATTCTTTAGATTACTGTAAATTTATATACCTACTACCTATAATGTAAATTAAGTTATTTTAATGAATTTGAATACATTTTTTCTTAACCCTTTCAAAGCGATTTCAGGTCGGCAGTTTATTTTTTATTGTTCATTGTCCGTACTTGGACTTAATCTTGAAGGTTTTCACGGTGTGCGATTAACATTGTTGCTTGGTTTTTCGAGTTTTATCGAAGGTTTGGGGTTTTCAAAAAAGGAAGACACCAGTTGGAGTGTCGAAACGTCGATCAAGTTATCCTACACACGGTTCACACTATCACAGACACAGGAATAGACACTGTCATATACAACAACACAAAGATAAAAGTAAAATTATTATCGAAGCAGACCGATTACATCTGTATACAAACAACAACAGCACAAAAAAAATAGAATAAACAACAACTTAATTAACTTATACACAAATAATGTACATGGTAGGATTGGAAGGAACTGGGAATGGGATAAGGGGAGGAAGGGACAGGAGAAGGAATTGGATAGGGGAAAATATCTGATGTGGTGTAATACAGTTCATGAGTGAATTTGGTCAAATCGAGTAGACTATGCCAAAAAAAAAAAAAGAAATACAATATAAAACTATGAGGTAGTGGTAGTCTGGTGGGTTACGCGCTCGATTGTTAATCCAGTGGACGGGGGTTCGATCCCCGATGCCGACCTACTCCACGACACAAGCTTTTCAAGCTTATACTGTGAAACGTACAAAGGTGTATTTAGGTTTTTTTTCAATAAAGCCAGATTCATTTTTAATTATAAAAATTCGAATATTAATAGCAGATGAAGACATCACTTGTGATTGTGGCTGTCACCCAGGACGACAGCCACCTACTGATGTGTCCACTGATGGAGGAGGGCTGTACACCTGGTGACCTGATTGTGGCCAATGACAAAGCGATGAAAGTCGCGGCTTATTGGAGTGGTAGACTTTAGACCGGACACGGAAAGTAAGTAAGTAAGTAAGTAATAAATCATTATAAAAATAGCATGCAAAGTGTTAGAAATTATTCATACATTGTCACATGCGTGTTGAAATTTACAACATGAGATACCGAAGTATTATTTAGTTTCAGTATATTAATATCAGTAGTCATTGTGGTAATAGGCATGTAAAATGTATACATGACAGCTTGTTTCCGCTTTGGCTAATTAAAACACGAAGGAATGTCGTGAAATAATATGTAGTGCCACCGCCGCAGTGTTAATAACGGGGAATGACGCGTACGTGTGCAGGGCGTCAGCTAGTTAGACAAATTAATAATATGTAAAATCAATTGCATGCAATTTATGTTATAGGTAGCGATAGGTGTTCAGGTGTGTGTTACCCTTTTTAAAAATTGCATAATCAATGCATGCGTGCATTGCACCTATATCGTTTGTAAATAATCCTCTGTACAATATGAGGGTCGTCCACTTCGAATCTGGGGGAACAACAAAGTTTTTGATTATTTTGAAAATCACAATTTACGTCTATTTTTTATTTATACTTTAAGTGAACAAAGTATAGGTATATATAAATGTTTAAAAAATGCAAATAGTACAGATTATAAAGCATTGTTCATTAGGGCGAACTTATCGCAGAATTGCGATTTCTTCCAGTTAACCTAACTATTTTGTAAGAACAACGGATTTTCTAAATATCGTAGTTGAATATAACTATTAGACACCTCAAAAGATATACAGCAAAAGATAGACTTTCAATCAGGCTTGTTACTGATCGTCGGCTGGTTTAATGTGATCACTTAAAACCAATTCCAGTCCATACAACTACCGTTTCGGGAATTGAACCCAGACCTCCAACCTGAGGAGCGGGTCCAGTTATACATTATACATGTCAATAGTTATACATTTCGTAAGCGCTGTGCTATGAAAAATGGGTTTAGTGATGAATCTGGTTGTCTTTCAAAAGTAGCTCATTTGATTAGGTGCCTACCTATATCGTTCAACACAAACAACCGTAAAAATTGCGTCGCAGGTGAACATTTTTAATAAAACTAAAAAGAGGCAACAAGTGTGTGTTGGGGTGTGTTGTAAGGATAGGGAAATCTGCCTTTCTGTTCTCTCGGTCCACCCCGCAAGGATTTTGACACAAGGGGATAGAAAATTAATTTAGCACATTTACCACCAACAACAACAACAACAACAAAAGAAAATAAGAACGTGAGTGGTTGATTAGTCACGAGCATTATAATAAGTAATGGGTATGTGAAATAATATGTTACACTTAAATCACAGGAGCAGTGAATTTTCCTAAAGATATTTTAATCACTGAATCTAAGCATGATGAGTAGGTAAATATCATAATGAAAACTTATCCTATTTTTAGGATTGCAAGTGAATGATTCCTTGCGTATCAAGTTTTAGAAATATGTTCTTATACATTTTTTGGGGATAATTTTGCTTTATTCAAAAAAGCTGTGAATGTGGTAAGACATTATTGCATCGAATCCACATACTCACACTTGGCACTTGCCGCAAACTTCAATTGCCTCAACAAACGCGTAAACGTCTATAAGCGCTTGCTGCTTATAGACGTTTGCACATCCATTGATTCAATAAGAAAACTGAGAAAACTGAACGCCAGCAAGCCTACACAAGCCAAGCCAAGGCAAACGCCCTATCCACACGTGTGAATTTGTGATGCCTTGTCTAGGTTTGGCAAATGATCAGGTATCATTTTTAAAGGGATGTAGGTATACAAGATATTATATGTCACTGTAGCGAGCAAATTTCAATGTAATCTTATTTTTTTATCTGTGAATTTAAATCACAGTTCCTGTTTAAGAACAGTCTCATCTAATAACAATGCAGGTAAGAATTAAGTTCAGACAAATGCATTATCTGGTGCTAAACTGGATTTAGCTAAGTGGTTAAGATATTCTCTTAACAAGGTTGTTGTGTTTACAAAATATCATAATAAATATGTTGTGTTTCACCACACTTTAAACATACTAAGCTAAGGGTGCCTTCCCACGACAAGTGAATCCGGATTCGTACGCGAATCTGGATTAATCCCTTCCGGATGGATGATTTCGTGCACGGGGTATGGGGAAATAGTTCCCTATTTTTATAATAATATAATAATTCATTGTATTAATATTTTTAACTTTTTAACTTTAACGTTGTAAATTTTGAAAATATCTTGAGTCCGTTGAAGCAATAAATAAATAAATATATAATATAATAAATAGATAATAATAATTATCTCTGTCATACTGTTGAATATATACTAATTCTGTTTTTGTGTTTAAAAATTAGATCGATCAGGTACGAGAATAAATTATTGTCTTTACACCAATATTAATTGTAATTTAGTAAAAAAAAAAAATGAAAGCATTGCCTGCGGCATTAATTAAACTTGTTTGTGGGTGATATTTTTTAAAGTTTGTCACACGGAGTTTTTGTATCTTGTATCACGCGTTATTTTTCAACACCGGTTTTTCTCAAATTAGCTGCTAATCTCTCTCAGTCCCGTTATGGGCCCGCTACACGCTCGCGAGTCACCACGACCTTTTGGTGTTCATGAGTAAAAAGGCGTCAACGGTCGGTTACGTACATGTCAAGACAAACGATCCATCCGCACCCCTTTTTACTCATGAACACCAAAAGGTCGCGGTGACTCGCGAGCGTGTAGCGGGCGCATTATGTGTCGGGGTGTACATTATATTTATTTTGTACGGGAAAAAATGTCTGCCATAACTGGAAATTAGAGAACCCATTAAATAATTTATTTATTTATTTTTAATATTATTAATGTCGATATTATCAGAATAAAAGAATACCGGCCCAGTAACAGTGCAAAAATTGTGCTTTTTCAGGTCCGTGGTATTAGAAAAATATAATGATTGGTACCTTAAACTTTTTTTCATTTTAAATAAAATTATAATTTCTTTATCATTCGTGTGTTATTTAGACTAATAGATTAGGTACATAATTTTTGAAGGGAGACATTTGAAAGATTGGCATCATACTGATAAAATGCACCACATGGACTTATAATTCGATGTAACAAAATTCCAGAAAAATTAATTCAATAAATAATAAGAAAATATAATGTTCCCCACTCTATGGCAACTGGGGAATCTAAATTTATACATTATTTATTTTGATTTTTATTTTTCGAATCATGCGGGTATCTGCATCTCTTTCACTCTCGTTGTATATTGTAACAGTACGAAACCCATAAGCATATTGCTCAAAATAAATAAACCCCACAAAAGCCGTACAAAAGCCACACAGGATTTTTTTTAGGGATAAAAGCACAAATCTAATTGAATTTTGTAAATAAAATTAATTGTATCGATTAGTATTCGAGTAAATTATATTAGGAACTAGAATAGATTAAAAAATACGAATAAGCAAGCGGATCTAAAATGGGATAGACAATGATTTCAACATTTTATAAATAATTCATCTACTGAAATCCAACTAAAAAGTTTAAGCTTTTATTATTTGAGGATTTTTTATTGGTTTTTAATCATCTGTAGACCACATTTAAGGCACCTGGAATCGTCAGGTTTACAAACACAAAATCAAATGCAATAAATCAATAAACACAACAAAAAAGAATGAAAGCAATAAACACATAGACAATACAAAACTATAACACATTTGTGGTACAATTTAATGCAGGTCTGGATGTAAATTGTCCAGAACTACATTAAGTACGTCATATTTCTGAAGGGTTTTTGTGTTTTTTGGGGTTCATACTACATCATCGTAAATACTCCTATGGGTTTTTCTTCGGAAACCGTTGTGTATACACGCGCTGAAACATGTAAGTAGGGTTGTCAACATTTTTTCAGCTGATTATTCCATCTGCATCAATAAGTAATTTTAAAAAGTTATCGGAAGCCTGGTTGCTAACGCGCTCGATCCTCGATGCCGACATACCCCACTTCACGACACAAGCTTTTAAGCTTGTTATGAAGTGTACAAATATGTATCAGGGTGTAATTCGATAATTTTATGAAAATAAAAGAAAACATACACATTATCTTATTGTTCTTGATATCAGTTCTTAACTCTTTTTTTGTTGCTTCCTTCATTGTCCCCTCCTTTCTTCCTCTTCTTCTTCCTCTTCCCATGCTTCCTCCTTCCCTACCATAAATGTTTTATAGATATAAGATATATATTTTTAACTATGTTTTGTAATCTATTTGTTTTGCGTGTGTGCTAATTGTGAACGGATGTAATTGGTCTTGTGTATTGATATTTTTGTATTAATGTACCTGCCAATGTTTGTTTTTGTGACTGTATCTGTTCCATGTGCAATAAATAAATAAATATCTACTTGTCTATTTAAATAAAAACTGTCATTTTATGAACTGCTTGAATTTTATAATATTTTTATTTGCTAGAAAAGTGTGGTTTTCTCAATTTTCAAATTAATGTAAATTACACACTCATTCGTCAGTCGAAAACTGCAGGCAATGATATAATTCTTAAACTGCGTTTAAATTTTACAAGTGAAGCGGATTTGGTTGATATTTCCTTAGTTTTAATGTTGCCAAAAAAAAATATATAGTATTTTGCGATCCATATATTTCTTGCAACTCATTTTCAATATTATTATTATACTCTAGTACGGTTGACAACCCTCGTTGTTAGTAAATATATATCCGAAAATATATCGAATAATAATTATTTTTATTGTAAAATTGTTACAAAAATATACAAATTACCCGACTAGCAAAAATTACAACACGTTATTTTCAGTTAATGTAGGTAGCTACATGTTATCAATTTAGTATCATATTCTTGTATTATGTATTTTTGTACCTATGAATAACTTTTGAATCAGTATTAATTTACAGTAAGTAATGTTAAGAGTATGCATACCGACATATCAAAAATTTCTAAGAACGGGAGACCTTCTATCTCAACAACCGTTATTAATTATGCTTTGGAACAAAATAGGGTAGATGCATTGAACCTTTATATAACCGTATATAACCGTAAAAGATTTTTTATATCTTGTATAGATTTCTCAAAAAAAAAATGGAAAACACCTCTGATCTTTTTTTCCGAAAGACGGAAACTCGTTTCCTGAAAGTCGTTGAGTAAAATTTTTTTTTGTACTGATAATATGCATTAAAACCTAGGGAATAACCGTAAAAGTTTTTTGATAGACGCAAAATTAACCTCAAAAAATTAAAAAAACGCTATTTTTACCATTTTATCATGCGATTGTCACGCGATTTTGAACCTTAATGCCGTGGGAAAAGACTGTGACGTCATTCCTGGTGCCAATTATATAGGTAATACCTACCGATTCGGTATAATACTTTAAGTAAAAGTTAATGTCGCCGCCACACGCTTGCGAGCGCTAATAAGCTAATAGGTACCTACATAAATATATACATAATTATATTTTTTAATAAAACCTTTTTTATTTTGTGAGAATCAACACACACACACACACACACACACACACACTCACACACACACACACACACACACTCACACACACACACACACACACCCTCACACACACACACACACACACACACACACACACACACACACACACACACACACACACACTCTCTCACACACACACACACACACACACACATAATTATATTACACATTTTGTAATTATCAAACTATAAATTAACATTAAAATAATTGAAAAAAAAGTTTAATTTTAATTAAAATACATTTTAAAATAGAAAAGAAGAAATAAAATTAAAAAAACTGTCTGTTTGGGATGTTTCCTAAAGAAATATCTACGTATATGTATATTGGATTCAACACTTGTATTGCAAGTTATCCAAACGCTATGGATTAGACGGATTCATCTGGATTCATCAAGGCGTGTCCGCGGATTCACAGGCAACCTATTTCCCACGATCCGTGCACGTCTGCGATATCACGTACCGCCATACAAATCGCTATGAAAAAGTCTGTAGATTCACGGACTCACTCCTTCCCACGGCATGCGAATCTACGGACGAAGCAGGATTCACCTTCCGTGGGATATAGCCATAAGAGATGTAAATTGCTCCTCCCCGAAGCCATAAATATTGCACTCCGTGGTTTATTTTTCAACAGTTGAAACTTTTATGTTACTCACTAACTTATTTTTTTTTTAAATAAAAAAAATGTTTAATTTTTGAAAAAAGGATCTGGGCTTGCATACACAGACCCAAATACTTTTCTGCACACCTTGCACTAGGCTAAAAGCCTGTAACGCAAAGTGTGGAATACATCGCCAGCGTTGGGGTTTGAACCTGTCACTTCCCGCTTGAGAGACTGCCGCCACATTATACACATTTGTATACTTCACTGTACGATTGATAAGCTAGTGTCGTGAAGTGGAATAAGTCAGCGTTGGGGATCGAACCTACGAAAGCCCACCGGTTTAACAGTCGAGTGAGTTATCAACCAGGCTATCGACCACCTAAAGTTAGTTACTAATATAATTTTTTTGTAGGCTCGTAGGTAGATGAAAAATTGATCTGGAATAGGTGATAAATGCATTTCGATGTGCTCTTTAACTTCGGAGGTAGGTGAGTAAAGTTCGACCGAGAACCTTCGGTCAAAATATTTTAAAAAAACTTACAGAAAATTCAATAGCGTCGTATGTAGGATCCATTTTGGATTTGGAGATTTCAGCGTTGGTTCGGAGTTCAAAATCATTACCTGTAAAAAACGAAAAAATAAAACATTAGTTTTAAATAATACACTAAGTAATATTACATAATTTATTTTTGAGCGTTTGAACCTACATCTTTTACGGAATTTTTCGGAAGATTTCGTGTGCTCTCGGTTGTTTTATCCGTAGTATATTGTAAAAAAATGTATTGATAACATTTTTCAATGAAAAATTAACAAATCGTTTAATTTTTGCACATTTTTTGGATTTTTTTAAAATTACTTATCATATTTTGCTTATAAATGTTTGTGTTTTTTAATAAAAATCATATCATACTGATTGAGTGGCCAGCTACTTGAATTTTACAATTTTAATCATTAAAATATACAGGTGACCAGTGACTATAACAAATCGGGGCCAAACACTATCGCAAGGGGGCCAATAACTGTGACATTGCATATTTTTTTATAATAAAATGGACATAAAACATATTATAACGTTGACAAGGTGCTTAAGGCTTGGGAGTGGAAGCTGGTCCACGGTTCAGTTCCCAGTGTCAATAACTAACTACTTATTTCTTCTATGCTTGAGCTTTGGGTGCTTTGGAGGAGTGAAAACAATAGAATGAAATTTTATACATTTATTTACAAATCATAAAAAAACTTATGGCTAGGTACTTACGCTACGGATGCTATATAATCACTACACATAAAACTAAAGAGTCCAAATTGTCCATGTACGTACGTAACACTAAACACGCAATCACTTTATAACCGCAACGAAATCTTCTGTCCGTCGATGGTGGTAGGGGCACACAGCCCTACGGGTACTCCAACGGTGGTGACAGGGCACAGGCCTGCCAAGATCTCGGTGATGATGATATAAGAGAGGCTGTCCAGCCCTCCCTTTGATGGTGTAAAAGAGTGGCGTCCTGGCGTTATGCAATGGGGCCAGGAGGATAACGTCAAATTACGTAACTTGAGACAGTCACGTGTGAAGATAAAATAACAGTTCGTTCAACTATTGGCAGATAACAGTAATTACAGTTCGTGTACCTTAAACACAGCGTACAAATACAAATAGTCACTTGTAATCGATGATAATAATAATAACAGTTCGTGCACACAATTAATGAGGTAATTAATGATCCGTTCTCACTCGATGAATTAGATCACAAATAAGTTCGTTCACTCAAAGTTCAATACAGGGTCTATGATAAAATGATATGGCGAATTACACAATAAACAATATGCACACAGAATAAGTACACGCTCGCCGAGGCTTGGTAACAGAATTATATTAAATGTCCATTCTTTTTGACTTCGCGATTACAAATTAAATTCGACCGACTGTGACAAAAGCTTAAGGTAGACTGATCCAAAACAACTATGCAAGGATCTTACTTGAAGACTATTCTTATCTGTATACACTTACATATCTACCCCGAAACCAATTATTTAAACAATGAACCCCAAATATTACAATAGACCCCTATACCGTTATATGTACCTGATCGTGTAGTTAGCCTAATGGAAAATTCTTAGAAAGTTGTCAGACAATTAGGGCCCCTGAAACAATACATCTACCCGTCTGCCTACTTAACAATAGAAATGGAATGCATACAGCTACCTGACTTCGTTACAAACAAATTATTTTGAAGCAAAATAATTCAAAATATAACTAAAACATTTTTTTGGCAATAACTAACAACTAGCTATATATCAAACGCTCCCTCCTCTTTTGGCAAAAAAATATTTGTTGCTGGTTAATCTAAACTGTGAACAATGGGAAAACTTACGGACTAATTACAAACTTAATCTATCTAACTACTCTTAATCTAAACATACAGCTTCATTTGAAAGGGCGCCAGGATATTTTTAGGATAAATATCCAAACCTTGGAATGACCCCAGCTAGATAATACAAAAGAAAAAAACCTACACTACAGAACTTACATCTAATACATCTTACGGCTAATACAATGAATGAAAATAAGAAATGCACGAGTCACGCTCCCATGCGCCGAAGATGAGGATGACATTTTATCCTACGACGTTTCCAGTCCCTCTGGATAACCTCACTAGCTATGTACCCCCTAGATATTTCTACGTTACAAGTGTGGTGAGATACCTCCCTGCGTAGCTCCTCATACTCAACTATTGCGTCACGCACGCGGTGTACATCGACGGATGTATCGTCTCCACTAGGCTGATACGTGGCGAGTAAACAACAAAGAAGGTTGCACTCGGCCACACTCATTCTCTCAGTCACAGCATCCCTTCTCACCCAACACCTATCACTATCATCTATCACATCTACGATCGTACCCTCATACGCACTTCCTCTGTCTTTCTCTTCGCTAGCAATCGTTTCCTCTGTCAGGCACTCAGTCTCTACCTCACTCTCATTCGTCTCATCGCAGTCTACACTCGTAATTTCGCTCGACCTACACTCACCTGGCTCAGCTAGTTGGTGAGGGAGGTCCTCTACTTGAACCTCCGGGTTTGGCAACGCGTCCTCTCCCTGACACACCACCACAACTGAGCAGGAGTTCTCTGTCACTTCACTCCGAATGCAACCCTCGCCGGATGCTGTATCGCTCGATACAACCACGCTAACTACCTCAGCTCCACTCACCACACTCAACGCGTTATCCTGCTCCTCAGGATGCTGGAAACCCATTCCAGGCGCCGGTGAGTCACCCACTAAACTATCTACCTCCCCACTATTTGAGCTACCTCTAGAGAAACGATTACTATTCTCCTCCCATGTTAGATTGTTACGTAATCCTGAGTCGGTCCTATTCCGATCTATCGCGATCTCAGGTCGTATGAGTTTAAATTACTCGATCGTGTGTAATTATGATAGTGATATCCCCTCTCTTCGTGCCTATCATAAACAGTCTCAAAATTGATGTCCATTCTTGTTACGATTTTGCTAAATTCCTCAAATGAGTAATCCCCTGTGAAAAATACATCCCTATACCTGCGAGACATCAATCGAACAAATGTCGTACACTCTGTACCAGCTATGTCCTTCTCCCCAAATAAACGTTGATGCAGGGCTTTCTTCCTCTGAAGGAATATACAGCCAAGTTCGTTGACCTCCTGTCTATTCCCGTATAGATGAGCAACCAGTGACCCATATTGGTTTTCGACCCCATGTGCTAATAAGAATACCCCTTTAAACCAATCCCAATCCATTATTCCAATATCCCTACCAATTTCGACCTCCCAAAATTCCCTTGCCTTTCCAATTAGTCTCTTATAAGCTTCCCGTACCTTTCCTTGCTCACTATACCTTTCCTTTGCAAAGAATTCTTCGCCTCCACGAATAAAATTCTCTGCAGACTCCTCTGGTCTTCCCGAGTATTGCCCCAACCACTCAGCTCGCGCATGACAGCACGCATGAGAGTAGTGTACTGTTTCTATTGCCCCAGTTTTCTCTACTTCTACACTACCCTCACTGTAAGACTGTGACTTCGTAGTCACCTCGGTGTCTCTACCCCTGCCATCCTCAACCTTGCGGTAAGCAAAGAAACGCAACAAAATCAGCCCCAACACTCCTCCAAAACAAAACTCAAGCAGAACAGAAAACATCTCGAACAAAGCAAAAGTTAATTTATCTCAGGGTTATGAATCCTCCCAGCACACTTACTGGAAATAGCCACACGTTGGCGAGCCATTATTGACAAGGTGCTTAAGGCTTGGGAGTGGAAGCTGGTCCACGGTTCAGTTCCCAGTGTCAATAACTAACTACTTATTTCTTCTATGCTTGAGCTTTGGGTGCTTTGGAGGAGTGAAAACAATAGAATGAAATTTTATACATTTATTTACAAATCATAAAAAAACTTATGGCTAGGTACTTACGCTACGGATGCTATATAATCACTACACATAAAACTAAAGAGTCCAAATTGTCCATGTACGTACGTAACACTAAACACGCAATCACTTTATAACCGCAACGAAATCTTCTGTCCGTCGATGGTGGTAGGGGCACACAGCCCTACGGGTACTCCAACGGTGGTGACAGGGCACAGGCCTGCCAAGATCTCGGTGATGATGATATAAGAGAGGCTGTCCAGCCCTCCCTTTGATGGTGTAAAAGAGCGGCGTCCTGGCGTTATGCAATGGGGCCAGGAGGATAACGTCAAATTACGTAACTTGAGACAGTCACGTGTGAAGATAAAATAACAGTTCGTTCAACTATTGGCAGATAACAGTAATTACAGTTCGTGTACCTTAAACACAGCGTACAAATACAAATAGTCACTTGTAATCGATGATAATAATAATAACAGTTCGTGCACACAATTAATGAGGTAATTAATGATCCGTTCTCACTCGATGAATTAGATCACAAATAAGTTCGTTCACTCAAAGTTCAATACAGGGTCTATGATAAAATGATATGGCGAATTACACAATAAACAATATGCACACAGAATAAGTACACGCTCGCCGAGGCTTGGTAACAGAATTATATTAAATGTCCATTCTTTTTGACTTCGCGATTACAAATTAAATTCGACCGACTGTGACAAAAGCTTAAGGTAGACTGATCCAAAACAACTATGCAAGGATCTTACTTGAAGACTATTCTTATCTGTATACACTTACATATCTACCCCGAAACCAATTATTTAAACAATGAACCCCAAATATTACAATAGACCCCTATACCGTTATATGTACCTGATCGTGTAGTTAGCCTAATGGAAAATTCTTAGAAAGTTGTCAGACAATTAGGGCCCCTAAAACAATACATCTACCCGTCTGCCTACTTAACAATAGAAATGGAATGCATACAGCTACCTGACTTCGTTACAAACAAATTATTTTGAAGCAAAATAATTCAAAATATAACTAAAACATTTTTTTGGCAATAACTAACAACTAGCTATATATCAACGTATTGTTCACTAGGGCGAACTATATTGTGTAGTTATTTTGCCTAGAGGACCATACTGAAAAACGCGGACTTTTGTGTTATATTGACGCCACTTTGAGCAAGCCTTCAAATTTCCAAACAAAAAAGTTTTCAATAATATGTACTTACCTAAAGAAGATAGGTAAATGTATTTTCCGATATTACGGTAATCGATATATTTATTGCAATATTGATACTAATAATCCCAATACACATTGGGATTGGGATATACCTAATACATCTCATAATATGACTACATATACCTAATCATAATCCATTATTATTATCCGCATTTGTAATACAATCCCACTTCGAATAATGCCTTATGGAGGATGAGACGGATAAATAATTATGTATTCTAAGAACGGCGATCGGATTCTCCATATAAAAATTAAATTCACTTAAATTTCCCAGTTGAAATGTGTTTATGATATAGCTATATCAGTATATAGCTACTATAATTTTAAACGGTTATCTAAAGTTGTGCAAATTTCAAGGTTCTAAGACTTAGGAAAATATAGACACAGACACGGCCAAAGTCACAGACAAAGTCAAATGAAGTTAATAGAAGTGTTTAAAATCTTTGAATCTACGAATTATGTGTTGGTATGTTATTATAGATGAATGTCACTTGCTTTTAAAAAAGTCTGCGCTTTGAAGATGAGTTTCGAGAAAAACCATGTTTTTTTTAATATGTTTTGGACGAAAAACATTATCTAATATTAAAAAACAAGATACAGACTACACAGATCACGAAGTAACAAGTGCAGTGTCTATGGCCTTGGGATGATTTACATCATGTAAACCATCCCAGATCAAAACAAGTTTTCCATTTGATTTTACTCAAATTTAAAAATATACTCCTTTAACTATTTCTTTGACTTTCAATATCTATACTTTTTCTAAAACGTAAACCGAAGAAGCGTAAAACAGTAGGTGGCTTGTGATCGAAAAGCTCACGCAAGCAATGATATTCATCGTTTAGAGACGTAATATGACATTTTATACAGTGCGACTCAAAAAACAGTTATCATTTTTAAAATATTGATAAAAAATGGATAACAATAAAAATCTCACAAAAAATTCTGTCACTTCAAGAAGGGGTTACTCTTTAGTGAGGATAACTATTGGGACCTATCAGTTATAAATAAATTCAACACTAATTCTATTTACTCATTCAGATACTTTGAAAAATTTAACTTATGCGTAAGGATAAAATAATTGGAGTGCAACCTCTATAATACATAAAAACACCCGCCTCCGTATACATATGAATGACATTCCAAATGGGTGGCAAACTTCATTGTTGAGACATATGTGAAACGTTTAATAGAAGTTCTAAGAACAATGACTCTTAGAGGGCAATCAAAAAACACTTGTGTTAGCTGGAAAAGATCGCTGTTTTTTAGCCGCATAGGTTCGCCTTAGTGAGCATTAAGTACATATTATTATAACTCTGCACTATCTTGTAAAAGTCATGTTGTTTGTAATAAATAAATCTTCATTGGCAAAAAACAACACAATCGGGCGCGCTTCCCTACCCAAAAGATCCGTTCCAAGGCGGACTTATTGCAAAAGCAATATTTTACAGTCAACCCGATACGACATTTGTTTAAAAATAATAAAACATATTATATAAAAGTTTAGGGTTATTGGCAATTATAATATACCTACAACACAGAAATTCCCAAGCTTTTTTATGAAAATGTTAACATTATTTTTAGTCACCCAGTACTTACGTACAAAATTAATATTTCAGAATACAAAACACGCTGCGGGTACCCGGTACCGCAATATGCACTGGGAGCGTAAGTACAGTGGGTACCTCTATATCCGGATGCAAATCCAATTCAAGACTTCCAATTCAATCATATTTCCATAAATCCTCGGTGACATATGTTCTTCTAACATTATTACAGTCAATAATATTCTATTTCTAATACCTACTAGAGTATGAGAATAATATTCTTTTACTGTACATGATGTAGATACTGTACGTCATTTTGTTATAAGAATACAATACCTAGTATTTCTGAATTTTGCATTACGTTTTAACATACTTTTATTTAGCTTCATCTGTTGAAATTGTTATTGTCGCTACCTTTTTTTTATTTAAAAAAATAAATGAACCCGGGTTTATCGAAATAAACACCTTTGTACACTTCACAGAAAGCTTAAAAACTTGTATTGTAAAGTGGAGTAAGTCGGGGATTAAACCCGCGCCCACTGTATTAACAGTCGAGCGCGTTACCAACCAGGCTACCGACCACCTCAAAAAATATATTTAACTATGGTGTTTTTCTTTGTATGTGAAGAAATCTTGCAATCGATTTTTCAACCACTCCTGACTACTTAGATAGCTGAAACTTTGCAAACATACGTAAACTTGGTGACAATATAATTCTGTTCTAAATTGGAACAGCCCTACTCCAGAGGCAAAAAGGTGTAAAGCGTTTCAAGAGGATCCAAGAGTTGTATGGGGTCATGTGTGGTATCGTATGTAAGGACGTTGGAAAAGAAATCCAGATCGAAGATTAGATTTTGTCCAACGTAAGCCTTGGAAGTCACCGACCAATCGAGAGGATCAAGTATCCGCATCCTGCCCCGTTTGGTATAGTTTGGAAGACTGCGAAAAACAGTTCTAGAAAGTGAAGTCATAAAATCTTGGTTTTAATTTTTTTCTACGATTTCTTATTTTTTTTTTAAATAATTGCATATGAACAGTACAAAAAAAAACAACGGAGTGAAGTTAAATAAAATCTTGTAAAAAGGAACCTTCAAAAATAGGGTATTTATTTCAAAACCATATTTAGAAAGTATTATTAGGATTACCAATTTCTAATCCCATTAAGTCCGTAAGTATATAATAATAAAAACATTTCCCATTCTACGTTCTGATACATTCATCTTCGTAAAAACGCGTACGTGTACATTTAATTTTGTAGATGTTATCCCAAAATCCTGTCCCGAAACAAAGTCTGACATTGAAGTGAAATGAAATGATTGATTATGTATGTGTATTCCCCATTTTGATATTACATTAATGGAATATATTTTAAAGCCTACAATATGTGATATTTTGAAATATTAAATAGGTTTTTTATCATAGGTTTCAGACGGCTCGAAAGTAATAGAAAAAACAGAGTGGATTGTAAGTAATGACGAATTTCAGAATTGATCATTTTGACGGATGGGTTGATTCGAAATCAATGACATTTATTGGAAAATGAAGGGCTTAGAGAAGATTTTAATTACACGTCCAAAAGAATGAGTCACGAAAATCATACCCCATTTATTTCTGGATTAACGATGTTTTTGATGATGCGTTGCAAAAGTTGCAAAGATTAGCAGTACCCAAAGTCGAAGCTTCAATCATTCGTGAAAGTTTTATTGAGAAACGGAGTGGTGATACACAGAACCGGAAGTCATAAAATAACTTCTTCTTCTTTCTCAGCCGTTTTAATTCCAATGCTGGACATAGGACTCCCCTTTGACTTTTCACAGATCCCTATCCTGAGCATGCTGCATCCACTTGCTTCCGTATGAAAACTTTATGAAAACTAGGACCCTATATTATGAGAAAGAGCCTCAGGTATAAGTGTGCTAAAGAAAACACACATTTTAATTTCTATGAAGGGACTTGGAGTCGTCAGGACATTTTGCAATAAAAATACGCAGGAAAGAACGCTAGTAATGACAATGCCGATCAGAATGCTGAAAAGGGCTCTGATGAGTATGTCGTCAACTAATAAGAACAGAACAACTGTGTCCTTGATAGTTGATCTGGACATCGGACACAGAACGAAGCTTAGAGAGCGATGTCACACTAGAAGATTCACAGGATCGAAAGAAGTGGTGGTGAAAATTTAGAAAGGCAGATCCCACCAAAATTTTGGAATAATAATACCAAGTAGAAAAATAAAAAAAGCTAATATATTAATGTTGACAGATTTAAGATCAGTTTAACTACTCGCCGCAAAACTATTACAAGATAAAAGAAAATCTAAGCGAATGAATGTGGATTTTAAAATACTTTAAGAAATACCACATAAAACCGGAAATGTGTGTTCATAGGTCAAAACGGAACACCTCTAAAATCTCGTCGGACATGAGTAATGGACTTTAGAGTTGCTCCAGACTGTGGAGCAAATGACACGAGTTATTAAGTGACCAATCTGTTGAGACAAACCAGACGAAATTATTTTATACGCATATAACTAACTACGCGACTCGACGATAGATGTCGCTACTTCATTTTCTTTCACTTGCTTCCATTTTCAAACAGAAAATCCAGATAATAATTTAATATAACAAGGATTACCGCTTAAGAGCAGGAACAACCGATGAATTATTTTGTTTCACTTATTTTTTATATCAAATTGCGTGAGCGTGACGGAGGCTAGGAGAGTGTGTAAAGATGAAAGAGGGAAGTCTGGCGTTCTGTCCTCTCTGACTATCCTGAGGGACGCGACGTGAGGGTACAGATAGATGGATAGATAGATAGGTAGATGTTAATTATTGTAAAATTTATTGTTATGACTGTCTAATTCTGGTAAAAAAATAGTCTACAGAGTCTACTAATTCTACAGAGTTCAAAAGTTCTAAGGTTCGAAATCTGCCCAGTCTCATAAGCGAGAGAAAAGTTTTATGCACTACTATAGAATGAGTTTTAGTTAGTGAAAAAACAAAGAGTTCTCTTAAATTAATTTCGAATTTAAGTTCGGGTGCTTCGGGCTCTTGAAGCAAACTTCTTAGATTGTTTCAAAAAAAGAACACAAAAATTACATCAACAACTAAAACTAATACCGACCGGTTACGTAGGTACTAGGTACCAAGTCATCTAACAAAATGGTACAGATTACTGTGTACCTACTGTGTCTTATAAGAGAGACGGCGCCCACGTGATTCGTCCGGATTTTCAGTACTTCATCTTGTTTTTCAAAATTACAATGTAATCCCGATTATTCGTACTTTAGTAACACGAATAATTAGTCAGATTTTAATAAAAAAAATCTAATTAATAATTATGTAAAACTACGCAAACCTTTTTGAAGTTAATTATTGCCCGCTCATCTTGACTTTATAGGGTCTGTTGGCTGCGTTTACATTTTCCTCTTTAAAATTATCAACTTCCCAATGTCCCAAAATTTACTGTTTTATCATCCACATGTTAAAATTGGTAAATTTTACAAAATCATAAGTATTTTTTTCTTTTATTTACCTACTCTTAAAAAAAAATCATGACTATGGAAAAATGTGCTGCAAAAATCAATACTGCTGTTTTAAAAAAATTCCATGAATAAATGAAAACAACTAGCATTTTATAACAAAAAATAACAACAGTCGAACAACAATCATTCGAATTTCAAATTCTTTCAGAAATCATGTTCAAATGAGGATATTTATTCCATAGGGAAAAATTAACGCATCCCAGAAAATTCAGGTTCCGAATAAAAGCAAATCTACTCGAGTAGATCGCGAAATACTATTTTGTAAGTGAAAAAGAAATAGTAGGTAAGTACTATTATACAATAATAAGAAAAATTATAGCGCACTGTGAGAATGAGGGGGTGTTTGAGGGGTCGAGAGGGAGTAGAGGGGTTGAAAACAGTCGAAGAAGAAAAAACAGTCAATTTGTCGTGAAGACAAAATTGTAATTTAATTTCGCGATTTTATTTTCAACTGCACGAGGAATTTACGATCTTAGTGAATCGCTACCAGTGTACTTTATAGTTGGTACATAGATTTGACTTAACAGCAGATTTGACTAAAACAAAATCGACTAAAATGACTAACTAGACTTAACTTGACTAAGATACGGATTTTTAGTTTGTACCTGCATAGGATCAGTAATTACACAATACCTACCCAGGTATATTTTTAATTTTATTTTAACAAAGAATAAGTAAGAAATTTTTAACTTATGATAATAATTATGACTTTCTTTCGATACTTTTTATAAATTGAAGGGTTCGATCCCCGATCCCAACTTATTTAACTTCACTAGACAAGTTTTTATTTTTCACGAGTTCATGTGAAATGCAGGTATTTTAGCTATGATGGTTTATTTTGATAAACTCGAAAAATATTGAGAACTTATCAATAGCATAAATCAATAGATGTCGAAAATCGTCATGATTTTACAGATAATATTAATAAAAATTAGGTAACCATTTTTTGAAATTAAAATGTGATTTTTTGATTATTACATTATAATTAAATTAGTCAAGAAATTATAGTAATTACGTACCTACATCCTAGAAGTACCTACAACCTAGAATTATTGACGATTATATAAAACCACTGTGAAAATAAAATTAAAAAAAAAGGTCACTGAGCACATCTCTGGCTACGTAAAATTTGCACAAAACATCGTAACAGCGTGGATAGATTAGTGATTGAAATTAGTTTAAGACAGATTAGTCATTATTAGTCGAAATCATTTTAGTCCAATTCACTGGACACTTTAGATTCCACCGAGTATTTTGCTTTATACTTACGCTGTTAGTAATTTTGTTTTTATATCCTTTGGTACTAAGCATCTCATCTATGTATCTAAATAAGTAGACGCTAATATAATCCGAGTATAACAGCAAATAATTTAGAATGGAACTCTCGTTTTTTCTTTTTTTATTTCACTCGACGAGAACGTTACGGATTATTGGCTGACGGATAAAATGATTCTCCTGTTTTGTTGATGATACTAACTAATAATAGTCATTTATTTGGAATTATTTTTTGACAGTTTTTTTTGGACTTTAAAAAATGACTTTTGAGATTTGTTTTGGGTTGGCTACTAGAAATATCTATATCCACCAATAAACCCGCCTTTTGACATATTAGTTGTTCAATAAAAAATATTTATTTATTTTTGTTGTAACTATAGAAAATGTAGTAGTGTGTAGATCCTTGCAGTGAGAGTCTCCTCCAAGGAACATTAAGGGTGTTCAGAGTAGCACAGGGAGGGGTTTGTTGAGGGGAGCCCTTCCGGCGAACCTTGAGCCCTTCTTTAAAAAAAATGTTTTTGCGTAAAAGGCTGGATGATATAGGAGCTGAAGCTCATGAAACATCTTTCCTCTTCTTACCCTGCAAGGAACGCGGCACAAGAGGTATAGAATGGAATAAAACAGAAAAAAAAGTAAAATATTCGCAAAATATATTTCCGAAAATATAAGTTGTTCTATTTAAAATATAGGTTTCCTCGTAACCGGAAAATCGCTTTAGATATAAATAATAATAATACTTACAATATCGGTGGGTGTTGCGACAACGTAACCGCGTTCCAAACTTAAAATTCACACGGTGTTTCACTGAAAAACAATAACAAAAGATTTCGCTCCGTAATACGGGGTCTTTCCAGGGGATCAAGGGAGAATTTTAAACATTTCGACGGTTCAAAAATGCCTACAGCATGACATCATGCAAAGTAGTATTACGTTCAAGGTGTGGGTTACTTGTAGCGTTGCGTTAAGCGATTTTATTTCTATCATTCCATAATCATGTACATCTTCTGAGAATAACTAAATCAGGTGTAGACTATTTTGTTACCAGAGAATAACGATTTTTTAAGTGACAAGACCAAAATATAGTGAAAAATCAGATCAAAGTTTCGAACACTCATATCTTTAGGTACACTGAGATGGAACCTTATTATATTAGTCTTGTTATTTACAAAACTACCCCATTTTGGATGTTTTTGTCAATGGAATATTCATAGATTATGTCTAAAACATGTTTTGGCAAAAACGCACAATTTAGAATTTTCTGGTCATCAGATTGCATTCCAAGATAGACGCTGTTACTCTTTTCATACCCACCCAAAATTTCGAGTTACCTCCCTACTTACGAAAATTTGTAAAACTAGGTACACAAATTCCAGACAAAAACCTACCTAGGTTTTTTGGTCGTTCTACTTATTTTCATTTATAGCTAACAACTCATAATATATTTTCATGAAAAGTGTTGTCCGGAAAACAATTAGTTTCGATTCAACAACACCGCAAATATATCGCAATGAAAATCGCGACGGATTAAACGTTCTCGACAATCCATAATTTTACACAAACGAGGCAAAGGATTTCGGAAAGAAAAATTTAAGTTGACACCATCATTACACGCAGTGGGATCACGGAAGATAAGGATGAGGTAACTTGTACTCTCCGCCTACCCCAAAGTTAAATGATATCTGGCTGACAGAGGCGTGGGGAATAATAATATGAAATGCTTGCAAACAGTGTTATACATTATAATTTATTTATTTTTCTAGTCAATGATCGCTGTTTTTTTTATATATTTATTATTTCTTGATTTACAAAAGTGTAATTTCATGACATTTTGCCCAGTCCTTTAATGCTCCCGCTACATGCTGGTCATGGGTCGCGTCCGAGTGGTTTTCGTGAGTAAAAAGGCGTGCGGATTGAATGTTTATCTTGACGTGTACGTAGCCGACGGTTGATGCCTTTTTACTCATGAACACAGTTTGCTCGGAACTCGGACGGGCATGTGGGGGAGCATAAGGTATTTTGGCTACTTATACTAATGACTTAAAACTAACTTACGTCATCTAGGTATTGAATCTTATAAACTAACTAATTCTAATTTTCTGCAACACCATCGTTTAGTTCAGTCAAGTGGATCTCATTCAAGCATTCATTCATCATTGTGGATCGAAGAATACCAGGTGGTTCTTCAGTAGAGGTTTTTTTCACATTTTTTTTTGAGAGATCTACACAAGATATAAAAAATATTCTACGGTTATTCCCTGGATAAAGGTTCAATGTATCTACCTTATTTTTTCCAAAGAATATTTAGAAAGGTTTTCGAGATCTAAGGTCACCCGTTTTTTTTTTAATTTTAAAACGTCAATATGCCTACTATTAATCAGTCTGAGACCACCATTCTTCCAAGAACTGGGCAGCTTTCTACTTTCGTAAGTAGGCACTGAAATTCGACCCAGCTTTCTAATTTATGAAGTACATTTCCAATCCACCCAGCGCCAGCGCTCACATCAAATACCTATGATTTTTGTACCCAAAATTCCTCTTTAAATAATCGAAGTAGACTTGATAACAAGTACAATATATACCTACTCCATAACCTAATTCTTCTGAAGTTCTACACACATATTATATACGTGAGATACTTATGTCTACAAAATTTCTCTTGACATCCCCTCGAACACTCGCAAGTAGTGATGGGACTTTTGCTTAAAACAAGTAAGTAGAAGAGACAATATTTTTGTGCGAACGTAAGCGAAAGTTGGAGTGAGATATCTCCACGTCATTCTCATT
Source organism: Ceraclea dissimilis (assembly GCA_963576895.1). NCBI lineage: Eukaryota > Metazoa > Arthropoda > Insecta > Trichoptera > Leptoceridae > Ceraclea > Ceraclea dissimilis. The sequence continues at coordinate 2,374,411 of OY756365.1, forward strand.
ACTAAGCGAAATTAAGGGCGACTAATGATCTTTACATCGGATTAAGAAGATAATATGAAAACTTATATACAACGAGGGATCTCTTTAGTATACTTGTTTAGTGATGGAAATTTGCTTGATAATTATTCAGTATCATCGATCGAGAGTATGGTACAATATTGCGTGATAAGAATAGAATCCACCGCCCTATTTTTTTCACGAGGCGTAAGTAGGAATTAACTGGACCAGAGAGAAAGTGCGCTGTAGCCCCTACACGGAAGTGAAGAGACTGGCGAGTGACAGGACGGCGACGTGGAGAGAAAGAACTAAAATGCTTGGTACCAATGGGCGCGGGTTCGATCCCCGATGCCGACCTATTCCACTTCAGGACACAAGCTTTTCATGCTTACTGTGAAAGTCTATCTACATATCCCCTTAGGGAATGTTCTCCTTGCGGGTACCGTGACAGTGCTCCAGACCATACTATCCTTTTGTTTTCGTCACAAATATGCAATTGGTCATAAACACACTCCGATTCCCCGAGAATATGCTAGACATGGTCTGTCCAGATATTTTTCGGACGGTCTCGCTTTCCTCACACCTCTTCTATCATCCAAATTTACCTACCCGTACCTATCTTTAGTCATTCTGCCATCATTCATTCTGTCCGCATTCCCATACCATCTTCTCATCTAAGTATGTATTGGAATATACAGTGCACACAATTACGATAAATTGGTGTATTTAATGTCCGTAAACACGGTGTGATTATCATAGAAAATGACACAGCATTATCTTTCACAGTAATTTCGATGATTACAATAAAAAACATCGAATGAACTTTAACATCCCCAACGACTTACAACCCTACTGCTGATGACAGCGCCATCGAGATTAATTTACATCAACTTGTAAGATAACGTGTCAATATTTAAAATAAAAACAATGGCAGGATGGATGGATTCCCTTCCTTCATCCCTGCCGCCCCCGCGAGGGATGGGGGATGTTTTAAAAGTATCGAATTTTGACTCTTTGATAATTAATTATTACGTTCAACTTTGGGGGATGAATATTTTATTGTGGTTATTTATTTATTTACACTTAAATTTATTATCATTTATTTATCAAGTTTTTCATTGGACCGATAATTATCTCAATTTTCTTTGACATAATTATTCATTTTGACTTTTAAGGGCTTGGCACCAAGAATGACGTCACAGTCTTTTCCCACGGCATTAAGGTTCAAAATCGCGTGACAATCGCACGATAAAATGGTAAAAGTAGCGTTTTATTCCATTTTTTGGGGTTAATTTGTGCGTCTATTAAAAAACTTTTACGGTTATCCCCTAGATTTAAATGTATATTATCAGTACAAAAAACAAATTTTTACTCCGCGACTTTCGGGAAACGAGTTTCCGTCTTTCGGAAAAAAGATCAGAGGTGTTTTTAAAAAAAAATATTGAGAAATCTATACAAGTTATAAAAAATCTTTTACGGTTATTCCTTAGATAAAGGTTCAATGCATCTACTCTATTTTGTTCCAAAGCATATTTAGTAACAGTTGTCGAGATAGAAGGTCTCCCGTTTACAGAAATTTTTGAAATTTCGGTATGAACACTCTTAATATACTCTGTTTGAGTCATTCTAATATTCAGTATCACGTCAAATTCTTTAACTTTTTTGAACTTGATAATAAGTGTGTTTTACTCAATGCTCATTTCGTATGGAAAAAAAACCTAGGCCCGGCGCAAACGAAATATAACTCAAATGATAGGTAAAAATGAGTGATAAAATGCTGCGTATGGGGCATAATCGAAAACAAAATAATAGGAACCTACTCAAAGTCTACAGGGGGCACATGAATGTATTAGTAGAAGGAGCATTAAACAGTTGCAATTACTTGCTATTGGTACATATTAAATGCTAGGTATATTTTGTGTTTTTTTAACAATAAATCATTTTTTTGTAATATCTACCTCTTGTTACAATTAATTAGCACGGCACTGTATGTAATATCTTTTTTGCAACAGTATTGGTCACATTTACAGGCATTGTGATCTTGAAGAATGGTCGAACATTTATTAACACTTGGAAGTATTTCTACAATACACTGAAGGTTGCAAGTACAAGTGTAACATTGTGTAGCATGAATCGTGAATAGAAAAAGATTTTTCAAATGCTAATTTTATGTTAATTTTATTTCTCTATTTGCTACGAACCACTGAGAAGAATTCATTTTGTGTTTTTTAATACTTCTAGCTATGTTACTAAATTACTTGTTGTCGGTACATCGTACATGTAGTTGTTAGTTGGTACTAGGTAGGTACTGTAAAAATGCAACCAATTTCAATTTGTCCAACCCGAAGATTAGTAAATTTAAAATTAGGTACTGAAGCCAGGACTAACATTTTTTGATTAAATTCTGTTAGATTAGACCTATAAACCGAAAAGGTAACTCGATAGGAATCGTGTTGTTAAGACCCTTCGCCACTGGTGTCTACATAAAACTAGGAACTTGCATAATATAACTATACTTAAAATAATAGAGTTGTCAAATAAAATTATTTTATCCACCATCACCTGATTGCTCTTTAAGGTATGTATGGAAATAGTAGAATTAGTATTTTTTTCATGCTAAATAGTGACCCTCTCTTTTTACATTCTACTCCGCCGTTTTCTTACCGTAAAGACAGCGTCAGGATTTTTCTTTAGTTTTTAATGTTATGCGTGTCAAGTGGTGCTAAATAAAAGCGTGTTGAAAAAAATTGAACAATCAGTGGCGGCCCCTATTTTAAGAGCAAGCGTGCAATAGTAGGATATAAAACATCACTTCATGTAAATAAAAATTCCTTTTGATAATCTAATGCGTACTATTATTATTATAGTGGGTACCTACCCGTGAAAATCACGGAGGTTTGGTAAAATATGTTTTTGTGTAACCACTATTACTAATCCACCCTTCAAAGTTCCTCGAGTAAATACAGGAAGATCACAAGGCTCCGTCTATTTCCCGTCTCTCCAATATCGTCATGAAAGTCGTAAAACCAGATTCATATTGTAGACTTTTTTAGTTGAGACCAACCCCGTGTATAGGTACGTACCATATAGTATAATATATGAGAATTAGATTTTCATTTTCTGTCAAGTTTTGTAAAATGGTACTTACTTGATTATTTCCACGAAATACATATTTCAAAACTATTTTCATTCATAATTTCATTAGTAGGGAGCTACACATCTAAAATTCAAATTGTCATTCATAAAAAGTGAAACTTTGACGAAAATTTTTAGCTACCCATGAAGGCGTCGCTGCTTTAAATTTACATACATATTCATAGAACTTGCAAAATTTTCCAATGGGCCAGCGTTGCATACCTACATGACTTGGATAATACCAGTATTATGTAACGCTCGCTATAAAAATAAGAAGAAGAAGGAAAAACGATTTAAATGCCGAAGTAATCGTTCTTTTTTTTGACGAAGATAAACAATCGGTTTGCTACGATTTAATGTCGCTTTATTTTGCGTGATTTTTCCGATAAATTTATTCAGTGATTGAAGTCTGTTATTTGAGAAAAACTTTCGCCTACGTAAGTACAATTCATTTGCGTTTTTGCGTAATAATGTAATATTGAGTCGTAATACTCTGATTTTTTTTATAAATTATCCAATCCATGAAATTACGTTGAATCAAATTATATTGTATTGAGAGTAGGCATATAAACATTTCAAAAATTTCTGAAAACGGGAGACCTTATATATCGACAACCGTTACTTGCTTTGGAAAAAAATAGATTAGAAACACTGAAATTTTATCTAGGGAATAACTATAAAAGATTTTTTATATCTTGTATAGGTTTCTCCCAAAAAATGTTAAAACACATCTGATCTTTCTTTCCGAAAGATCGAAACTCGTTTTGTTTCGTTTTCATTATTAAGTACCTAGATAGTGTACTCAAAAGTAATGAAGTGAACTAGTGCCTATAAACTGTCAAACCGTATGGAGAATTTTGACATTTTGTAGGCAACTTTTTCGAAATTTGGTTTTCATAGTTAAAAGCTGTATTAGTTATAACGTTATTTAGGAATAAAGCGATAGTTTTAAATATGTTTTAGTGTTTAATATTAATATCTTGTTAATAGTATGAATTTTGCGACTCTATAATACCAAAAAGTACTAAGAGTGAAATTGCTTCACTTCCATTTTATTGAAAACACTGGAGTCAGACGTCTAGATTTCTTTCAAAACAAGACAAAAGTAGTGTGCTAAAAGGCGAACTTATTGCAAAAGCAATATCTTACAGTCAACCAATAAAAGAAAAAAAAATGCATAAATCAATAATATGCCTACATACAAATAAAAAATAAGTAGAACATGTGACAAATAAATAACAAGAGAAACAAAAAAGAAATATGCGTTAAATAAAAAACACATACATTAACCTAAACACAAATAAGCAGATAGAAAGGAGGAAAAGGAAGGGAAATGGGCGAAATAGGGAACAAGGTACTGGGAATACTACATAATAAAAAAAAAACATGCAGGTGGGTACTCACGTCTACCTATATTAGTAATTTAATTTTATAGTTTCCATTTCATTCACTGCATTCGTACATGAAACAATTCCATTTCACTTTCTGGCACTGTGCCAAATAGAGTATCACCTCAAACAAATATACATCACATTGACTTTTTCTTGTCTCTTTTTCTCTAGTGTATTTTTCGCATCCACTCTTCTTTTTCCGCCATAAATTTTGAACATCTTGTCTAGGTGGGTACCGGTGGCAGAATGTCGTACTTAATCATCTTAAATACTTGGGACATTAAACTGTCATCTCATACACATTGTGATATGAACAAATTGTTCGCTAGTAATAATAATTATTTCAGGAAACTTGTAGGTTTTTATTTTCTCTTAAATGAAGATTAATAAAAAAATGTGTTTTCCAATTATGGGTAATTTTGCACAACAAGCGCTCGAAAATTTTAGAAAATTAGATTTTCAGGCAAACCTGTAGATGCGTGAAAATGCAAAATTGGTTAGGTACCAAAGTACATGGTTGGCGCAGTTGGTTGAGGTGGTAGTCTCTCAAAAGGGAGGTGCCAGGGTAAAACCCCGGCGCTGGCGATATATTCCACACTTTGCAATACAGGCTTTTAGCCTAGTACAAGGTGTGCAGGAAAGTATTTAGGTTTGTGAATGCAAGCCCAGAAATATATTTTTTTTAAATAAATAAAAAAATCATGCAATATTGTTAGAAGATTTCTATATACTGATATTTCAGGCCTTGTATTTCAGATACTTGTATTTTAGGCCCCGCTCATCTGAGCCTAATCCTTTAATGTTATCCATTATATGTGGACAGGTGAATGTTTCCCAGTATTAGGCTGACGAGTTCATATATGTATAAATCAGGCTGAAAATACTGAGAAGTGTGTTGGCAAGTACTGCCTCGGGGTTAAAATGAAGGTAGATATTATGATCATGAGATTGCACAGGTTATCAAATTGTTATTTTCATTTCAAAGTTTGTGACACCTTTCTTGTGCTAATTATGTATCATAAAAAAAATTAAACCACGCACATTGGTCCATTTCGCCACAGGAAAAGAACATAATTTATTCTGACCAATCAGCTAGATGCTTTGAAAAACAACCTAGAAAACTAACACGAACAACCAGTCAACCAATGAGAGCGCGAAGCATTGGAGTTTTTATAAATTACCTATATTCTGATTACGTTTTATTTATTTTGATAAACTACCAGTTGCGACATCTCACGACAAACGTACGCAAAATATAACAAATAAATCGTGCAGAGTTAAAAAATTACCATTGTGCGTTATAGCTATAACAATTCATGTTGTCAAGTCATGTCAGTTAGATCTACAAATTCTCTGCATAGGTAGGTGCTTAAATAGAAAGGTAAGAAAGATACACAATATATTTTTGTCCCTCTCTGGTGAACCTACTACTATTAATTGAATGCTTCAGATTGCAGCTACGACGGACATTATAGGTACTGAAGGAGCTGTCAACGAAATTACTTAAGGAGGCCATAGTAACAAACATGGGAAAAAATGCATCGGGAAAAGTAAGATTACTCAGCCAATACTGAAGATATCATCCTAGGACTAACACATGGATAAATGAGAATATGATTTGGTGATTCTAGTAGTTAGAAATTTGATTTTTGTATTTGTTTTGTTTAAAAAATAATTCCAAAGTTCTTTCTGTAATTTACTGAAACTTGAAATTATTCCTATAATTTGTTAGATATAGTGCGGTAATTTGGTTGATAAAATGATTAAGTTAAGACCCAGTGACCGCAATCGATAATATATATATATATATGTTAGAAAAGTTTTTTCCGCAGAGATTAAAATGATCGGGAATAATATAATTAACATATTGCTTTTGGGTACTCTGCGTACCATGGCCTTGAAAAAGGCCGTTGGTGGCCCGACGTTTCGGCTCGGTTATACAAGCCATCGGCAGGGGCGGTAGGCGAGAGGTAGCGGCGCTGGGGTTAGACAGCGCAGAGACCTCTGGTCTCTGCGCTGTCTTGGCAGAGACCTCTGGTGTCTGCGCTGTCTTGGCTGCCGATGGCTTGTATAACGGAGCCGAAACGTCGGGCCACCAACGGCCTTTTTCAAGGCCATGGTACGCAGAGTACCCAAAAGCAATATGTTAATTATATTATTCCCGATCATATATATATATAAATATATATATATATATATATATATATATATATATATATATATATATATATATATATATATATATATATATATATTGATATTCGGTCCCCTTTTTATACAATAAATCAGATTCGATTTTATTGCTTAAGTTATTCTTATTTTGGGCTTATGTTCTCACGCAAAATTTAAAAGGTTGAAGTGATAGTAGAACGATTTTTTCTCACCTTAAAGAAACAATTAAGTGCATGCATATGCAAAAATGACGAAGTGATTGAAAAACATATTGCAAAATTCCAAAGATACAAATATAACGACAGGATGGTAAAAAAAAATCGTGCGAAAACAATAAATATCCGCAATAAAAAGAATAAAAGATTGTGTTGAAATGCAAAAATGCAACGTCTTTGTAATTTTCAAACATGTGAGAATCGAATTCTAAATTTGAATTCAAAAGATTAAAAAACGCGTTGACAGATGACAGATCGTTATTGACGCATTTATTTGACGTACACTTAACCAACACTCAATTATTGCAACTTTGTATGACAGCTGATGTTCTGTTATTTTCACACCTTTGAAATCTCGAAATAAAAAACGTTAATTCTATCAAATAATTTTATTTTCAGCACGCTTTTATTAACTTCATCTGTCGTTATATGCATCTACGTTGTCGCATTTTTCTCATTAAATGTTAATAACTTCCAATGTCCCAGCACCTTGATATTTTGCACCCATATTATTTGCTTTAGGTGACAGATTTCAATTGGTAAATGTAATTTTTATATGGATTAATACCTACCTGTTTTTATATTTTACAGCCAAACCCTATCCGGTGCCTGGAGAAAAGCTCATAAGAATATTGCCTATGGTGACTAAACCCCAAAAAAATTAAAAACTCTACAGAAATAGGCTCAATGGATAAAAACCCAAATTTTATAGTTGGATTCGAGTACCTAAATAAGTTTTCGATGTACTTAACGATTTTTCTTCCATCTGGGTTGGTCTAAATAAACCCGAATAGGTACATCTTTGTACACTTCATTAAAGCTTGTGCTTAGAAAATATTCAGGTTTCCATAAGAGATACAAGCTTTCGGTGATTCGACCCAAATCCCAGTTAGTATGAGTGTTTTTATGCAATTATTTTTATTTACAATTTAGTCTATTCTTGAAGGAGTTGGTAGTGGGAGCGAATACAACTGACTCTGACAACTAATTCCAAGCACTGACATAGCTTCAGTTGATGTCCTCTCAGGTGCATATTAGAGCTCATTGTGAACATAGCTGGTAGTATCCCAGATATTTTTGACAAGAACGTTGATTTTGAAAAGGTTTTGTTGAAAAATTGTGTCTTTTGTAAGGTAGACCTACGTCAACCGCCGTAGGATGATTGATAAGTTGGTGCATGTTATGGTAATGAAAATAAACATATATGTGAATGAGCGAAGAGGGGTGAGGAAGCGCGGCCGCCCGAGACTGACCTGGTCCGAACATGTCGACTAGATCCTCAAGGATGGACGCGTTTTGAGTAAAAGGAATCGGAGAGCGTGTATGACTAATTGCATGAATGTGACGGAAGCTAGGAGTGTGTGTAAGGATAGGGCTGTCTGGCGCTCTGTCCTCTCTGCCTGCCCTACAAGGGACGTGGCGTGAGGGTATAGATAGATAGATAGACATATTACAATTCAAATACCTACTGGAAGCGATTTGTTAATGCTGATACAAATGATAGACAATAATTATTGCATATTACTGAATATAGAACATTGACGTGCATTCATTAAACAATGTTAGTCAAATAATGTTATGTTAATTTGAATTTATGCAATGGTGACATTGACTAATGAACAGAGCGAATGTGAATGATGTATCTAATGCGTAAAGTCAACAGGCCGAGACAACAACAAAGTATTACTTTACTAATTATTATATTCGTCGTGAAATCTTCATGTTTGTAGTAATGGGAAATTTCAATAGAGTCGTCTACTTGTGCGTGTCCCGAACCGCAGGCGCAGGATCGCAGAGTGAGGCCGTCACAGTCAATCAAGAAAGAGTTGGTTTCGGATTAAGGCTTCCGACCCAACTATGACGTCACGGTTTTTTCCACGGAATTAAGTTTCAAAATCGCATGAACAATCGCATGATAAAATGGTAAAAATAGTGTTTTTTATCCATTTTTTGGGGTTAATTTCGTTCCAATCAAAAAACTGTTACGGCTATTCCCTAGATTTTAATGCATATTCTTCTTCTTCTTCTCCACACCATATCCCATTTATTTAGGGTCGGCGGCTCGGATACTCCCTCTCCATTTTCCCCGATCGAGGCAGTCTTCTGGAGTAAGCTCCAGGTGTTCCATGTCCCCTCTGATGGTCTCCTCAAGGGACTTCTTCGGCCGTCCTCTCTTTCTTTGTCCTTCCACAGACCAGTTTGTTGCCCTCCTCAGAGCGGAATCCTCAGAGAATTTTAATGCATATTATCAATGGAAAATAAAAAATCTCCGCGAGTTTCGGGAAAAGAGTTTTTGTCTTTCAGAAAAAAGATCAGAGGTGTTTTTCAATATTTTTTTGAGAAATCTAAAAAAGATATAAAAAATCTTTTACGGTCATTCCCTAGGTAAAGGTTCAATGTATCTACTCTATTTTTTTTCAAGGCATATTTAGTAACGGTTGTGGAGATCTAAGGTCTCCCGTTTTTAGAAATTTTTGAAATATCAATATGCCTACTTTTAATTCTGTATTTTGTTCACCAAAAGTGCAAATAAATGCAAAGTACGAGAAAATTATAATATACGGAAAAGTGTGTTTCGTGTAGGTATGGCCAACAGAACGTTACCGACTCCTAGTTTGATCATATGCTAAAATAAACATACCTACCACTACACATATTTATTGCTAAGATATTATAGAGTCATATTCTATCTATAGGTACACTCGTAATGTGAGTCCATTTGTCATTTTATTCTGATCTAAACATCTGTTTATTGCTAATATTATTGCTTTTTAATCGATGCCATATTTTCTTTAATGTCTGTCGCAAACATGACACTAAAAACATGACATTTTAATAGAAATATTGCCTACTGACATATTTATTTATTATTAAATATATACGCGTGGATAGGTTCCTAAGTATATATAAGTTCCAGTTCTGAAACTTATTGAAGTAAAATAAGTATTTGAATTATTCTTTTTTTTTTAATGAATACACCTCTCTATTGAAATAAACCCAAATACACCTTTGTATACTTCACAATAAGCTTGAAAAGCTTGTGTCGTGAAGTGGAGTAGGTCGGTATCGAGGATCTAACCCGCGTCCACTGGATTAACAGTCGAGCGCGTTACTAACCAGACTACTGGCCACCTCTTGTGAAGCGTTAGATTTTTTTCTATATTCCGTAGTATATACAATGCAGTATTCCTACAACAGTGTAGGGTTAACATTGTCGGGCTTACGACCGACCTCGGCTGGCTTCACTCGAGAAAGATTCGCCATTTCAGTTCACCCCGGCTGGGATTCAAACCCAGATCTTTGTCTCGCATAGTAGGGATCTTATCCGAGTGTATAGTGATCAATTAATCCAGCCGAGGTCGGTCGTAAGCCCGACAATGTTCATCCTTAATAATTATTCTACACTGTTGTAGAAATACTGCATAAAATAATTGTGTTTTAAGGGCTTGGTACCAAGAATGACGTCACAGTAATTTCCCACGGCATTAAGGTTCAAAATTTCGTGAATAAAAATAGTGTTTTTTTCCATTTTTTAGGGTTAATTTATTTTGCGTCTATCAAAAAACTTTTACGGTTATTCCCTAGATTTTAATGCGTATTATCAGTAAACGAGTTTCTGTCTGTTTTTCTCATTTTTTTCTAGAAATCTATACAAGATATAAAAAATCTTTTACGGTTGTTCCCTATATATAAGTTTATTGTATCTACTCTATATTTTTCCAAAGCATATTTAGTAAGGCTGCCGAGATCTAAAATCTCCTCTCATGCTCTTAAGTTAGTATTACGCATAAAATTATTAAGGTACAGAATTTGACACTGTATCTGCTGAAATTCTGAATAAATATATGAAAAATGTCCTTGAACGTCATTTCTTACGTTAGTTGAATGACGCATATTTGAAGTTACGTCATATGTAGCCATTGGCCTGTTATAAAGTTTCCAAGTTTGTTGCAGGGAAAATATAATATGTTATTTCATGACTTATGACCCATCTGTTTTATTGATCAAAATATGATTTTAATGAAAGTATGGGTACACGTAAGGTCATACATAGAACTAGAGTTGCCTTACTTCGGTCCGGACATTGTTGGTAAACTGCTAGTCTTACTTACTTGTAAATGTACATTTTTTGTAGATAATTAATTAAAGATTATTTTTGTCGTTGGCCAAAATCTCCTATCTCTTACCATATTCCTAAAAAATTGAGACCTTTTTGAGGTGGCAGGGAGCAGACGCGACAAGATTTCGACGGGCAATCCTAGTGGCAACTTTAATTTAAATCACATTTCGATCAAAAAACAGATGTGTCATAGTTTGAGCGACCGGATCTTAGGATATACCAATGAAGTATTTTCATATCTAGTTTTATCGTCGCGATGAATATACTAGTAATAAACCGCGACATCGAAATTTGGAACACGTCAGCAAGATTTTATGCCATCATGTGACTGACTTTAGAGAGCAAATAATGTGATCGATGAACTCGAATGTCATAAAGAAGTTGTGATGCTGGCGCCAGACGCTCGCCGACCCTCGCCGTGAATGAGTAAAAAGGGGTGTGGATGAATATGTTTGTCTTGACGTGTACGTAACCGACCGTTGACGCCTTTCTATTCATGGACACCGAGCCTTCACGACCCTACACGATCATGTGGCGGGAGCATTAGAACCACCAACGAAAAACCATCATAAAGTATCAAACAATGCAACCTATGCATCACCTCAGAAGGTGAATCCAGAAAATAAGTTGTCGTAAAAAAACTTTATAAGAACCACGCTTTTCTTTTGCAATTTAAAAATTAAATTAAGGGCTTGGCACCGCTAATGACGTCACAGACATTTCCCACGGCATTAAGGTTCAAAATCGCGTGACAATCGCATAATAAAATGGTAAAAATAGCGTTTTTTCCATTTTTCGGGGTTAATTTTGCGTCTTTCAAAAAACTTTTATGGTTATTCCCTAGATTTTGATGCATATTATCAGTACAAAAAAAAATATTTTACCCCGCGACTTCCGGGAAACGAGTTTCCGTCTTTCGGAAAAAAGTACAGTGTTGTTTTAAAATTTTTTTTTTGAGAAATCTATACAAGATATAAAAAATCTTTTACGGTTATTCCCTAGATAAAGGTTCAATTCATCTACCCTATTTTGTTCCAAAGCATGTTTAGTAACGGTTGTCGAGATAGGAGGTCTCCCGTTTTTAGAAATTTTTGAAATGTCGGTATGCATACTCTTAAGTAAAGTTTTTCAATTGAAACGCGTTTATGATAAAACAGTAGTACCTACAATTGTAAAACTGTAACCTAAAGCAAATATGCGTGTAAAATTTCAAGGTGCTGTGTTATTAGAAAGGTATCAAAATTTGAAGGGGAGACTGTGGACGCAATTAACAACAATAATGACAGACGAAGTTAATTGAAAGTGTGGTACCATTGTCTGAAGTTCGAGAGAAGTCAGTTACGTTTTGATTCTGAAGATCGTCACATTTTGAAAAATGTAATACTAACACGATTGTTTTCGGAATTGGCCATCCATAGGTCCTTTGTAGCTCAGTCTTTTTGCAGTCCTAATTTTGCGAAATTAATAACAGAATGGACTCTATGCAGAATGATACCTTAGGATGGGCTGTTTCAGAATATCAGGCACCCCCCCCTCCCCTCTCCACCTGATGCATTGACTGATTTCGAAAATGACTGACCTATACCTAGATGTTTCGCGACAACACCTTTCGACTGCACTGGAAAATCTAGAGGGGTAAGAAGAGAGACCAGCTTTCTAATCTATGTGTAGTTACGTAGACGACAAAAGGACATTTGTATCGTTATAATGTAATTCTGTATTTTTGAGGCATGGAACGTGCATGGATGACTTGAGAAGTCTAGAACGTTTGCTCTTAGTAATGATTATAAGTAGAATTTAATATCTTCGTAAATTTGACAATATCCTGAGCTTTTAATGATAAATTAAAGTCATATTGTTGAATATTTTCCAAAATGATAAATGATTACCTTAATACGTCAACCGTAAAGTACCTATGCGTAACTAGCGGTTGTTCCTGGAATCACATTTTATTAAGAACAAAATGTTGACAGACACCAGACATGGCGATACTACTATTAATTCTAGGAGACCAAAATATGACGTCACGCCTCAAAATGGTATCAATGTAAAAATTTGCGTTTTTTTTTTTACTTTTTGGGGATAATTTCACTTTTTCGCACCAAAAATTATGGTCATTCACTACATTTTAATGCATATTATCGATACAAAAATATAATTCATGCGACTTTCAGAAAACGAGTTGCTGCCTTTAAAGATATAAGATATATTTTGCGGCCATTCACTAGATAAAGGTTCGGTGTATCTACCCCATTACTTTTCGTGATCTAAGCCCTAAGGTCTTAAATAGTTTTTTCTTAACTCTTAATCGTATGCGAGTAGTATGTAGGTATTTAAACAAAATATTAAGTAGATAATAATGTGCATAAATAATGTTTCCGCAAAATCTGTTGCTACGCTAGCAACACGAGTAAGATGAAATTTAATATACATTACCTATTATTATCACTTTTTTATTAACACGCTGTAAAAAGTATACAAATCACATGCAAATGAGCGCGTCACGCATCAAGATGAAAAGATTTTCCGCCGCAGCGCCACTAGCGGCTGTTCGCTGAAACACAGTCATCAACTTTATTAATATGACAACCGTTACTCATGCTGACTAATTTCCATGTGTTTTTGAAAGTGTTGTATGTATATTTGAGGTTAGCTGGCAGAGATCCCACGGCATTAAAAGGTTCAAAATCGCATGACCAATCGCATGATAAAATAAAAATAGCGTTTTTTTTCTATTTTTGGGGGTTAATTTCGCTTCAATCAAAAAACTTTTACCGTCATCCCCTAGATTTTAATCCATATTATCAGTACAAACAAAAAAATTTACTCCGCGACTTTCGGGAAACGGATTTCCGTCTTTCGGATAAAATATCACAGGTGTTTTTCACATTTTTTTTTCGATAAATCTATACAAGATATAAGAAATGTTTTACGGTCATTCCCTAGATAAAGGTTCAATGTTTCTACTCTATTTTTTTCCAAAGCGTATTTAGTAACGGTTGTCGAGATCTAAGATCTCCCGTTTTTAGAAACTTTTGAAATGTCAATATGTCTACTCTTGACGTAGGCAATCTTTCATCTATTCGGTAACATTTCCAAAAATACATATCTCATTTCATATTCTACACATTGAAATAAAAAATTACGTAGGTCATTCGCACAACAGCAGCTGATAACAATATTTGAACATCAAATATCTAGGGAGTGCGTGCAAATCTCTGTATTTACTGTCTTATACAGGGTGTTCACAAGCGCCTTATACTGGGAAACATTTACCTTTTCATTTTTCATTTCATTTATTTAATATCCACACAATAGAACAAAATAAAAATATATAAGTAATAAACAAGTATTGGATTTTATTGCCCTACTAGGCGAAAGCCTGTTCTGGGGCAATACTAACTACAATATAGTTCAAGGCTACATGTATGGACAAAAAAAATGACAAACATACTGGAGAACAAGTAAATGATTATAGAACGCTGTAGACTGATTATGGAGTAATGGTTAAGGATTAGAGATCATCAAGTTGACCATGAAAGGGTATAAAAACAATGAGCGGTAGAAAAAGAAACAATGTACGGAAAACGTGAGTGTGTGTGCAAGTGTATGTGTGTGTGTATCCAGATATCATGGATATCAAAGGATTAGGCTCAGATGCGCGGGACAAAAATTTCAAGCATTTTCAAATTTGCCATGACTGAAGATTCGATTGTCTAATAGGGTTTTATTTGACTGCAATAACTTGTTCCATTTTCAAATGTGCAATGACTCGTACCACTGGGTTCTCATTTAGGTGCTATCAATTTAAAGACCGACAAACAATAATTATTGACCAACTACCTGTAACCTGTCAAAAATGACGCTATTTGCGGCGTAGGCTGAGAGAACAGATCGCAAGATCCTATTCTATAATTGAGGGTTTATGCTTATGGTAAATTAAGTTTTTATTTAGCGTTGTAATTTCTATTCTGCTTAATAATATTTCCACTACAATATTTACCAATTCATAATTCAAAATGTGCAAATTTAAGTACTATGTCCATTTTGTATATTTATATGTGTTTGTTGTTTACTTTAAGTTTAAATAAAATAAAAAATAAAATAAAAATATGAAGGAGCTTTACATCCATCGATGACTGCTCAAAATATTTCGTAGACTCGTATAATGTTAATGAATACTAAAGTTTGTGAACAGCGACACGCATTATATTACGCAATATTATTCAACGAATAGTTGTATTTACCAAACACGTTTCGACCGTAACTGAAGACACTGCAATCGAGAAGTGTTTTAAATTCATTATATATTTAAACAACTTGCAGAGAAACCCGATTTCCACCACAATTGTGTAAGTTGATGAGGTCGTAGATGACATCAGATAGGATAGACGATATTGGAAATGTTTATAAGAGAGCTGTGTCCAGCAATGTAACGAAAGAGGCCAGCAGAAATTAAAATCATTATCGTTCAATATACCTACCTAGGCTAGGCAATAAAAAAAAATCAAAAAGTGTGAACGATTTCCCAAACACTCTGTGTACATTCACAAAAAATGTACAATATGAATTTGATTGTATGATACTACAATAATATAATGTTTACCGTCGCGTATTCGTAAATTGAAGATAATAAAACGTCAAGGTATACACTTCTGACGTCACAGTGCTTACAATAAAAATAACCAATGTATACATTAACTACATTAAATTGCTTACTATTGACGTAAGAATTATGAAACTACGGTTCATTGCCCCTTGTTACCTAGCAAACGAAATTAGTTCGCCGTATAATGCAATAATGAAATAAATCGCGAAATATGCCAACTAAAAGGACCATATTGCAAAGAACGAGGTTTTGGCTGGTCGTGAGTCCAAAAGATGCCCATCTTACACTGTAGGTAGGTACCTAGATTTTGATGGAAAATCCCGCGAGAAAAAACAGCTCCCCTACTTTCCGGATGCCGGTCCATTCCGTTATATTTCGCAGCTAGAACATCTGTCTTCTACCGGTCCCTCGGCGTCCCTCAACGTCTCCCAACATTTCCCAACGTTTCAATTGTTAAATTTTAATCAATTTAATTTTATACCTATGGAGAAATATCTACCCATGAGTTTGGGTACGCTAGGAACAAAACAAAGTAAGTACAAAAATAAAAAAATAAAAACATCCTGATTGACGTTTCGTTATTAAAAATCATAATAACAAACATTCAGTGTATTTTTTTCTATTTCCGCCAACAGGAAGTTCTGTTGATGATATTATTTCACATTGGCCACGCCCACTGACATCTCCGGTTCCATCTCTCTTCACAACAATACTTAATAATAGTAACAGATAGATTTGGTAGCTCTCGATTCGTTTTCATGATTTGATTGAATTTAAAATGAATCGCTCATCCCAATCATTCGACTCGTCATGTTTCAAAGAAATTTTGAGAATTATCGGTAACTGTCGAATCATTGGATGAATCGTTCATTGCATCAATTCATTTGAATCGTCGAGTTTCAGACAATATCGCGAATGACGCAATTTTCTGTTGCTGTTGCTGCGTCAATCTCCTTATTTATTTATTGTTTAAAAGGCTTCACGTCTTTGGAAAATTTACAATACAAATAATCAAATATATCAATGCAATCGTGGTACATCGCCAAGAAATACACAGTAACAACAGACAAAAGAATCACAATTAAAACAATATGCAAACATACAGGATGGACAAACAGCAATTCATTCACAGAAGTGAGAAGAACATTTTTTAAATAAGAAAATACCAAAGAACAAAAATATTGTTCGTAAAATAGTTGACATCTGTTAAAAAAAAAACTTCGTATGTTCAGGATGTACCTACATTTTTCTTCCTAATAATATACAGTATTATTAGACCATTAACCTTTCGATTCTTTTACTCGGAATGATTCATCAGCTGACAGTTTTCTGATCTGTAAATAACTGAACCGACTCATTTTAAAATGAACAACTGATTCATTTGAAAGAATCGCTCATGGAATATTCGTATTTAAAAAAAAAATTCCTTTGGCACGCCGCAGGCATAGGTAGATTTCAAGTGATTTATTTATCTTATTAATTTTAAGAGTACATCTGTACATATGTATAATAAAAACAATCACAATATCATCACCAAATAAACCAGCGAAGTGATGAGTAGTATGGATGTAGTCTATTCTTTGATTTTCGAAGTACCTAATCAAATAATAATCAAATTATTTTCATTCCACTCATATAATATACGGATTGGTACCGGTACCTAAGCACTAGAAATTTGAAAAAAAGATGTGAGTTCTACTCGTATCGTGAAGCACTTTTCTAAGACAACAAACACGCTAAGTACCTATGCGGTAACTACTTAACTAGATCTTTCGATCGATCATTGTCGTCCAAGGAATTGAGCTAGACAAAATCTGTAAATTGATCTGTATTCCTTATTTAATGCCCTTTCATACGATACCAGACAGGGACCCTCACAATCATTGGATCCCCTCAGAATTATTGTTTTTGTATTTAAAGCCTTAAAAAGTGAACCTTCCTCTTAATGGATTTCAACCAATCTCATATCAGTTCATCTACCACTTACCAAAAATCTACCACCCAAGTTTCACGTTTCTGCGACGCATAGTTTGACCGCAAACGTGCGCACAAGAAAAGGGACATATATATATATGGCTTATATATATAAACTTTTAAACCAAGGTCGGATTCGGGTTCTCCTGGTCCTAATTAATGATCCTGAGTAGAAATTTTTCAATTCTGCGACATCACGGGAGAAACGAATAGGTAGAATTTCTTTTGGAAATCTACCTAACAGATACAACATTGTCATGTGACATTGAGAGACATGTGACTGTTCATGGTTCCGCTATGGAACCGAAAAGCGACTTACTTTGATGATATTATAGGTCGAAGTATACTATTATTAATGGTAAAACGGACCTATTTTAGTTTCTAGCTAATTATTGAGAAATTGCCATTGATGCGATAAATTCTGGCGTTACAAATAGGCAAATAGCGTAAAGCGTGGGGCAACCATAAATTTCTTGTAAAATGCAAAGTTAATCTTCACATGTTTTTTTTATTAATTATAGCATCTAATTTGTTAATTTTTTATTCACGCCATGATAGGTTTTTTTTTTGAGGTCTTCCGACGCTTCTCCTTTTGTTCCAGGGCCTCCACTGTAGGATTCTGGGTGCCCACCTAGTATCCTCTTGTCGAGCTATATGCCCAGCCCACTGCCATTTTAATTTGGCAATGCGGTCCATAATATCGGTAACTTTAGTTCGGCGTCTTATTTCCTCGTTTCTAATTTTATCTCGAAGGCTCACGCCGAGCATCTGCCTTTCCATGGCCCGCTGTGAACACTTTAATTTGTGTATGCTTTTGGCTGTTAGTGTCATTGTTTCTAGGCCATATGTCAATATATGGTGGTCTGATGACCTAGTCCAACAAGCCGGAAGAACCTGGATGCGGAGGGGGAGAAACAGAGATGAGTGGAAGGAAATGGAAGAGGCCTACGTCCAGCAGTGGAGGGAGGAAGGCTGAGGAAGAAGAAGAAGATAGGTTTTACATAAAAAAAACACAAACATATTAATATGATAATACCAAAAGTAGTTGTGACTTATCTAGATTGATCCTGTGTCATGTGATGTGATGACATGTGTCAAAATTCAGATCAAATAGCAGTTCTATTTCAGAGGCAATGAACAAAACCATTTTCAACAGTTTATTGGCCCTTGAATTGAAACCATTTATAACGTCAATATGGTGCCATATTCGTTGGCCTCCACAAGTATAATGGAGATAAGAGAATAAGCCTGATATTTTATCCTGCCTATTTCACATCGAAATGATGAGCGAACGAGGTTTTGACAGCAGAGTATAGTAAATTTAATTTATGTGAATATTCCTGTTATAAAATTAGATGTTACTGTGACAATCATAAGACACTGAAAAAATGTACGCTTCCAAACAGCAAAAAAAACTGGAGAATGAAGTTGACATTTGACACTGACAGCTGTCAAAGTCACATTTTCCTTCCAGTGTCTTCTAGGATCATATTATTTATGGATGGCCATAATTCTAGAGAAAAAAAGCCAGACTGTCTGACTGTCTCGTACCAATTATAGTATTTTGGTGAAAATAACGTGATAAATTCACAAAAACTAATACGAGTATAACGTAATGAATTCCAAAAAAAATCTCGTACCCGTCCTGTACAACTTGTGGTCACCCTACGTAACTAAAGCGATCGCATTTCGCAAAATAGCTATTTTCAATGATTGACGTAACTGTCACTTAGTCCTGCACGAGCGGAACCTGGGTAACCTAGATAAACCAGACTAATACTGAATCAATGTGTTACAATGTTCCAGAGTTACTTGACTTTTACGATAATTGGAAGTATCTACTATGCGGAGACCATCAGAGGGGACATGGAACACCTGGAGCTTACTCCAGAAGACTGCTTTGATCGAAGCAGATGGAGAGAGAGGATCCGAGCAGCCGACCCCAAATAAATTGGATATGGTGCAGAGAAGAGAGGGAAGTATCTACAATTAGAAATTACATTTTTCCGTTTGTAATTTGTGAGGTTAGCTGGCAAAGATCGCCTTAATGAACAAAAATGTAAAAATTAATATTTGGAATGTAAGCATAATATCCCTATATTTTATTCACTAAAAAAGTAAATAAATAAATAATTAAAAAGACATGAGGATTTTGGACAGGCACCAGATAGATGTGGAATCATTTCCCACCCTTGACTTTCTTCCTACTCCTAGATTTTGTAAGACGTCTAGAACTGAGACTAAAATTTATATGACATTCAGAATGGGTGGCAAACCTTACTGCTGAAAAAGATGTAAAATATCTTATGTCATTTTCAGGGACAGCAGACTTTTACAAAACACTAAAAAAATATAAAAGAAGGGGATAAACCTAACATCTGAAACGAAATAATGTTTTTTTACTTACATTTTTGCAGCAGTTTCAATATTGTTATGGGTGAAAAACTTTATAAGCTGAAGATTTTTTTTTCTGAATTTACAGCTTGGAGTTCCAATCTTATTTTAAAAATTACCTGAAATCAAAGAAAAAAGTAGTGTTAAAAAATGTTGCAATTAAACAAATTTTTGATTGTTTAATAGTGGATACGTTGTAACTTGGGTTGACTGTAAGATATTGCTTATGCAATAAGTCCGCCTTTTAGCACACTACCATTGTCTTGGTTTTGTAACTTTCTCTGTATATTTCTCTTGCCAATAAAGATTTTTTCATTTATTATTTACCCCTATTTATTTTATTTATTTATTTATTTATCTCAACATATACATAACACAAATAATACATACAACAATTCATCTGTACATAGTACAGTATATAGACAACTATTATTATTACCTATATAGGGGAAGTGATACAGTAATTGGCCCTGTAATAGTAATTGGCCACTAACACTTAAATTTTAAAAAACTGAGGTGGAGTGAGTATTATCCAGATTGTGAAAACACAGTCTGGTAGTCCAATTATTTATGCTTAGATTGACAATACACATTACCACAAATGTTGGCACTTTAATACACTTTTTTTAGAATTTTGAAAAGCGTAGAAAAAAATCACGGTTTTCTAAAGTTTTTGTTAAGGGTTTAAGTTTTTTTCCCGATCATGTGAGTAATTACCCAATTTATTCTGGTTAAGAAGGACCACATTATATGAATCATGTTGAATTAAATAACATATTTTTTGTTATAAAAACCTGCAAAGAAGTTTCTAAGGCTAAATGCGAGGGGTGGACAATTACTGTATCTGTAAAATATCAATTTCACAGTAATTGGCCCCCTCATGCCAATTACTATGAAATTTGCGAATGTATGGATGAACATAGTTATTGGCAGAGGCCAATAACTATATGGCCAATAACTGTACTCGCTAATAATTGAAAGACAAATTTTCATAATCTTAAAAGTTGTAATCAAAGTTTTTGCCAGAATCTTTTAGTTAATTCTAATTTTATTTTATAACACGTTTTAAAAATGCCTAAGCAATATATTGCGATAGAAAAAAAATAACATAAACCCAGTTATGTGTAGTAGTTGCTGCCAAAAAGAAAAAATTCTAAGAAACCAAAAAAATAATCCCAATTGAAACCAAGAAATTAATCTAGAATTTTCATCAAATTCTACTTTTATCAGAAGAAAATGGTAGAATATAAAAATGGCCAATTGAAATATATCGTTAGATTTTCTTTGGATAGCAATTTTCAATAAAAAATAAACCATTCATTTCATTTTTGCACAATTTTTTTTTTGTATTTTTAAATTAGCATATTTTATTTACATTTTTTGCGTTTTTAATCAAAAATCATTTCATTCTGATTGTAAACATGCTCCGTAATCAAGAAGAGTCGCCAGCTACTTGAATTTTGCAATTTAAATCATTAATATACCGGTGGCCAATAACTATAACAAATCGGGGCCAAACACTATCTCAAGGGGGCCAATTACTGTGACATTGCAATTTTTTTATTCCGGTTAAGAAAAATATATGTTCTAGCTATTTAAATGCAATGAAAATAAATCGTACTCATAAAACAACTATTCAGGTGTGTAAATCCGAAGTTTCATTAGAATAACTCAAAAGGTAAATGTGTGGTTCAGAAATATGTGGTCCCAAGTAGCTTAAGTGGCCAATAACTATAGCTCTTCCCCTACATCGATAACTTGTCTCCTGAAGCACTTCAATACCTGAGTTCTCAGGAAATTAATCTCTGACTCTGGTCTCTCCAATATATTACCTATACCTATAACACTAGAGTTTGCAAATTCAATTATTTTTTCCATACGAGTCTGCATTTATCTGCATATTTTCCATGCTGAATAGTAACCTCATTTTTCTATACCTTTGATACAGTAAAATGGCATTAATTTGTTTCATTTCATTTTCTCATACAATAAAGACGCATTATCGGGAACCGACTATTACTGACTACCCACTCAGTTCTATCTGTAGGTATCTACTGTATCATTGGTTTACGATTACCTGACAGCAGTCGTAAACCTTTTTGTGTTTTGTAACTTGCAAAAGTGCTCCATAATTTTTATATTGTATGGACGGGCGGACGACGTGACCTCGGTAGCGGGAAGGCAGTGGGTCAAAAAGGCGAGAGATAGAAAAAACTGGAAACAAATGGAAGAGGCCTCGACGTCACAACATGGCAGCCAGGAGAAAACCTGTTTTCATGCTGGTTATTGGTCTTGTGTATTGATATTCTCGTACTAATGTACCTGTCAATGTTTGTTTTTGTGACTGTACCTGTTTCATGTGTAATAATAATAAATAAATAAAAAAATAAAAATAAAATAAAACGAAGATGAGGCTTTATTTTATAAATATATCCACAAAGACAAAAATTACAATCTCTCATTTTTCGGAAAACGTTAATTTATAGTTAATGCACCGAATACGAAAAAAAACACGCAAGGACCCTATTGTTGTTTCTGCATCATCCTTAGGTCGTCGAGCACTTTGATTCATCTGGTTTTACGAGGTCGTAAAAATCTTTTAAAAAAAAAGATAACATATTATGACCACTAATGTAAAATAATAATTACGTGTACCACAGGTTGTCTATGAATGATCTAGAATAGATAGCTTGAATTGAAATGTTGTGTTCCTGTGATAGTATGTCATTAATTATTGTCGGTCTCCGTAATTAACGTCGATACGACTAACTGTCGATCTAGTCTCTAGATGACTAGATGTATCTAGACACTAGACACATAACAACGTCAGTCAGGTATTGTATTACCTATACAAATTCAATACATTACAGTATGAAATTTTTATCCGTCTCCATTAAAAAACTTAGGTTATGGTGTGTCGAGTTTTTTGTAAGTCACAGGCTTGGCGATCGCCCTTAGTCAAAATGTGTGACGAGTTTTCTTTTCGGTATTGCCACACTGGTGATAATTCTTTATACATATAAAAGAGAGAAGCTACCTTTCATTCTCTCTTCCTTGCCTGATACCTTCCATAACGCAATGGCCTACACATACCTACATTTTGTAACAGTATCCTAAAAATGTCGTAATAAATTCATATCAGTCGTTAATAAGTTTTCTTTTATTTGTATCATTGATTTATTTACATTTACAGGTTTAGTGAACAAAATACCTACAGAAATATGCTAATATTGCAAGTAATAGACACAAAACATTCGTTCACTAGGGCGAGCTTAGCGCAAAGCTGCGATCTACAGTTTTTTATCGACGGAAACTCGATGCATATTCCATGAGGTTATGTATTGTCGTGTAAGTCTAAATAGAAATTGAGAGAGATAAGGGAGTTTTTAAAATTTGAAGAAGAAAATGTAGACTCAAACACCAACAACAAAACGACAGATAAAATTAAATAAAAGAATGGTACAAGGAGTGGAAGTCAAATCGATTGCTCATTTTTTATTAAAATAAGCAATCTACCACAAGAAAGTTCCGGTTAATTATCCGTCTACTGTACTTTTATTGATGAATGCAACCGATGCAACAAATTCATAGTACGGACTTCTTTTGTACTGGAAACATAGGTGTATAACTTCTCTATTGAAAAGGAATGTTCCACTGCATTTTATATCAGTCATTATTCACTTTATGAACCAATAAAGTTTTCCCTATCAAGTACATATTACTATACGTACATGGATTTACAATAAATAGTACAAAGACACCCTATTCGAGTTTCATGTGAATGAATTTTATGGTCACCCTACAAATGAAAAAGCTGAAAGAAATCGCGATAAGCTCGCTCTGGTGAGCATTTCTTTATTATGTCGCTGCCACACGCTTGCGAGCGTCTGCAAGTTTTTTGTGTTCATGAGTAAAAGGGCGTCAACGGTCGGTTACATACACGAGCCAAGACAAACGGTCTATACACACTGTATCTACTCAACTTCATCTGTCGTTGTGGTTGTCTGCATCGACATTTTCCCCATCAAATTTCAATAATTTCCCAATGTTTCAAAAAATTGAAATTATTTTTAAACCACTCTAACGGTCCATCCATTATAAGAAAAAAAAACTTCATTATGTCTGGCCATTCAAGTAAGACAGTTTCAGGCGAACAAACCAGCTAACTATCAACCAATCGGAGTACGGAATTGGAGGTTACCTCACGAAATATTTGCCAAGAAAAGCTTTAGTTAAAACATAATTAAAATTTACCAATTGAAACATCTAAAAGTGTGCAAAATCAAGTGCTAAGATATTGGATGTTATGAAATTTTAAGAGTAAAATGTAGACTCAGACACCAAAACGACACATGAAGTTAAATAAAACCTTGGTAAAAATACCTTCTGAAAGTGCGAACTAAATAGTGAGATATCATTCAGAAATAGTGGTGTGAAAATGTAGACTCAGACATCAACATCACATGAAGTTAAATAAAAGTGTGGTGACAAAAATTATGAAATGCAAAATAAAACTTTTCCTTAGCCACGCCTGTTTGTAAAAGGGTGGTATGGGGGGTGTAAGAAAAAACAACAAACAAAATATAAAAATAACGAAATATTTTCGTGTCTGAATAATTTCTACAGAACGTGACGTTTACACACTGAATACTTAATTAATTGGGGGATGGAGGAATGACGGAGTAATCTGAAGCTGGACGGTTTTATTTTTGTTTAATTTGTAACGGGACATGACTTCTTGGTTTGCTGTATATAAAAAACGTAACGAAATTATTATGTCTACAGGGTGGGACGAAGGGATGTTTATTATTGTCCTATTTAGAATTCTGCAACAGGTACCAGGGGCGAAGGGTGGATTTCTGGAGAAGGGATGCCGGGGCTAACATTTCTTATTGGATTACGTCAAATTAGACACTATTATACCTATAATTTTATCCAAAAGGTAACTCGGCGGGAATCGTGTTCTTACGTAGCTTCGCGCCTGATAGGTACTACCAAAATGTAATATTATTACAATGTAGTTTTAGCAGTCGGAACAAAATATTAGACAGTCTACGGCTCATGGGCGTCGCCAGCCTCGGACCTAGGGGCGGCATCCAAAATTTGAAAATTTGGTATACCTAGCACATAAAAGGCATGATTAGCGCCGCAGACGAATTTTTTTGTGAGACATAGTGAAGAAGGTCATGATACGGATCGGTATATTTGAAAATATGTATGATATTTTGCACAATAATACGTATGAAAAATGTTTTTCATGAAAAAATTTAAAGAAAGTAGCGCCGCAGGCAATTTTTTATGAATTAATCGTATTTTGATAGATTTACAGACTCATTTTTAATAAATAAAATAAAATAAATGAAAGTGTTGTATAAAACAGACGTGGATAGTTATATACGGAAGTGGGTAGGGTATTTTCGCATATTTATATCAATTCTCATCAATTACTATTTGTTTACAAGTTTTATAGATCTTTTTGTCAAAATAATTACACGAAACTATTAGAAAAAATCAAACATTCAATAAATCTCCACTTCCCTGATAGAGAATTAATGGGTATTACATCGATAATACTAGTACACACACCCTCACACCTTTACTCGCTTATCTACACATTAAATAATTTAATTGGGTAAAATGACAGAAAGATAATTTGTGAAATGTAAGTGCTTTGAGTACCTGTAAACAATTCGTGTTTACCGTTCGCTTCTTCTGATCAACAACGTAAAATTTGGAAAATTCTATTGTATCTACTTTGAGAATTTATAATACATACCTAGATGGTATTGGAATCTAAAAAATCATTTCATCAGCAGTCCCTATTTTGTTTTTATTTTCAAAATAATTGGGCACGTTTTTACATTCTGAGGATCCAACCTATGAATTTTTAAATTATTTACCTGTATTTTTTTTTGTATTCTGCACTTACCTGCATAAGTTTGATGCTTACCTATTACAGTAAAGTAATTATTTGGGTTTGTGTATAACCCAGATACATGTAAAAATCATGAAAATACGCAACATGGAACCCATAACGTTCGATATTCCAAAAATCTTGTTTATGATTATGACCCACTAATTAATGTCTTAATCAGTCATCAATCGCGCTGATCCAATCAGTCGTCAATCGAATAATTGAAGCATGCGTCTGGTGCTGGATTTAAACAACTTCTTTGGTGAGGAATAACGGAGATAGGAGCCACTTAGTACAAATTTTGCATGAAAAACAATGTGGCTCCTATCTCACGTAAGAAGTTGGTGAAATTCAGCATCAATCTTTATTAATCATACAACTGTCCGTGATGCCCGGACGACACACAAATAAACAAAGATGTTTTCGTGTAAATGTTATTATATAGATTTTGGCAAGCTTCTCTGTCCGTATATTATCATAAAATAAACCAGAATTTTGTTTATTTAATCTATTTATCCATAGATTACTTCGTTTAGACTATAAATCTCTTCACGCACGTGTCGAATAAAAATCGATACATTAACAGAATCCAGAACTATGTGAAATATTTCTCCTCTGAAATAAAACAATGTACAAGACATTAAAGTAAATGTGCGTTCACTTATGTAGACGCTTGTTCCTTTAGTTATAACAAGATTTTATTTAACTTCACTCCGTTTTTTTATGTGTTTGTGTGCAAATCTTGCAATCGATTTTTCCACCACTTCCTGACTACTTAGAGACCTGAAACTTTGCAAACGTGCGTAAACTCACTGACAATACGATTCCGTACAAAAATTGATCAGCTTCCTTCAGAAACAAAAAATAAATTTAAGGGGGTTTCAGGGGTTAACATTTTGTGTGTGAGACGTGAGAATAAAAATACCAAAGCATACTAATTACCCCTGCCAAATAGCTGTTTTACCCCCGATGGGGTAATTACCCACAGATTAGGAACCCAGGCTCCAATACCTCTGATCCTCATCCACACCCTTGGTGAGAGGCGGGCCAAGCGGATACTCATATGTAAAAAGGCGGTGGGCTACCTTCACGAGCCAAGACATACGCCTCATCCACAAGCCTTTTTACTCATGCCCGCTCAACCCGCTGCTTGCCAAGCATGTGGCGTGAGCATATTAAGCAAGATTATAAATTCTTCATTAGAACAGATGTCGCTCATTTTCAACAAGTTCACTAGGTTGGCACCTTGCACGGCAAACGTGATACATATTTCCAGTTGGTAACAATTTACTGGGCTCAATAAGAAATTTACATGTAACAAAATGTGTCATTGATTAAAGAACTCATCTACTGAGAGAGAGATCTGGAACAACTCACTCTCTTTGCGTGGCTAATCAATTGAGAGAACACAGCGGCGTGTATTTAATTTAGTCTGCAATGCATTCAATACAACATTAAACATTATAAGATGTACCGATACAATAACAGAAACACGTCGTCAGTCTCAGGCTCAAAGAGCGCAGTTCATTCCAGATATTTCAAGTCTGATGTTCTCCTAACCTGAATTAAGTAGAAGTTTATATAAATCAGATGCAAAAGCAAGTGAATCACATCTAACTACGTGATTAATGCTGGATTTCACCAACTTTTTAAGTGATAGTAGTGGAGATAATAGACACCTAGAACAAAGTTTGTATGAAAAATAGTGACAAGTGGCTCATAGAAGAATAGACAGAATCTAAATTTGTAAAAAGATATGAGTTCTGCTAGTGAAGCACTTTCATTAAATACCAAACACGGCGGTATGCGGTGACTGGATCTTCTCGATCGATCGTTGTCTTCCATGGCTGGAGCTGGACAAAATCGAACGTACGCGTATGATCTGGATTTCTTTTCCAACGTCCTTTCGTACGACATCACAAATGGCCCCACTCGACCCTTTGATCCCCCTGAAACCCCATACATTTTTTTTCTCTGAAATAGGCTGATCGAAAGTGGTACAAAGACGTATTAATTATCACTGAGTTTACGTACTTTTGCAAAGTTTCAGGTCTCTAATTAGTCAGCAAGTAGTTGAAAAATCGTTTTTCAAGTTTTGCGGACAAGCAAAAAAATAAAAAAACAGCGGAGTGAAGTTAAATAAAATCTTGTAATAATGTGGCATCAGAAATAGCTGGAAATACAAATAACACACTGTCACTCTTGTGCAGTTTTGATGCAAAACATCTTGAATAAATAAATGCATTTGGGAGTTGCCCCATTACCACCTTTCACTCACTGCAACATTGTAACATAATTTGTTATGATTTGGAGAGATGGAGTTAGAAATGAAACAGTAAAACAACGAACCAATATAGTAATTGTCAGCCAACTCTAAAACGACAGTGAGCTGGTCATATGGCCAGAGATCCAGAAGACAAATGATCAAAAAGAGTTCCAATCTGGAAACCAAGAATAACAACCAGAAGTGCACGAAGATAACCTTCTAAAAGGTGTGGGTGTCAACTGGATACAAACAGCCCCAGGACAGAACATCGTGGAAGAAATGGAGGAGAACTTCGTCCAGGAGTGGACGGGAGTAGGCTGACCTGACCAGACCAGAAGAAGGAAATCAGGTGCGGCAATTTGTATCTTTCCCCTCTAAGTAAACGTGGCCCAGATAGGACACCTTCCGGATTTCAATTTGAATTAATCACTAACTCTCTGTCTTATCTGGCCTGAATACTAATCGTAATCTTCACGCAACAGTTCTCCACTTGACATAACGTCGCCATATCTGATATGCGTACGAAATAGAATTTATTAACCGACATGCCAAGGCGCGCTGTTCACTGCAGCTGTAAAATAATGATGTTTTCCATTCTCGCATTATTCACAGGTATTAAAACGTTGAAATGGATTTGAACTGGAATGAGTAGAGTGGAAACAGAAATAGAAATACTAGATAGAGAAATTCTAAGTACTTCAAATGTACAGAGTTTGATGGATTATTTTTGCGTAACTGAACTTACGGCAACACGTTTTTTTATTAGACTTTATTTTTATTTATTTATTCAATAAAGTATAAAAGACCTGGACCAGCTAAACAGCGACTATTGTTGCCTTAGCGCCAGTCCAGGTACAGGTTATGTTTACAAAGTGGTACTTACATGGTGGTACTTCTTCTTGTTCAGCCGTCCCTCCACTGCTGGATATATGCCTCTTCTAACGTTTTCCAAGTTTTTCTACTTTGAGCTTTGCTCAACCAGTTTCTTCCTGCAACTGGGACTACATCATCTATCCATATTTTTTGGGGTCGTCCTACAGGTTTTCTGTTCTCCCATGGTCGCCATGTTAGGATTCTGGGTGCCCATCTCTAAATTGGCCTGCCCATTGCCATTTTAACTTAGCGATACGGTCTGCTATGTTGGTAACCTTTGTTCGGCGTCTGATTTCTTCGTTTCTAATTCTATCTCTCAGACTTATTCCTAACATTTGTCGTTCCATGTTCTAACTGGTTGAAATTCAGTGACATCTAACGAAATGATGCCCATTTCCAGCAGTGGAACGTTAAAAAGATAAACACATTGCAAAGGTTCAAAATTTCTTAAGCGCAAGTGTTGAAAATTTTCTATGTCAAAAGTATTTAGCGTAGAAATGCGTCTAAATGCCATTGGATAGGACCATGCAGTAGTCGAATCAAAAGGGTCATTGGAAATTTAAATTAGCCGCCTGAGCGAACAACTTCAAAGAACTTCATCTTCGATATTATGTATTATTATTGTTCATATAAAATGTTGGATGGGAAAGAACCCTTGGAATGATACAGACTGATCAAATAGAACAGGACATATTTTGCCAAAGTCCACTCTTTAGAAAAGGGTAAAAACCAAAAAATCATACGACTCTCACTACGAGTGCCAATGTAATTGTAGATTGGTACATGACCTATTATATTCTTACTTCATGTGTGTTCTACCAGTTTTTTACACGCTTTCATTAATTAACTTCAGTTGGCGTTGTTGTCTCCAGAAAATTCTACGTATTCTGTGTTTTTTTTAAGAATTTTTTTCATGATCGCCATGATGCTTCCTCGCTGCACTTCTATCACTTATTAAATGATTCTATATTAAAATCTTTGATCATCTTGTCATTATTAATTCTCTCAACGTGCGCAAACCATCTAAGCTTATTCACTTTAATTCTAACTACTACATACATACGTCTTACAGTAATTAATCTTTTAAGAGCTTGGCACCAAGAATGACGTCACAGTCTTTTCCCACGGCATTAACGTTTAAAATCGCGTGACAATCGCATGATAAAATGGTAAAAATAGCGTTTTTTTTTTTCATTTTTGGGGGTTAATTTTGCGTCTATCAAAAAACTTTTACGGCTATTCCCTAGATTTTAGTGCTTATTATCAGTACAAGAAAAAAAATACTCCGCGACTTTCGGGAAACGAATTTCCGTCTTTCGGAAAAATATCAGAGGTGTTTTTATATTTTTTTTTTTGGGAAATCTAAACAAGATATAAAAAATCTTTTACGGTTATTCCCTATATAAAGGTTCAATGCATCTACCCTATTTTGTTCTAAAGCATATTTAGTAACGGTTGTCGAGATAGAAGGTCTCCCGTTTTTAGACATTTTTGAAATGTCGGTATGCACACTCTTAATAACCTCATTTCTTATCCGACCTCTCAATGTTTTTCCACATATTCTTCACAAATACCTCATTTTTAATGCGTTTAAAAAACTCAAAATCTTGACAGAAGATATACTTACAAGCTTTGTAACTATTGTAGATCTGAATTGTGTAGGCAAATGATTAATCAGAAATGCAGTACTTATTATTGTACTAAATATCGTGAAATTTCAAAGTGAAATAATAATGTCGTTGATTCAATGATGAATAGAAATGAAAACTTGGACAAAAGCAAAATTTGAAATACCACTGAAGTTAAGTTGTCAACATAATGTACTGAGTAATATTTTATTATTCTGTGTTTGTAAAAACGTGCTTTGTTATCTGAAAATAGTGATGGTTTGAAATAGCATTCACAGCTAATTATCACTTTGCGACAGTTTAATTAGATACATGCATAAAAAAGCGATTAGTGTCTAATCCATAGTTTTTGGTGTTGAATAGATGAATAGATACCCTCCCGACACACTCAGGAGTTTAGGAAGGTGGGGTAAATGGAGTGGAATGCAGAAAGTGATATGTGTCAAATCCATAGTTTTTGGTGTCAATAAAATGACTAGCAATACTCCGATGCCGTTTACATCAAAGTTCAGCTTCAATTGGCATAGAAATTGAGGTGCGAGGTGAATAATGAAATTTCCAAAACAGATTAAACAACTATCCGGGAAACACTGGTTAACCGGATATCTTATACTGCAAAAATGTATTTTTGTTTGTCTGTTTGTCTTCTATGCATTCCTATACCATTCATTCGATTGAGATAAAACTTTGGTAAGTATTTGAGCGCCCGTCCGCGAAAGTTCTGACTCCTTTTTACGATAAGTGGCACGGAACCCTAGTATTTAAAAAATAAGTGTACATCCGTTGAGATAACCACTTGTTTTTTCAACTACTGATGCATGTAGGAAATCCGATGTTTCTCGCAAAATAAAAATTGTGATATTCAAAATATTGTAAGTACTACTAGTTCACCTACGGTTATGCTTTTAAACGTAGATGAACTATTTACATATTGATAAATGTCGCTATAACTTGAAATGAAATACCCATCTATGTTTTAATATACACTGAAATGACTGAATAAAGTATCTATCTATCTATCCAAATGCAATATTTCCACAGCGATTTTTCACATATCCAAACCCTAATACCACATTAAACTTGCTCCTATTTCCCGCGACTAAAAATAGCGGGTAGGTATTTAGTATTCGAAATGGTAATTTCACCAAGGTGACTTATCTAGGAATCTAGTTAAGTGTTCATTGATTCTATTTGATTCATTTACGACAAGGTATTCTATTGTATTCTTACAGCGAGCACGCCACGTTAAAACATTTCACTATTCAGAAATACGCCATATTGTTGTGTTTTGTTACCAATTCAATTGTTCGAACGAATACTGAGTTCAGTTCATAAAGTAATGTTTTTATTTTTTTTAAATTATAAGGTTTGTCACGAAGAACAATAATTATTATGTAACATCCCAAATTGTACATTAGACATATAATCAGAACAACAGATGACCGGTGGAACAAAAAAACCTTGGAGTGGCGACCGAGAACCGGAAGCAGAAACCCGAGGAGACCACAATCAAGATGGTCCGATGACATAAAGAAAGCGGCCGGACACCAGTGGCACAGGGTAACTGCTGATAGGGATCGGTGGAAGTCGGGAAGGGAGGCCTACGTCCAATACTGGACTACAGAAGGCCGATGATGATGATCCCAAATTGGCAACCTAAAACGAGCAAAACGAACGTTGGAAGGCCTCAGGCCGCAAGATGGTTTGACGATGTGAGGCGAATAACAGGAAACAAGTGGATATATTATGCCTAGGATAGGGTTCTGTGGAAAGTCAAAGGGGAGGCCTGTGTCCAGCATTGGAATCAAAACGGCTGAGAAAGAAGAATAATAAAATGCTGAAGTAAAAAATAATTAGAACGCCATTTTGAAAATGTACCTACTATTTTAACTGTGGTAGGTACGCGTTTCCTACAGAATTACAAAATTTTTTGCATGTTAATCTTTCGAAATAGAATAAAGTCACTTTTTGAAGTGATAGACATACATAGTTGCGTACTACGTTACAGTTTTAACAAAACAGATTATTTAATTAAAACGGTACGTAAATTTATTAAATGGATTGTGTCTAGCTCTAAAACAGACCGAACGGCGCAAATTTACAGAAGAAAAATGTTAAATAAATAAATACTTATAATAATTTAACCGACTTATTTGTTCCTGTTATCAATTACCAAGGATGTTTTAAGAAACCCAAAAAAAAACTGTCCATACAACATAGAAAAAAAACTTGATAACTACTTCTGTCTCATTTGTAAATTCATACAATGAACTTCCACTGCGAATAGACAATTTAGTTTCTTCAATTCCAAAGAAAATGATGTAAGTAATGTGGTTTCAAGGGAACAACATTTTCCAGGAATTGATTACATGAACGTCACTCTATGCTTCCACCACCCACACGAAAGTAGAACTAACTTAGTTACTAGGTAGTATTATTTCAACGTATACCGCATTGCTATTGTTGTACCATCGCGTGGTTGATGAACTAATTTTGATTTTGGTTTCAATAATGAATGACTTAAATCGAAATGCCGAGCGAACCAATCCCACTGACGGCTCTATATAATGAATAAACCACACAACCTTCTGGAGTTATACGCCGTTCACACGATACAACGCGATTACTGAATTTAATGTTAGGCACTCAAAAGTAAACTACGTAAAAATCTATCGAGAGAATACCAGATAGATATCTAAGGATAAGTCCTTACACACACTCTTTACGTCAGTCACATTAGTAAAATAGCCATCATAGACAGTCCAGGACCAGTTGCTCGAAGAAACATAATGATAGTAGCAGGTAGCAGCAGATTGCTGATACAGTTTGCTGATCAATAAACGTTTTTGATGCGTTGCTCCACAACAAAAAGAACGCACAGTAATGGTAAGCTAATTGTATTAACGCTCACTAACATTTTTTTTTTTTTTTATACGATCATGTAGATCATTTACATATTACAATATTATATTTAAATACAATAACCTACAAAACAAAAATTATGTACTAAGCAACATACCCACATCAAATTGCAACATTGTATTTACTTAACAATAATATAAACTTAACAAAACTTGTTTGCTATTTCGCTTTCGGCTCCGCGTGCAAACGAGACAGCAATATTGGGTAACAGGGAATGCTTCTAAGATTATAGCGCGTTAGTACTCGTTGTTACTATGTTTCTTACTAGATCTGGCGGCAGCGATAAGATTTTGACGCAGCACTCTTATTTGGGGAAACGATTTTTGTTATTTTACCCTTACTACTTGACGATAGTATTTATCGAGTAACCGCATTCTGTCTCCCTCTCTCACGCGCTGTGTCCACCCTGTGTCAGCCTAGTGTGCGGGTGGGACAGAGATACATTAGTATTTTGGTATTATAATATAGCATTATAATTATATTAATTATGTATGTATTGGTCCCCTGCACTGTATTGTGCAGTTGATTGAAGATTGCCTAGGTTGATTTGAATTATTGTTTTCGCATATTTTTTGTTGATGTCATGTACGTGTGTGATATATTATTTTATTGTAATAACATTATTAAAGGCTGACGCCGTTTATGTTGATAAATAAATAAATAAATAAATTCTTAAGCTTTTGAATTATTGGTCAAAAATACGAACATTATAGAACATTAGTGACAAATGGTGTTAGATTTTCGTAGAGCGATGTCGTTCGCGTAACGATTTAAACTATCGTGTGAACAGAGCTTAACGACTGACAGATTGCTCGGTTGTGAATAAAACATACTGAATTATAGATTAGGTCGAACGTAAATTAAGGTTTATTTATTTATTTATTTTTTATGCAGCTGCCTAATACGAAACCTAATAATAATATCATGATGGCGAGATACGAAACGGCGCAATTATTACAACCTTGCCACAAATGTCACTCTAGGTAGGTACTACAAATTTAACATTGTTAAACCGAAAATCAATCAGTATCAAAAGAAATATAGGTGTGTATCTGTATTTTTACAGCGTTCAAAACATTTTTTTTTTAAATACATTTGGGTTTCGTCGAAACAAACCCAAATACATCTTAGAACACTTCACAGTAAGCTTGAAAAGCTTGTGTCGTAAAGTGGAGTAAGTCGACATCGGGGATCGAATCCGTTTAATATGTTCGCACCTCCCATACTACCTCCCCCTCCTATTACCTCCCCAAAGTCAATTTTTTTTAAACGACACTTCCAAAATAAAATTTGAAAGTTGCGATAAAATGTAACCATACATACGAGTATCTTACCATGCCATCAAGCAACACTAAACCAAAATTGAACCAGGGGACTTTTGTCGCGAAACAGATTATTATAAGTAGATATAGTAGTATTCAATTATTGTTAAGTTAAGGTACCCTTTTGGTACTTATTATAATTAGATATATCTCAATTTAATCTCTGTTATGGGTTGGCTGGCAGAAATTGCCATTTGGCAATAATTCCGCCCATTGTACGATTGTTTTTTTGGTACAATAAAGATTATTTTATTTTTATTTTATTTATTTTATAAGTAAATCTAATTAAAAAAAGAAGAATTTTCAAAATAGGAACAAAAAAGTGGAAAAGGATTATACGATGCATTATTGAAAACGATTCCTGTCCCAGCGTAATAGCTCTCTGGCAGCACTCCAAGACTTTGCATATTAAAACAATAACTTGGAGAATCATTCAGTATATTGTACAGTCCTACCAACTTAACTGTACCTGACTTCACTTAACATTATTAAACGCAATAATACCTTTCCTATAGTAACACCTTCCACATTATCAAAGTCATTAAGCTAAGAAAGAGGAATTCTCATAGAGGGACTGCTTGAAAACTAGAGGGATTTTACTTAAAAACTGGGGCAAGCAGAAGAAACGTAGTGTTCTGTTCAAAGATGGAAAAATTGGTGGGATATACGTACATTAAGGATAAACCCACGTCCACCCCTGGATGATATAGGAGCTTCAGCTCCTATATCATCCTGTCTTTTACGCAATTTTTCTTTCCTTAAGGTTCGACGGAAGGGCTCCCCTCAACAAACCCCTCCCGAAACTACTCTGTGAATATCCTCGATGTCCCCTGGAGGAGACTCTTACTGCAAGGATCTACACACTACTACATTCGATTTATAGTAAAAAAAAAAACCTTCTTTTTTAGCGTACGGCCCTGGGACCCAAATGTCCGGCTGTTTAAGCGGACAAGTCCGGCTTTCTAATTTTTAGAGATGGCAACGCTACCTACATTCGATTCCACGTGTCTTATTGGATCGTACACAAGTTTGGTATACTTCACTGCTCTTCATTGAATTGATTAAAGTTCCCCCTAATGAAACTCTCCAGTTCCCTCGTCTTCAAGACAGACAGCTGGAATTATATTCACAATAATAGACATGACATCGAGATGGACAGTTCCTCCGTTTCAGCCAGTGACAGCCCATCATCAGAAATACCTCCGCTACAAGAAAGTGTAATTCCATCCTTTACACCAGCTGCCTCGGAAATAGACAAGTAATTATTATATTGCCTAATGAAAAAGCAATTGATTTTAATGGAAAGCTCTCGAATGAAAAGCGTTTATATTAAATTTTAATTTTATGGAGAATCATTGTTTTATCTTTTGAGTAAAAGGAATCGCGTGTTCGGCATATTGCATGAATGTGATGGAAGTATGAAGTGGGTGAAGGATGAAGAATCTATAGTAGTTGCAGGTTTTCACGATGATCCATATGTAGATTTGTTTTTTTTTTCGGGTTTAATCGTGTGAAGATCTGATGATCCGACGTTTCGACGATGATTGTAACTCACAATCCGCGACCAAGGCGGCAGTACGTTCGCCGAAACGTTGGATCATGAAGAATCTGGTGATTTGTTATATATGTCCAAACCGCAAGGGACGACCGTCCACCAAAGTTTTCCTGCATTGACCTTAGCGACCTCAAAATAAAATTTGGTATAAGTAATTATTATTCCAGTATAAATTTCAAAAAATACTGATATTTCAGGCACAATGCTTGTATTTTAGGCCCTGCGATGAGCCTAATCCTGTGATATCCGTGATATCTGGATAGGTGAATGTTTCCCAGTATTATAGGCTGATGAGTTTATATGTCAATCATGAATGATAATATATAGACTCTTCTGGCTGATAATACTGAGAAGTGTGTTGGCAAAGTCATGCCTCCGCGTAAAAAAATAAATCTTTTGGAGCCACAAATGAAGGTAAGTACGAGTATTACAAAACCAGACAATAGTAGTATGCTAAAGGGCGGACTTATTGAAAAAGCAATATCTTACGACTTTATAAAACCGGTATAAAATATTGCTCCACTTTTTAACTAATATTTTTTCTAATGTCCCGTGAAACACGAGAAATTGAAAATGTACCTACCAAACAGAAAACATACCATCACATTATTTTAAATTTTAAAAATGTAGTTTTTTTATGAAAAGATGTACATTGTACACGTACGACATCCATGCATCCTCACAGTCGTACAACAGTCGCTGATTACCCTCATATTTCAAACACCTGTGATGGTATTGATAGACAGTTTACAATGACAACAAAAAATGTGATTATTTTTGAAATCACAATTTCAGTGTGAGATCATCAACGTAATTTTTCTACACGTTTGTAGTTGAATTTTTAACAAGTAGTTATATCTCAACAGATATACAGCAGAGAATGGACCTTCCATCAGGCTTGTGACTGATCGTCGGCTGGCTCAATGTGATCACTTTACACTTAAGAAACATTCAGTAATTCCAGTCCATTGGATTATTAAGCCAGCCGACGATCGGTCATAAGCCTAATGGAAGGTCCATCCTCTGCTGTATATCTGTTGAGATATAACTACTTGTTAACAAAAAATGTACTCTTTCTGTGAGGTGTTTTGTGTCACCCTTTATCATACTAAATAGGTATGTAGGGATACTGAAGTGTGAATCAGAGTTGTACAAATTGTACCTACATTTATAAATATTGTTATAGCAGAGATACGAGTATTTCTATGGAATGGTGTGAAAGACTAGATAGATAAGTAGATAATTGTAGGATAATAGTAATACAAAAGGGTCCTGGGACAAATTAGATATGTTATGGCGATAAAAATCACTGTGATTTGGTTTTTGTGAATATTCACTGTGAAAAAAACTCGCAAGGATGTGTGCGTTCAACCGAGTAGACACTGCCAGACAGTGCCCGGACCAAACAGAACAAACCAACACAAAACGCGTCATAACAGAACCAACTTTTTCTGAATGGTCGAAACAGAACATTAGCGCGAAAAACACAATAGATATAAAATACGAAGATATTCGAACTATTCCTCTGGCAGCCATTAAATCGAAGACAGGCTTACGTTGAAAACAAATTGGTAGAATCGAACAATGCGAATAGTCCGAGATATGTAGCTTGATTCGGCTTTTACACTTACATTTTTTAGCTCAACCGGCTCCTCTGCTTAGAACGAGCTACCTCTGAGCATGAGGATGACAGGAACACTGATAAGTTTCAATGGTTTACTTAAAATCCATTTATTTAGTAAATCATGTAATGCATCAGAGATGTAAGTTTTAGGTTCATTGCTTTAGAATGTGCTTTTGAAGTGGCCAAGTTTCACAAAACGGCGCCAATTTTCCGAGGGGCCTTTTTAAAAATTGTCAACTGCCTTAAACATAATGACAGGAGAGTATGAGTATATTATTGATATAGTAATAAAATGTTGCCCCGATTTAAATCTTTTAAACTTGTAGCACAATAGAATATCGTGTATGGCATAAATCACTTGTTGACGGGTAGATTGAAAGCAAATTCTTACACTGTTAATTTTCACACAGCACAAAATAACACTTCAAAAAAAGAACAATAACATTTCAACTCTCCCTTATCGTGTAACTGTTATAATCTACTGTAGTGGGTACGTTTTAATTTTAATTATATCTGCTACTAGTAGTTGTTGTATGGTATTATCTTAGATAACATTTATTTAACTAAGATTTATCGCTAAACTAATCCAGAGTCTCTTTGCTTTGTTTGCACTAGTACCTAGAATTGTTATTGTTACCTAACGCCACCACTAATACCTACTCTATACAACAGACTTGTTGAACAGAATTATCACGGGTAATTGTACAATAATACAAACTTGAAAGGATATTAAGTCAAAATTGTTAAGGTTACTTGCGGGAACAGAATATCGAAAGCGTATTGATCTATGTAGATTCTAGGAGAATATTGCAAATAAATATAGGTATTATAAACAAATTACCTATTTCTAATCGCCTTTCAGGGAGTACTGAACGTACTAAATGTTGGCGATGACTGGGAGTCCGTTGCTGCAGACAGGAAGGCTTGGAGATCCATTTTTCTGAAGGCCAAAACTCTACCGGAGTTGTACGGCCATCGGAAGCAAGAAAGTAAGTAAGTTTCAGGGAGCGGTGAAAGTACCTTGTCAATCAATCTTACTATTCTATTGAAGAGATGTTGTCTCAGAGACTCAGTTGATTCCTCGTAATTGTACTAGTATTATTGATTGTTGACGAAATTCAGTTTTGGACATTTTACATCCATATCTGCATTGAATAATTATATGTTCTATTCTATACCCTCACGCCACCTCCCTTGCGGGTTAGGCAGAGAGAACGGATCGCCAGACCTTCCTATCCTGACACACACTTCGGGCCTCCGTCACATTCATGCAATTCCTTATACATATAATAATATGTCTCTGTTTTATAACTACTGATTTCTCTCTCAAATTTGGGTTGATTGGCAGAAATCGCCAACAGGCGATAAATCCGCCCTTTGTGTATAAATTTATGTGCAATAAAGTTTTTATTTATTTATTTATCAAATTCTGTTGTCATTAACGTAATGTAGTTCTAGATAATTTACATCCAGACCTTTATTGAACTAAACCACACCTGTTATAATTTTGTATTATCACCAGTC
Organism: Ceraclea dissimilis; assembly: GCA_963576895.1. NCBI lineage: Eukaryota > Metazoa > Arthropoda > Insecta > Trichoptera > Leptoceridae > Ceraclea > Ceraclea dissimilis. The sequence continues at coordinate 2,414,046 of OY756365.1, forward strand.
ACCATGTTGTTTTAATACCTATGAAAACCTGACGATTCCAAGTGCCTTAAAAAAAGTAGTTATATCTCAACAGATACACAGCAAAGGATGGACCTTCTATCAGGCTTACGACTGATCGACTGCTGGCTTAATGTGATCAGTTTACACTTAAGTAAGATTAACCAATTTCAATTTGCTAAAATTGTGCTAAGAACATGTTGAAACATTATTCGTAAAATTAGAATAGAGAACAAATTAAGGGCAGATTTATGGCAAAATTGAAATTTACACTAACTAACCCATAATCATTGTTGAATGTTGATATAAATTTTCGTGAACACTTTCATCCCGAAAAAAATAATATAATACTCGTATGGCAGATGAAATTTTAGGAGGCATGGTTTAGCAGGAAATGGGAGACTATTCCAGGCGTTCGAGGCGACATCCCAGCGGATCTTTTCAGGAGGGTATTAAATCTGTTGGCAGTGGCGGACAGCAGTGTGACATCCGGGGATCAGGGGATTGGGGAGCTTAATAATGGCCAAGCGAGCTTAACGTTACCTCCAAAGCTCCAAACAATAATGGAATATAACTCACATGGGTCTAACTATGCTGTCTGCCGCTGACAAGAGAATTGTATACAGAATATTGTCAGAAATGAACTCTATATAAAATTTCAAGTATTAAGTTGTAGAGATTTTCAACAGTCATCGACGCATGAAAACAAAGTCCATCAACTAACTGCTTCTCGAAGAGAATAAAAATAATTGTGCATTTTTAATTATTTTAAGATTTGTAAAGTGATTTGGAATTGGTACTGTATTGGGGATGTACCTCAAAACATTATTACGATGTAAGGTAAAGGCACTAAAAGTTGACAGGGCCTTAATAGTTGACACATTAGACTTTTTTCTACTATTCTATTACATATATTGCAATATCTTTCGCGTGCACTATAATGTATGGTGATTTTCAAAACAATACATCTTAAATAATGTTTTTTTGTTCATTTTGTTTCTGTGTTGTATTTTTTTAAGCTTAAATAATAAATAATAATAATTTATGTTACAAAACATGATAAGTTTCGTTGTAATGAGGAGGTTTCAACTATTAGGGACTCCTCTTTTTCCAGGTGTTAACTTTAGGTGCCTTTTTAGAGGTTTAAAAATGTAAAAATTTTAAAATTTACCGAGCACCTAGAAGTCCACCTCTAACCAACTGCGCTAACCATGCAGCCGACTTGATTTGTCATAATTTGATAAAAAAAAATGCTTTCTTATTTCGTAGCACTAGTGCCCCAAACAGCCAACTCTAAAAACGATAAAAGATTTTAAAAATTGTTATCTTTACTATGTGAAATATTTCACAGGTAGAGACTAATAGAAACTGAATGATAAGATAGAGTTCAAGTTTCCTGTTTGTATAGTAATTTGGGTGTTTGCTCTGAGATTAGAAATACAAATATACAATAGAAATACTTAATAATAATATATTAAGTGGTTTTATAAAACTTAAATAAATACAAGATAAGTAAGTTTGCACTTAATGGTACCTACCTAACTACGGGAGACCGACATAAAAATATGTTATCCAAACTTTTTTATCCATATTTTACGCAATGTAATGTGCCCGCTACACGCTCGCGAGTCATCACGACATTTTGGTGTTCATGAGTAAAAAGGTGTCAACAGTCGGTTACGTATACGTCAAGACAAACGTTCCATCCTCACCCCTTTTTACTCATGAACACCAAAATGTCGTGGTGACTCGCGAGCATGTAGCGGGCGCATAATATTTTTAATAAGTTGCGTACCTGCATAAAATGCGAAGCAAATATAGGTACTTATTTCAGAAAAATATCAACATATTACTCTTCTACCTGCGTCCCTTGCGGGATAGGAGAAGAAAGAGCATTACACCTTTCTATCCTAACGTACATTTTTTCGCTTGCACCACGTTCATAACCTTCGTCGTAGATCCTATGTGATTTCTTCCACTAAATAGGCAGGTATTTAGCAGGCGCAAGAGCACGATTCCCATCGAGTTACCTTTTGGAAAAAATTATAGGTATAATAGTGTCTAATCTGACCTAATCCCATTAGAAATGTTAGCCCCGGCTTCCCTTCCGCAGAAATCCACTCTTCGCTACTAGTATTTAGTCAATATGTAAATAGTATTGCCCCCGAACTGAGAACAGACATTCGTCTAGTGGGGGAAAAACCCACCATTTTCTATGTATGCTTATAGGTATATTTTTGGATAAATAAATTTAAATATGTTCACTCCACGTACAAGTGTCCTAGGACGGCCACGTTTCCTCACTATCTTTCTGTCGTGTATAATTATTTTCTTACAAATTCTATTCCACACATTCTCTCCACATTCCCACACCATCTCATCTCCGGTACATAACAATACCAGCATTCATAGCGGAACTATTCCAAATGATCTGTGTATTTAACCCTCAAAACAATCCCTCATATTGTAATGAAAGACAATAACAACGCGCTGTTAAATAATATAAATTTAACGGGCTCTGCGTTACTCTAAATAATATAGGCGTTGTGTATATTGTGTAGTATTTTGATTTAATTACGCGATAGGTGTTAATCTTTTGCGCCCATTAATTTTAGCGGCCTGTCATTGCAATACATTCTGTACTACCTATCACCAAATACTATGTAGGTACATAAGTGTGTAGAATTGTTGGTATACTAGACCCTACAGTGGCGTATATGTTAATTTCGGGGGAGGGGGGGGGGGGGGGGCGAAAAAAGTCCTAGGGATGGCAATTAAAATTTTAACATAGACGCAGTAAAAAAATCTATAATAGTGCCGCAGGCGAAATTTTTTCGTGAAAGTGAGTGAGGAAGGGTGTTTTAGGTTGACATTATAAGTGGTGTGTTAAAATAGGAACAAAAAAAGAGCGGCGAATTTTTTTTGAAAAATGGGTGAAGTGATGAACCTATGGGATCTTTCTATAGCAGATGGCACATCATTGTTTGACATACGCCACTGAGACCCTATAATACTTACGCATTATTTTATACCTAGAATATAGGTATTCGATCATTGTTATTCTATTCTATCCTCTCGTGGGGTAGGCAGAGAAAACAGAACGCCAGACAACACTATCATTACAGAAGACACTTCTTTCTTCCGTCATATACACAAATACAATGTCTGCCTCAATACTGGCATAGCCAACTGAGGCGACAAATTTTTACGTGAAGGCAAGATTTGCCAACACATTTCTCAATATTATCAGCCAGAAGAGTCTATACATATTACTATCATTCATGATAGATTGGCATATTGCTCATCAGCCTAATACTGGGAAAAATTCACCTATCCAGATATCACCGATATCAAAGGATTGAAGGCTCAGATGCGCGGGGCCTAAAAAACAAGCATTGTGCCTGAAATATCAGTAGGTATTTAAAAATCGCATAATTGTTATTATTAGTTAATGTTGTACATTTATTACCTTGACTGTTGACATTGACTTTTGTATTTTTTGAGATTTATTCATGTTGAGCAATATTCTTATGGGTTTTTGTCCGGTCAATGTACAAAATATAAGTGTTTGAAACTTTGATCTCAATAATTACTCAACATTTTGGTCTACTCACTTAAAAACTCGTTATTATCGGTTGACAAAATAGTCAACACATGACAAAAAGATAAATTTTAAAAATCGCCGCTTACTTATTTCAAACGATTCCACCGACTCATAACAGTCTGAAATTATTATGAATCTAAAAGCGTTTCAGCAACGGAAAGCCGCCACCGTCCGTCTAAAATCTTCCTAAATGGGTGATTAGCAGGCAAAATTTATCGTTTTTTTTTCACAGCAATAAATTAACAGCGATATTTAAAAAATCACAGCTGTTCCTTGTTACGGTAATTACTGTGGTATTTAGAGCAATATTGTTATAATTCACAGTTTTCTATTCTTAGTAATATTGGATGTTAATGTTCTCTGGTAAAAAAATGATTTTGACTGCATGTTATCAGTTATTTGTGATTTATTTGTATATTATATTATAGGTCAATAGGGAAGTTAAGAAATCAATTTTGCACAATTTTCTTCCTCCGCCCCCTTCGCCACAGAAACTGAAAAAAAAACAAATAAAAACTGAACTCTTTTTATATTGTGCAATATAACTTCGTTGTTTCGCATTTTTGAAAATCCTAAAAATTCTTAGAATTCATTTTTTTTTTGCTCTAAAGTAAAATATAGCAGCGGAGCTGTCGGGCTCCAAAAACTAGCTTTTTTCTGATTTCAGTTTCTTACTTTTTTATGTTTATTTTTATACAAATTGGTTTAGGTATAACATAATGAATAAATGAGCAGATGAAGACATCAACACTTAATGGTTAACAATTGGGGTTGGCTGACAGAATTCACAGCATTGCGATAAGTTCGCCCTAGTGAACAAATTTTATAAAATAATTTGTAATTTTACCATCTCTGTATTTTATTCATAAAAATTGTAAATAAATAAATATCTATATATCTATACCCTCACGCCACGTCCCTTGTAGGGTAGGCAGAGAGGACAGAGCGCCAGACAGCCATATCCTTACACACACTCCTAGCCTCCGTCAGATTTATGCAATTTGTCATACACGCTCTCCGATTTCTTTTACTCAAAACGCGTCCATCGGTCGATATGATCGGACCAGGTCAATCTCGGGCGGCCGCACTTCCTCACTCCTCTTCGCTCACTCAAATATATCTTTTTTGTCATCCTGTCATCTTTCATTTTCTCAACATACCCAAACCATCTTAATTTATTCACTTTCATTTTTGTCACAACACCACCAAATAAATAAATTTACAAAAAAATGGTACTTGATGATAGGGATTCATAAAGAATGAATTGGATAGTGACTATTTAGAAAAAAACTATCGACAGGATAAGTAAGTGTTTTAAAATAGTCAGTTAGTGTTCGTTATACTGATAGTACGGAAGTATGTACCTACTGATGGGAGTACTAGTTTCGTATTCAATAGATGCAAAGTGCATTTTGGTATTCGGTTGTTGTGCATCTATTTTTGTTATTGTTGTTTTAAATCTCACTCGCATTCACACTCACACTCACACGTCTCTAGAATCAATAAGATGCTATTGATATTTCACTGTTGCCATTTGAATCTCCCAACCAAACAACAACACCAGAGAAAATAGAAAATTATACTCGCAGCTAGGTGCAACAAATCTACCACAGCTTTATATTGGCAGAACATTATTTGTTTCAGGTTTTCACGATTTGGTTTTTCGGGTTAATCGTGTAGCGATCAGGTGCTCTGACGTTTCGGCGAACTTACAGCCGCGTTGGTCACGGATTGTGACCACGGATTGTGACCACAGGCGATGACCAAGGCGGCTGTAAGTTCGCCGAAACGTCGGAGCACCTGATCACCACACGATTAACCCGAAAAACAAAATCTACAGAACATTTATTTTTAATTAATTAGGTTTTTTCCAAAGATAGACGATGTGAAGTGACATAAAAATCCTACACGCTTTTATAATCTTTGTAAATAAATTATTAATAAATAATCGTAAAATTAAATTAAAGACAACATTTTATGATTTCACATCCTAGAACTGTTTTTTTTTTGCACTCTTCCAAGCGATGCCAAACCCACAATTCCGAGGTAATTGGATTCCTTCACGCCGATGGCGTCTCCCACCAAAAATAGACAATCAGAATTTTTAAAAAGACAATATATTAGGTATGCGGCTACTGGATAAAGTCACACTTCCGATCTGAATTTCTTTTCCAACGCTCTATCATACGATACCACACATTACTCCACGTAACTCTTGGAACCCATAAACGCTTTAAAAATTCGATTGCAAGATTTGGAGATAACAAAAACAGCACCAAGTGAAGCTAAATTAAAATATATAAAAATAAGTAACAACGATAACGTGTTTTAAGTGAAACGAATCGTTAAAAGCGTGTGGCAAATTGAATGAATGTGACGAAAATAAGAAATGTGTGTATTTAAGGAACTCTGGCGTTCTATTCTCTCTGCCTTCCCCGCAAGGGACGTGGCGGGAAAGGATAGAGGAGACTATTATTCTTTTTGATTAATCGAGATTTTTTCCATTCCTTCACAGCTGAATGCAAAAAATGTTCAAATATTTCTACTATTTCATGCTAATTTTCGTAATGAATTGTGCAATGACGCCGCGTATGCACAAAAAAATAAAATTCAATTTTCTCTCACCTACCAAGTTATGTTGGTCAACTATTTCACCTCTATAACATGCCCGTATACCTAAGTATTGTTATTCATCCAGACGAACATACATCGACTACTTGAAGCTGGCGCGGATAGGTTTATTTATGATCCGATTTCTGATGTGTGCGAATTTCATGTGCTTCGGTGTAATGTCAAATAGGATTTTTATGTACGTGGGGGAATGAACCTGGGTATATAAATCTAGTAAAACTCTACACCTTTAGTATACGACAGTTACAGTGACAGAAGTACAGATTGATTGAATTTGCTTCATTCTTTTTCATCCACTCTTTTTTACAAATGTCTTTGAGTGTCCCGAATGATCCGACTTTAACAACTGAAATTACATACGAGTATAAGAGATTTTAAAAAATAAATGTGGTAGTTAAATATAAAGTGCAGAATTGTCTGCTCCTGAATTTGAACCAGATAAGTAGGATACATCAAAATCTTCGAACTTCGAGTTCTTCGTTGTCCTTTCATCACTTATTCTCTCAACATATCCAAACCATACACAATTATTCGTTTTCATCCAATTCTACACTCTCTCAATGTTTTCCGACACATTTTGTTTTTTTTTATATATATAAACGGATCTGAATAGGTACATAAACCCAATTACTTTCCCGCACACTGCACATTAAGCCAAAAGGCTTGTATCGTTAAGTGCAGAAGACATAGTAAGTGCTGAGATTCGATCCCGGTATCTCCAGATTGGGAGTCCACACTCAACCAACTGGGCCAACTATGTACGCCAACATTACACTCTCCCCAACGATCTCATTTCCTCTGCATTCAACCCTGATTCGTCTTTCTTCAGCCACGTCCAAATCTCGCTAATACAAGTACACATAATATGATACAGTCAAAGTACTGAATGCAGTACACTTATAGAAAAATCATTCATGTTCTAAATTTAAATTCGTATTCTTCGCTTCTCATTCAAACGGCTATAAATACTTCAGTAAATAATAATAATAATTAATAATCTCCATGGTCTGTGGTCTGCATTTAATAAGACAGCAAGTACCAACCAAACAATACTAAAATATAATGCAAGTAGGTACTGTACTTCATGAAGCACTCTGTTTCATGTTTGGAATGGTCAGGTGCAGATTTATGTTACAATCAATGCGTGAATGTAGGTATTGTACTAATATGATAGGGTGGACAATCTTACAGGGCGAATCAAAAATTTACAAGCACTCGCATTTTTCTTGGAAATCATATAATTAGGCCAGAAGATCAAAAAAAATCTATAAAGAGGAATCGATTGGTAAGTATTTTCAATTTAACAAACCAACTTTATGTAATCAAGGTCATAGTCGGATTTTCAAAGGGTAAGGATATTATGTAGCGAGTCGTTGAGTAGATTTAAAAAATAAATGTATTTCGTGGTAATTTTTTGATACCTATTTTTCCGATTGCCAAAATTTGAGCATCGCTACACAATTTTTATGATTCATTTGGATAACGATAAAAGAAACCTAGCCATGGGGGATTGTTTTAAAAACTGTTCCATTTCGAATGACCTAAGAACTTGATTATATATACATATAAGAAATTTTTATTTTCCAATCGACAATCAACAGTAAGATTCTAAAGATGATTTTTCATACGCTGTTGAAATTAGGTAACAATTATTTGCAACAAACGATTACATGCCTCCTATACGCCCTAGTATTTACAGAAAATTAGTGAATTGAGAACATTAACCACAACATTGATACATAGACGTAGAATGATGGTAACGAATGCATTTAAATAATAATATAATGCAATCCAAACAAACAGTACGATTGTATTGCCAGGAGTTAATCTTTAACTACTGAATTAGATTATGTCTCTACCACAGACAAATCTATCATGTCAAATTAGCAAACTGAGGATTCCATTCTCTTTCAGCTGACAACACTGAATGACTCTCTCATTGGACGATTCAAAATTAGAATTTATTCACAGAGCGCGTTCGAATTTTGAAACAACATTTTCGAATCAATTCACAATGATAAATAATAATATGGTATACCTATCATTAGATAATAAAAAAACTACAAACAATTTGTTCTTTTTTTCTGGGAACACTACCTATACATACATACATACATACATTGAAGGACTCCCACAGGCTAAAGGCCCTCCGCATCCCCGGGTAGCACAGGCGCATATAGCGTCCTCTTTACCCGCACTTCTTGGCAAAATCTTTTTAAAAGGTGGACATTACCTATAGTGCATTTCGTGACAGAAGTCCCCTGGTGCAAACTTGGTTTAGTGTTGCTTGATCTAGTAATAAGATATGGTTACATTTTTTCGCTACTTTCAAATTATATTTAAGAACTGTTGTTTAAAAAAATGCTGATTTTCGGATTGTTAGAATAAATGGGCAACATTGTTTTTCTAACTTGTGATGGCGGTTTAAAGGGATTAAATGAGTTTTTTTTTTTTCTTTTTCCAACTCGCAAAACTATCTACGACATATATTTACTTACACATTTTTTATTATACGTAGTATTAAGGCTAACTCTGGGCCCAACTCTTAATAATATTTTGCTAGAAGTAAAGATGTCGCCATTAATGCGCCTGAGCTACCCGGGAATGTGGAGGGCCTCGGGATTTTCCTTCAATATACGTAGTGCTTATGTCATTTATATTCAAAAATTATCTATAGGTTAAAATAATAGTAAAGATAAAATAATAAAGATACGTACAAAAAAACGTGATTTTTCACGGGTACCTACCAACCAGCTACTAGTCATTATTATTTTTGATCAGCATTTGATTCAAGATTAGGGATGGGTAGGATGCATCTATAAATACAATAATGTATCATGCAGTAGTGATGGGCAATGCAATAAATTTATTATATTGTCAAGTGCAGTTTCTTAATGTACCGACAAGTTATTTTATTGCAGGTATTGGAATCCACAGACAAATTGATCGGAGAGATAGTAATAAATTATTGAATAAATCTACTTCATTCTTCAGACTACAAATACACAGCATTATTTTTTAAGTACAAGTATATGCTAACGCTGTAACAGTTAACGAGTAGTGACTTTAAAAAATAAATTATCAAATCATATAATACTTCATTCTGAAAATGGCGTTAGAGCCGACGCAAAAAGCTCTTTTTATTTCCAAGAAAAAATACCTACTCCGTTTATAAGTACCGAAAAAATTTGATATGGTTTCATCAGAATGCGAGGTAGGTACTAGATACCCCGCAGGGGTAGGCAGAACGACACACGATTTTTGATTTGGACACATTCATACAATTGTAATGCATGCCCTCCGATTTCTTTTACTCAAAACGCGTCCGTCCCTGATGATCTGTCCGTCCCAGACGGCCGAGCTTCCTCTCACCTCTTTTTGGTCATCCTGTCCGCATTTATTCTCTCCACATGTCCAAAACTATCTTCATCATCATCATGTCGGCCCCCCTGCATCCATTGTTGAACATAAGCCTCCTCCATTGATCTTCCCAGCTCCCTATCCTGGGCAGACAACATCCAACCGCCTCCCGCAACACGCCTTACATCGTCCGACCACCGTGCTCGAGGCCGAGCAACACTTTTTCTGCCAGTTTTAGATCGCCTCTCCAGGACTTTCTTTGTCCACCTAGAGTCTGTGGCTCTGGCCACATGACCAGCCCAACTTCATTTCTGACTGGAAACTCTGTGAACGACATCATCGACCTTGGTCCTCTCTCTGATCCAAACCATCTTATATAGTCTTGTAAACTTTCATTCTAGTCAGTAACCCCCCCCCCTCATCTTACAGTCCTTGGTCTCGAATTAATTGAGACTTTCAGAAAAAAGCTTGTCTAGTTTCCGAAACAGAATCTTGATACTATCTGAATATTTTTATTATCGATTGCAATCGCCCCGTATATTAAGTGAAAGATCTGATCGAATCAATCAAGATATTCTATCTGTATAGGATTATCTTTCATATAGTTTATTGCTGTGGATTATTATAATGTTGAATGATGAACTCAATCGTGTTGCTGAATGCTGGGATTGCAATATCAATAAATCTGAAAGTAAATCGCGTCTGAAAACACTGGAATTATTCAGACATGAATATAATGAATATAATAATAGTGAAACCGTTTAATCCCAGATAGTCTGGGCATGTTGAGAGAGTGGATGATGATGGGATAACTAAAAATATACATGTAAGTCAACTACGACCATGGTCCAGGGTTGTTTTACGGTTCGCTCAATCACACTCCTGTCAATTAATTTTGATCACTCTATCCTACTTTTTTAGTCTAAGGGCCAATCTTCTTCTTTATTAGACTATTCCCGTCCACTCCGGAACAAAGACCTCCTTCATCTGCCTCCATGTTGTCCTGTCCTGTGCAGGCTGCATCCAGGTTGCAAAGACATGTCGGACCGGTCGTCTCTCCATCTCAGCTGTGGCCGTCCCACACTTCGGTTCCCATCTCGAGGTCTCAAATTTAGGAGGTTTTTGGTACACTTGCCCTCTGCGCTTCTAGCCACTTGTCCTGCCCATTTCCACTTTAGGGATGATTTGCGGTGTATTATGTCAATCACATTGGTTGTACGTCTTTTATCTTCATTTCTGAGTCCGTAGCTCATTTTTCCAAAAGCTGCCCAACTCAACCCAACTCTTCTTTTCATTTCTTGTCTGGTTTTCTCGGCCTAATCTGATATTATGGCCCAGGTATACGTATTCTTCCACATTTTCAATTACCTTGCCTTCAACCCTTATTTGGAAATCTTCCACCCCCATCACCTTAGTCTTTGCCAAGTTCATACTCAGGCCTACTCAAGACGCCAAAAAGGTGGTGAAAAAGATGGCGGCGTTTCTGGTGTCCAAGCATGAATATATCGTGGGTATCGGCTAAGTATGTACTATGTAGGTAGGAACTACAAATCTGATTTATCATTTATGTCATGCATTACATTTTGAACAATGCTCATGTTGACATAACGTAATGTGATCTGCTCTAGCCATGCATATTATAATATCCCTCTATGTTTTGACAGGAATAACACTCTGTACTCTACGCTGAATGGCAACACAGGAAAAAGATGTCAACTCAAACTGTATTCGAAATTTAAATTTGACATGTCGCCGTAATACAATGTTGCACGAGGAAGAATTGTTTTGTATTATTTTAATCGAATTTTGATATGCAATAATGAACTTTAATTGACTTTAGCGTACAGTCCATAATCGTATAAAATAATTCTGTGGATATTGAATAAAAATTCAAAATTTATGAACAAATTTAATGCAGGTATTTTTTTGTCACGTCTATTTTTTTATGTTGCATGATGAAATTGCACAGCTGGTAAATTACCGTAGGTATATGTCCATTTTTGTGCAATTTTAACTGGTTAAATTTTCAACAATATCGATGGTATTAGCACAAAACTTGTTTCCTGCAAAGTAGAACTTTTTCCAGGAGAGCAAATTACAGATTCAATTTTTTTATATAAATGCAAAGTGGTACTTTTTAAAAATTAAATATCAAATTAAATATTCATTTTTTTAATAAGTTATGGTTTACTAGACTGTGATGCTATAGATTATCGTATTACTAAATGGATATAAAAAAAAACACGTATACATGGATCTTCCAGATATTACACAAAGGAATTTAAGATATTTTTTTCTGTGTGTAATTTATCGATGCAATTTTATCAAGCAACAACTTTAGTTCGAAAATTTCTCGTCAAACAATGAATGAATAAAAACACGTCTAGATATTACACATATACGATTACGAAAAAATATCATATGTGTGTATTTTTTTCTGTGCAATTTCATCATGCAACAATTTTAGTACGAAATTTTCCCGTCAGACACGCCATTCTGATGACACATAGGTACTTTCATCTCCTTGCTTATTATCGCGTATTATTATGTAGATTCTGCTTATGAATAGCTGGGATGGTTGCATTCATCAAGCAACGTTAGTTTTCTCCTATTCACGCGTATTACTTTCTTGCTTGCATGTCTATTCAAAGACTAATAATGACTCAGCCTTCTGAATATCCTCGGGCGAGGATTCAGAGAAGATTGAGTTGAGACTGTTGAGAGTTGAGACATATACACACCAAGGAATATGAAACCTAATATTATCCAATGAAAACTCTAGGATATTCATCCCATCTTTATATTAAATTACCATGCGCTCTTATTAATGTCATAAGTATACAAGTTTCCTTCATTTTGTTACTTAAACAGTTTTTCCTACGCATTCTTCAAATTCAAAAAATACACAGTTGAGATGGAGAGACGACCCCTCTCTAGATGCAGTGTGCACAGGACAGGACAACGTGGAGGCAAATGGAGGAGGCCTTTGTTCAGGAGTGGACGGGGATAGGTTGATGATGAAGAAAAAGAAGAAGATTGTTCAAATTAATTTTCTATACAAGCTGAAAGATTGACTTAAATGCTGCATCCCTTTCGGTGTGGGCGGAGAAAACAAAACGTCAGCCGTCCTATCGTTACTCGCACTATAGCTTCTGCCACATTCATGCAATATGTCATAGACACATGCAAATCTTGACAGACATCTTTTTTTGTTTTTCTATAGTCACTCAATCTTCCAATATGTTCAAACCATAATAGTTTATTCACATTCATGCTATTTGTCATACACGCGCTCCGATTTCCTTAACTCAGCATGCATCCATCATTGAGGATCTGATCGGTCCAGGTCAATCTAAGACGACCGCAGTCCTCACACCCATTCCTTCACTCATATGTATATTTTTGGTCATTCTCTCTTCATTCATTCTCTAAACATGTCCTTATAATATTTTTCTGATGGAGTTGTCAAGCAACGTGATTCAAACTGCATCCATTTACGATTCAGATGACGGTCGACTAGGCTACCATATTTAACTTGATCCCATCAACAAAACGATTCTGTATCTACAGTAAAAGAAGGTTCTGTAGTTAAAATTCGTCGCAGTTGAAATAAAACGAAAAAAGTGTGCATTATACTTGCAGATGTCCAAAATGTGCGCATTTGTCTCAATGCACATTCATTTTGTGCGCTTTAGTCCCATGTGCATTTTTCTACTGAACGGTTGTCCTAACCTAATAATGTACCTACATTTCATTTATAACGAAAGTGACTGTGCGAATAGTGCATATAATTTTTCATTCTACTTACAGTTGTCATCCTTTTGCATACAAGTGACGTAGACCATAGATGAAGATTATACGTAGACGGGTATCCATAGACACTGCATAGGATTATTATTATTGCAAGCACGTCGCGTTGCATAGACAATAGCTGAGTAATGTTACCTGTAACAAAAGAAAAAACGTACAGTCATTATGCTGTCATTAAAAAAAAAACGTTCTACAGTGTTCTAAGTTTGAAATATAGTCAGCATTCGTATTTTAAAAATCGAACGCATTGTTAGGTACTATTCTTCGTTCAATATTTTATTCAAATGCTGTTTTTGAAAATAGAATAAATTGACATAATTTTAGAAGTTGTTGTTTTTACATATATTTGGGCAAAAATATGCACAAAATTTATTTAGGCAATATATTTTTTTATTGATTTTAAGTAGGTACATGATGTAATTAGATTTTTTGAAGGATTCGGGTTTATACACACAAGCCCAAGTACTTTCTACGTAAAGGTAAAAACTTGTATCGTAAAGCATACGTAGCATACACAGAAAGCCCCGAGATTCGAACCCCGGAGATCTACAATCTAAGAACCAAGATGTGCCATCCATAAATTCTCATAAGGAACATTACAGTCCCAAGTAATGGTTGTAAAACATATATCTAATAAGTAGTTATATCTCAACAGATACACAGCAAAGGATGGACCATCCATCAGGTTTATGACTGATCGTCGGCTGGCTTAATGTGATCACTTTACACTTAAGTTACATTCACCGATTCCAGTCCATCCATCTGCCGCAGCCGGGAATCGAACCCAGACCTCCAACCTGACAAGCCGGTATTCTACTGCTTTGCTATGAAGGCTGGTAATTGAGTCGAGGTGAAACGTGTATATATTGTACACGGCCCTCTATTGAATTTTTTTTATATATCTAATGATGAGTGTGAGCAAAACTGTCGTAACATGCATTTTGCAGTTTATTATAATACCTACTAATTTGTTACATAAGTTCTCTCAATGAAATGCACGTGCCATTCTATGGGTTACCTACTGCAATGATAATATAGACTTGGCAACTTGAAACACTTCCAAACGGTGACTTTACAATAGTACAGTAGTATCTCCTTATTACAAATAGGTACCTACCTAGTGAGATACTGAAACAGTACAAGCGACTATTAACAGTGAAGGAAATGAAGGACGTATAGAAGGAGGGAGGAAGAAGGATATAAGACACAGTTTTTGACAGTCCCTTTACGATGCTTACTATTGGATTTTCCTAGAGATCTACAAGTTTTAGAATTATCATCGATTTTTTTTTCAATTTCGAATGTCCTATACCTATAACACTCAGACTTTACATTCGAAAAAAATTAGGACTAAGTCCATAATCAGCTGTGTGTCTAACATCTGAATTTCATTTTCAGTGATTAAAACTTCGGCTTCGCAATCTTCGGTAGATAGATATCTAGGGTTCAAATCCCACCAAGAAAAAGATTTTTCAGAAGTGTCAGCTGTCAGCTGTTTGTTAAACTTTCATATGAGGATTCTCATATTTTTCAGCAGTGAAGTTCACCACCCATTCTGAATGTCAAAAAAAAAATTACTCAAAGAGAATATTGTGTGTGTTTTTATACACTCACAGTATAGTATTTAGTGTCGTAACAATATTATAAGAAAACCTTGCACGAGAGGCAGTGTTAAGAAACTCAAAACAAAAAAAAAGATTTGTGCAGCTTAGTGCGTTATTCCCATCCAACCTCATTCTGACATTATTATTACGATACGACCCTGTAATTTTCTTAACCGCAAAACCTCACAGCGAGCCAGCCCTGTTTTATACCTCCTCTCCATATAAGACGATGGTTTTGAAGTGGCCCTTTCTACCCGATACACCACCCTGCCATTCATTCTTGAGTGCCAGCCAAGCTGTGCCAGCTTGAGACACTAACCCTTGCTACTTCTTTCCACCATAACCTCAGATAATTTATTTTCATAGTGGAAATAACACTGGTGTGTTTATTAAAAATTACCTGACCTCGTACTAGTCTTCATACTGTTTTCTATTTTTTTCTTGAAGCAGAACATTTCATTATCCAAAAAACACAAGCCTTGTTCGCATTAGGCAAATAGTTTAGTAAACCCGTACTGCAATTTCAGACTGTCACCTAAAGTAAATACGTGTGCAAAATTTCAAGGTTCCGGGACATTGGTTATTAAAATTTAAAGAAGAAAATGTAGACGCAGACAACAACAATAATGACAGATGAAGTTAAAAAAACGTGGTAATATTTAACGGACATTTCTGAAGTAGCGCAGTAGCACAGGTGGTTATTAAAATTTGAAGAGGAAAATGTAGATGCAGACAACGACAATAATGACAGATAACAGTAAAGAACAGCGTGGTATAAAATGCTTTGCTATATTTGCGGAGATTCTGACACCAACGTGTGTCAAGAATTTTTCTAACACCTGTATGTAATGTGTATATCAAATTAATGTCACAAGTGGTTGGTTGGCAGATATTGCCTACGGCAACCCAGCAAACATTGCGAAGTCAATAATTCTGGTCTAATAGCAGATTAACTTATTTTGGTGTAAAGTTTCGTAATATTTTCTGACATTTTAAACTTTTCAGAAGTTTTGACTCTAATGGTGAATACAAAGAAAAAAGAACATCGTTTTTACTTATTTCCCAACCATAAAGAATAAACAGCCACTAGGTAGAATAAAGTTCTAAAAAGACGTGGTATTTACCTCTCTTATTAACCACTGAGCTATTCCTACTAATAGGTTGAAATTATCGTTTCTGCGTCGAAATTATAACCATATAATCAACCAATTGGAAAAAAAACTTACTAGTCTAATTTATGACCCTTATTGAAGTTTGTTTTACTTCATTTGAGACAAAATTACGACCAACAAGTTCCACAAAATGGCGGCCATTGATCAGCTGATCGCGTTCTCGGTATCTGTTGTACTTTGTAGGTTAGGTATGACTTATTGGTCATTTTGAACACCAATAGGTTACGGACAATAATATTATTATGTCTTTATGGTAGGATTTGCTTCTAAATTTAACCTAGAGGTTATAGTTTCACATAAGTGTTCCAATTCTAGTTATATTTTGGAAGTATTTTGGTAGCACAGGATATTTTGACGAATATGGAGTTTCTTTTTATAATTGTGACGCCATGATGAAATATGATACATACCTACCGTATAATGTTGGTGTGTGCGGACAATAGAGATGGGCAAATCTTAATAGTATGTGGATTCATACCGTACGATCACGATATTTACCACGATGAGCGGTAACCAGCGACAGGTGCGCAGGTGCACATGATTCACAACACACCTACTTATTTATATTTTTATATAGTGGTGTTGCCCTTAAATATGTAATATGTATTTTACTCACCTAATTTCGATCATCGGCTCGCCCTAGTGAATAATTTACGAAAATAGTTATATTTTCTCACTTAATTTAGATCATCAGCTCTCCCTAGTAAATGTTCACAAAAATATTATTTTTATATTAATTTCGATTATTAGCTCGCCTTAGTGAACATTAATCTGAATATTTAAATTAACCTACTTGATTTTATGTCGTCAGCTCGCCCTAGTGAACAATTACCTGAAATATTTAAATTAAAACACTTAATTTTAATCACCAGTTCGCCCTAGTGAAAATTTATTGAAATATTTAAATTTACTCATTTAATTTAGATCATCAGCTAGCCCTAGTGAATGTTTACAAAAAATGTGAAATTTTAATGAATTTCAATTATAAACTCGCCCTAGTGAAAATTTAACTAAAATATTTAAATTAAATAAAATAAAAATTAAGTGTTTTAATTTAAATATTTCAGGTAAATGTTCACTAGGGCGAGCTAATAATCGAAATTAATATAAATTTAATATTTTTTTGTGAACATTTACTAGGGCGAGCTGATGATCTAAATTAAGTGAGAAAATATAATTATTTCAGTATTTTATTCACTAGGGCGAGCCGATGACTTCATTTTAATCATCAGCTCGCCCTTGTAAACATTAACCTAAATATTTAATCGCCCTAGCGAAAATTTAAATAATTTTCGTTAATAATTATTTTGATTTGTATAATCGTGGTGTGTATTATTAAAAGGGTGGGGGGGAATTAAATAGTTTGCCTCAGGCGCCGGCTACCCTAGGTGCGCCACTGAATTGTTCTACTGGATTTTATGTTTTTTGAGAAATTTTTGCTATGGTTATTATAAAACGCGGCTTAACACATCACTAGATATCACGTGACGCTCGATTATCTGACAGTGGTAACTTTGGTGACCTACATTAGACATCATGATCGGTAACTTTGTAGATTCTATCACTAAAGTAGGTAAAACATTCTTGATAGCCGAGAATTACTGGTTTTCATGACTTATTTGAGGAATAGAAGTCGTATCTCTTTCTAAGAGTGAACGCCATTTTTTTCATTCTGACGTTTTAGCTTGGCGGAATAATTGACATGTTATGATTACTATTTATGCCCTTATTAATGCTCAATTATCAAAACTAAGGGGAGCAAACATTATAAATCAATGTTTCTAACAATTTTGCATGCATAAAATTCAATTTTAAGAATTTTTAAGACATATAAAAATAATACGAATATTATTGTATTTCCTTATTTCTCAATATT
This sequence comes from Ceraclea dissimilis, assembly GCA_963576895.1. NCBI lineage: Eukaryota > Metazoa > Arthropoda > Insecta > Trichoptera > Leptoceridae > Ceraclea > Ceraclea dissimilis. Next base: position 2,432,100 of record OY756365.1, read on the forward strand.
TTTAGGGCCCGTTAGTATTTTTCGATCTCCAATCATCATAATATACGATTAGATTTGCACCGCACGTCATTTTTGTTGTATATGCGCGTAAAATCAGAGATAAAAAAAGTGCTTATGCAGTTTGATGAATATTATAAACGCCATTGTAAAAGTATTGTAACGTAAATGGATGCGTGTGCTAAATAATAAAATAAAGAATTGGTTATATGTTCTATAATCTGCGCATGCGCGCATTAGGTCATAAAATTTTAAACAGGTCGATTAATCGGTAAAGTATACGTGAAGTTTAGGTCAAACTGGTTATGGCGACCAAATTGGTTGTAAAATGTCTGGTTTGAGTTTCTTAGATTACCTCCATTTAGACGTCATAGGCACGTGCTTCCGTTCCCCATTTTGGTTAAAATGAACATCAAATCAAGGTCTTTATTTCCGATTTAGGTGAGGTTACCAGAGTATCAGTGACATAATAAAGGTAATTAACTCCAAATTACAACCTTTTATGTTTGCTGGGAATAAACCCGCCATTTGGAAGATATGTTTTCTTTTCAATAAAGATTTTTTTTTTAACAACACCAGACTCCCATACATCGCTTTGCATGGGGTACCTGATGGTCAACGTCCTCCAGGAAGACCACCGAAGCGATGGAGAGACAGCTGGAGTTCCACATCACAGGAGAACAATCCTGTCAATACAGACTCGCTGAGTCTAGACACAGTTTAAGAAGAAGAAGCTATATTTTGTTGATTTACTGGAATTTTCTATGTAAAAAAGCTTGCCTGTATAAAAGTGAATCAGAACAGAGCAATAGCGGTGAAGGGGCTGGAAAATAATATGTGAAAATGTATTGAAAATCTTAAAAGCCCCCCTTTGTATCGAGTGGCGAAAGTCCATCGAGTGGTTCAGAGTGGCTGGTGGATGAAGAGGAAAAGGGAAACAAAGCCTCTCTTACAAGTGGCTCCATGAAAGCTGCTGACAATGGGGGACTTTTCGCGCGAAACCGTCGAGGATAAGTGTGTGGATGGTGTTTATAATACCTTCGATGCAAAACCACTTCAGAGTTTTTTCAACTTTTCAACATTTTAACTGCCATGAGACTGCGGCTATAATGGTGCACGAACCGGATATTTTTTTTTCTTTAATTTTGTGTTTTGCTAGAAAGAATAAAACCTGCACAGTTAGGTTGATTACGAGATGCACCTATTCAGAATAACCGTAATTGATGCAAATAACATAATCTTTTCTACTATGCGGTACCTCTATCTCTCTCTTCAATAGTAAATCACCCGTTTACGAGTGATGCATGCCATAATGGAGGTGACCATAATTTTTATTCGATAAATTTCGAGTGTATTCATTTACATAAAATACCACCTGCGTATTTATTGTATGTGACAAAAAATATGAAGTAAAAACAGCACAATTTAAGTAAATTTAGTTAAAATCATTTTAATGAATTAGGCTCGGTTGTCCGACAAATAGTATCGTCTCGTTTGTCCTTTAGCTTTTTGTTACGCGCGCAAACGAAATAGCAATGTTTCTAGCCGACGCGACGATACTATTCGACGAGCAACTGAGCCTCAGACGCAACCGACTGTCTACTGAAACTAATCTATGTAGGTGACCATTTTTGGAAAAAATACATGGTACTATTGTACTTTACTATGTAATACCTACTTTTCACTAATATTTCATGACTGAAGTGATTTGTCGTGTATGGCAGTTACAAAGTTTGAAAAAAAAAATGTATGTAAGCAGAATTTCAGTATGGAATAGAGAATAGATTTTACGTTTTTCTGTTCATATAGGACTTTTCTTTGATTTATCGAATCTTTAATGGTATATTTTGCGTAAAACCTTTAAGACTTTTTCACTTATGTATGACCACATTTTACAGTCGTTTTTAGTTAAGTGTTTGATGGAAAACCGTACATTGATATTGTAACAACAAGATTTGTATATTTGAAATAATATTGTGGGAAGAAAAAACACATAACCTTATTCCTAGACATGGAGTTCTCCCGCTCACCAAAGGCTGTGAAACTTTTGTGTTCACGAAAACAATTTTACACAAATTATCAGTGACACAAAGAGCCATGGAAAGGAGAATGCTGGGTATTTCACTGAGGGACAGGAAAACTAATGTATGGATCAGAGAGAGGACTAAGGTCGTTGATGTCGTTCACAGAGTTTCCACTCAGAAATGGAGTTGGGCTGGTCGAGCCAGAACACAGACTCAGATGGACTACAATTTAAGACTGTCAACTAAAGCAAATGTGTATGCAAAATGGTGCTGGACATTTACGAAGCTGTTAAAATTTGAAGATGAAAATGTAGACTTAAATAAAGTTACAAAAAATCACGGGTACAAACTACGAAGTCTAAAAAAAGTGCTTAAAAAATTTCTAATGCATTCGATTTTTGCTTCAAGAAAAAATACTGCAAGACATAAAATCTGTTCCAAATTCATGCCAAAATTGTAATATCAGCATGTTCTCCAGGGCCGGTTCTCTCACACCCCCTCAAGTCACGTCGCTGCACGGAGTGTCGGTCCCGGAGGGCGGCTATTACTGAGCCCAGTCGCGCATACAGAACGTGTCATTTACCAAAGAAACAACCTCTATTAAGCGGACAGTTCAGTCAAAGCTGCACTTATCCTATAAGGACAAATTTCGCTTTAAAAACAGTTTAATTATTGCAATTACGAGTATTATTATTTTGTTCTCGATGTTTTGTTTAAAAATATATTTTTTCAATAGTTAGCCCTTTTTTAAAAAAGGATCTGGGCTTGCATACACAAACCCAAATACTTTCCTGCGCACCTTGCACTAGGCTAAAAGCCTGTATCGCAAAGTGTGGAATACATCGCCAGCACCGGGGTTTGAACCTGGCACCTCCCGCTTGAGAGACTGCCGCTTCAACCAACTACGCCAACCATGTATTCAATGAACCCATATATGTATGTATGCTGTAGAGTGAAGACACATCTAATTGAAGTGTTGACCATTAGATTATTATGTTTAATTTAGGTTTTGTGAATGTTTTCTCAACCATCTCTCAGTGTCTCTTGTAATAAATAATTAAATCAAATTATCTACTAACTGATCCACCTCAGTACAGACTTTGCCCAGTAAGGTGGAAAACTGTGAAATCTATCTATACCTACGTGTTAATAGTGTGAAAAAATTAAAATAAGACATAATTTTCCCTTTCCATTTTTAGTAGAAAAATACATTTAAATGCACATATTAGCTCTAAAAGTTATAGAATTGGACCCAAATTATCGTAGTATCGAGAGAGAGAGAGAGAGAGAGAGAGAGAGAGGGGGGGGTAAATATTTAGTGTGAAAAAATATGGGGACTTTCACACCCCGGACCAATTAATTCTACGTAACTACCATCCAGATCTGTTAAAGAACTGACGATCGGGACACAGAATAATAATATATAGTACCGATCGGGATGGTCATGAAAAAAGTTCGATTTACATTCTCTATCAAATTTCTAATATGGGTACCTAACTAGGTATGTTCAGAAAGATCTTAGGTAGGTATAAGTACTGATTCGGAACAGTACCAAAGTTATGTGGGTACCAGCACACTCCTAAACTATTGTTTCCTGTCCTGTTCCAAACTCTCTTATTTGATCTTGTGAAAACTTAGTAGGTCCTGTAACTAAATAATTCCTAAGTTCAAGAAATTAGTATCAAAGTGGTAAGTATCGATATCAATGGTAGATAGGTACCTACGCATTTATCTGCAAGTCAAAATCTTTCCCTTCCTGTCCAATAAATTATAATATAGGAACTTTGCACCTTTTGATAAGAGACATAGTTTAATTTGTTAGATAAATGTATATAGGTACCTACCAAACCAAATCGTCATAAATTATATTCTCTGTACTGATAGTCCGAGAGCCCACTGCATAATTTATGACGTATCTGTTTTTTGATCGAAATGTGGTACAAATGATAGCTTACCAATAGGCTTTTACATCGCACTAGGGTTGCCTATCAAAATCTTGCCGCAACCCCCCCTGCCCCCCCGAAAAGGTCCCTCTTCGCGGTTTTTCGCATGTTGTAGGAATATGGTAAGAGATAGAAGAAAGTAGTCAAAGACAAAAATAATCCTTGCTAAATTCTCTACAAAAAATGCTAAGTCAATTTTTTCATAGGACTAGCAGTTTACCCGTAATGGCCGGTCAAAAAACAGGATATTTTTTGAAAAAATAAAAAAAAAAGTTTGATTTTTTTTCTTTCACATTCTTCCACCCATTACTACTAACATTTTATGGAAAAAAATTTTTGGCCTGCGGCGCTATATCACTGGTTATTTTATGAAAAACTAAATTTTAAGAATTTTCGCCGCTGAGTTTTATTGTAATAACTCCGAAATTAATTGATGTATGAACATAAGTTATAGCTCGTTTTGTAGCTAAGACTATAGTAATTAATTCGTTCTTTGACTATTTTCCTGTAGCTCTTATCAATTTTCAACCAATTAAGTTTAAATTCATTTTTTTAGTTTTTTAAATGAATTTCGGTTTTGGACCGGCTATTGCGGGTAAACTGCTAGTTCTACGAAAAAATTGACATAACATTTTTTGTAGAGAATTTAGCAAGGATAATTTTTGTCATTGACTACTTTCTCCTATCTTTTACCATATTCCTATAAAATGCGAAAAACCGCGAAGAGGGACCTTTTCGGGGGGGGCAGGGGGGGTTGCGGCAAGATTTTGATAGGCAACCCTAGTGCGATGTAAAACCCTATTGGTAAGCTATCATTTGTACCACATTTCGATCAAAAAACAGATACGTCATAAATTAAGCAGCGGGCTCTTGGACTATGAGCCCGAATGGGCCTACGACGAGAGAAAACAATAGTGAAAGGAATCGTAGAGTGTGTGAATTGCATGAATGTGTCAGAGGCAGGAAAGTCTGGCGATCTGTTCTCTCTGCCTACCCCGCAAGGTATCCGGCGTGAAGGAATATTTTTACTAGTCTTACAGACGTCAATATATTGTCATATTGCAGGCATAGTGGAAATGAAAAGAGGGCATATGTGCGCTCAGATGAGGTGCAGTGGTAAATACATATTATGGGTACACACAGATGATCACTCCTTTATCCCATTTTCCTCTCTCTTTCTCATCCCTACTCCTTTCCTACCCAAGTACTATCTCCTATGTCTTTCCTATCTCAAGTAATGGAGTTTTTTTGTATTGATAATAAGTATGCAATAAAATCTCGGGAAGGACCGTAAAAGTTTTTTGATTGAAGCAAAATTAACCCCAAAAAATGGGTGAAAACGCTATTTTTACCATTTTATCATGCGATTGTTCATGCTATTTTGAACCTTAATGCCGTGGGAAATGACCGTGACGTCATAGTTGGGTCGCGAGTCTTAAAGGCATGGCACCAGTAATGACGCCACGGACATTTCCCACGGCATTAAGGTTCAAAATCGCGTGACAACCGCATGATAAAATGGTAATAATAGCGTTTTTTCCATTTTTTTGGGTTAATTTTGCGTCTATCAAAAACTTTTACGGTTATTCCCTAGATAAATGTTCAATGCATCTACCATATTTTGATTCAATGCATATTTAGTAACGGTTGTCGAGATAGAAGGTCTCCCGTTTTTAGAAATTTTTACTCTTAAATACTAGTTTCACGATAACGTACCTAGGTAGGTTCTTCTTCTTCGTACTTCATTGAAATATGAAATACTAGGTTGTTTAAAATATTATTATCATGTATAAGTATGTAACAAACAACATTGTTGTCATCGCATTATGTTGTCCTTTTCTCATGCAAAGTTAGTAGTAGAGACTAGAGACTTATATTATATTGTACACTGAGAGAAAAGATACAAATTTTTACCTTTTTGAATATCATATTTTGTTAAACAAATTGTTTCTTAAGATTGTGTGGCAACAACTGACAACACAGAGTGAATAACAACTTTATATTATGTTATAACAATACAGGGTCTTCGAAAAAGTATGACGGGATTTTTAATAATTAAAAAAAAAGTTTAATAAGATGGTAGCTTTTTTAGTATTAAGATTGGACGGTATATGGTCGAAGTCCATTTTTAAAGGCAAAATAAAGTTTAATTTTGAACTTCACAATTTATGTTTTATTTATTTATTTATTTAAGTAAAATATTACACTCTTCGGCATTACAGCGTTCAGCCTTTGCGTCGAAGAGTGTACACAGAACAAAGTTTCAATTCAAAACAATAAAAACAGGAAAACAAAACAACATAACATACCGATAAGAGTAGGTAATATTTACTTTGGCTATCACAGTAACAGTTTTGTGAGAACATCGGAATTTTCTGCATGTCGTGGTCGAATATAATATGTAACAATTGGAATTGTTGAATGTTACTTAAGTGTAAAGTGATCACAGTAAGCCAGCCGACGATCAGTCATAAGCCTGATGGAAGGTCCATCCTTTGCTGTGTATCTGTGGAGATAACTACTTGCAAAATAAAGTTTTTAACAGTATGTGAAGCTTTCTTGTCAAAGGCCTGATGATGAGGAATCCTCGAACGCTAGTCGCTTGTAATAAAAGTCCTTAGTGATATTATGAACTGTATACTAGTCTTTCATTTTTATATTTAGCAATGTTTTAGTCCTATAACGCGTAAAAAATATCTTTTTTTTTCATACCTAAGTACGTTTCAATTTGATCTACGGCTGTAGGTCTGCGGACGTTCAATATGTAGTTAACTTCGTGCCACATGCGTTGAATCATAACTGGAGTTGGTAATATAGTCAAGATGGCGGAAGATGTACCAAATCGCGAATATCACATTGCAACATTTTATGTCGAATGAGTTATTATTTCTCTCTATGATGAATATCAGATTGAACTTTAACTAGAATTCACGATTTAGTGAATTTTCCGCTACATTGACAGCACCTCTAGCTAGTGGTACGAAGATGACCACAGATTAAAAGTTTGGAAAGAAATCAACCATGCCCAAGTTGAAACTTGCGTAGGTATGAGTTAAAAAACTTGGGTATTTTTTACGCATTTTAAGACTAAAACCATTAGGTTCATTACTTACGAGTAGGTACCTAGGTATCTTGAACGGTTTTTTAATATAAATTATTTAAAATCGCGGCAATATTTTTGGGATGACCCTGTAGATACAACGGTACTAGGTAACTTGAAGAAAAAAGAATAAAATGTAATTTTTCAACAATGTGAAACACAATAGGTACCTACGTACATACGTAAGATATTTTCATATTTCGAAGGTAACAACACTAGTTTTGTTTTTGTTTCGTATTATTTTGTTTTTAGAACAGCGTCTCTCAAATTGTGCGTCACATTTCTTATGGGAAATTGAAAAACGCATATTTTGCGATATGAAAAATTTGGAATAAATAAGTTCTAGAATATGAGCAATATAGAACGGTTTGAATTTTTATCGGACACCTCAAATTAAAGCAAGAAATTTGGGATCCATGGTTGTACGATCGACCTGCAGTCTTTTCTATTGTTTTTTTTTTGGTGCTCCTAAAAAATTCATTAAATGCTCTCCATCTTATTCGGAAAATAAGGTTCGCCACCCATACTGAATGTATGGTTAATTTTGCCAAGAGAGAATATAAATTTGCTATTAGAAGTAAATAGCACCTACATTGAACCTAACTGAACATGACCACGGCAAACCTGTAGCACGGCAAACCGAAGCATTTTTTAACGCCATGTTTGCATACAGCTTAACGATTGTTATTTACCTTACTTCATGACATTCGCACAACACACAGGTGAATAGGCACCTAAGCAGGTATATTATGAACAATGATGTTATGTGCATTTACTGGTTACCCCATTTTTGGGACATACCGTGCAGATGATATAGAGAGATATTTTTACGCTGCTCCACAGTTTGAGAAGGTGTTGTTGAAGATGTTTGTGAAGGAGGAATGTATGTAGAATGGAATTTATTAAATTTTGTATGCACATCTACTAACTGAGTTTGTTTCTCGCACTGTACCTACCATACCATACCATACCGTACCATATACCATACCATACCATACCATACCATATACCATACCATATACCATACCATACCATACCATATACCATACCATACCATATACCATACACCATACACCATACACCATACACCATACACCATACACCATACACCATACACCATACACCATACACCATACACCATACACCATACACCATACTCCATACACCATACACCATACACCATACACCATACACCATACCATACTATACCATACAACAGATGGGTTGTAAGATTTCAACTATTTTGTCTTGGTATTTTATTGTCCCTTTTAAAATTAATGTATTTTGCAATGGCGAAGGGTCCTAAGAACACGATTCCCATCGAGTTACCTTTTGGAAAAAAATGATGGGTATAATAGTGTCCAATCTGTCGTAGGTACTCCCATAAGAAATGTTAGCCCCGGCTTCCCTTCTGCGATAATCCACCCTTCGTCACTGAATTATATTGTGTGTTTCTACATAAAGTTGGGAAGAAAAAGAAACATATGTGTGAAAGAGACTGACCTGCACCGATCAAGATCCTGAAGGATAGACACGATTTGAGTAAAAGAAACCGGAGAGCTCGTATGACAAATTGCATGAATATGACAAAAGCAGGGAGTTTGTGTGAGGATAGGGCGGTCTGGCGTTCTGTCCTCTCTATCTACCCCATAAGGGAAAAGACGACAATAATTAACACGAGGCATATATTGAGTAAACACTTTGAATTCACACAACATTACAATCCGTGACCAAGGCGACAGTCGGTTCGCCGAAACGTCGGCGTCGGATCATCAGATCATCACAAGATAAAACCCGGAAAAAAACAAATCTTCTTTTAAGGTTGCGTCCCACGATCTGTGTTATTGCAGACGGACAAAGTATTTTCTATACGAAATTCTGCGTCGGTCCGTATTATCACGGACCGTCGGGAGACACCTTTGGAGTGTGTACGAAAATCAAACAGCAAATCCAGTAGCTATATCTAGTTGAACTAAAAAAGTTGCGGTCGCAGGTTCGAACCTTGGCAGTGGACAAACCTTGAATACCTATATTTTTTCTAAAACACATTGACCTCTGTCAAAATGTCGTGAGCAATGTCATTAACAAGGATATTTTATTATTTGTCTAGGCACTCAAGATCTTTTTACTTTTGATCCTTTTTTTACTTAAGTATATTGATATTAGAAATAAGCGACTAACTTATTAATTAAGGCGGCACGACAAACTACTTTATTTACCACCGCAGGTGTGAGACAGGAACCAAAGAAAATAAACCATAAAAACACATAACGAAATTTGTGTTAGGTGTATTATTTACAGAACGAAACATGTGTATACTTACAGAAGTTTTGTACAGTAGTGCGTATCTACTGGTTTGTGTTTATCTATGGACGTCGATATTCATTTACCCATCATCGAAAGACATTTTTTTACAAGACCCAACTATGTCGTCACGGTCATTTCCCACGGCATTAAAGTTCAAAATCGCGTGAACAATCCGTGATAAATGGTAAAAATAGTTTTTTTATTCAATTTTTTGGAGTTAATTTTGCTTCAATCAAAAAACTTTTAGGGTTATTCCCTAGATTTTAATGCATATCGCCGCTCGTTTTTTACTTTGACTTAAGCGCCACTTAGGTATAAAATGAGTTATATATATATCGTTGGAATCGTCTCGACGAGCTGCGTCGAATGGTCCAAGTTCAAGGTCAATTAGAGAGCTTTTTTGGTCGTTTAGTCAAATAAAAAACCAACTTTTATCTTTCAAAAAATAGGTAAAGCGACGAAAATTACAACTTATAAATCGCGAATGGCGCTTTGTTTTGCTAAATTTTCCCAATTCATGAATGTTTGGTTTATAAGAAAAACAAACATAACACATAAAACAATGCGAGTGGCGCTTTAGCTTTTTTGACTTATCAAAATTATTTAGACAGATGCACTTAAATCAAATCGTATAATATTAAATCTAAACATGTTCTACGTTTAGTCACATTTACATGATACTAAATAATGTTAAATTGTCGTTTAGACTTTTTGAATTTTGGGTATTAGTCGTTTCATGTCTTTTAAGTCATTTCTACTAAATACTGAATTAAATAAAAATGGCCATTAGTCACAGTAGATTGTTACTTTTTAATTTTATGTAATGCGTTAATTATTCTTAGTAATTGTTTATAATTGAATTTGCACTTAAGTATTTTTGCGGTTATAACAATAGCTGATATTTGGTACATCTGTCGTCGTTTAAGACAAGATGTTTGAAACAGAATTATAAGGTTTGAAAATATTATTATCGGTCGTTCAACTAACAAATTCATTGTCAATACACGTGTTGCTTTTGTGTGCGATGGGCGCGAACGTATATACCTATTTAGAATATATTTAAGAAATATTTATAAAGAATATATTTAGAAAAATTTTTCTTACCTTCTTTTTTTAAACAGATATGAAGATGAATACCTAGAGTTCCAAGACATTGATCTTCAGTTTTTATTACTCAAAAATTCTTTATGAAATACAAGAGTTTGTGTGTTAGCCATTTTAACTTGGAAGTGTTTGGAAAACATGGTTGCATTAATCACTTTGAATTATAACGATTTTATTTTCAGTGCTAATTTAGACATTCTGCTTGATACAGTTTGTCACAAAAAGTTCTATTAGCCATTTTGAATTTTTAGAAATAATATATAAATGACGTGTTAGTCATTTTGATATTTTTGAGGAAGAGTACAAATGGCGTGTTAGTCATTTTGAATTATTAGAAAATATATATAAATGACGTGTTAGTCATTTTGTTTTTTTGGAGGAAGAGTACAAATGGCATGTTAGTCATTTAGAATTTTCATGATTTTAAGAAACGTGGTAATTTACTTGATTTGAATTAATAAATTTCGAATTATACTTAATATTAGGTTAGGCATTAAGGCATTAAGCGCCATCTAACTCACACAAAAGAGACTATATTTATTAACATTATATACTAAAAAATAGAAAAAAAATCCATCAACAAAACCCCCATACAACTTATTTAAATCGGTTCATAAATAAAAAAGTTATCAGGGTTTTTCTGTTTTTTTAAACTTTAAATCGCTCTCCTGAAAAGTTGACCCTGTGTCGCTTAAGTCAAAGTAAAAAGCGAGCGGCGATATTATCAGTACAAAAAAAATAAATCTACGTGACTTTCGGGAAACGAGTTTCTGTCTTTCGGAAAGAAGATCAGATGTTTTTCTCACAATTTTTTGAGCAATCGCAATTATGCAAGATATAAAAAATCTTTTACGGTTATTCCCTAGATAAAAGTTCAGTGCATCTACTATATATTTTTTTTAGATTTTAGATCGTAAGTCAGATGTTGTCCAGTTCAATCCTCGGAAGACACCGAGCGATCGAGAACATCCAGTCACCACATACCTTCGTGTTTGGTATATTACAAAAGTGCTTCACGAGTAGAACTCGTATTTTTTTACAAATTTTGATTCTGTCTATTCTTGGTGAGAGGCGCCATCGGAATGAAGCATCCCAAGCGCCTCGGAAGGGCGTGTTTGGTATCATTTGGAAGACCGCGAAAAACAGTTCTAGGATGTGAAGTCAAAATCTTGTTTTTTAATTTTTTTAACGATTACTTTTCACAAACCATCGACGAGCGTTATCCATCCCTTTATTTACTTAAGAAATTATCGAAATTAACAATATACTCTTATAGTATTTTTGCCGTAGGATATCGTTGTCGACCCCCAATATTTGTACAATAAAATATTATTTTTATATTCCGTTTCCAAGTCGGTTGATTTATTAAGATGATTTTACTGTATTTTAGTGCCTGGAGTTAACCTGATATAAACGGACAAACAAACTAACCTTATTTATTTATTTTATTTTTATTTATTTACCCTTTTGGTGAACTAGATACAGAGTCATGTAATAAATTATAATATTTGTTCACTATGGCGAGCTTATGCAGTGCTGCGATTTTTGCCAGCTGACATAAACATGCTAAAACTGGAGAATTATTATCACGCAGATGAAATTAATTTAATTTGTCGTTGTTGATGTTGTTGTCTGCGTCTACATTTTTTCCTCAAATTTTGACAACTTTCAACAAAGTGTGCGTAAGGATAGAAAAGACTGACGATCTGTTCTCTCTACCTACCCCACAACGGATACGGCGTGAATGGATAGAATAGAATATGATATAACCATATTAAAAATCTTTTTTTTTACATTTTTATTATAAGTACCTAATTATTTATTGTAGTAATTACGAGGGAACTCCTAACCCCTCAGGGATCGCATGTTTAATTATTACTTTAAAACACGTGAACATTCAAATACATGGATTCTAAATGTGTTAATTGATGTAGTTATTAAGTACCTACTTATTTAAATGAGGGGAAAAATACACTATTTACATTTTTTATCGTTGCGTGATTTTTTTCGCAACGTTTTTTTTTTCCATGATCCCTATAATTACCAGTGACGAAGGGTCTTCAAGAATACAATTCCCATCGAGCTACCTTTCTGACTTAAAATGATAAGTTCTAATCTGACATCCTACAGAAATCCACTCTTCACCGCTGCTAATTATCAAATTATCATATACGATTTTCAAAATTGTTGTTTCCAGATGCACCAAGGCGACCTGGTGCCAGCACTGTCTGATGTATGTATGCCAGTGAGAAATGGATATAGGACGAATAAGGTGAAATGAATCTGGGTTTATCGACATAAACCCAAATACACCTTCGTACACTTCATATATAGTAAGCTTGAAAAGCTTGTGTCGTGAAGTGGAGTAGGTCGGCATTAGAGATCGAACCCGCACCCACTGGATTAACATTAAAAGAATTAATACAGCATTTACTGCAAACAAACTTGAACACAATATTTACGGGTAAATACATGACTTGCGCCATTTAGTGACAGAATCATTTCGAGAGTTACTCCTAAATCTTAAAATTCTCCTCACTAATTGACAGTAATATGCCATCTTGTAGACGCATAGAACACAAAATCTATAGATACGTACTAAGATCTTAAACTTAAACATAGTACGTTTTAGATAATAATTGTACACAGTATATTATTTGCTAAACGTTAATGTAATGCATTAGCAACACATGTTATTGATTCTTCAATTTATGATGATTATATGCGAGCGTATAATAATACGAGATCTAATCATAATAAATAATACAAGAGATGATGTGGATGAATAATCGTTAACCTCATTATGCTGTATCTACAAATGTTATATTCTGTGATTATATTGTTACTAGTTTAGAAATAGAAACCCGTCAAAATGGTGAATCCAAATAAATAAATAAATAAAATAAAAAAAATCTTTATTGAAAAGAAAACATATCTTCCAAATGGCGGGATTATTGCCGTAGGCAATATCTGCCAACCAACCACTTGTGACATTAATTTGATGTACACATTACATACAGGTGTATGAAAAATAAGAAAAATATAAATAAATATGAAAATAATAATAATATATAGAATACTTATACATACATAAAAATACATATACATACATAAAAATACATATACATACTAGGGTGTCCCTTATTTTCCGACTTTTAAAATTTTGAATGCTCACCCCCCAATTTTGTTAGAATGACTCTAAAACATACCAATACAAAATTTTTTTTAGATCGGAGCACTCTAACCCGTGCCGACTTGAGCGCGAAAAGTTCATTTTTTGGTATTGGGAGGCAAAATTATATGGCAGAGTAAGTGTTAAATTTTTGGTTCGCAATTGTATAATATTTTAAAGGACACCATGAATTCTGTCATGAGCTATTCAGAAGTACCAAAAAAATACCTATTAATTTGCTTTTGGAGGGGAGAAATTTGAAGGAATAGCGCAATTAATTGTGAAGGTATTTTTCTGTTTCATAAAGAAAAAATTCGAAGTAATTCGGACAATCTATTTCATATTGCACTTGCCAATACTCTAAAAATGATCTAGTTATAAGAAAACATGATATTTTTACGTCGGCAGAGAAAGCCAGGATGTAAAGCTCATACAATACTAGTTTCAGGAAAGCTATGAATGTGTCAGTATTAATAAGTTTAAAGGGACAAAGACAATGTAGAAACATTTAACTGAGTCGAAAATTAAAGAAATGTTAAGGTTTTATGAAATCAATTGAATAAACTAACACTGAGAGGTGATTATTGTGAACTCATAGAACACTCACTCTCAAAGACTTTTGGGAGAAGACTCTAGGACTGAAAAGAAAATATCCACGAGAGTACTAAAAACCAAAATACAGTTAAAAAGTGATAATATATTATGTTTTGATATAAAATTAAATATTAATAACTTTTTCACTGACTTTATACTACTAATCCCATATACCCTAATATTCAAACTTTGCGTTCAAGTCGGCACGGATTACCGTCGTCCGATTGAGATAAAATTTTATTTTTGAGTTAATCTGATCCAAAGGAAAAAAATTGGGGGGTGAGCCCAAAACAATTCCCAAAAATTTTTTTTTTTTGCCAAATAAGGGACACCCTAATACATACATAAAAATACATATACATACATATTTATTTATTTATCGTTTGGCAACGTCGAAGTATTGTCACATCGTTAAAGTCTGACATCCAGCGCCTCCAGCCACTGGAGGAATTCAGGGGACAGGCTGGCAGCACTGTCAATGGTACCGGGGTAAGCACGTATGGGGCAATCACGCAAGATGTGCTGCATGGTTTGCTTCGGGTGTCCACAGTCGCACTGTGGATCGTCCCTCATTCCCCACTTATGGAGCATGTCACCGCAGCAGCCATGACCCGTCCTTAGCCTATTGAGTGCGGTCCACTACCTGCGAGGCAGGTGGAAACCAGGCTGTTGAGATGTATGGTTTGTGACGGGTATGACAGAGTGCTCGGGCCTACATACATAAAAATACGTATATAAATGTGGATGGGATGAAGGACAAGGAAGGAACCACGGGATTGTCAGTTAGATGGATTATTTAATCTATTTCTTTACTACTTTCAACAATTTCGATCCGTTACTTATTTTAATTTGTTTGTGGAATAGACCATTGAAGAAAAATCCCTCGGGCTTAAGGCCCTCTACGTCCCCGGGTACCTCAGGCGCATTTTTGTATTGTAACTTTCCAAAGGCCTTGTGGCCGTCAAAACTAAATAAATAAATTATTTAATTAATAGCGACCTCTTTACCCGCACTTCAAAGCAAATCTTATTAAGAGGTGGGCCCAGAGTTAGCCTTATGGGAGCCGCCCCCGGCAAACCTCACCCCCAAATTACGTTTCTGTAAAATAGACCAGCCACTCTTTTTTTAATATTTTTTTCTAGTGTTCTGTAAGAGTCAGATTTCGTAAAACTTCCTCATATTTGTCAGCTAAGAGGTTTGCCAACGGTTCTGAATAACAGAAATAAATTAATTAATTGAATTAAAATAAATATTCTTTATAGCATGTATGTAAAAATACAAAGGGCGGGCTTATTGCCCAGTGGCAATTTCTGCCAGCCAACCTAAAACACCTAAATGATTGCGCAAAGATAATGTCGTGTGTGTTATGGGGAATAAATGATAAAACTAGCAAATGATGCATACGTACCTTTAAAAACACATAAAAATATTCATTATTTATCTGCTTTTATCAGACGAAAAACATTGACATCATTATAATTCGTAAATCGTATTTATACGTTTTATTAATGTGCATTTGCAGTTGTACAGTTGTACATTTATAATTGTACAACTACTGCCATCTTACGGATATAATTAAAAGTTAGTGCATTTACCGTTAGAAACAAACCATGTTTCACAGTGATATATTAGTCGTTGAATTGCTAGAAGTAGGTACAATGTTTACTCAATATAGTTTAAATATTAACATTGATAATAATCATAATATATCTAGGAATCTACTATATAATCTTTTCACCCTTCTCATTCTTTTTTGTAACATACGTATACCCCATACTTAAGCATAAAGAAACTCTATCTTTGTACCTGTAAAATAAAATAAATAAATAAATAAAATATTTATTGGATATAAAACATTATACCAAATGGCGGGTTTATTGCCGTAGGCAATGTCTGCCAACCAACCACTTGTGACATTCATTTGATATAGACATTATATACAAGTGTATGAAAAATAAGAAAAAAATATAAATAAATATGAAAATAATAATAATATGTAGAATATTATACATGCATAAATAGATATGTGGATGGGATGAAGGACAAGGAAGGAACCACGGGATTGTCAGTACTTAACCTGTACTTAATGTAGGTATTCTAAATTCTCTCTAGAAATGATATAATTTTTAAACATATAATTAAATTCAAAATCAGAACGCGGAAGAGTCGGTAATAAGGGTACCTTCTTAAGGGAGTTAGTAGTACTAGGTAGCATGTAGACAAAGTCTATAAACTGCGTTTAAATGGCGTATTTTCGCGTCCACGACAATAATTATTATCTATGTGTTTTTTAAATTGGCATAAAATTACATACTTTATCCTAAAGATAGCGTCCAACACTGAAAGCTTGATATACGCAGTTTCGAGACTGAAAAAACCACTATTTATATAGATTCTTTGAAAAAAAACGCAGTTACAGGCCTGAAAAACACACAACTGTTTAGAATCCGTCGAAGAGAAAATACGCACTTACAAGCCTGAATTACCGATGGATTCTTCGAAAAAAATCTCTGTTACAAACATGAAAGAATAGGCAACGGAAATGTATTCATCAGGCTCCCAAAGCATTTATGTACAAATACCTATATTGAGAGACATGTCCACTGGATTGGCCACATCATGCGCCACGAGGGTCTCCTACATGACTTAAAAGAGAGAATAGTTGAGGGACAAACCACAGGGGGCGCTCCCGACGGCGGTACCTGGACCAGGTGTACGAGGACATGAACTGCGCAACATATGTCGAGCTGAAGAGAGCTGCGGGAGACAGAGAAGAGTGGATATCAAGATGTAGGAATTTGCTGCAAACCAATTTGCAGGGTTGAAACTAGAGAAGAAGATTGATTTGATTGAGAGTGATGATGTATGATTGTTTATGTATACTTTTATTGTTGGTTTGAGTCACTCCGAGACAGGCATTGCCTAGTGGAGTGACCTATTTGGAATTTGTATATATGTGTTTTTCTGTATAATAAAAATTTATTTATTTATTTATAGATATTAGATGGATTTTGGTGACATGCTACTAGGTCTCGCAACGGGGATATCGCAGCTGTCGCATCCTTCACCTGCTTCCCTGTGAGACGCGTCAGATCAGAACAACGTCACGTCACATACACTACACGCTTCCAGTGAACACTGAACAATCCTTAATTTGACTTCATATGTGAGAGCTTCTTACAATCTGCACTGGGAAATTAAGAGTATGCATACCGACATTTCAAAAATTTCTAAAAACGGGAGACCTTATATCTCGACAACCGTTACTAAATATGCTTTGGAACAAAATAGGGTAGATGCATTGAAGATTTATCTAGGGATTAACCGTAAAATATTCTTTATATCTAGTATAGATTTCTCAAAAAAAAATGTGTAAAACACTTCTGATATTTTTTCCGAAAGACGCAAACTCGTATACCGAAAGTTACGGAGTAAGTATTTTTTTTTTGTACAGATAATACGCATTAAAATCTAGGGAATAACCGTAAAAGTTTTTTGATTGAACCGAAATTAACCACCATAAAATGGAAAAAACGCTTTTTTTACCATTTTATCATGCGATTGTTCATGCGATTTTGAACCTTAATGCCGTGACTGTGACGTCATTCTTGGTGACAACCCTTAATTCGACTTCATATGTGAGAGCTTCTTACTATCTGCACTGGGAAATTAAACGAACCTACCTTACTTCATTATCGAAAGCTCATTAGGTTCATCTGAATGAACACTGCATAAGTATGTAAAATAATATGTAAACCTGACGATTCCAAGTGCCTTAAATGGGGCCTACGGATGATTAGAGAACAATAAACAACAAACAAAGTAGTAAAATCCTTTTGCAACATAAATGTACAAAATAATAAAAATTATGTTACGGTTTTCGAGAATTTCCTCGGGGGGGAAGTAGGATAAGTGTTGCGACGCTTACGTGACGTCTAGCCTGGTTTAAGTGATTATTTTATACCCAGGTCAACGTTCACCCATTCCGCCACATCCACTCCTCGACAGATGGCAAAAAATTGAAAAATTGGTTAATTGTGAAACGTTCTCAAAAATCATATTGACAGCAGAACTTTCACGCCTCGATTCCGTCACATTCATGCAATGGTCGTCGGTTCCTTTTACTCAGCACGCGACCATTCTTGACAATTTGCCCGACATGACTATTCTATTGATTACATTCGGGCATCCACTCTTCCTCTATAGCTTCCTCTTTCAGCCGTGTATGTTGGTTTCACATTTACATAGTCATCCTGTTATCACTTATTCTTAACACATGTTCAAACCAATATATTCACACTCATTCTAATACCAGTGGCAAAGATACCTAAGATACCTACTATTCCTTTCGAATCACTTTTTGATGACATAAGGCAGTAAGTAAAAAATGTTGGTCCGGATTTTCTACTACAAAAATCCAAAAGTTGTCACTTGTACCTCCTGAATTATTAATGCATTTTATTATTGTGCAACAAAAATCATATATTTTAAATAGAAACGCATTTTAAAATGAAATCAATCAAAGACCCTAACTGTATTCGGATATAAAATAAAATAATTAATTATCCAATGATATTAATAAGTAATAATGCGTAATTATTAAATATAAATGCAGTATTTTCCCTCACTAATGGCCGAATGACAGATCAAAATCACTCAATGACATTAATTAATATGGTACTTCCACACACAATGAATAATTGCTAAAGACTGGAAATTAATAAAAATGTCCAAAATAATTTGACAATTCAATAAGGTTACAACTCTTTTCCATTCTTCACGGGTGTACCGTGTGTGGACTGTCGATGTTGTCGAGCTTTCGGGCTACTTGCTGAGGCCATCTTCAGGAGTAATGTAGACATTTCATATTATATGTCAGACTAATACGTGGGTACCAACTGGATTCAGAGAGCCCAGGATAGAGCGGCGTGGAAGCAGATGGAGGAGGCCTTCGTCCAGGAGTGGACAGGAGTAGGCTGACGAAGAAGAAGAATGACTACATTAGTCCTGAAGTTGACTTCAGCAATTAGGCCGAAGGCTCGACAACATCGACAATCCACACACGGTACACTCGAGGAGAATGGAGAAGAGATTAACAAGGACCGTGAAAATCTACAAAGCTAACCAATAAGGTAACAGTTGTAACAATCCAATATAATTTGTTTTACAGCTCCCAGAAGCACATATTATAGGTGCTCTTGCAAAAGCAATTTTTTGAGCAATAATTGTGGCAACTCGTACAAATCGTATTGATTAACAATTTTTCGCAATATATAGCAATTATTTCGGCAATATTTAAAGCGAATAAACGATATTGCGTGAATTGACCAGAATGACCAAACCTATATTCGGCAATTCGTGTCGCCGATATCATGATTATTATATTTCTCGTTTGCGCGCAATATTGTTGGCTCGCTTTAAAAATTGCTGAAATAACTGCTAGTTATAAATAAAATAAATAAAATAAAATAATCTTTACTGTACAGAAACATATAAAGGGCGGGCTTATTGCCAAATGGCAATTTCTGCCAGCCAACCCATGACAGAAGTTATATTAATCAATACGATTTGTGCGAGTTGCCGCAATTATTGCTCTAAAAATTGCTCGAAAATCAATGTTTGTTAATCCTTTTTTTTATACGATATTATTAAAAATTGAAATGTTTCTGTTTTGAATTGGTGCAACAGATCAATACTTATATTTTATTTCACATTATAGATATACCACCACAGTTCGATATTAAATAATTATTTTACATTCAAATAAAATACGACGTTTTAAATTAAAATAACTATCTTTAATTTCCGGCGTAGCCCAGATAAATTTCAAAAAATGGCCAAATAGGATTACAATTCAATGTCTAATTTATTTTTATTTTATGAATCATAAAATGATTTTTTTAAAGGATATCTATTCGCATGCCCAAACCCAAACACTTCCTAGCACAATTCACATTTAAATTAAATTATTGTATCGTAAACTTGTGAATAATATTTTCGTCAGCACAAAGATTTGAACACAGCACTTGGCACTTGAAATATGTTTTTGTACTTATTGATAATGTGCATAGTCTAGGGAATGAGCGTAAAAGTTATTTGATAGAAGCGAATTTGGCCCGAAAAAATTTAAAAAAAAAAACATTTTTGCCGTTTTATTTATCATGTGATTGTTCATGCCATTTTGAACCTTAATGCCGTGGAAAATGGTCGTGACGTCATAGTTATGGCGCGAATCATAGGAACAGCAGGTATAAAAACTTACTTAATTATCCAGCCATCTTCGTCCACTGCTGAACATAGGCCTCCCCCGTACTCCTCCATATATCTCTATCTTGCGCCCCCTGCATCCTAGCAAAAAACTAGTTTATGATTTTAATGCTTCTTGTCGGCACATATAATATTTGATATTAATATTATATAATCTTGCGCCCCCTGCATCCTAGCAAAAAACTAGTTTATGATTTTAATGCTTCTTGTCGGCACATATAATATTTAATATTAATATTATATAATATTAAATATATAATATTAATATTAAATATTATATGTGCCGACAAGAAGCATTAAAATCATAAACTAGTTTTTTGCTAGGATGCAGGGGGCGCAAGATAGAGATATATGGAGGAGTACGGAGTATGAAATTTTCACACATGATAAGTCTCTATAACATTTCCTAGAAGAAAATTATATTAGCTAAGTACCAGCCCGCGTAGTATACGGTTAAAATGTAATGCCATTAATGGATTGATCGCTCAGTGGGGCGGGTAATATTATCCGGCTATTTTGTGGGATGGGATCATATTATCCGGAGGATAGGGTTATCCAACCTCCTTACCTACATTGTTCTTTTACCATGAACAAAATATTATTATGTCTTACATTATTAGCTGCAGACCGATTTCATGGAGAATACTTAAGATGAGTAAGCATTTCGTTACATAACCTCAATTCTAGTCAAAAATCCGCATAGTCTTCCTATGAAACATTTTTCAACATGAGGTAAGGTACATTTGCAACTACAGCACTGCCAGTGTTAAGTATACTTTTATTGACTCCATCTGTCGTTGTCCGCGTTTACTTTTTCCTCATCAAATTTTAATAACCTCGCAATGTCTGAGGAACCTTGAAATTTTCCACAAAGTTTGCTTAAGGTGGCATTTTAAAGTGATTTATTAGGTCCTGCTGTATCATAAATATATTTAATTACTTATATATTTTTATTTGTTGTAAGTATTTCATTTTGGTTGGTAAATTGTTTCATATTTGTATAATCAACCGAGGAAATCTCTATTGCTTCCAATGCCGCGTTTCAATAGATTGTGAGTCATCCGGTTGATTCGACTATGAGTTGGTCTTTAAAGTGTCTAACTGGATTGGTCAGAAGTCAGATTTGGATAAATAAGCGTGGTTCGTAAAATCTACATAGTAAAAGTGTAATAGCAAAAAAGCAGGTACCAGTGGAAGGATTTCGAACGAACCGAATGAACCTAAGTGACTGCAGAAGAAATAAAGGGAAATGAACAAAAATTTGAGATATATACCTAAATTATTTTAGGTATTGAACTGGATTTATCTGCATTGCACAGACGGAAATACATTACAATTATTTCCTCAATTGAGACGAGATGCTTGCGAGTCGTTTTGGCTGGCTTAAAAAAAAGTGATCACTTAAGTCAGACAAAGCCGACTCGTAAGCATCGGAACATCCATCCTGCTTCCTCCTCAAAGGAGTTCACATAAAGCTACATTATTAAGATACCTCTCGTCTCTGTTGTGGAAAAAACTGTAATTAACAAAAAATGTTTGTAAGTTTCCGTTATGAAATCGTCCCCTGAATGTGATTTTATTATTCTTGTAAGAATGTTGCGACCCCTCGGGGCTCCTAATGGCGAGCAATCGCATCAGAGAATCGATTTTATTATACCTTATTATACCTTGATGATGTTGTTACTAGGTACACCTAATATAATAACTATTATACGAACGATACAACCAAATCAAATAATACGAATTACAAAGCGATCTATCGATTATATTATAAGTATATTTTATATTCGAAAGACACAGATCTCATAATACTATATCAACGTCAATTACTTATTATTCTAGTTCCACTTCGCCCTTTGAGGTTCCTCAATAGAACACAGTCAAAAGGTTTCGCCACTTTGCTGTATTTTAAAGCTTAAGATTCAAAATCGCATGAACAATCGTGTGATAATTAGGTATCTTCTTCTTTCTCAGCCTTCCTCCCTCCACTGCTGGACGTAGGCCTCTTCCATTTCCTTCCACTCATCTCTGTTTCTCCCCCTCCGCATCCAGGTTCTTCCGGCTTGCTGGACTAGGTCATCAGACCACCTTTTAGGAGGTCTTCCGACGCTTCTCCTTTTGTTCCAGGGCCTCCACTGTAGGATTCTGGGTGCCCACCTAGTATCCTCTTGTCGAGCCATATGCCCAGCCCACTGCCATTTTAATTTTGCAATGCGGTCCATAATATCGGTAACTTTAGTTCGGCGTCTTATTTCCTCGTTTCTAATTTTATCTCGAAGGCTCACGCCGAGCATCTGCATGGCCCGCTGTATAATATTTTTTTAATTCTTGGGGTTAATTTCGCTTCATCCAAAAAAACTTTTACGGTCGTTTCCTAGATTTTAATGCATAATATCAGTACAAAATAGAATCTCTGCGACTTTCGGGAAACGAGTTGCTGTCTTTAGGAAAAAAGATCAGAGGTGTTTTTCTCAATTTTTTTGCGAAATCTTTACGAGACGTAAAAATCTTTTACGGTAATTCCCTAGATAAAGGTTCAATGTATCTACTCTATTTTTTTTTCAAAGCATATTTAGTAAGGTTGCCGAGATCTAAGGTCTCCCGTTTTTCGAAACTTTTTAAAATGTCAATATGCCTACCTTTTAACACATCTTGCTCCATGGTTTAACTAGCTATAACTTGCTGGTTGCCTGTCATATTTTTTAAAAAAAATTTCACATCTATATGATCCTTTTTAAATTCTCGTGAGGTACGTTACAGAGTGAAAAGAGTATCAACACAATATTTCACATTTCACATAGATATGTTGTTCAAACTCGACCAGAAAATTTTCATTATAAGTCTCCTTATTATCAATGTGTCCAAAAACAATGATCGATCACTAATAAATATATCCACTTTATTATTATCGCAATTTGTTGCCCAAGTTTCCACGAGGCAACCAATTACCCTGTATGACATGAGCGGGGTTTGTTCAACTACCATGGAAGGTCATTAAATCGTCACATTAATGTCGCCTGGAATGTAAAAGGATTTCTCCTTTACCCTAAAGTTCTTCAGTCATAATTTTCACAAAATACAATACACTCCCGATTAACTGTAATTTAGGAGTTGTATAGTTGTGAGATCGCAGAAAGAACAGCAAAGCTATAATGGCAGTGGGCGGGACGTGTGGCAAGACAGGTTTCTAAAGTTGAGACAAAATTCTGAAGTGGAGGCCCTGGGAAAACTAAAGAGGCGTACGAAGACCACTGAAAAGTTGGACAGATGACATTGTCCAGCTTACGGGTCGTAGATGGCAGCAGATAGCCCAAGATAGAAGACAGTGGAAGAGTCTAGAAGAGGTCTATGTCTAGCAGTCGAACGCAAGTGGCTAACAGAAAGAGGTTTGATGAGAGTATAATGTGCATAGATACATAGAATATGAATATTCTTTTTTTATATACCTCATATGTAATTCGGCAGTCCATCCAAACTGGGTGATTCGTGCCAGAATACATCCATTAAAACCTTGGATACGATTAAATTCAATAAAAAAATGTAGGGTTCTTCACGATTTGGAGTGCCATCCATTTTCAGTAAGGTTCATATCGTAACCTGAGAAAAATAGCAAGTAGAACGAGACATAAAATGGGTTTAAAACCCATTTTTAAGTTTTATAAACTCATATAAAATGTAAACACTACGCGCTATTCTGGGAAAGACGCTGGGGGACAGAATCAAGAATACAATCATACGTGAAGCCTGCAACAAGGAAGACATCGTAAGATGGGGCAGGAAAAGAAGAAGATTCTGGCGCGACCACGTGGAGAGAATGGACAATAACAGACTTCCACACGTGGTGGCCAATAACATCCCAGAAGGCAACCGCCAACCAGGAAGACCAGCAAAGAGGTGGCGAGATAGTTGGATTTCGCTATCCCAGGAGGTCCCTGTGCAAGAAACAGATCCCGGATCTAATACGAGAGAAAGAAGAAACTCACATAGGTTATACATACTTACGGCGAAGGGTCCTAAGAACACTATTCCCGTCGATTTACCTTTTCGGTTTAGGATGATAAAATATAGGTCTAATCCAACATAGTTCAACCAAAGATTTCTGGACTTTTGCATACAAACCCAAATACGTATTCCTGGAATAAGCAATAAGCTTGTTTTGAGGAGTTCAAATTACATCGTAATTAGATAGATCCATCAGGACTATACAACAAGGTGGTAGTGTGGTTCTATTATTATTATAAGGTTAGTTGGTAGATATGTTATAGTAAGAAGTATTATTATCAGAAGGCAGGCGAGAGTAGGAACTAAGTAGGAACTGTGACACCGGAACCTCGGATCCTTAAACTTTAAATTAATACCAAAACTTTTGATATCTCGTATGAGGCATGTGTAGATAAGAATGCTCAAACAAAATCCAACCCCACATGGAAGACGACACTCTAATGAAGCGTTTACGCCAGCGCGATTTGCGTCAACGAATTGGAAAATTCTTGTAGCTATTATTAGAATAGGGGCCAATTTTAATTTTCGCCAGCTGTGGGGATAGGTGCTTACAAACTATGTTTTCATTCCAAAATAACTTCAACGTTCGTATGCAACCAAAATCTATTTGTTTCGGTAGATAATAAATTTTAGATATTTTACCTACACAAATGAGTCATATCTTCCTATTTTCATAATGTTTCGAGATTACTCCCTAATTAATATACACAATATACCAAATCGCTCTATGAATCTCAAAGAATGAATTTTATTTATTTCGTTATAATAGGAGAACATAGCATAATGTGATTTGCATAGTGATCAGAACTGACTCACTGAGAATGAGCCCGTACCAAAGGATACCGAAGCACTCCTGAACGTCCTGTTTACATACAGCGCAACGATGGTTATTTACTCTACAATATGACGCATACAGCGCAACGATAAATTCCTACCCTACAATTTGACATTCAAACAGATTTGTAATTATTATTTTCTTCGATTCGGAAAGACACTATTTATTAAAAAAACAGTCGATAGATTTTATTTACTTGCATCGCCGCATAACAAGCTGGCGCACTACCTTAATTTGGTGCAATCCCTACCTTCAGTCGTATCGTGTAGGGAACGAAAAAGGAAGTGATAAGTCTGCGACTTACTAGACCACATATACAACTACATACTTTGACTCTAAGTTGCCGCTAGAATTATGTATATAATATCTAACTACATACCTAGTTAGTATCTACTCGTGAAAATTCGCGGAGGTTTCACTAGGTACTGTCTCTACTAATTTATTATATTCCTTCACGCCGCATCCTTTGCGGGGTAGCCAGAGAGAACAGATCGCCAGACTTTCATATCCTTACACACACCTTTTGGTTCCGTCACATTCATGCAATTTGTCACACACACACTCTACGATTCCTTTTACTCAGAACACTGTCTTTAGCACGCTTTTATTTAATTTCATCCATTGTTGTCTGCGTCTATGTTCTCCTTTTCAATTTTTAATGATTTCTAATGTCCCAGCACCTCGTAATTTAGCACACATATTTGCTTTATATGACGGCTTAATAAACAAGTCACCGCCATCTGTTGTAGATCGTCTAAACTAAACACCACCCTTTTGATTTTTTAAATAATAGATGCTCTTATTTTATTGAATACATAAAAATAATAAATACCTATGTAGATATAAGAATTGAGTGATTTTATTAGGTAGGTAACTAAAAGAAAATGGGGTCACATGTTCCGTCAATTGTGACAGGTAATAAATATTTTTATTGTATGTAATAATTACGCTTTATAATAACTTCATAATGTCATAAAGTAACGCATTAAACGCTGTTTGAATTGCTTTAGCAAAATCACCGCAGCGGAAAGGTGTAATTATTATTTGCTCCTAAAGACATCTTCATAGGAATAAACAGAGTCGTGTATGGAAACGTTTGGTTATAGAGATATGGCGAATTGATAAGAATGTAGTGCAATGCAGCAACACAATTTATTTGCTAGTTGCATAACGAAAGCCAGCAACACAACTCAAGGAAAGCCTACTGTGTAAGTTAAGTATTCAATAGCATTATAATATGATATTTTAAGTCCTGATAATTACAGGCTCCTCCCCCCCTTAACACAAGCTTTACTTTATAAGGGGGGGGGGGTGAAACGTTATAATTTAAGATCGATGTTTTTAAATGTAAATTATATAAAATCTGTCAATTTATTGTGCTTAAAGATGACAACTTCTAAACAAATAAAATATAATAAAAAACCTTGAGGCGTGTATCGATAGGGCTTAAACAAATAGTTATTACTCCGTGTTGAGGTTGCTAAATTCTTCATCAGGTGGATTTACGAGTAGTACAAAATTCAAATTATATCGTCTGTACAAAAAACGGGAAAAGAAACATGTATTATTCGCCTGAAACAAGCGATTCGAACATGAATACGTTTGAATACCGAAAATCTCCAATGTTTTTTTATTGAAAATTTCTGGGCTTCAAACACAGACTCAAATTCTTTTCAGTTCAATTTACACAATCATAGTAAGTTAGATACACAGTTTTGGAAATGCTATCATTGCTGAAGAATTAGAGAGACTGTAAGTTATGTTACCAGTCAGATAATACATAAATAATAAATCTTTATTAGCCACAAATTAAGGTGTTACAAAACCAGACAATAAGTAGTACCTATGCTAAAGGGCGAACATATTGCAAAAGCAATATCTTACAGTCAACCCGAGAAAAGAGAAGAGGTACCTATTATAAAATATTATTTAGGCAGAAACAAAAAAAAAAATCTTTTGTAATAATGCCACGCTGATTCTGGATGTCTCTGTCCGCTTGCGTTCCTATGGAGGACACTAGATTCATAGACTAATTACCTGACCATAATTGCAGTAGAATCTACTATGTCTGATGTATCCTGTTGTTTTATATTATATGCTTGTTTTGTACTTAAAGCTATTTTTGTGATCAACTGTTATATGTGTTTACTAGGTGGGAAATAAATCTTCATCATTCTTCATTCATTCCTCAATTGTGTTGCTAGCTTACATTACGATACATTGTTTCTGCAGTCTGTTGATTTCACTTTTCACAGAATGGCTGCATAGTGTATTACAAGTTACAACATCAACGAATCATTTTACGGCAGAAGGATCTCAATAACACGCCTTGGAATGATCTATAAAGATCAAGATTGATCGTAATTATTAGTATCATCACAATCTGATAAAAACCAGCAATCAACCAATGTTTCCTAGGTGACAACTTTGTTAAAAGGAGAATGCTAAAAAACAGACCCGGCGCAAACGAAATGTTACTCAAATGATGGGTAAATTAAATCTGCATAGGGGGCATCTTCGAAATCAATGGTTAAATGTGTGAAATACCTATCCTAACTTTAAGAGGGTCACAGGAGTTTATTAGTTAAAGGAGAGTTAAAAGTATGCATACCGACATTTCAAAAATTTCTAAAAACGGGCGACCTTATATCTCAACAACCGTTACAAAAAATGTGAAAAACATCACGAAAGACGAAAACACGTTTCCCGAATGTCGGCGAGTAAAATTTTTTTTGTACTGATAATATGCGTTAAAATTTAGGGAATAACCGTAAAAGTTTTTGATAGACGCAAAATTAACCCCAAAAAGTGAAAAAAAAAAAACGCTATTTTTACCATTTTATCGTGCGATTGTTCACGCGATTTTGAACCTTTATGCCGTGGGAAATGACCGTGACGTCATTCTTGGTACCAAGCCCATAAAAGCATATTATTATAAAATGATAAGTATAAGGACGCCCGTCTTCTTCATCAGCCTTGGTCCCCCGCTTCTAATACCTCAATTATTATTATAGAGACAGGACTTTTAAACATATTACGAGTATATCACTTCACTGAATTCACTGCAGTGAATAGAGTAAGTAAATTCAGTAGCTCTTGTTAATAGGTATGTTTCATATAATAAGCGCTAAAGTTATAATTAAATAATATTTCATTATGACATCATTATCAGGCGGAACAATCACACTGATTGTTTGCTACAATTCTAAAGAAATTATTATAGAAACACTCACACACATAGGAACCTACGTACATACGAGTATGTTTGTGGGTATGCCTACGCTGCTGTTCTAAACAAGAATCGCGCACACGTCAATTTTAGGTATTTTGAGTATTTATCGAAACGTATGTTTCTTGATGGACCCCAAAAATGTTAAGACGAAGACCTTGGGAGAATAAGAGAGGCGCCTGAAGACCTCAGAAGAAATGGTTCGACGACATATCCGCTGTGGGGCGTAAGAATTGGCTGCAAGCGGCAATCGACAGAAAGAAATGGAAGGGTATAGAAGAGGCCTATATCCAGCAGTGTGTAATGTATGTACTATGTAGTTGTAGTGGTGTGGGTACTTGGAGATATGCGATGTAGTATTGGTGGAATAAAGGGCTGTCTGTCACTAAGCTGTGTTGTCATTTACAGCTCCTCTCTCGTCAATACATAACACAGTGGAGGACAGATAGTTGATAGAAGTTGAAGAGGAGATATTTCTTAGATTGATCTATTTCAATGCCACATGCGGGAGTCTCCTCCCTGTGACTGCGGAGAGTCAGTGCAATCCATCAAGCACATTGTCGAAGACTGTTCTCTGAGAGCATTTCCTGGACCATGCAGATATCCAATGCTCTTGAATGGCTGGAAGCCTGGATGTTGCTCTGTAGGGTACAAGTCTCCTGTATACATATAACAGATAGCATAATTCTCTTATCTTCTGACGTTGCCGCCCAACGGTGGCAGAAGCCATACGAAATAAAATATCTAAAATATTTCAATCACAAAAAGCCTGAGTTTCCATACCCTATCTTTTAAACTCCCCATTCTATGCAAACATATGGAATTACATGGTCGATGAAATGTCAATGTTTTTTTAGATTGTCTAAGTTTATCTCAGATGATAGCAAATCCCTGTTAAAAAATATTTATTATTTATTTATTCAATCATCCGTTATCATGTCTAAAATAAACGTATTTCACCGAAGAAGGTGACCGCATATTTGAACAAATCATACATAATTTATAACTATTATAAGTAAATTTAGATTTAGTCGACATGTGACGACTAGGAGGCCACGTGTTCCGTTACGAAGAGGAAAAATATTAAGTTATATCGGATTCATGAGGGGCAAATCCATAAACTAATGACCCCCAATCTCAGTTTTTCGAATTGATTTATTTTAGAATATCACTGGTTAACTTATTTTTTTAAATACTTAATTATATGGAACTGATAATAAATATCTATTTATTTATGGAAAGTACTATGAAACATGTCTTCCTATTTAACTTACTTGTCAGCTTTAAAAGTTCTAATTTTTTTAATGTACTGGATGTAACCCCCGTTACGTTTTTAAAAAATCATAATAAATTTGTTTTTGAGACAATTCTCGTTTTTATTCTGTCTGAGGAAGTCCCGTACTTTAAACTTCTTGTCCATAATAGAAATCTCTAACTTGTAAGTTTAGTAAAATAGCAGATTTTTCGACATCTATAGTAAAAACTGAAACAGCATGGTCAAATCAAGTAACCCCCGTACTAAAGTAGAATAGTAGAAATTGTACTAAATTGTAGATTTTCAGTAAATGTCCATATTTAGCATGTTTTTTTAGTATCTGATGGCAAGGTTTGCATAAAATGGTGGGTGTTTTGACACGTTTAATGCTGGTATTAAATAAAAGTATTCTTAAAAAGACATGCAAATGCGTAAAATGTAACACCCGTAGTTTATGGATTCGCCCTAAGGGAATTACAATAACTTTATGAGATTATTCACTGAAAGAATAAATCAATAAATAAACATTAAGATTTGCAAGTCTATGAGCTTCAGGATTCAATGTTAAGGTCACACAATGACAAGAGATATTTATTGTAAATTTAATTTCGATTTCGATTCAAAATCATAGTAGGTATTTCGAGCTAAATGCCTTTAAAATATGTTTGGATTTTTTTAATGTCAGTTTATTTTTTGAATGTACGATATATTTTTTAAATGTGACAATTTATTATTGGGATGTGACAATTTATTTTTTGAATGGCACAATTTATTTTTGTGAAACATAATTATTATGTCGTATTTAAACACGATGCGTCGTTAGGAATCAAGGATTGTAGTAGAAATGACACCCCACACTTTTATGACATTATCTTATTCTTAGGCACCAACAACAACGACAGATGAAGTTAAATTTGCTTTCTTCGTAGAGCAAATACTAATAGACAACTGTTTATCGCAACACAATCAAGAACAGTAAAAGACACCATATTGAGACAATTTAATTATAGGCAAAAACCATGCCATACTCCAGCACTCTGGCTAACATAGATAAACCGTTACAAACAAAGGAAAATTCGCAAATCGACCTTTTCACCCAATATTGACAAGTTTCATTATTTCACAATTTCAACATTTAGACCAACTGTTCAAACATTTCAGAACTAAAATTCAGTAAGTCCCGAACTAAATTTTAATGTAAACGCTGTTTGACTTTATTTTGTCAATATTAATAGGCACCTAAGTAATTACTAATTATTGACTTCTCGACTATAGTCTCTAATTATTAGTTACTCAACCCTGTTACTTATAATTATCATGTTGTCATTCTCGACAATATGAGAATTCTCGAAAATGTTTCGATGAAATACAGGGAATATTAATTTTCTCAAAATTTGAAAAAAAAAATATTCATCACCCTTTTTATGATTGCAGCAATCTCGATATTGTTTTGTGAATTCTCGAGAATGTTCACGATAGGTTGTGGGCACTTATCAGATACTTATTAACGTGTGCATTGAAGTTACGGTTAACTTTCAGCAAAGACAAAAAAGATTCTAGAAAAATGCTATCTACAATAAAAAAAAATCACTTAACAATGACTACTCTTAAACGTTGGAACGCCCATGATCCCGTTTCTTTTTTTTAATAAAAAATGAATTTGGGTATATTTCGAAAAATACAACTTTGTACAAATCTTGGAATTCTTGTTTCCTGAAGTGGAGCAAGTCAGCATCTGGGGTCGAACCCGCGCCCACGCCATTAACCACTTTCTATTGATGAAAAATTGTGCCATATTAGTACTATAATTTACAATGCCTAGTTTCATCTAATTCTCGACGATACGAGAAAACAAATGAAACACAAAAAGGTCGCGGTTTCGAGAACATCGCATTATGGGGCTGCGTTACGTAATAGTACTATTATTTCTAATGCCTATTTAAGAAGGCAAACTTCAAGTAATTTCGCCCACTTAAGTTTAAACAAAACCTTGGCAAATTATAACACATTATCTCCAGACCCAAGCCATTACTTATTAAATACTTTGCATCCATTATCTCACAGTTTAAGCCACGGTTTTGTAGCAATTAATATGTCCTCGATGAAGATTTTAAATGTTGTCATTCGAATATTATATTCTTGTTCTAATTTCAAATATTGTTTTTTTAATAAAGAATAGGAAATTTAGGAGCATTTAGCATCTCGTGTGTTCTAAGGGCAGGTTTCCACCTGCAAGAAAAATTCTGCAATAAGTGTCCGACAGTCTTTCAGACAGCTGTCAAATAGTAACTTGCAGGTGTAAACTACGGAGTTTACACCTGCAAGTTACTGTGTGACAGACCGTCGGACACTTCTTGCAGAAGTTTTCTTGCAGGTGGAATCCCGGCCTTATGACACGACACCTCGTGATTTCGACGTAAATAAAAATTTACTTACACAATTCCGTTTGTTGAAACAGAATGCGACTTTTGAAAGAAGTGGGTCTCACCTGAAACAAACAACAAATGATTACAAAATAACAACAAAAAGATTTTATTTCAAAAAATGAATATGGGTTTATCGAAATACACCCAAATACATATTAGTTCACTTCATAGCAAGCTTGAAAAGTTTGTGCCGTGATGTGGAGTAAGTCGGCATCAGGGATAGAACCTGCGCCCGCCGGATTGACAGTCGAGCGCGTTATTAACCAGGCAGCCGACCACCTCATCGACCTTTACGAAAAACGTTTTTTTTTTGCCGTATCACCGACGATTCCTACTCCTAATGCTAAAGGTAGTTCACGCCCTTAATGACACTCTGTGACATTAAAGATGGTATAGTTATAGATATGTATAATAATAATAAGTTTATTCTGAAAAATATGTAGTTTACAAATAATGGTTACAACACTAAATTACATACTCATTGAGGTGACAGGTCCCCATACAGCTAAAAGCTGGTATGAGGGGACCAATATACACAACAAACAGCAATACAAAGTAGACAATATGTACAATATAAGAAAGAAATATCACCAAATAACCAATAACAAAAAGTATAAAGATAAATCAACAAAATCAAAACAAATAAGGAATAAACAATAAATAGCAACTTATAATGAGACTGTTCCTGCGATTTTATACCACCGTCTATTATTACTGCGCAGCAAGGTTAACATATGAAGTGATATTATACGTATCTGAATACCTGTGAATAATTTATAGAAAAGAACAGTTTGCTGTTGTTATTTTGCTGCTGCAATATGAGAGGTAAGTTTAGTGTGAATCACAAATAAATGAATAAATAATAGTGAATTTTTAAATCACATTCGAATTCTACCTCCATCTTTTGAAACTTATGAATTATTTTTCATAATATATACGATGCGCAATCTTTTGTTCTATTTCTTCTATTCGTTCTATATCTTGTAGTTATATTATCTCTGCTGCTAAACGAGAAACGAACAGTTTAGTAGTACCTTTATATAAAAATCACAGTGATTTTTTCCTTAAAATTATCAGAATGTAAGTATAGGTGTGAATACTCAAATCTTCGTCGTAATTTACCATTCCTTAGAGTATTCTATGGACCTAATCTCACCGATTAGAAAGATTTAGTGCACGTACACATGCAGATCCCTAAATTATAGAAAACGAAAAATACTCATAAATTGTCAAAACTGAAAACCCAACTGGCAATAATGCTACTCTAGCAAGATTCATGGAAGATGTCTTTTTTAGTTTTTTACAATCAAAAAGATACGTTTTTCATTACCTACTTCATTCCACGATTTAATTTTCGCAAATAGAAAATAATAGGAATATTTGAATGTCTTCCAATAATTCCTGGAAATAAACACAGTGTTTTTTTACACCTACTCATATTTAATATAAAAAAGTCGCAGTGACAGCTTTTTTTGATCAGAGTGATTTTTACACCTACTCACATTTGATATAAAAAAAAGTCGCAGTGATTGCTATTTTCGATACACGCCTACATTTTATCTAAGACGTTTCCACTATACTAGCTCCGGATTGGATACGCGGGCAAACAAAAGCAGACAATGATTTAAAATTCAAATTCAATTCCATAGTTAGTTCTGTGTTCTATTTTAACACTATAATAGCATAGTTTGAAGTCTAGAAGTCACAATAAGTAGGTATCTACTTACCTACATAATACAGTAAGTTACTTTGCATATTAGATATATAGACTATCTTAGGTACCTACTTCTGATGCTAATACGTAAAAACTTCACGTAGAACAATAATTTCAAATGATGACTACTAGCGCCGATGTGTTCGTTCGGCAAACTATTTTCAAGGACACTTTTTAAAACTGTTGTTATTGACGTAAAAATATATGGAAATTGGAGGAAAATTAAAAATGTGTAACCTTTTATAGGTAGACTTAAGTAGTTCACGGTTTAGGCAGTAATTTTATGTTGTAAATAGCTGATAAAAGTAAACTCAGAGAAATAACCGGTTGTATTAACCGAAAAAACAGTGAAAACATCTGTTTTACTAGGTTAAAAGGGAACCTACCGATCAAACGGTTGAAATAGCCGAGATCAGTCAGTAAAATGCGAGAGCATATAATATGCTGTAGTTTTCGCAGCTATTCCACATTTACCCCAAAATTGAACACTATCGACATCTGTAGGGAAAACCGATAATCAGTATTCTCTAATACCCAATAATTATTAATGAATTAAGTTTCAATAAGGGTCCTTTATAATGAAACCATCGTTCTTAACCCTATAACGTTCCTTTTGGTAAGACAAGATGCCTAAATACAAAGAAATGCACCGTCAGTGATATATCTAAGAATGCCATTATAGTAGGTACTAGGTACTATCACTTTCTAAGCAGTATATCAAATTTCATATGACACACCTCTAAGTACCTAGTATATTTTCACACTAGAAAATGCAGGTTAAAATAGATTTAGCACTACAATACATAAGAAACGAGCAAACACTATTATCTGACGTAATTCGGGTAAAAAGCCTGTAAATTTGTACAAACTATCTTATACTTTTTTATCCCCTTATAGTCAGAGAGCATCCCTTCCGGCATACTCAGAGAGCATAGAATGCCAGACTGGGCGAACTCGAAGGTACTATAATAATCATGTAAACCATCATTGTCTATCCGGATTGGCTCCAATAAGAATCTTCGTTATTTTAGTGGCAGGATTTTACTTCACACTGTTTTGAGGTGCCAAGCTGACTATATCACGGGAATGTCGCCAGCTTTGAAGTTAAAGGGAGAAACCAAAAAGGAGCGAATAGCGCCGCAGGCTATTTTTTAGTGTTTTTTTTTATACAATGGATCTTCACATTTTTGGCACAATGGAAGACATTCACAATAATTGTCTCCTGAGGCACTTTAATACCTGAGCTCTCACGAACTTAATCTCTGTCTCTCCAATGCCATAAAATATACATATATTTTTGATGTACCTTTCTATGAGGTTTTGTGATTTTATAGGTAGGTTTTCATAAATATCAATTCATTTCTCCAGGGGGGGAGGTGACAACTGCCCCGTGTATGAAAGTATAGATTTCTGTCGCACAAACATACACACATTATAATATTAGGTATATCGTGTTCATATTAAGGTAGGTAGCTAGCAGTGGCGAAGGGTGGATTTCTGCAGAAGGGAAGCCGGGGCTAACATTTCTTATGTGATTACTTCAGATTAGACACTATTATACCTATAATTTTATCCAAAAGGTATCTCGATGGTAATCGTGTTCTTAGGTAGCTTCGCGCCTGGCTAGCTAGGCCAACTTCTCACCGCAAACACTTCTCAGATTACATCGGACAATGGTTGACCAGTAGATAGCCGTACAAGTTAACACCTTACACTGGGTAAATGTCAAAAGATGGGAGGTAGGTACTTTTTTATTCGTTCCATCATTTCCTATTTCTTTCCTATTCATTATTTCAGCATTATTTTTTACCTATATTAAATTTCGTACATTTAGATTATAAATTGATTGTCCTGAGGCTGTGACTTGTTTTGAGAAAGTCTGTTGAATGGGGGCACCTGTCCCACCTAGAGATTCCAATAGGTATATACTTCTTCATACGAAATCACAAAAATCACATTATTATCACACATTTTCACAACACATCATAAATTTTCAGAACGAAAATCTATCAAAATGCAATTGTGCCATAAAAAAATTTCGTTCACCAATTTTCATTTTATACAATTTGTCTGCGGCGCTATTTACTGTAATTTCTGTGTTTGAAACCAATCAACGTCTTGACTTTCTTCATTTAGTCGCCCAAAAATATTTCGTCTGCGGCACTATTTACGCGTTTTTCGTGATATACAAATACTTCAATTTTGTTTGCCCTCCCCCTAGCTCCGAAGCTGGCGACGTCTATGAATGGGTAGATAAATAGAAAGAAGTAAGTTAGATAGTAAAAATAAGATGACAGTATACCTTTCACATTTGACAGCGCAAAAAATCTGATAGTAAAAATATTGCTAGACAACATTTTCGTCTTAAGACGTATGTCGCTATAAAAATATATCAGTAAGATCGTCTGAAGCAGAAATATCATAACACGGCGACGTGCATATACTACAAAGTGTTTGATTGACTGGAAGGTGTGTTGTATCATGAGCACGACGACTGATCTAACGACGCAGTGAATTACTTCCAATAGTTCCAATCAACCTTTGTGAAAGTCATACGAGATCTACAAAGAAATCAAACACCTTCTTATATAAGACAAAGTAGTGAATAAAGTCTAGCAGATTGTAGATTGCTTTACGGTGACTTGTTTTGCGGCAAAAGTCGTGCGTCGCCATTTGGCGTATACTGATCGCAGAGATCTTGATATTGTGTAGACCGACATTCCAAAAAAATTCTAAAAACGGGAGACTTTAGATCTCGACAACCTTACTAGATATGCTTTGGAAAAAAATAGGGTAGATGCATTTAACCTTTATCTAGGGAAAAAATGTATAAATTTTATTATATCTTGTATAGAATACTCAAAAAAATGTGAAAAGCGCTATTTTTACCATTTTATCGTGCATTGTTCATGCGATTTTGAACCTTAATGGGTGGGAAATGACCGTGACGTCATAGTTGGGTCGAGACCTTTAAAAAAACTGCGTTGAGTGGGTATGCATTGAAAGAAAAACTCGTCCTGTTAGCAGTTAGAGTAGGTATCTAAGAAGACCAAAAAGCATTGAAAATTGAACTGTTAAATATATTTTAGTCATTAAAATTATAGAGATATGTGGAGGAGCCCTCAAACAATATCTTTTTTGAAAACCAAACACTTATTTCAACAGTTCTTGCAGATTTTGCCGAAGATCCATTTTAGTTAATGTATTTTCGGGTATAATTGCATAGACTCTGTTATTTCTCAAACAGTTGATCAGTCGACATAATGATAATGGTTGGACATTAGTGACATGTATTGGCATCGGACATTATTAAATAAAAAAGGATTAGTATGGATCCCACTCCAAATGTTAAGAAAAAATAACAAAGAATCACTCACTATGCGGAATCAAAACTTCTGGGATTTCTAAACAGACTTGAATAAACAATACAATATTATGCGCTTGGATGATAGTATACTAAATAGTTTAAGCGGTGTTTCTTGGCGCAAATCACGTTAGCGTGAAATTGCTGATTCAGAAATTTTATCAATCAGTCTTTATGGAATGATTCTTCATCCAATTTTCCTGGAAAGCAATCTTCATTTCCAGTATTTCCAGTACAGCATCTGAATTGCAATACATATTACTCGTATTACACACATACTCATTTAGTGTAACTCGCATTGAGAGGAAGAAGAAAACATATTTCATACGGTGTAGATTTGTGCATATAAATTGCTAAATCTTTTATGTATTTCTATCTGGCAATACTTCTTAGAAACCAGATTGATTTTTCTTTGTAAACACGCTTTTTTATTAGTAACACATACCAGTGGCAAAGGGTCCTAAGAATTTGATTCCCTACGAGTCACCGTTTTGATTTAGGATGATAAAATAATGAACAGGTCTAATCTGACATAGTACAATAAAACGTGATAGTCCTGGCGTCTCCTATACAGAAATCCACTCTTCGCCACTGATTTTCCAACTTTCGGGGTTAATTTCGCTTCAAACAAAAACTTTTACGTTCATTCCCTAGATTTTAATGCATATTATCAACACAAAAAAATTCTCCGCGACTTTTGATAAAAGAGTTGCTGCTTGTATCTTTAGGAAAAAAAAATCAGAGGTGTTTTTCAGATTTTTTTCTTGGAAATATATACACGATATAAAAATCTTCTACGGTCATTCCCTAGATAAAGGTTCAATGTATCTACTCTATTTATTTCCAAAGCATTGAATAAGGTTGTCGAGATCTGAGGAGTCTAGTTTTAGAATTTTTTGTAATGTCTACTACTACTATTATACCCTCACGCCACGTCCCTTGCAGGGTAGGCAGAGAGGACAGAGCGCCAGACATCCCTATCCTTACACACACTCTTAGCTTCCGTCACAATGTAATGTCAATATGCCTAATCTTAAAAAACAAATTTCGATCCTACCGCCATCTGTTGAGTGGATTGTTAAACAGCGTAAACCCCAGTACTTAATTATGATATAATAACTTATAACAATAATTTCTAAGGGTCTCGGGTAGATCTTTGTAATATACCAAACACTGACAGCAATTTAGCTAGATAAAGTAGAGAATAACAACGTTGTTATTAATCCTAAAATGAGAATATAAACGAATTACAACTTGTATTAAGTAATGTAATTTAATACAAGGTACAAAACCTATTCCGTGACCTGACAAAAACCCATAAGAATGTTTCTTAACATGAATAAACCCAAAAAAAGACAAAAGCCCTTCATAAATATTATGTTCAACGGACAATAGCTCAATTCTGTTTGGATTTTGAAAACAAAATTAATTGTATCTATTAGTATGCGATTTCTTTCAGGATGTTAGTAACTAACATAGATTCTTCTTCCCCAGACGTCCCTCCACTGCTGGATATAGGCCTCTTATAACGTTTTCCAATTTTTTCCACTTTGAGCTTTGCCCAACCAGATTGTTCCTGCGACTGGGATTATATCATCTAGACTCCGGGATAGGTTAAAAAATGAAGAAATTAGACCTAGAACCAAACTTGCCAATATCATAGATTAGAAAATAAATCGGCGGACCTAAAATGTGATAGACAATATAAAATAGTCAACATTTTATAAATAATTCATCCAACGGAATCCAACTAGAAAGTTTGGGCTTTTACCCGTCGAGGATATTTCTGAAGGGCTTTTGTCTTTTATTTTATTTATTTTTTTATTTATGCACATGGAACAGATACAGTCACAAAAACAAATATTGACCGGTACACTAGTACAGACATATACAATACACAAGACCAAAAACATCCGTTCACAATTAACACACACGCAAAACAAATAGATTGGGATTTATTCGTGTTGAGCAATTTTCTTATGGGTTTTTCTCCGGGAACCCTCGTGGCCATAATAATAATAATAACAATAATTATTATTCAGGGTGCGTATTAGCAGAGCCTGAAACCGAACATACTATACCTTAATCAAGATTGTGAGATTAAGGTCTAAGTTACTACCTTACTGAAGCCTTCTCTAAATTATGAATATCCACTGAGTCAGGTAGTACTTTATTTTACTTCCATCTACCAATAAACAGAATGGCTATAAGAGTATCAAATTTGTTTACTTCTAGTATATTTTATGGACTTCCATTAAAGCTCCCTGACCCAGCTATGACGTCACGGTAATTTCCCACGGCATATAAGTTCAAAATCGCATGATAAAATGGTAAAAATAGCGTTTTTTCTCGTTTTTTGGGGTTAATTTCGCTTCAATCAAAAAACTTTTACGGTTATTCCCTAGATTTTACAGCATACTATCAATACAAAAAATAATCTCCGCGACTCCGAAAAGAGTTTCTGTCTTTCGGAAAAAAGATCAGAGATGTGTTTAATTTTTTTTTTTGAGAAATCTCTACAAGATATAAAAAATATTCTACGGTTATTCCCTAGATAAATGTTCAATGCATCTACCCTATTATGTTTCAAAGCATATTTAGTAACGGTTGTCGAGATATAAGGTCTCCCGTTTTTAGAATTTTTTTGAAATGTCAGTATGCATACTCTTAACAGTGTGGAAACTCAAGTGGCATATGGACATATTATGGCCAGGCAGGGTGACACCAGATGGGCGCCACGAATATTGAAGTGGAGACCTTGGACAGATAGAAGGAGTGTCGGAAGGCCACCAAAGAGATGGACCGACGACATTGTCCAAATCGCTGTGGAAACCTAGATGCGGAAAGGTCAGAGCAAAGACGAGTGGAAACAGTTGGAAGAGGCCTACATCCAGCAGTAGAGGGAAGAAGGCTAATGAAGAAGAAGAAAAAGAATAGTGAGTGTATGTCCTTCGTAACCATTTCTATCTCCACAGTCCACACACAATTACATGAAACTTAAACACAATACAGGGACGAAGGTATTAAGTGGGGACCTTGAACAAATCCACTTAAGTTCCCGCATTGTTCTATTACAACTACCTACTAGTGCTTACCTAGAGTAGAAACTAGAGCTGTGTCAATAATGGTCAACAGTTAATCTTCAACCGTTGTTCTTATTTAACACGTCAATACTGTTGACATAAAAGTATATTGTCGGCTAACGTTAATCCACGCCAATACGTGGAGTGAGTATGTAAATATTCCGAACAAACGCATGAGAAGAAAACTAAGAAAAATTTCCAACAAAATAGGGTAGATGCATTAAACATTTATCTAGGGAATAACCGTAATTGATTTTTGATTAAATTAACCCCAAAAAATGGAAAAAAACTCTATTTTTACCATTTTATCATGCGATTGTTCACGCGATTTTGAACCTTGAATTTGAAATAGATTTTGAAAATGACTGTGACGTCATTCTTGGTACCAAGCCCTTAATCTCACAGTAAGTAACAGTGGCGCCTGTTGACCGGTGACCAATGACATCGCGAGATTCATTAGCATTACGCGCTGGACATTAACGGGGAATCTTCCGAAATTGATCAGCAACGAGACGACCATTTTAACGTTTTAGCAGTTAACGACTCTAGCATCTGTTAAAGTTAAGTTTAGTTAACGTAAACGCTCACCACTAGAAGAACTACTAGAACTAGAGTGTCCCGTACTACATAACACAGGCCGGACTTCGAAATCATGGTGCGGTAGAGGACGGAGGTCGAAACAAAAAGCCGAGACTTAATCTTTTGAATCCTCGACCTCCAAATAATTGTACTACACAAAACGTAATAAATTATTCGATCAACAAATTCAAAAAAGAAATATTTTGGAAGACAAAATAAATTAAGCAAGAATTGCTCTACAAGAAGTTAACGGAAAAAATTAGCGGTAATAGCTATGGTTTATGGGATGCATCGTAAAAATTGTTAAGAAGGAAAACGAAAATAAGTAGGTAATAGACCAATCCAGCTACATTATTGGATTCGAACCCCTAGCAGCATAGTCGAAGAGGACTGAACGCCATACTGTCATCCGTACGCAGCTTCTCCGATTTGTTTTACTTTTTTACTCGTCAAAATCGAAATTTATTTTTTTGTATGTACCACAAAATATCCGGTATTTCAATCGGTTGTTTTAAGTTATTTTGTAGTTAACAGCATATTCATTAAATTATACCATATGAAATTTTTTAACTTCAGGTAGATT
Organism: Ceraclea dissimilis; assembly: GCA_963576895.1. NCBI lineage: Eukaryota > Metazoa > Arthropoda > Insecta > Trichoptera > Leptoceridae > Ceraclea > Ceraclea dissimilis. The sequence continues at coordinate 2,473,678 of OY756365.1, forward strand.
GTGCTGAATAATAATAAAGTGTAGGTGCACTTATCGTTAGTATTACTTGTTTCCGTTTTGAACTCTTGAAATAATAACATAATACAATCGTATAAATGGCATGACCCGCTCGAATCCCATTACAAATTACACTTCGCACGAATTGAAGATTTCCAACACGTCCCAAAGTAAATTCCGATATCGAATTGTTGTTTGATTGTAACTTAAATAAACTTTATGGTAGATAACTATAATATGTATAAGACATAATAATAAGAGAAAGCATTTTCGGAATTCTTTAAGATGATTCCTTATTGAAATAAAAGAAATTAAAAAATAAGCGAATTGGAAATAATAAGATAAACAAATTAGTCGAATTAGTTTTAGATGATTTTTACTCAGTCGAATAAGCTAGTGCTAGTACCTATTTGAATTAGTATAATATGTCGAATTAACTGTATTTTTTCGAACTCCCGACCCAACTATGACGCATGGTAGGTAATTTTCCACGGCATTAAGGTTCAAAAACGCATGAAAAATCGCATAATCCATTTTTGGGGGTTAATTTCGCTTCAATAAAAAAAAAACTTTTACGGTTAATTCCTAGATTTTAATCCGTATTATCATTGCAAAAAAAATGCTTCTCCGCGACTTTCGGGAAACGAGTTTCTGTCTTTCGGAAAAAAGATCAGAGATGTTTCTCACATATTTTTTTTAGAGAAATCTGTACAAAATACAAAAAATCTTTTACGGTCATTCCCTTTTCCTCAATCCAGGAAAAATGCTACCTATCTCTCTACATAAGAAAAAGTTTTTCATGACAGTTTGAAAAATAAAACTATTTCAAATAGACTTCAGATTGAAACTTGAATGTAAACAGGACTATATCGCAACTTAGGTGAACTAAATGTGTATGTATAAAGGTGCTCTTACACGAGAAAAATTTCGAGCAATAATTGCGCAAGCTCGTACAAATCGCATTGACTTACATAATTTCGCAATAATAGCAATTATTTCGGCAATATTTAAAGCGAGACAACGATATTATATTGCGCTCAAACGAGAAAGAGAATTGTCATGAAGTCGGCGAAACTTTAGTATCATTCAATATCTAATCGGTTTGGACATTTTCGTCATTTTACTTTCGTTTACACGCTATCGTTGTCTCGCTTTTAATATTGCCGAAACAATTGCTAAATATTGCGAAATAATGTTAATCAATACGATTTGGACGAGTAGCCGCAATTATTACTCGTGTAAGCGCACCTTTAGATAGATTGTGTATTATTATTTTCGTCGTTAAGTTAATCGAATCGTAGTGGAGTAATTGAATAGCTCTCTTTAACTCTTTCTATGGCAGTAAGAAGAGCTCATGATCCGCCCTATTTCCCATCATCTCACATCCCGACAGTAGGAGAGATGCCCATAACATTATAAAGACATAGTTGTTTGTGCTTATTCCCATTTTTATACGTCTTACTTTAACATTTCTACATTATAGCTACTTTTAAGGGTGATTGTACGCTTAACTAATGAGGGCTGGTGGTCAATTGAAACATACTATAGTCTTTCGAGAAATAAAATAGCAACATGTACCTAATCAGAGGGAGCAAAATTTTGAATGAAAAAAATCCATTAAACCAATTAGAATTCTAATTTTTTATATGATTCAAAACAAACAAGAAAAAATGTGTAATATAAAGTTCATCAAGAAAGAGATGGTTTAAAAAGGGGGCAATTAAATACGGCTTTTTGACACCACAGTGGCAATTCTTGTAATTTCAATAGAAATGTCATGGTTGATAACAAACAAAATTGTAATATTTTTGACAGATTAAGCATATAACAAATTACGAGTACATCGAGGGCCTAAGAATATAGATCCCATTTAGTATTTTTAATTTTATGTTGATACCAACAACATTAGTTGAGAAAATACATAAGTATACCTATATAGTATATGTATATTATGTATCTCCTGATATCTAAAAAGGGGAAGGCGAATACGATGGAGACAGGCCTCCGTTTAAAAGGCTTTAATGTAATGTTGTATTTGATACTTACTGTTTTTTTATTGTTATTAGTACTGTCGTGAATTGCGCAATAATTGTAAATCACTAGACACTCCGTACGTACTTGTTTGAAAAGTAAATAAACGTACATAGTAAATAATCAACACACCTAGGTACTACAAAATAACCATTTTATGGAACTTTTTTAAGTGGTAAAAATTAATCTTAAGGGCTTGGCACTAAGAATAATGTCACAGTCATTCCCCACGGCATCAAGGTTCAAAATCGCGTGAACAATCGCATGATAGAATGGTAAAAATGGCGTTTTTTACATTTTTTGGGGTTAATTTTGCGTCTATCAAAAAATTTTAATGCAAATTATCGGTACAAACAAAAATTTTTACTCCGCGACTTTCGGGAAACGAGTTTCCGTTTTTCGGAAAAAGAACAGAGGTGTTTTTAATTTTTTTTTTTTGAGAAATCTATACAAGATATAAAAAATCTTTTACGGTTATTCCCTAGATAAATGTTGAATGCATCTACCCTATTTTGTTCCAAAGCATATTTAGTAACGGTTGTCGAGATATAAGGTATCCCGTTTTTAGAAATTTTTGAAATGTCGGTATGCATACTCTTAAATTTGGTCTCCATAAGTCAATAATTATCATATCATGAATAAGTCTAATCTCCGGAGACCGTTTCTTATAAAGTCGAAATATCAAGAGAATATCGCTTTACATAGAATTGGGTGGCTTAGAAAATCTCCAGCCATACATGTGATACACTTGTAAGAGATAACATCTTTTTGTAGCTAATCCGCACCTCAGCTTAGCTTACAAAGAAGAGATTTTAGCTTCTTATTGTGACTTGGCTTAAGCTTAACTTAAATAATTTCTTCTGTAGAAAAATGCTTAGGAAAATTATACCAAACAAATAAAATGTACATTTGATATTTAAATAAGTAAAAAAAAATCTAAAAATACGATTATATTTCTCAATATAAAAATTGTGAGAATTTTCTGATCTAAACGTCTTAATAATAAAAAAAATAGTACTGCAATTTGGAACTATCAAATACGTATGTATGCAAATTTCAAGGTGCTTTTTTTTTCTTCTTTATCAGCCTTCTTCCCTCCACTGCTGGATATAGGCCTCTTTCAACTCTTTCCACTCGTTTCTGTTCTGACCCTACCGCATCCAGGTTCCCCCAGCGATTTGGACAATGTCGTCGGTCCATCTCTTTGGTGGCCTTCCGACACTCCTTCTATCTGTCCAAGGTGTTGAGACACTTGGAAATTATTAAAATTTGAACAGAAAAATGTAGACGCAGACTACAACAACATTTCCATAACCCGGGCTAATCAGTGGCAAGTTTACGGTATACAATAACTCCAAAGTTTTTTTGTTATCAAGCTGGATATCCATATTCTAATGCCCCCGCCATACACTCGTGAGCCACCACGAGCTTTTGGTGTTCATGAGTAAAAGGCGTGTGGATGGAACGTTTGTCTTGACGTGTACGTAACCGATCGTTGACGCCTTTTTATAAATACATGTTCGAAAAAATCTGTGCTCTAGAAAATCGGAAAAGACGTTAAAAATCGATTTAAAATAATTGGTCAAATAAAAGTGTTGAGTGATTTTTAAAGGAAAATTGTTTAACATTTTCGTTTTATTTTCATTTTTCAGAGGAAAGACGGGTAAAAGGAAACACAAGAAAAATCACTTTGCCTAAAAGAAAAAATATTTTTATAACATCAGATGAACCGATTTTATATTGAATCATTCCTCATACTTGTTTAAGTACAGAATACACGGGACACGTGAGAGGGATGTAAATCAAAACATCGATCATCGATATTTTTAACTCTAATAATACGTACAATGAACTACTACTAAAGGTCATTCAGATGAAACTTGAAATTACCTAACAATTGAGAGGTAGGTCATATGATATTTACACGTCAAATTGCGCTAAAAATTGTTGGAGTTGCGCAATTAGCGATTTTCGATAACTATTTTTTATCATGAGATTCAAATTCAGTAGACAGATTTTTCTTACATGGTATAAATATAAATTTCTTTTATTGTAACGATTTTTAACACGTTTGTATTAGAACCTTCATCTGTCATTGTTGTTCTATGCGTCTACATTTTCCTCTTAAAATTTTAATAGCCTTACAATATCCCAGGACCTAATAACTTAAAATAGTGCTTTAAGGGCTTGGCACCAAGAATAACGTCACAGTCATTTCCCACGGCATTAAGGTTCAAAATCGCGTGAACAATCGCATGAAAAAATGGTAAAAACAGCGTTTTTTCCATTTTTTGGGCTTAACGTTGCGTCTATCAAAAAACTATTACGGTTATTCCCTAGATTTTAATGCATATTATCAGTACAAAAAAAATACTCCGCGACATTCGGGAAACGAGTTTCCGTCTTTCAGAAAAAAGATATAAGGTGTTTTAAAAAAATATTGAGAAATCTATACTTGTATCTATCTCTGATCTAAAAAATCTTTTACCGTTATTCCGTATATAAAGGTTCAATGTAACTACTCTATTTTTTTCCAAAGCATATTTAGTAACGGTTGTCGAGATCTAAGGTCTCCCGTTTTAGATTTTTTTGAAATGTCAATATGCATACTCTTAATGTCACAAACTTTTGTCTTTGTTATAATCAGTAAGTATCTGTTTAGATTACGTTTTTTTCTCGATGTTGCTCTTTTCGCTGCATCGACGCAAAGATTAACATCACGAATTTGGAGGCTTGTTCTACCAGGAAAATCTTTTATACAAATTCGACCTAACTTTATACTAAGCCAGGATAATCTGGTTTATCGATAGTTTCTGTGACGAATAGATAAACACAAAAGTGTGCCGTGGAGAGAGACGGAGACAGAGACACAGCGCGTGACAGAGACGGGAGACTAATGGCAGTTTATATTATATTCTGATGACAGTAAGCGAAAGGAAACTGAGCCATAAATCAGAAATCAATAAGCAATAAATTCACAAGTCGTCACAAAGTTTGTGTATTATTAGGAATATTTTGTGTTATTCAAAATCAAGGGTGAAGTATTGAGTCCTGAAATATTACTAGAGTGCCTACAGCAGTGGCGTATATAGGGGAGGGGGGCCGAGGGGGCCCGCCCCCCCCCCGAAATGTTTAACAATTCTTTAAAAAACGTTATTTTAAAACATAAAAGTTACTCAAATCCGTCACTTTACCCATTATTCAAAAAATATTCGCGCTATTCTTCTTTGTATTTTCTGCAGGCAATATTGATACCAACTTAAAACACGACCTTTTTCACTTACATTCAAGAAAAATTTTTGCCTGCAGCGCTATTATAATTTTTATACTGTACGTCTATCTTCAAATATTTGTTGCCTCCATCTCCCCAAAGTCAAATATTAGATCGGGGCCCCCCCCCGAAATGAAATCCTATATACGCCACTGGCCTACAGGACCGCAGCTAGAGTTGAATTTAAGGTAGGGCAGCTGTGGTTACAGGTAAGGCGGAAGGGAAATTTTTAATATTTTTCTTGTATCTGTTCAATCGATTTTTGTCGTAGGCATGCTATTGAGATTTCAACAATATCTAAAAACGGATGACCTTAGATCTCGACAACCGTTACTAAATATGCTTTGAAAACATTGATACATTGAACCTTTATCTAGTGAATGACCGTAAATGATTTCTGATATCTTGCACAGATTTCGCAAAAAAAAGCTATTTTTACCATTTTATCGTGCGATTATTCATCCGATTTTGAACCTTAATGCCGTGGGAAATTATCGTGACGTCATAGTCGTGAAGTAAGCCTTAATTTATAACCTTGAATGAGTGAGATTGTACCTACACTTGCAGTAAATTATTTTTTTCTCTGTAACTTCCTACGTTGCAAAAAGCAGAAACAGTGGAATATTTTGGTCAATGTCTATCTATCTATCTATGCCCTCACGCCGCGTCCCTTGCAGGGTAGGCAGAGAGGACAGAGCGCCAGACAGCCCTATCCTTACACACACTCCTAGCTTCCGTCACATTCATGCAATTTGTCATACACGCTCTCCGATTCCTTTTACTCAAAACGCGTCCTTGAGGATCTGGTCGACATGATCGGACCAAGTCAGTTTCGGGCGGCCGCGCTTTTTCACCCATCTTCGCGCACTCAAATACATATTTTTTGTCATCCTTCATTCTCTCAACATGCCCAAACCATCTTAGTATATTCACTTTCATTATTGTCACAACACCAGTCTTGCAGTCACTCATTTCCCTGTTTCCGTGCAGAGCCCCCTTGAAATCTCGAGTTGTAGAATAAGCTTCTTTGCCTATTTTTTTTTATTAATTCAAATTCACATATTTTTTGGCGAAGAAGTTCGCAACCCATTCTGAATTTCCATTTCATTGAACATAAAGCATTCACTGGTTGCCCCACTATTGGGATATACCGTGATGATATAAGTAAGTTAATCAAAATTTCGTAAATTGTTTTCTTTATCAGAATATAATTATATTAACATAATTCCTTATTAAAAAAAGTTTCAGCATACGAGTACATTACAATACGAAAAAGTATCAAACCGAAAGTAAATAATAAAAATATTCAAATTTCAACAAATAATAACAGAGATGCAAGTTCTCAAGTAAGTTAGTAATTGAAAGAAAAAAAAGTTAAATCGAATTTAATCTGGCCTCAAGCCTGGAGCTTTACTTAACCAAGTATCCACTTAATTTTATTTGTAACCCCTCGTGGCCAGACTATAAAAGTTAAGTATGTGTACACAATAACAATATTTTCATTAAATAAACATGTTTTCTTTTTCTAAACGTGTTTTTCAAGTCTTGTATTGTTTTAACATTATGTACTAAATTGTTCTTAATGAATCCCAATTGTATCCCTTCTTCTTCTTCTTCATCAGCCTATCCCCGTCCACTTCTGAACAAAGGCTTCCTCCATTTGTCTCCTTGTTGTCCTGTCCTGTGCAGACTGCATCCAAGTTGCACCAACATGTCCGACCAGATCGTCTCTCCATCTCAGCTGTGGCCGTCCCACACTTCTGTTCCCCATCTCGAGGTCTCCAATTTAGGAAGTTTTTAGTCCACTTGCCCTATACGCTTCTAGCCACGTGTCCTGCCTAATTCCACTTTGTTGCATTGAATCCCTATTTTTCATAATATCAAGGTTTTTGACCTTCGTTACATGGTGGAAGTTCATTTTTAAGGTAAAAATGAAAAGACTATATTATATTTATGTAGTATTGAAATCCACATTAATTACTTATTAAACGCGACAAGTATTTGAAGATTTTCACCGTCATCACCAAGCGTTTGATAATAATGTTTTTTTCCCCTGTGACTAGAATGAAAAATAATATACATACTTATTAAAGTAGGTACGTACCTACCAGGCGCGAAACTAGCTAAGAATACGATTCCAATCAAATTATGTTTTCATTTAGGTTGAGAAAAGAATAGGCCTAATCTTATATAATACAATGAAAAATGTTAGCCCTGGCTTCCTTGCTTCAGAAATTCACTCTTCGCCACTGGTACTTACATATATAATCTATCTAATACTAAAAGAAGCCACAAATTGTCCCTAATGCTTTGTTCGATCACATGCAAAGTTGCGAGTAAGATGAACTTATAATCTATTTATTTACGAGTATTTACACTTTTGGTGAATAAAATACAGAGATATGTTAACATTACAAATAGATGTTATAATATATGTTCACTAGGGCGAGCTTATCGCAATGCTGCGATCTCTGCCAGCCCAATTACACCAAAAACGAGTACATATACATAAATAAATAAATCTTTATTGGCCAGTAAATATATCTAATAACAATGCAGTGTGCCAAAAGGCGGACTTATTGCAAAAGCAATATCTTACAGTCAACCCGAGAAAAGAAAGAAAAACTTAAATACCTACTATAATAATAAAGTACACAAGATAATTAGAAAAAGAAATTATATCACAACACTACATTTTTCCATCGCTTGTCACTAGGTAGCAAAATAAGGGTAATTACAACTTGTACATTTTTAATACACCCAAATATATACCTGTCCAAATACTTATCAATATCCTAGTTAGTACTTACCTATACCTTTTAATCACAGGGTATTACCGAGGTATTTGTTTACCATACATAAGTCATTGATCGCTACAGATTAACCTCGATAGAATTATTAAATAGACCTACCACTATTTGTAAGTATTAGGTATAGACGCCTTGACCTTATTAGGGTGAATTTATAATACAAATCAATAAAAACAATGAAGTGTTTTAACTTTTCATGTTTTATAATTATAGACTCGTTTCGTTCGAGATATTCAATAGTTACCTGTTTTAATTCAACTCATATTACTGGTACGTGAGGGGTAACCAGTAAATGCTGTCTAAAAAGCGTTCTAAAAGGCTTTTGGCCGTTTTTAACGTAATAAATAAATAAATTCTATGCATTAACTTTATTATTACATTCGCAATGCGTGGCGAACTTTATTCCGGAATGTCGTGGAAGTTTTACGAATACGCGGCCCTAACCATAGTTACGGGTAGGCAGTAGATGAGAAAGTCAGAGTCAAGAAATAATAGGAAAAAAGGAAGCGTTTAAAAGAGGCCTATATCCAGCAGATCTCCGACATATATTAAGGGCAAAGTAAGCCATCCCCCACCGCTGGATATTTCAGGGGATTTAATTCCTATGTCATCCAGGCTTTCACACAAAAAATATATATAACTTTTTCCCCTTGATGGCTCAAGGTTTACTGGAAGAGTTCCCCTCAACAAACTACTCTGAACAGTGAATCTTAATTTAGAGGAAAACGTTGTACAATTCAGGCAGCATGGCACATTAAATTTGAGAAGACCAGAAAAAAAACGAAAAAAAGATGACGAAAAGTCGAAAAATCATCAAACAATTCCAAGGGTTGGTACAATCCACACATCACAATAAATGGAGAAAAAACAACATATAAAAAGATACCTATGTCCAGGAGGACTGAAAAAGATGTACTTAGGAGAAGAAGAAAAGCTAATAAAGTGTTCAATAAATGGGGGAAGTAAGTATTTAAAAAATTGTTGAAGCATAAAAATGAATCGACTCTAGAGTTATTTATAATAATACGGGTCAGTAAAGAATAGAAGTAAGTTATACCAGTTGTAAGTAGTGGAGGAGGAAGATTGCTTCTGAGAGAAAAGTAGAAAAAACAAGATATAAACATTAAATGCCTGGTTAAACGAAGTTCCGCAGAGAAGGGAAATGGATTTTCTCCTTATTCTTAAAGTTCCATTTACATTTCACATCTTCCAGTGATTTGAAGCACTTATTGTCCGTATATTAGTGAGACTTGGACACGGTGAAGAAGGAAGAATCAGGATTGAATGCATTCAACCCTGATTCTGCAGTAGATGAGGTCGTTAAAAAAAATTTCAGAGTTGAGAAATAGGATAAGAAATGAAGTGATCAGAGTTGAGTCAATGTAATTGGGATGTTGTACGTATTTAGAATGAATGTGAATATTTTGAGATTGTTAGGACACGCATATAATGATGGATGACGAAAGGATAACGGCAGGTCTCTCAAGTGGGAGGTGCCAGGTTCAAACCCTGGCGGTGGCGATGTATTCCACACTTAACGATACAGGCTTTTAGCCTAGTGCGAGGTGTGCAGGAAAGTATTTGGGTTTGTTTGATGCAAGCCCACATCCTTCATGTGGCTGTCCTTCATGTGATGTAGCAAAATGTGGCTGTCCAAGAACCACTTGACTCAACCACGTCGACCAGATTCTCTAGACACTCTGCGCCGGGATTCGCACCTGGTACCTTCCGCTGAAGCAATTATTTTCTACTGACAATGATTTACATTTATTTTAACAAAACTTTTAGCCTAGTTAAACACAAGTTTCAATCTTACAGATTCTTAAAACTGTTTTATTGCAATTGTTTTGTGAAATATTTACACAAAGAATTGTACAGATGTAAACTGGACCTTATTCTTCTTTCCCGTCTTCCTCCTATCCTCTATATCTTTCTCTATCTTCCTTTCCTCCCCCATTTCGAGTTGCCAGTGCACAATCTTCTCTCGAAACAGAAACTCACACAATAGGAGATATCATCACACAGTCGAGAGACAACAACTTTGAGAAAAAAAAAGCTCTAAGAAAAACTTTTTAAAGGATTTAAAATCAGCTTTCCCTATACATTCAACTCAAATGGAATGTAGGGGGATGTATGTTAGTGGGATTTATAATACTTAGAATGAAAAAAGACTTAGAAAATTAAAAAAATCTATTGTCTTCAAAATGATGAGAACTTTCAAGCTTTTCTTCCGTTCTTATTCACAATTTTTCTCAATGAAGCCTTAAAATTTTCTGTTTTAAAACTTATGGTGGAGTGAATTATTGATAAAAGGATATACACAATTATTTATTTGAGCTAAGTTAATCACAAAAAGTGTTTTGACCGAAGTTTCTTGGTAGAAATTAATTGTAAATTGTGGTTGATATTATTGAAATGAAAGTACAGTATTTAATATCTTCCGCAGACTTTGAATTTGTTAGATAGGCGACTGGACACTTCCGGTATGAATGAGAGATCTATCTCTTTACACCCCTCCCCCTGTCTCGTCCATACCACACTAACCTTCACCAAATTATCTCTATGCTATAGACCTCACTTGAAGAAGAACACAGACCTGTTCGTGAACTAGTCGCCTATCTAGTTAACTCATAGTCTGTGAAGGTACTAAATACAGTGTATTCATTTAAGACTCCCGACCCAACTATGACGGCATTAAGGTTCAAAATCGCATGAGAAATATCGCATGATAAAATGGTAAAAATAGCGTTTTTTTTCAGTTTTTGGGGTTAATTTCGCTTTAATTAAAAAACTTTCACGGTCATTTCCTAGATAAAGGTTCAATGTATCTACTCATATTAAGTAACGTCTGTCGAGATCTAAAGTCTCCCGTTTTTAGAAATTTTTGAAATGTCAATATGCGTACTTTTAAATTACAAAACATGCATCATACGAGTATAATACATTTTCATATTGCGTTTCAGACGCAGGTTAAGATATCAAGTCATATTTCGTTGCACGTAAGAATAACATCAGTTATTGAATATTATATGCAGTGAGTGTTTCCAACCATTAGATATCGTATCGGTTGTATTTCTGTGAGTGAGGCACTTAGAACGATTGAAGTTACTTTGAAATATTGATGGAAAGCTTTTGTTATCACTATCCTCTGCAGAATAATGCAATACCAAAGCACAACCAAACTAAACTTTGTTTTCTGTTATTTTGTTACGAAATATTTCATCATATTACTACTACCGCTGTAGAGTGTACAAGTTACCTATGTTGTATTGTATTTTGTGTTATAATATTTTGACTTTGAAATATGTTCGATACGTTATGAAATTTATAACTCCGTTAAATAAATTTTATTGTTTCAGTATCTTCATCACGTGTGGGTACTTTATTTTATTTTACAGGGAAAACACATAAAAACAAATAGTGCCTAGTCCATCAATTAAAATGTGTCGTAACACTGCCACCTAGACACTCTTTCTCTAGTCATGCTGGTATGGAATAACAGTCCCTTAACAAAGAGTATGATAGACCACGTATTATATTCTGTTACGAAATTTGACAGGAGTAGTGGTCCTGTTTGAACATATTGCTATGTTGCCAACTGTTACAGCATGGATAGAGTACCTACTCTAGGAGGCAGTACGGTGGTATCTCTATGCTTCAGAATTCCATTACATAATACTGGTATTATCCAAGACATGTATATTTGTAACGATGGCCCATTGGAAAAATTTGCAAGTTCTATAAATATGTATGTAAATTTAAAGCAGCGACGCGTTCCTGGGTGGCTAAAAATTTTCGTCGAAGTCTCAATTTTTATGAATGAAAATTTGAAATATGGAATGTACGTATTAATGAAATTATGAATGAAAATAATTTTCCCCGTAAAAGTACTACAGTATACATACATACCTACCAGAAAATAATTTGATTGGGTACATCTATAATCAAAGATACCTACCTATTATATTATTGATAGAGAATGCAATTCTAATTCTGTAAGACGAAAAGGGGAAGTGATTAGAATGAAACTGATAAGATAGATCGATTAGACATGTGGAGAGAATGAATGATGAGGATGAGTAAAAATATGGGTGAATGAAGAGGTGTTAGGAATCGTGGCCGTCCGTGACTGACCTGAACCGATCATGCTGACCAGATCCTCGAGGATGGACATGTGTTGAGCAAAAGAAATCAGAGAGCCTGTATGACAAATTGCATGAATGTGACGGAAGCCAAGAGGATGTCTAAAAGAACAAAATTAACCACCATCAGAATATCTGTCCAACGAGCTGTCCCGGCATTGTCAACTTGACACTTGACCCAGCACTGTCAACTTGACACTTGTCCCAGCACTGCCAACAGTTACGGAGAAGAGAACTAGTTCTAGTACAGGTAGGTCTATAAATTTAAATGTTACTAAATCTTAAATGTAACTACTTTGTCAACCACTGCACACAACCAAACACCGGACACATTACTTGGAAGTCCGTATGGGATGTGACAGGATCCTATGGATGAATTAGCTCGTGTCCAGTTTGCAGAACATAACTTACGGGTAACTTGCATAGCTATAAAAAATAAAAAGAAAAAACAATTCCCTCGTTGCGTTCTTATTCGCAAATGACGAAGTATTTTCCGTGTAAAGCTACTTTGAAGCAACATTGTATTAGCAATAGATGTGATTTCAAATAATAAGAACAGTTACGGGTTTAATGATTATTAAATAACAGTTACAGTTATTTGTAACAGGAATTGCAATTGTACATACAAACAGTTGTAAAGCAGCAACTGATCGTTATAAATTGTTAAATTGTGCTCTAGTTACTATTGAAATGTAGAGGATAGTAACATTGATGCCTGGAAGGTCTGTCCGTGGAAAATTCATTTTTCGAATAGTCTCAAATGATCTTAACAAACATGGGTAATTTTGAAGATCGTGAGTTACATTGTGCACGTGGGCTTGAGGGTGAGAAGAAAGGGTAGTAGTAGACACAAGGGAGGCCTTGTCCCTTGACATTCATTTAAAAAACTTATATGATTTTAGACCTGTGTGCGTTACTCGTCATTTTTCTTTTGTCTGTTTTCTTGTTTTTTACTTATTTTGTTTACATAATACGAGTACATACTTTTTTTGTTGTTATTTCTTTAATTTATGTAAAATTATTGATATTCATGGAACTCTTCTCCAATACAGGAATTCTTCTTACATCAGAGAGTAGATTGGAGGCTAATATTTGTACTAAATTAAATGTCTACACAAATGTAACATATTAATACTCAAATAAGCTGTTTTGAATTTGAAATTGTAGAATGTGTTACGATATTATACTGTTCTTCATACTTGGCTCTCGTATCTACAACATTGTTTTTTTTTTAAAACTGCTACTGCTACTATTTATCACTGCACCCGACGCGTGTAACGGAATGTAATATAATTCACAGTGATGTTTAATCGGATAAGCGTTTTAGATTAAGATTCTAAGTAAGTGAGTGTGACGTGCTTAGAAATAAGGAAAGGTAGCTTGTATAGCTACTCAACTGCTACATACTGATTCACATGTCTGATTTACTTGTGTGCAAATAGATTTATAGCTGGTCCCATCCTTGAAATCATGACCGGACAAAAACCCACAAGAATATTGCTCAACATTAATAAAAAATATAAAAAATGAATCTGGGTTGATCGAAATAAACCCAAATACATCTTCGTACACTTCACAGTAAGCTTGAAAAGCTTGTGTCGTGAAGTGGAGTAGGTCGGCATCAAGGATCGAACCCGCGTCCACTGGATTAGCAGTCGAACGCGTTACCAACCAGGCTGCCGACCACCTCAATAAATAAATCCCAAAAGAGACAAAAACGCTTCAGAAATATGTCCAACGGACAAAAGCTCAAATCTAATTGGATTTAGAAAATAAGATTAATTATTGTATTAGCACACGATGTCTTTCAGTGTGTTAGAAACTTGCGTAGTTAAGAAAATAAACAAGTAAATAAGTGGATCTAAAATGGGACAGACAATAAAATAGTCAACATTTATAAATAATTCATCTACTGGAATCCAACTAGAGAGTTTGGGCTTTTATATGTTGAGAATATTTCTGAAGGGTTGTCTTTTTTTGGGATTTATTCATGTTGAGCAATATTCTTATGGGGTTTTTCTCCGGGAATCTCTTGAAATAACAGCTAACTCTAGTATTTGTACGTTTAAAAAAAACTAAATAAATATACCTAAAGAACATGTAAGGAAAATTTATGTAGGTAGTTTTGCAACACGATTTACGAAAGAAAATTTATTAGCTTTTTTTAAATCACTAATAGTTATCGATCTATCAATATGCTCTGAGTAAAAATCTTACTATTATCGCTTTAACTTTTTTTCGATTTTTGTATGAGAGTTTAAGCGCAAAATAAAAATAACGTAAGCGACTAAAACGATTTTGGCTTATTGTAAAAAAGGGGCGAATAAATATTCGTATATCAAAAAAAGTATCAGCTGCTAGAGTCATTACGTTTTACCTAAACATTTTATCAACCAAATAACAGCAGTGGTATGTAATATCAAACAAACTACAGGAATAATATCTTGGTTTCCCTAAATTTCAGAGGTAACTGTGGAATTATTTTTTATCGAGAAAATTAGCAAAAATCTAAGTTCTAACGGCTAAAGTCACTAAAACATATTCTCATTTATCCATATTTTAAAAGTCTTAGGATATATTTGGTGTTGACTGAGTAATCTGCCTACCCCGCAAGGGATGCGGCGTCCTGCCGTAGATAGTAGTAATTTAAAATTCTATTTGCTTTCAAAAAATGCGTCATTTAATATTTCACAAAACCTACCTTTTTGCGTAAATCACGCAACAAAAAAAAAACCGTAGGTAGATTTTCATTACAGTTTACCTTTCAGCTGAAACATTTTCACCGCTACGAGTTACTTAACTATTATTATTATTTGTACTAGATGAAACCCGTTATATATGACGTTGTCTGCGGGGTAGGCAGAGAGAACGGATCACCAAACTTTTCTATCCTTACATGTATAATTATTGTACGCAAATTCTTACGCTAAATCACATTTTTAGTTAGCATAGTTTATATTTCACTCGAAACAAAATGCAGAAATTAAATATGAAGGAGCTCTATTTTCACCTGGTGAATATAGTATAATGAATTTTACTAAAGCCACCAGTTAATTCAAATAAGGAACCACCCTGCTGACTGGTGCTTTAACCATAACGTTGGTTCTGCCCGTAGGAGGGTAGAACAACATGTGCGAACGTGAACGTGCATATGAATTGGGTACGTAAAATTTTAATTCGGCCAGTGGCCTATCAATAGCGCTCGTGTTGGGCAATCTTATTCAAGATTCGTCTTCCCTCATCGGCCTTACTCAAAAAGAATTGTGTAAGTAGATTATCTGTATTTTAATAAAAGGGACCTTGACCTTAGGGAAACCCACAACGACCAAATTTCAATAAATCGTACTTAAACCGGATCTGGATGCCTCGAAAAAACTTTTAAGCGTTATCCCAAACAATTTATTATATAATTTCCAATCAATTTACTTTCAAATGAACGTGCACGATATTGTTTCAATCCACCCAAACTTTTCATGAATAATAAATGCTAAATGATATAACTTATCTCTTCAATGTTCCTCGAAAGAACTTTTAGACGCTCAAACGACTTCGCCACTATTTTTTTTATATAAAAAGGATCTGGGCTTGTTTACACAAACCCAAATACTTTCCTGCACACTTTGCACTAGGCTAAAAGCCTGTATCGCAAAGTGTGGAATATATCGCCAGCGCCGGGGTTTGAACCTGGCACCTTTCGCTTGAGAGACTGCCACCTCAACCAACTGCGCCAACCATGTACCTACATAAAGCATAGATACAACGTACACTTAAGTAACATTCAATAATTCTGGTCCATCCATCAGTCACGGCCGGGAAACGAACCCAGACCTTTCAGACTAACACATCGGTATTCTAACTGCTGTATCATGAAATCTGATGATAAAAGCGAGAAGGGAACACTATTTATTTTTTTATTACCGGCAACCGCTAATGTGTTGTTTGGGGTAATTTTTAGCGTAATCAGTTAAGATAAATACTTGTTATTTTAAGAATTTTCAACGTTGGAGGTACCTGCATGATATCAACATTCTCTGTGACTGCAGAGCGACCCAGGACGACAGCCACCTATTAATATGTCCTTTGATGGGAGAGAGCTGCACCCTTGGGGACCTGATTCTAGGAAATGACAAGGCGATGGATATCGCCGCATATTGGAGTGGCAGGGTATGACCCACACGGACATGTAAAGTAAGTGAGTTATTTCAATTAAGACAAGTAGAAAATCCGATGTTTCTCACAAAAACTAAAATTATGATAAGTATTTTTAAAAAATCATTATTTGGAGTAGAATTGAATAGAAAGGTGCCAAAAATGAACCGATTTTTCAAATATTTTAGTTATTATTATTATTATATTTTTTTAATGAATCTCGGCTTATCGATATAAGCCCAAATACATCTTTGTACACTTCATAGAAAGCTTAAAAGCTTGTGTTGTGAAGTGGAGTAAGTCGGGTATTGAACCCGCGCCCACTGGATTAACAGTCGAGTACGTTGCCAACCAGGCTACCGACCACCTCCATTTTTTATTTATATTTAGAAAAAAAGGAAAAAGATCTATTGTTGTAGGTAGATATTTGGATTGATTTCTTACTCTAAGGAAGATGTTAAAAAAATGTAAAGTTATGATCTCTTAAACGAAATAATAATGTTTCAAGTATTTATTATCACATAACCATTACTTTCAACTCAACATTTTACGACTCAAACTTCTGCTGTCGAAATACTTAATATTACGTTTTATACTCCGTTCGTCATTATTGCTTCCTCGTCTGAAACACCCTATCACTTTCACACATTAGGTGAGGCCTATACGTGCGGCTCTCTCCCTTCTATGTCCTCACACCAGACGATGCTAAAATCAATAACACCATCATGAGACTCGAATTATATTGTTGTTTGAAGTTCTCAAACGTCACTTGAGTGGAGGACTATAGGTAGGACTATATCTGGAATAATGTAATAATACACCACTAATGGTTTTTGCTTTTAAAATTTAAATATTCAGCACTTTAAAAATACTTACCACCTTTATATAACCGAACAAATATGTCCTATATCTATTTAACAATTGTTATATACCATGAATAAAATCGTATGTAGACATGTATATTGTTTAGGTATATCGTACAGCATTAGATAGGTCAGAGTCAGCGACTAAGAGTAGGCAACACATTTCTACAGTATTCAAGACATAGTTACCGGGTGTGCACTCAGAGCGTAGAATGGCAATGCATCAGACTTCCTATAGGAGTGATACTCGTACAATAAATAAGAAATCTAGATTTAAGTCTCTGACAAGCAGTTCACTCTGCGCTTTTAATATGTTTTTACACTTTGACATAACGAATGTTAAATGATATAGGCGTGATGTTGGCCATACGATAAATAAATAGTAGGCATATTGACATTTAATAAAAAAAACGGGAGACCTTAGATCTCGACAACCTCACTAAATATACTTTGGAAAAAATAGGGTAGATACAGTTTTAAATGTAAAACGAATCATAAAGTATGTATGTATGATGAATTGCATAAATGTGTCAGTAGCAAGAAGTGTGTGTTATTATGAGAAACTCTGACTTCCTTTTGCCTACCCCACCAGAGACGCGGCGAGAGGTGATTAAATCATTGTTTTTTACTATTATTATCTTGGATGTGTGGCATTCATACGTCATTGCTGAAAAATATGAATAAAGGAATGTCTAATAAGGAAATTTTACGCACATCATACTTTTACAGGACACTCGAAAAAATTACAAAAAGGAGTGGGTGCCCATTTTACAACCTGAAGATTATAACCACATTTTAAAATTCTCTACAAGTGTAAGTTCTTACAATTTTTTATCAGTAAACTTATGCTCAACGATTGTATTATAAATTGGGTTAACTGAAAGAGATCGCTGTACTTAAAGTGATAAGTTCGCCCTAGTGAACGTTACTTATTATTATTATGACTGTGTATTAACTATTAATCAATTTGCATTGTGTGGAATGTTCATCAGTTACTTAAAGAATAAATAAATAAATAAATTCTATCACTTGTACACAAAGAGAAAAATGATTGGTTGGTACATAATACTACACTAAAAAATCTCAAAGTATTAAAGGAAAAAGAAAAAAATATTTACGAATATTTCAATTCAAATACAATGTAATTTGTAAGGAGAAAAGGTCAGAAGTGAAAATCAAGGAAAAGCTATTTTCTGAGACATCTCTCGAAAGCACAATAAAGTTTTGTGATAAAAGCTCGGGTTCGTACTTTCGCTATTCAATAGACGAGAGTGCGGGGAACATTCCACTTCGCCTATAGTAGAAAGCTCCATCTGCTCCATACTTACTTACGTATAACGTGTTTGTATTGAGGAGCTTATGAATTAAATAGAAGGTATACCTTCTTACTGAGATAATATGGGTATTTCGCTTTGAAATTAATATGGTGGTATTAAAAATAAGTAGGTTATGCTTAAAATAGGTTTAAATCCTAGACTTATGAATGTTATAAAATTACTTTTAGTGTACGTTTTTAAATATGTATGCAATGTTATTGAGATTTTAGAGATCGCAGCACTGCGATGAGCTCGCCCTAGTGAACTAAATTATATTTTACATCTATTACCTACTTGTAATGTTACCTATTTATGTTTTTTTTTATTACTTACAGCACATAAGTAAAATATTACGTTATGACAGAACATTCGTAGCATTCAAAACTTAAGGAAAACCCTGACGCCGTTGTTTCGAATAAAGAGAGGGGGTTACTATTTAATTTGCAAAGATTTGGAGACCCATTTAATTAAAATTACGTTCCATACTAATTATTCTACATAAGTACAAATTAGCGTAGGGATAAAATTTTAGCGTATGTGTTGTGGGCAAAATAATTGAATCAGTGATCTCTAAGTATATAATTTTATAATTTAGTATTCCTAAGCCAAAGGCCAAAAGATTTTTCTTAAAACATTCCTTTCAAAGATACATGGTGCTGAATCGAGTAGGTACAAATTATCGTATTGTTATTAATCTCCTGATCATCGAATGTAATAATTATTAACTCTTCTTTCGTCGCTTCCTTCATTCTGCCTTCCATTTTTCCTCTTCCCATATGCTTCCTCCTTCCCTAATGCCATAAATATTTTATAGATATAAGATGTATTAACTATGTAATGTATTCCATTTGTTTTGCGTATGTGCTAATTGTGAACGGATATTACGTATTGATCTTGTGAATTGTATATTCTTCTACTAATGTATCTGTCAATATTTGTTTTTGTGACTATATCTTTTCCATGTGCATAAATAAATAAATAAAATAAAAATGGCTCTATCTATAGAGCCATTATTAGCCAGATATATGGAAGCTCAAATCCTTTTTATTATTTTTACAAATAAAAAAAATAAGATGGACTAAACTTATTATTACTTACCGAGTCTATACTCGATTCAGTACCTAATCCATTAATAATTGAATTTATCACTTCAATCCTCTCAGATTTTTGCAAAATTTAAGGCTCGCTACCCAACTATGACGTCACGGTCATTTCCCACGGCATTAAGATTCAAAATCGCGTGAACAATCGCATGATAAAATGTTAAAAAGAGCGTTTTTTTTTTCATTTTTAGAGGTTTATTTCGATTCAATCAAAAAAGTTTTACGGTTTTTCCCTAGATTTTAATGCATATTATCAGTACGAAAAATAAATCTCCGCAACTTGCGGGAAACGAGTTTCTGTCTTTCGGAAAAAAGATCAGAGGTGTTTTTTACATTTTTTTTGAGAAATGTATACAAGATATAAAAAATCTTTAACTCTTAACGGTTATTCCCTAGATAAAGGTTCAATGTATCTACTCTATTTTTTTCAAAGCACATTTAGTAACGGTTGTCGAGATCTGAGGTCTCCCGTTTTTAGAAATTTTTGAAATGTCAGTATGCGTACTCTTAATGTACCTATAGATTTCCACATTTCAGCATTGTAGAAATGGAAATTTGCGAGTGTAATGATACACATGCCTAGCGTATATTGCACTCTTCGCCCCCACCACTCCAACAATCCCACCGCCCACCAGAGGTAAAGCTCCCGTCTCAATATGATTAAATTTAATCCTGCAGTTCAAATCCGAAGCTAGGATTAACCACAGACGTCATTGGGTACCATTTGCCTATTTTAATAACACATGATATCTCTAATATTACTAGAATATTCATATTATGATTAAATTATAATGAGTAGACAACAGACTACAATCATTTGCGCAAGGCACACTTTGTGTAAACTCTCTTGTGTGAATCAAGTATCGAAGTTTTTACATCTTAGAGAGATTGTACCTAGTAGGTTTATGTATTGTTTTTCATTTTTTTTTACTAGATTTGACCGAATTCACACATGAACTGTATTATACTACATCAGATATTTTCCCCTATCCAATTCCTTCTCCTTTCCCTTTCCCTTCCCCTCGTTATCCCAGTCCTATTTCCTTCCAATCTTTCCATGTAAATTATATATATTTATTACGCGATAGAAGTGAGAAATGTATGTGACGATGGGAGTGTGTGGCGTATTGACCTCTCTGGCTACCCCAAAAAGGATACGCCTTGACGGTGATAGATGAATAGTACTGAACAAAACAGTTTCAAATGTAAACATTTTGTTCGCCTGTTGTTTCAGAAAAGAACCGATAAGTAAATAAATGTTGAGATAATGTTAAATTGTTGAAGAAATTTATGAATACTAAAAACAACTTAAAACTTTGCTGTTATTGTGAACTGGCAATAAAACAAATAAGAATCTAGAAAGATGGGTATGACTGTAGTTCGAGTGCAACCCTGGTTGGAAAACTATTCGAAAATCAAATTAAAAACTTTAAAATCCAAAATGGCTATAAAACGTACAATAAAACTAGGAATTACGCGGTTTCGGAGCGTTATAATAATAATAGTTACGAGACTATCTAGCCGCAAGCTAGCTGATGTAGAACCGACCTACAGTTTAGTAGGTAGGGGAAGGTCGGGCATAATCAGAAGAGTACTCTTGTTTTTTATCGTATTGTCAGAAAAATACATCACATCCTTCAAAGGAAAAAGTTGGGCGAATTGGGAAGATTAATTTCAAAAATTAAAATTAAAAGTAATAATTAATCTTCGGTTCAATCTTAGACAAACTTAGATGGTCCCAAAGGGCCCAATTCCACTGAGGCCACACTGTACGACGAGTGGGATGCTACTTATTTTCTACTGCATCCTTGTCATAGATAGGCGACAATTTGCCGTAAAATTGCCGATAAAACAATATATCGCATGCTACAAGCTGAAACTGTTCGACACGTTGAATCATTTTGAAAGGTGGCAGATGAGTCCAGGCAACAACATTAACATGCGGCAAGGCGACTTCTTTGTATCGCTTCTTGCTCCTTCAATGAAAAAATAATGTGTAGCATGCTACATGTTGCCTCAATGGAATTGGGCGTTAATGTTCTAGCATCTTTAAGACGTGTCCGAAAGAAACAATTTTTATTTAATACCATCTGTCGTATCGTTATCTAACTACTAAGAGCACAAAAAACACACCAAATCATATAATTGTTGTAACAATTAAAAGATTGTATGTAACAATTATACAAAATTGTATTTTGCAATTCGTCATGTTGCCCGACCTTCCCCTATTTGGGTAGGTACCTCAAATAATAATATTTCCTTACTTTACGGAAATGTTCCGTCTCTCCAAAGTGACCTGAACTATAACATCGTCATTTGGCAGCGCCACCGTATTACCGTATGTCCGACAGCATAATATTAGGTACCTAGAGGTACACTGTATAGACATTACTAACATACGTTGAAGGATGTACAGTGTACGTATGTACGAGCATGTACTGTACCTACATACTTTCATACTACACAATTAATACAGAGTGCTATATTCAGTATGGTACTTAAATATTTTAAGAGTTGATGGAGGATGAACACCTAATACCAATGAGAGTTTTTAATTTTATTAACTTTATCTGTCTCCGTCTCCATTTTACTCTTTTTCCTCAAATTTTAATACCTTCCTCACACCATATCCCATTTATTTAAAGTCGGTGGCTCGGATCCTCTCTCTCCATTTGCCCCGATCGAGGCAGTCTTCTGGAGTAAGCTCCAGGTGTTCTATGTCCCCTCTGAAAGGTCTCCTCAAGGAACTTCCTCGGACGTCCTCTTTTCATTGGTCCTTCCACTGACCAGTGCGTTGTCCTAAGGGCGGGATCCTCGTCCCTTCTCTGCACACGTCTATACCACCAAAGTCGGGAATCTCACGCTTAAAGGTCAATCGAGGAAACATTCATAGTACCTATTATATATTCATTTCGTATTCTAATTCTAATCTTAGTTACCCTGGGTATTCAAATTTTAACTTTCAATCGTATAAAAAATACAGTAAATCTCATAGGGGGACCTATTCGTGGGGGATTTGGTTTTTGATAGGCTGCACTATAGCGATATACCTACGACCATATTATGTGTCAATTTTCATTTTTAAGGGCATTGCACCAGGAATGACGTCACAGTCTTTTCCCACGGGATTAAGGTTCAAAATCGCGTGACAATCGCATGATAAAATGGTAAAAATAGCGTTTTTTTTTCCATTTTTTAGGGATAATTTTGCGTCTATCAAAAAACTTTTACGGTTATTACCTAGATTTTAATGCATATTATCAGTACAAGAAAAAAAAATTACTCCGCGACTTTCGGGAAACGAGTTTCCATCTTTCGGAAAAAAGGTCAGAGGTGTTTTTAAAAACTTATTTAAAGAAATGTATACAAGATATAAAAAATCTTTTACGGTTATTCCCTAGATAAAGGTTCAATGCATCTACCCTATTTTGTTCCAAAGCAAATTTAGTAACGGTTGTCGAGATAGAAGGTCTCCCGTTTTTAGAAATTTTTGAAATGTCGGTATGCACACTCTTAAATCACATTTTGATTAAAAAACGGATAGGTCATATTATGGGAGGACGCCGGATCGTAGGGTGTAACCACCGTGAAATTTTGCACGCATATTTGCTTCAGGTGACAGTTTAAAATTAATAGTAGTTGGTACTGTTTTATCATAAACACGATTTAATTGGTTAATTATGATTTGTGTAACCAACTAATGCTATTAGTTCGTTAGGTTGTTTTTCAAAATGTTTAATTTAATGAGTTTATGAAAAGAGCGGAATTCTTTCATTATAAAACCAAAATGATGATTTATAATGCTTTTGTTCTTCCTTATATTATGTATGGAGTTATAGTGTGGTCTCAATGCACTCAAGAATTGCGAGGATTTGTAGAAAGAATGATGAACAAAGCCATTAAGATTACATTTAACCTAGATCGATACACTAGAACTAGAGACTTGTACAGGATTACAAAAATGTTGAATTTAGATGACATACTATATATAGAAAAGTCAAAAATGATGTACAAGATGAAGCATAAACTGATAAAAAGTAATATAGGTCTGGTGTATAACAGAGACATTCACACTAGATATACCAGATCGGTGAACAATTTGAGAGCAGCTAAACCCAGAACCAACAGAGCAAGATATGGCTTTGTTTATTCGTCCATCAAGTTGTTCAATGATATTCCGGATGAGGTGAAAAGTGTACAAAGTATACATGCGTTCAAGAAACGTATTAAGCAGTATGTTTTTACAAAAAGAGACATCACATGAGAAGTAAAATGTTATAGTGAAAATAAAGTAAAGTGTTAGTGCTACTTATATGTACTCGTATATATTTGTGTGTCCCCTTATACCAGCACGATAGTTGCTGTCTGGGGACTGGAACATATTGTGCAAAATATCATATTGATTATATTTTAATTATATTGTACATAGATATTTACGGTAAATAAAATTTATTATTTATAGTTATAGTTATAGTTAGTACTACTAATCGGTCATAATTAATTCTTCTTGTAAGTAATGGAATAGACCAATAGGCGTGGTTCTCACGATTTTTTTTTATTTTCTGGTTTAACCATCCTCATTCATTGCGCACATAACGTTCCATAATAGCCTGAAGTTATGTACGACGCGACGTGAAATAATGCGAGGAATTCCTGAAAATTTCACCACTGAAATGTCTAATAACCGACGTGAATTTCAGGTGAAATTGAGAACATTATAGTACCTATTATAAAATAATACTGATAGATTATTATAGTCAAATGTGTCTTAGTTTTGGTAGATACTTGTGTCCTATAGAACCACGCAGTGTCATACAAGATTCACTTAGAAATTTAACAAAAAATATTTACGTGTAGTAGTACTACTTTCAAAATTCTAGATGATTTAGAGGTAGGTACCATACTTTGCGGTAGCTTTTTTTTTCGCTCAAAACGAATATTTTCAATTTTTTTCGTCAGATGTCACCAAATTGCAACGTGTTTATTTCGTGAATTTTGACGGGTACCAAGAATTCTTCATTTTACTAATCTCTTAAATTTTATTTTAGAAAGTATACAATAATGAATTAATATGGAATAGAAAATTTGCATACCATACATCATTGTTTCTGGAATCGAGAAAGCTTCCGAAAGTTGCATGAAATTCATTACCTGAAACAAAAAAGATATATTGTTAACAACTATACTTAGTTTATTGTTTATTGTTCCGTAGATATAAGTTGGTAATGGTAACTTATAAATTCATTAATCAATCGTTTGATTTGTTATTTTTTTCACATTCTATCGTCTGAGAATAATAAGGTAAGTTTTGAGATTTTGTACTTCTGGAGGAAAATTTTTCTAACCGACATAATAATCTATGAGTACAATTATTAACAAAAACACCTAAAAGGGGAGTGATTTTGTAAATTCAGAGTCTAAAAT
The DNA here is from genome assembly GCA_963576895.1 of Ceraclea dissimilis. Classification (NCBI taxonomy): domain Eukaryota; kingdom Metazoa; phylum Arthropoda; class Insecta; order Trichoptera; family Leptoceridae; genus Ceraclea; species Ceraclea dissimilis. The sequence continues at coordinate 2,498,784 of OY756365.1, forward strand.
ACGGTTCTAACTGTGTGTAAAAGATACCGGTTTTTGGAACTTTGATCTCATTTTTCTCAATTTTTGGTCTCGTCAGTTATAACTTTGTTATTGTCAACTGCCATCTAGACATTTTGTTCTGAAATTATTTTAAAACAGGTGAAAATTGGGTCCAGACAATTCCAAACCATATTTTTCAATGAAACTATTTAAGACTCGCGACCTAACTATGAGGTCACGGTCATTTCCCACAGCATTAAGGTTCAAAATCGCGTGAACAATCGCATCATACAATGGAAAAAATAGCGTTTTTTCCATTTTTTGGGGTTAATTTTGCTTCAATCAAAAAACTTTCACAGTCATTCCCTAGATTTCATATTTTATTTATTCTATTTAAGGCCCTCCACTCGTTTGCGAGTGATCTTAAAAAATATATACTTATTACCAATACAAAAAAATCTACACGACTTTCGGGAAACGAGTCTTCCAGAAAAAAGATCAAAGGTGTTTTTCACATTTTTTTAAAGAAATCTATACAATTCCCTAGATAAAGGTTCAGTGTATCTACTCTATTTTTCCAAAGCATATTTTGTAACGGTTGTCGAAATCTAAGGCCTCACGTTTTTAGTTTTTTTTTTTGAAATGTCGATATGCCTACTCTTAATAATAAAAGTACTATATTGGTTTCGACCACCATCAATCAAACATTGTCAATACTCGACAAATTTTAAAACATATTAATAAAAAAAACATGTGTGACCTTAATCAAAATATAATCACTTTTACATGACTGGCAAATATAAACTTTATTGACAATCAATAAACAAAGCAAATACTATGTAATTAATATTTACCTTACGTTATAAAATGTTGTAATTTTTTTAATAAATCCTATATTAATTTTTGTGAAGTTGGTGTATCATCGGCCGCCCGACAAATTAAAAGTTGAGCGAAAATTGTTTCATAATAAAAATTAATAACATGTGCCATTATTATTTTTTTCACAAAATTGATTTAAGTTTTTAGGGATGAAAATTCATTCATCGAATATCGTTATTTTTAAATTTCAAATATTGCATCGATCGATGCATGATGTAAAAAATAAGTGGGCTTCATTCTAACTCGATGATGAGATTATTCCTTTGCACCAACCGAATTTTGGAATAGTAGTAGTAGTAGTAGATGCGGAAGGGTCAGAGCTGAGACGAGTGGAAACAGTTAAAAGAGGCCTGTATCCA